>OX421967.1:17983650-18583650 GCA_949128115.1 Anaspis maculata
AAATTAATGATCTCAGTGAAGTTGTTGTCCCTGGATCTCGAATTTTGTCCAACTCTCGACCGTTTAATTCATATGTTACTGATTCAAAAAGATAGGCACCACAGTTATTGGATAGAGTACACACTCCTCCGGGACCACCTGCCTCCTCATTAACCGCATTGAAAAGACATTCCAAATAGAGATAACTTTCATGAAAGGAAATTAATGCATCTTCCTGATTAATCGGGATAATGATCTCGTCATTATTGCCGAAAGCTGTACCCTGAGCATTATATGTATGTACCTCCTCACGACATATACTTTCATCGAAAATTGGTTCGTCGAATATGTTCAGCTTTTCTGACATGATAGCCCAGCGATTGAAGTCTTCTGATACTATCAACTGATATCTTTGGAGTTGGCCCGTAGACTGAGTTGTTTGGTTGACTCACAGAACTTTTATAGTAGCAGTTAAATACCAAGCCCATGTTTTCTCAGTTCCAGCCGAATAACAATCTCCTCACCTCTGAAATTCACCGGAACTGAATCCTGATCTACTAAATCCAAGCTTATGTTATCTATATATTTACTCTGGACCAGGGGTAGATATATTGGGTTATGGGGTTCAATGTTAATTTGAAATCCTGGATTAACAGCAGGTGCAAATTCGTAAATTGTATGTGAGGGGGTGCTACCGTAATAAGAGCCGGATATAATATTACACTCGATGCGTATTGTATTAACAGATATTATATTAACCGGTAGGTCAGATGTATGTAATTTTCCAGCGGACAATCTTCTAGAAAATCCCAAAAGTATACCAATACTGTCTATAGCTGCAAAGTTGATATCATAAATTGACTTCACCTCACACTTCAAAGTATTGTTGTTTGCTTTGAGAGAGAAGCCATCGAGTGTCTTTAACTCTTCTTGGATATATCTTTCTATATCACTTATCTCGTATGAACCCGTCGGAAGTCTTATGGATTTATAATTTTTATCTGTTGGTAGTTTATAATATAACTTATTGTGGCCAAACTGTTCAATATTAGGAATACTATTGTAGGTGTGAAGTCCAATTAATGCTAACGAATAGCTATATTTAGAGTCCAACTCTATTGGCGGATAAAAATTTGCACTTAGACGAGAGCTTCGATCTTTAAGTGTGAACGTTTGAGACATGACTAACAGAATTCTATATAAGTCACATGTTTTTATCAAGCAAAAATTTCATACATAAATGGCCACAATTAAATGTATCATATTTTTGAAATCTGTCATAATTAAATAATATAGTATATTCATCGCCGAAATATTGCACCAATTCCGGCGGTGGTTTCAGAGAACCGAAACTGTCAAAGTAGTATACAGTATTCCCATCTTTCTTATATGCTACCCAATGTGTTCCGCTACCATCTGAGGTATCAAGATTTATAATTGCCGATTCATATCTCTTACGCGCTGGTTTGAGGTGAATTAGTTCATCGAGCATGTATACTCCGCGAAAGTGAGGTATTTTGAATTTTTCAGCGTACTTTAATATATCTTGATCGGTCAGAGGTCTGTTGGGTAGCATATCTAAAAGTTTTTTGATTCTGTACGATAAAGTCCCAGTCCGGATCGATGTTTTTTCAAGTACAATCCTTTTCCCAAAGCAATTGCCTCCATCTGTCTGTTATGCCTTTCCGATTCTTCAAGCCTCTTCTTAGCACTTCTTGCTTCGAGAACTGATTTTGTAATTCCTGCTGCTCCACCTGCCAATCCTCCAACAGCTGATAGTGCGGCAAAGAGTGGTATAAGAGGGAGAAGACCGCCACTCTTTGGTAGAGGTAGAACACGTGGAATTCTTATACGATTACGACCACCGACATTTTTTATAATCCGACGTGCAGCTTTGAGTGACTTTTGTGATGCAGTTTTCACATCATCAGTATCTGATACATTTCGACCATGCTTTTTGAGAGGATCTAGTAGAGTTTTACGGAAAGCTACCATCTTTTTTTTCCTCTTCATCGCCGTCTTTCTCATCTTCCTTGTCTTAATCTTGCTCTTAACAATCCGTTTTTGTTGCTGCTTTTTCTGTTGCATACCCATACCTAATTTACGTTTGACTTTCATAATATTGGTAACAAAATAGGCAGCTGTTTTTTCTCCAATTGATGCGTCTTTTGATTTAACTCTCGACCACGCCTTATTTTCTAGGATTTTATCGGATCTATGTCGATCTTCCAAATTATTAGAAGATGAGTATGCAATGTCGTGGTCTAATGCAGCCTGATCTAATTTATTTATGCCCGGATCACCACGTTCCAAACGTTTTTTCAACTTAGTTCCAGGTCCTAAATACTGATAGCCCGGTACATGTAGTTCGAAGGGTAAGCTGTTGATTAGCTTGTTGACCAAACCATCACCTTTAAAAGTCAACATTGAACTGAATGTTTTATTCTGATATATAGCAGTATATATACATCTCTTTCCTTCAGTCTGCATCAAGATGCGATTTGAGAAGCAATCGCTATCACTACCCGTTACTAACCATGATGATGATGATAATCACACCCGGAAACGTCGACATGGTGATTTATTACCATCGTCTATACGAGGAATTTTCTGTGGACCAAGCCAGTGTGGAAAGACAAATGCTCTTTTGAGTTGTATTTTTGAAGAAAATGGATTACGTTTTCAAAATGTCTACATCTTTTCAAAATCCTTGTTTCAACCAAAATATGAAATGCTCAATAAAGTACTGAATGGTATTGAGGGCTTGGGCTATTTCCCATGTAGTGATAATGATGCCATAATAGATCCCTTAGAAGCTTTAGATAATTCTATAATGATTTTTGACGACGTGGCTTGCGATAAACAGGATAAAATAAGAGCCTACTTTTCAATGGGACGACATAAGAATGTGGATTCGTTTTACCTCTGTCAAACATATACTCGCATTCCAAAACATTTGATACGTGATAATGCAAATTTTATCGTCTTATTCAAACAAGATGACATCAATCTCAAGCATGCATATGATGAACATGTGAATTCTGATATGACTTTTGAAAAGTTCAAAGAAATATGTAGAGAATGCTGGAAACAGAAATATGGATTTATAGTTATCGCCAAAGATGAGGATCTTGTGAATGGTCGCTATCGTCGTGGATTTGATGAACATATAATAACAAATTGAAAAAAATTGAGAAGGGAAAAAAGAGAAAATTTCACCTATATATTCTATTTTTATGAGTAGGACATGATAGTTCACACCAAGTCTCATCAGGATGAAGGTCGATAAGAATAATACCTTGAAGAGACGTATAATTGAAGCTAGGAAAAATGTTCGAAAAAAGTATTTATCATTGAAATTGAATCGTATGGTGGAAGATGATGAATTGAAGAAAGTAATGAAACCAGTAGTGGATCCTCTACAAGAAATTTCCAAGAAAGTTTCCACTGCTGTCACAGCAATTCCACCTCTCGCAACAACACATGCTACTACACCATTATCTCGATCGATTCAAGTTCAAAAAATGTATTCTACAACACCAGCACCACCACCACCTCCTCCACCACTACCTACCTCATCGATCTCTACCCCCTTTCAAATTATTTCTTCCACTCCAAGATCATCAAGCTCATCTGTTAGAAAAAGTGATGATAATAATGATGATAATAATAATGATGCCGATGATGGTGATGATAATGACATTAGTGAAATTGGTGCAACAGCTCTGCCCATCGATCGTGACATTTCTTTCACAGATGACACACCTCTGATTGATCAGCTTAAAAATTTGTTCAAATCTGGAAGCGATGAGCTAGATACAACATATGGACCACATGTTGAAGGAAAGAATTTGATGATGGGGTTGACACCCGTGAGCATAAGTGAAAGTACATCAAATATTTCTATTAGGGGTCAGTTGTTTACTGCCACTCCGGGTTTATACGAGTTGATATTCTTGAAGCACCCCAAGAATTATACAAATCTCGATTCAAGAGCATATAAAAAAATACTGAATCTAACGAACATTGCCAGACTTGACTTTTCTCCAAGGAAGCGAATAGTTGGAAATAGAGGTTATAAATATACGAACATAATCAAATCTCTGCTGGGCTATAAAGGTGGTTCTGGGATGGAATATCTCCAGTATAATGAAAAACCCATCGAATATAAATATTATGACAACTTAGATGAGCTTGTAGATAGACTAGTTTTGTTACATGGTTCTATGAAATCTGGTAATCGATCATGCATGAACGAAATCATTTCTCTAGAGGAGGAGCTACGTGAATCTGGTATAATATATTAACATAGAAAGTAACTTTCTCCAGTAGTTTTGCAATGTCTATCGATAAGTTTGGACGTTCATCCACGACACCTACATCATCATCACTATCACGCACTAAATCTCGACAATATTTCAAACTAACAGAAGATAATAATATTGATTGGGAGAATCGACGCTTGACCAATGTGAAATACCCCAAAGATGAGAATGATTGTGTCACTAATAAATTTTTAAATGATAAATTAGAATTATTTCTCAAAGAAATACAAAGAATGATAGATGCAAGACTCGATATTATTTGGACATCGATGGAAAATATTCATATTTCGAATAGTAAATTAGTTGCATCACCATCAGGGAAGAAATAATGGAATGGTGTAAAATGAATGCGGTGATGCGGTCGATGACCTATGTACCATCTGTTGAAGTTTTCGACATGTTTGAACCTGTTTAAAATCCTGATAATTACTGTAATTCTCATCATCATCATCATGCTTGCTATAACACCGGCGAAAGAGCAGGTAGTAAATGAACTTTTCAAACCTGCAATCAAAAAGTTCAAACGACGTCGTACAATCATAAAAGGTCTTGATGATTTATGGCAAGCAGATTTAGCTGAATTCGGTAATTATGCGAAGGAAAATAAAGGTTATAAATATGTTTTTGTGGTAATTGATTGTTTTTCAAAGTTTCTATGGACAAGAGCTTTGAAAACTAAATCAGCATCAGAAGTAGCGTTGGCTATGGAAGATATGCTGAGACATTCAGGTGGTAGAGTTCCAAAGAATTTACAAACAGATCAGGGAACTGAATTTTTCAATTCAAAGTTCTCGGCCGTGATGAAAAAATTTAAAATCAATCATTACAATACTTACAGCATAATCAAGGCCTCGATGGCAGAGCGTGTCATAAGAACTTTGAAAATGAAGCTTTATAAACTTTTCACTTTACATGGGTCCAACAAATGGATTGATGGACTGCTGGAAGGTGTTGTAGGTGAATATAATGATAGAAAACATTCTACAACAAAATTAAAACCAAGTGAGATTTCTGTTCGGAATCAAGCTCAAGTGCTTCGGGATACATATACTCATCTAAAAATATTTGGAAAAACCAAATTCAAGCTTGGTGATGTTGTGCGTATAAGTAAATGTAAATTTCTGTTTGAGAAGGGGTATACACCGAACTGGACAACAGAATTGTTTAAAATCTCAAAGGTGAATTCTTCCACCACCCCACCCACTTATATGTTGGATGATCTTAAAGGTGATCCAATCAAAGGATGTTTCTATGAATCGGAATTGCAACGAACAAAGCAGCCTGATATTTATTTGGTGGAGAAAATACTACGAAGATCTGGATCTAAATTGTACGTTAAATGGTTAGGAATGTCTGGAGCGAACAATAGTTGGATTAGATCGGATAATATTGTTTGAGCTCTCTAGTCGTTGATGAACCATCATTTAATCAACATCGAGTATCGTGTGTGTTTGCGTGAAGTATCAAAAATGGAAAATTTGATGCAAGCGGATGATGTTATAGAAAGAGATCCTTGGACATTTGTCGATAATTTGATGGCTAAATATGACGCTGACATCCAGTTGGAGAGTGATTTACTATATCACACAGTTTTAAATGGTAACTTTCTGAGAGTATCCATAGGGCTCAGTCCTGCTAGAGATTTCGCCCCTACTATCCATGTGACAACACCATCTGATTCAAGTTATATATCATTTATAAGAGAAGAGTGGTGTGACTTTATAAAAAGTGTCGGAATAGAATTATCTGAGGTTTCATCATCACCACCATCATTATCGCCGTCATCATCATCATCATCATCATCATCGACTTCACCATTGTATTCAAGACCATCAACATTATCGGGGGATGTGCTGATTTTCGAAAACTTCTCCATCAAATTTGATGCTGATGGTAGAGCAAGATATATACATGGGAGAGGACAGACACTATATTTGAATGATGACATCGTTAATGAAATTCATCGTATCAAAAATCTAGTTAAATATAGGATGGAAATGTTGGAAGTGATTGACTTTCCAAATTTCTATAAAAATGTATTGTCAACTGTTCATTTAATGTTAAAAGAATATCCCCTTAATACATCACCATATGGGATGATTAAACATATTCTGGGTAATATTAAACATTTAGCACATATTTCCTGTATGTTAGAGTGTACTGAGCTTCATTATAATAAAATTTTAGATGATCTTAATAGATATAAGTGAGCTTTATTATATGTATGATTATGCAATAAACAGGTATTAACAAAATATTTTTTTTTTTCTTTTACAACACCCCATTAGTTATGATCACAACCACTTTGAAAAAATATACAGTTCAATCACATTGCTCAATTAAAATAATTATTGATTATAACCAATCATTATAGAATTTTTCGATATTTCACATCAGTAGGTCATTGGATCTATATATATTATCAATCAGTAATAAGAATCAATTATCATAATGTCAAATATTGACATATCTTCCCCTCCCCTTTATTCCGCACATGCGCGGTTGAGACCCTCCTCTTAATGTGCTTGAAGGAACCATCTCTATCTACTAGTAATGGAGATTTCTCTCTTGTGCTTTTTTAAATTTTCAACTGCAAGAACATCTTTCACGTCCTCCCCAGAGTACTTGAATGCATCTCTATCACTTTTTGAAGTCGGTGACAGTCGAATATATTCATAAGAAGCATATCCACTATCAATTTCAAGAATTCCTTCGGCAGGTTTTTCACAATGAGGTATAAGATACATACGACACCCTGTTTATTTTTGTATTTTTTATAAAAAAGTGGCACATATTTTGTTTAAAAAGCCACTAAACACAAACCACTCAACTTGCGGCCAAGAATTTTGGCGAACCACCTAACAAACAATCACGCACCATAACACCATAGCTATCTCACCCATCCCATGGTCACATCAGCCATCGTGAGCGATAAAATTCTGTGAAAAGCAGAAAATCGGGTGCACTTTTTTTCTCGGCGAAGAAGTTATTGCTTTATGTGAGGTTGCCTTTTACCCACTTGAATTGTCCCATGACGTCATTCTTATGATTACCACTCACTGTTAAAACTATTCAGCTATGGCGAGACTCAAGATGGCGATCACAAGAAAAAAAAAGTTGACAGTCTTATTTTTGAAAATAGCATTACTAGATTCATACTTTCCACCACATTCCATTTCAAACATGAGTTACGGTAGAAATACCAAGTTGTACTCCAATGCTTCAAGAAATGACTGATTTATTTGAAAAAATCATTTTTTTGACAATTTCCAGTTTTTTCATGATTCTTCAGAAAATATAGTAGAACTGTCAGAACTGCTCATTGCACCTTTTTCATCTTGGAATTGGGCATCTTATGACGATACTCGCATAATTCTACCTGGTCTGGTTCATGAAATACGAACTTTCACACTTTTTTTATATTTCACCCTGTATACGGCCTCTGCACGGAAATTTGGAAAATCGCCTCGACCAGAATTGCTCGAAAATCTTCAGAGAACATGTATGCCAAAGGGCATTGCATTCCTCAAATTTGCAGTGAATATTGGATTTTACGAACGTACCGACTCCACTACTACCCTCGGTTCTACCCTGAAGTTAATTTATGATTGAATGTCATAGATATACCTACCATTAAATAGATACCTACCAACCTACTACAGTACCTACTGTTACACAGTATAGACAATACAAATAGAGAAGACACATCTCGTCACGGATTTTTACGGTTGCGTAGGAACCAGGTGAGTCCATCATTCAAAAAAAGGTTGGCTGATTTTTGATGCCCCAATATCCGTGATGACGGTGGTGATAACATATGGTCTTCTCTATTTGTATTGTCTATACCTACCACTCTGATACCTTGAAATACAGTTGTCATCAGCATTTAAATTAGATTCACACCTAACACCAAATTTGCAGTGAAAATGTCACCATAATAGTAAAACATAAGAAATAGTGAAACATATAAACTTCGAATGAGATTAAAAAATTTTACTTTATTTTGATGAAAATCCTTTAGAAGTTATTAATGCGGACATTTTTCTTTGTCGTTCTTGCCCTTCAAGTGTCGATTGTGGTGGTCATGATTTTGAAATCCCATGCATTAAATTTTTTTTACAAGCAACTGTAAAATTCCTCCAAATTGCATCATAAAAAATGACGAAAACGTGTCGTAGCAAAGATTTTTCTGTAGAACTTTGTCCACGTTGAGTTCCGTAAGAAATGACTTCTGTCATTTTTTGACAGTCACACTTCCGTTCCACATATAACAACCGAAAACGAGGGGTTAACCACTGTGGAGGTTTTCTGTCCCTTGCCTTGGAGATCCGTGGAGGTTTGGTGGAGATCCGTGGGGATCCGTGGAGATCCGTGGAGGTTTGGTGGAGATCCGTGGGGATCCGTGGGGATCCGTGGAGATCCGTGGAGGTTTGGTGGAGATCCGTGGGGATCCGTGGGGATCCGTGGAGATCCGTGGAGGTTTTATGGAGATCCGTGGAGATTTCGTGGAAATTTCTTCTCAATTTGGACACTTTTTTGATATTTGAAGTCATATGATGTCTTTGGATCAATGTTTTAATATCTAAGCTTGATTTGTTGGCCAGCTCTAGTTGAAAATAGTAAGGAAATACTTCGTATTGATAGATCGGCAAATTTTTGATATCGTTAAAGCAGAATGGAGTATTATACTAAAAAATTTTTTTTATTGAAATGGAAACTACATTGAAAAATAATTGACCCGTGTTTTTTTATTCAGTCAAAAATCGTACCGTTTGGGCGCAATAAATAAATAACATCAACTAGTTCTGACGCCACAGCGAGTCACCGCCTATACTGCCTGTGTAAATGACGTCAGAAATAGGCAGAATATGGGAATTTCGTTTATTTATTGCGGCCAAACGATACGATTTTTGGCTGAATAAAAAAATACGGGTCAGTTATTTTTCAATATACATAGTTTCTGATTCAATCGAAAAAAATTTTTTTTTTTCAAAAGTATAATACTCTATTCTGTATTATCCCATTCAAGACGACCTGTAATGGATGTCACCCCTGTTTCCCTTTCTTGTTTTGCGAATCGTTGCGAATGAGAAAATCAGGGTGAGTGCTCGAGTGAAGGCCAGTTTGACGAAAGCGAAATAGCACTTTTCGGGAATAGATCCTGGAGTAAACTGCACGCCGGCGAAAGTTTAACCCAGGAGGTTATACCAAGTAAAAAGTAGGTGACCGTGTCATAAAGGGGACCCGAAGCCGTACATTTCACAGTAACAATTTTATCATTATTCCCTTCCTCATGCCATAATTTTGAGTCGATCTAGGTACGGGAGAATGCGATTTACTAACGTGAACTATTCAATTTTCGCACTTGAACAATGTCCACTTCCCTTGCTGGTCGCCATGGTAACCACTCTCTTCTCGCTGTTCTTTTCTGACAATTGACGTTTCAAGGAGCTATGCGAAAAATGTGAAGATGCATGTGCTTCACATAGCGCAGTACGTTATTGGCATTAATAAAAACAGCAATATGATTTGAAATGCAAATAGAGAAATTACACGCGTCAACTACCCACTCAGCATAGCATGTCATGTTTCATAAATGAGATGATCTCAATCATGTCACAAAATAACATCACAATGAACGTTACTTCCACATCTCTGTGATGTTCATCCGCGATGTTATACGATGTTATGTCTGAGAGATGTTTCAAAATAAACTTAAATTGAACATCACACATGAGACATCTACCGGACATCACATTGTTACTGCTTTCAACTTGCCGAAGTGTAACATCTCACTGACGTCAATGAGATGTAGTCACTGAGAGATTTTTCAAATTTCGCGGGCTGTCATCGTTAAGCTCTGTGTGTCGAAAAATATTTTATAAATAGTTTTGTCCTCTATTCCAGGTGTGTGATGCCAGAACAGCCTTATGTCTTCATGTTTAGTGTGAGGCCCTGCGGGCCCTCTTATGTCTTCAAGTGTCGTTTGGAACAACTTTTGTGTCTTCTTGTGCTTGTGACTTTCGGAACTAGTGTGCCCCATTTGTGTCTCCTTGTGTTCTTCGAAAGCCTACTGGGCCTTCTTGCATTTTGTAGTGACTTTCGCACCTTTAGTGAACCCTTGTGTCTGCTTTTGCGTTATTCGGAACCCCAAAATGGGCCCCTTTTTGTGTTATTGTGTTTTCGAATACTTTGATGACTCCCGTTCATGTCTTATTGTAATGTCCGGGGCCCCAACGGAGTCCCTTGTGCCTTGCTGTAACGTTTGGAGCCCCAGCGAGGCTTTTTGGGCTCGGTGTATCGTTTGGAGTCCTAATGAAATATTCCGAGAAACCTCCCTGAACATCAAGTGCGCTGTTTAAATATACTGTAGTAGACAAGTTGGTAGCTTAGACGATTCGGCAGCAGTGCCTCTAACCATCACCTGTGGGGATCCAGGTTCGAATTCTGCGGAGGACGCCATAGAAAAAGAACTTTTCTTAGGGAAAAAACGTGCTGTATAGATTGTGAAAATTAGTAAAAATAGGTGCGGAACCTCCTGTGACATAAAACTATGTTGAAAAGTGGTGAAAAATTAAGATGTTTTCTTGCTGAGTGGATACCTATTTTTCGCGACTTTTTTTCCCGTTTTTCGAGTTTATCCTTCTTTTTAAACGTACTTTACCTCCTTTTTATGCTTTTGCGGGATATACTTTCCATGCGTTGTTATCCTTTTTTGGGCTCTTCCGTTTTTTCCTTGCACTCCATTCCTTCCTTACACGCGTCGACTGCCTTATCTTGCGACTTTCTTCCCGTTTCGTGTGATTTATTCTTACTTGTCAATGTTTTCTTTTACGATTGTTAGCGATTTTTAGCCCTGTTTCTTGTTTTATGACGCGTCCTTGTTAGTCTCTTCCCGCCCAACAGTCCAATTTCACCCCTTGGTCCCGTTGGTGTCTTTTGGTAGCGTATTGCCACAAAACCAATGTCTTTCACTGATTTTCTTACAATTACTTGCGATTTTTCACCCCGTTCTTATAGTTTTATGATACGTTCTTCCCAGCTTCTCCTCGCCCAACACTCCTATTTTGCTCCATGGTCCCGTTCGTGTCTTTTGGTAGCATATTGTCACAAAAACAATGTCTTCCTGGTTTACTCCCGATTTCTTGCCATTTTCTGCCCTCTTTCGTTTTACGACGCGTTATTCCGCCTGGCGCAAAAATACACTGCGTAGTTTCCTTCCTTTCATTTTTTTTCTCGAAAATCTGTGTATTTTCCGCAAAATTTCGTTTAAAAACCTTCTGGGCCACCGTTTGTAGTCTATTCCTACTTTTGGACAGATCGAAATCGGGATCGGGATCCCCTTTATGACACGGTCACAAGACAATTGGTCACTTCATCAGAAGACAATAATTGATTTTGATCCCCACTTGAGATAACCCTATGCAGTATGTGTGTACGTATGTACGTGAACACTGCGCATGCGCTAGACTGTGGAGATCCATGGAGGTTTTGTGGAGATCCGTGGAGGTCTTGTGGAGATCCGTGGGGATCCGTGGGGATCCGTGGAGATCTGTGGGGATCCGTGGAGATCTGTGGGGATCCGTGGAGATCCGTGGGGATCCGTGGGGATCCGTGGAGATATGTGGAGGTATGGTGGAGATATTGGAGGTTTCATTCTATTTGGAGGTTTTTTGTACCAGATTTTTGGTCGTGGTCGACCCCTCGACCGAAAACTAATCAGCACATTTCAGGCTGAAACCATATCTACCTATACAGGGTGATTCACAACTTGTGACTTTCCTTTCACGGGTGAGCTCAGGATGTGCCAGAAAAACTATTTCCGAGGGAAAAAAGTTGAAAAAAAATCCTGAAATATTGAGTTATTTAAACTCAACATCGAAGAATATTTTGGGGATCGCCGATGTAATGCCTCACGTGGATAATTCTAATCTGGTACTATAGAAATAACGGAAACATACTCAATAATGGTTGATCGATAATAAGGTATTATTGTCAAGAATGACGTTAGTTGACTGTTATTATTACCTATTCAACTAAAATTTACAAGTAGCGGGTACAAATACAGTTAAATAGGTAACCCGAGTGGATAATTGCGACCATCAACCAAACATAAGGGTCCTTACCTTATGTAATGGACAAAGAGACGAGGAAAAGGAGTAAGTCGAGGCATCATCAGTTGAGGAGTTGAGGTTGACACTAACAAATTATTTATTTTTACCTCTGATTATTGCTAAAGGAGGGGTGTTTACATAGAAACATTTTCGCTTATCGTTAAACTATTGTTGAATCGCATGTCTCATCAACAGATAGAAAAATAAACCCATTAGTCCCACATATGTTTGGCAAATTTTCATTGTTTTCTTCCTTGTAAACCATATAGCTTTTTGAATTATTTTCAAGCACATGAAGTCAAGTTTTTGGGGCCCCATAACCCCTTGAGAGGAAAGTCATAAGTTGTGAATCACCCTGTATACCAAATTTCAACCCTTGTGCGAAGCTGCTACAAACTGTTGTGCAGTACGTACCTCGAGACGTACCGTACCTACATGTCTTAGGTATTTATCGTACGGAATTATGTTGCTTTCTCAATTCTTGATGCATTTAACGTCAAATACAACGTTTTCACTCATCTGTGGTTTTCAGTTTTCACTCCACAAGCAGTCCGTCTAAGTTTATTTTAACGCAGTTTTATGGATGTTTCTTGCTTTTAATAAGCGCTTTAGGAATTTTGTTACTTTAGGCCCTTGTTGCTCACAAAAAAAACATGACGCCGGAAACCGAAGGGTGCGGACTTTTGCACATACATTCCTGGGGTGCTGAAAAACATCTGTACAAAAAAAAATTGGCTCCACTAAGGTCCTGGGCCTGCCCGGGGCCATAGAGTACCGGGGCCAACATCCCACATATTTTGTCACTTGATCAATATCACAGTATGCAACCAATAATACAATCATATACACTTGAAACTGCTCACAATGAGATTGAAATTTTCAAATGGATCCATCTGTCGCTTATTTTTATTAAACTCAATGATACTATTGGTAACAAAATGAACTCATACAGCGTCTAAATCCAGTCGCCGTGATTATTTATCATTTGGTTGGGGTGGATTCGACTTTTTGACGATTTCGTCGTCATGTCTCCCAGAGTCGTCATTTCTGAGAGATCTAGCTGTCAAAGTCAAGTTGAAATTTAAAAATATTGGTGTAGCTTTTGAACTGAATCTGCCTTGGATGCTGCACTCCGATCCCAAAAGCCTACTCTCGATAAATGTGGGTGAGAGAAAATAGCAGATGAGGAGGAGAGTTCTCTCTTTTCATTTCTCAGCATCAGTTGTATTTTTCATGTTGGTACAATTTTTTGAAAAAAAAGGGGCACTTTGCTCTGCCTCCCTAGACCCGCCTTTCCCTTTCGCGTGTTTTGTTTTCTAATTTGAGGAATTTATCCGCCATTCTATCAGTTTTTCTATCAGTTTTGTTTTCTGCTTTTTTCCAGTGCCTAATTTTCACTCATTTGAAGTTGGTCACCTTAATGATACATTGCCCGTCAATTGAATCGATGGATTTTTCTTTTCTTTACCTTCGCATTTTTTTGACAGGAAAGGCACAGGTACTGTCAAGAGTACCTACTGCATTACATAACATCAATTTTTTTTCTCTCAAAAAAAAGTGACATAACCATATGAAGGAGCCTTTAAGTAGTACATTCACCATGAAGCCAGGAACCTAGCCCTTGATTTTATTGGGCCATAATTTAAATGAAGCAACCTTGTCGCGTTTTTTCTAATGGCAAAAATTTTTATGAATGTAATATTGTGCTCCTGACAGTACATGCTTTTTTTTCATTTTGTGAGTAGGTACATGTCTTGACTACCTTTATCTGATATCTACTATACATATTTATATTGAGTTGACTTGTTGAGATACAGGCTGTAGCGGAGTTATCCTAATGAGATACGGGTTCCAACGTGATGCCATGTTTTTTTCAGTTTTTCTAGACGGCCTTGGATGATGTCAATAGTCAATCTGTAGCCTTATTAGTTTTGATTTCATAGATTTTTTTACGAATCATTAAAATTTTTAACGAGGAAGATATAGATCTGGCCCGCACGCTCACCCGATCTAAATCCCATGGGACATACAGAACTCATGGCGGTGGAAATCGAATATTTTCTTTGTTTCGACAGCAGACAGCTGCAAAAAAAAGCAAAAAAAACAAAACAGAACCTGGATTTTTTATGGTTTCAGATGTGTTTAGTATAGGTTCTTGTCCGGTGTAATCCCCATCTAAAATGTTGAAATCCCATCTAAGCTTGAAGTTGACCGCTCGGAAAAGTAGGGGTAGTTTGTTCTTGACGCTCTCGTCGGCAGGTGGCTGGGACCCTTTGTCTATCGTCTACTATCCAGTTGGAAATAACTCTTACGAAATGACGACAATAAGAGCGACCTTTTCTACTTGCTAGCCCTTGACTCCTTGAAGACTTTTATGACCCTGTTACTTATGAAGGACTCAACGAAAAGTGTGTTGAAGAGCCCACAATTCCTGTGGGAACACATGTAAGCATTATTATTTATCTCATTGTTATGTGAAAGGGACATCCTTTGATACTAATACGTTATAAAACACATTGTTATTTTAGGAGGAAAAAGCTGATGAACCTGTCATGTCTGATGAAACTGATGATGATGATGTCGAACCTTATCAACACCGCCGGGATGGTGCTGCTAACTGGACTTCATGCTACAATAATTCACCTCAACATGATGATGGAATAAGTCAAATTTCATCAATGAACAATAGCAATACATCCTTGAGTAACATTCTCAGCGATGATGATTTTACAAATAAAAGTCTTATCGATGAGGTTGACACACAACAGGTTTCAACTAAGAAAAAAAGTGGTGAATTAGCAACATTTTTGAAAACGTGGGCAATAAACTGTGATGTCAACATGAACCAATTAACGTCATTACTTAAAGGTCTTTGTAAAATATTTCCTGAAATGAAGTTACCTCTTGATGGACGAACTATTTTAAAAACGCCCACAAGTTTTAACATAATAAGCATGAAGAGTCATAAAGGAACCACTGGTCAATTTGTGTATTTCGGTATTAGCTCAACTTTAAAATCATATTTAGCAGACCACATTATATTCACTGAGATTTTAAAATACCATTCCTTTACTTTGTCATTTAATATTGATGGTATGTCACCATTCAAAAGTTCTAATTTGCAATTCTGGCCTATATTATGTAGAATCCATCTTGATGACAATTTCCGAGTACGGCCTTTTACAGTTTGTATTTTTTATGGCGATTCAAAGCCACATGCTCTTGAAGGAATTCTCGAACAATTTATTTTAGAATTTAACTTTTTGCTTGAAAATGGTTTACACTATGAAAACATTATCATTGACGTAAAATTATTATGTATTTCTTGTGACGCCCCAGCGCGATCGTTTGTAAAAGCTATAAAAACTCACAATGGACACTTTAGTTGTGAGAGATGTACCCAAAAAGGCACCTACCTTAACAGACGCGTCGTGTTTCTTGAAGCAACGTTTGAAGATAGAAATCATGAAAGTTTTATCAGTCGTGCTTTTCCCGAGCATCATACTGGTACCACTCCCCTTGAAAATGTTTCAAATTTGGATCTGGTTAAACAGTTTCCAATTGACTATATGCATTTGTGTTGTTTAGGGGTGATGCGGAAGTTACTCAACTACTGGATTAAAGGAAATGCAACCCGCCCAGTGAAATTGTCGGTTGCTTTGAGAATCAAACTGTCAAAGAAAATTATGTATTGTTCAAAATTTGTGCCATGTGAGTTCAACAGAAAGCCTCAGTCATTTTCAGAAATTGACAGATTTAAAGCCAGTGAGTTCAGATTGATTGTGTTATATTTGGGTCCTTATCTATTCAATAATATATTAAGTAAACCTTTGTTTGAGCATTTTCTCATGTTTCATTGCGCTTTGAGGATCTTGGTCACCCCTTCACTTATTGTTGATTCTGAATGGCTAAATACAGCTGATGATTTATTAAAACATTTTGTCAAGAAAATGCCTTCATTTTATGGAAGAGAATCTTGTATATACAACATCCATAACTTGTGTCATATTACGGATGATGTGAGAAATTTAAAATTCACGCTGGATGAAGTAAGCTGTTTCTCATTCGAAAATTATTTGGGAATGTTGAAACAATTATTAAGAACACCCAACAAACCGTTGGAACAAGTGTGCAAGCGACTGGGAGAGAGAGGTTCAGTGCATTACGAAAAAATTAATGATAATAAACCAATAGCGAATTTAAAGTTCAAAACTATTAAGTTTCCACTTTTTTCTATCAAAGTAGGTACTGTAACTTCCCGGTCATTGGACACCAACTGTAAATTATCAGTAGAGAGAGAAGAGGGCGACTGAATCAAGTCTCATTACCTGTAATTACAGAGGAGGTAATTACGACGTCGGTAATTAGACCGGTCCTACCGCTCTACAGTACACTCTTTAGGGTACGACGCCGGGTGCTATAGAGACGTGATATGGGTCAGGATCCTGAAACCGAGCTCATTAATTATTGAGGTAATTACTAGAGAGGTAATAACACCCTGAGAGTATGTGCACACCAGTTTTACCGTTGCGAGCTTGAACCCACGGTTTACCTGGACCCTCGCTTTCCTCCTCCTCCTCCTCTTCATGCCTACCGCTGCAGGTGCAAGCAGAGGCAGTGGTAGGTGAGCGTGCCAACACGCTTTCTCAGTCGAACCTTCGTCGTTTCCATTTGTTCTGCGGTTGAAGGAGCGAGATGGAGCGTACGGGTCGCGTTCCCTCCTCGTGTACATAGCTCCACCGATGCAAGCCTCTAGAGACAATGGCAGGTGCATGTGCCATCGTGTCTTCTCAGTCGAACCTCCTCCGACACCGTTTGCGCTATATTGGTAAGAGCGAGATGAAGCGCTGCCATCCTCTTAACACAGCTCGACCAAGCGCACAGCGGTAGGTCTTCTCCTCTCGCGCTCGGTTCTACCTGCTCTGCACGGCACAAAACCGCCGGATCGTGTTTTATGGCTGCTTCCAATCGAACATGCGAAGGAGTCACAAAGGTAGGTCCTTCGCAAGGTCCTGATGGTCGGAGGTCCTTGCACATATTGGGGGCATGAGCGCTGCATCTGAGAGAGAGAGAGAGAGAGAGAGAGAGAGAGAGAGAGAGAGAGAGAGAGAGAGAGAGAGAGAGAGAGAGAGAGAGAGAGAGAGAGAGAGAGAGAGAGAGAGAGCTATTTCGCTCCCCATCTCTGTCTATCATCCTATGCGCTGGCGGTCCAGCCAAACGCAGGTGTTTATGCATCGGTGAAATCGGTGTACGGTTTCATTTATCGACGCTCACAACATGGGAACGAAGGGATGCACGGCGCTTTAAAAAAATCAATGAGAGGAGGTACCTAATTTTTCCATATGACCGCTACGTCGCAATGTTTTAATCATAGCAAGGAGGGAGAATATGAAATAGATATGGAAGCAGAGGTGAGGCGCACAGCGTTTTAAAAAAATTAGATGAGGTACCTAATTTTTCTGAGATGAGATATCTAATTTTTCTATATGCTCGCTACGTCGGAATGTATTAACCAAAACAAGTCGACATGCTCTGGACAGATGAACCGATACATAGCTAACTGTTGTACTAATCATCATGATGTTTTTGATGGTAGGGGGTAATAGATACCTCGGTACATCATCTAGCTGTGTTTTAACGGTCATTTTTACCTTCGTCACAATTCAAAAATTCAAATATTCAAATCCGGTATTGGTATGATATCCCCTGCCAGAGGGTGGAGGGTAGGGAGCGGCGGGTGGTAAACCGGGATTGTTCGATGAGGTGAGCGAAACTGCAGGTTAGATATAGCTCGTCTATGGATTGTAAACCGGCGAATTAAGGGCTTTTTCTCGCGAGAAGACCTAAGCGCCGCATGTGACAAAGCGCGCTATATCGGCTCCATCCCTGTCTATCATCCCACAGCGACATGGATATATTTGAGGCCTGTTAGATGCATAAGGTGAGGTTTCCGACCGAGGGTCTGCAGGTATAAAGTGCTATTATCATACAAACCGATAGGTACCTGTTCTTTAAAAAATTCATGCTCTCAAAGCTCGGGGTATATTATAGAATTATGTGCCATCATAGTTTCGAGGAAAATGGTGATATGATGATGGTGTATGGAGATAATTCTACGAGCACTTTGGAAAAACCATTTAGCAACACAACGAGACGGCTTCTATACCACTTTCTAAAGCATGGGGAAGCAGTGCCACTTGAATGAAAACTACGACCCATATAGCACAAGTACATCCACTGGACGTCCATAGGCTATCCTGAAATGGACATACGGAGATCCACTGGACGTCCATAAAAGGTCCAGTGGATGTCTTATGGACAGCTTATGGACGTCCATTTGGCACTAAGTTGTACGTCCCTAAAACGTCCTTTATGGGATGTCCATAAGATGACCATTTGTGATAAATTTGGACATTCAAAAGACGTTTATCAAAAAAAAGCGTTCCAATCATTGAAAATATTTATTTTTAAAAAAATTAAAGTTTCAAATAACAATAAAGCAAACCAGCATAGCTTGGGTTGTTGTTGCCTTCGGCACGGCTTGACTTGCTGACGGTTCTGGCATAGCTTGGTTGTTGATGCTTTCAATATAACTTGGCTTGTTGTTGTTGGAGCTTCTGGGATAGCTTGATTGTCTAAAGCTACTGGAATAGGTCTCGGCCTCGGGGTAGGCAAATTAAGTGAAGGAATTACATTTGGTTTCAGTTTCTTAAGCAATCCAATTCGCTCGTAGTCATCATCCAAGAAATAATCTGAACGAATATGCTCTGCTGAATAATGAATGTTTGTTGATCCCTGGCCTAGGGATGGCTACTCCACTTTAAGTCGTTTCGGAAACCTGAAACGATTCTTTTGTAATAAATAAAAAATGGAATAAAAACATCGGAATCGTACATAATAGGTTATGTCGGGTTTTTCCGTTTGTCGAAAAGTTTGCAACTGGGCACAGAACAGGACGGCATTGTCAATTTTCAATAAACACTATAAAGTCTTCTTGGTCAAAAAATCACTGGAAAGCACGGAGAAAACTTTGCACAAAGAAATGCGGGTTTGAGGAAAACGACGCGACGCTATCACAGTGACAGTACTGATAGTAGTGACACTGAGTGACACTCAGGGATGACAAGTATTCGCAGCTCTGCCAACCGACAAGAATTAAAGTTACTAAAAGGAGTAAAAGGTACTGTTGATGCTTGCTGTTGATGTACGTAAATTATGTTAATTGAGAAAAATGGCTTTTCTTTCAAATTACCGCAATAATAATGATAATAATATGATATTAGGCCCGGTGGCCTAATTTTTGAATTGTGAGTCAACTCTCAACTTGTTTTTGTTGCTGAAAAATAATAGCTGTAGGTACCTTGTCCCTTGTCACATACTTTTACACTTTTTTTATGGCAATGGACTCTATATGTTTAGATGTTGAAAATAAAGAATGTCCATAAACTGGTCCATGAAAGACGTCCATGGGTCGTCGTTTCTGTACATCCATAGAATGTTCCCTGAATGGATGTCTTATGGATGTCCAAATCAAGTCCATGGACATGAGGACTTGATATGTACTTGAAATGGACGTCCATAAGATATCCTGTGCTATATGGGGAGTGCACTCGCTTTTTTTTTTATAAACCCAGCTGTGAATGAGCATAATGAGCACCGTTTACCTGGGATCGCATGGTTTAGCTGTAAAGATGTTGTGGGGTATGAGACAGTTCGGCATGCGTTAATTAGCAGTAGCCGTTGAAAAAAACCAGGCAATCATTTTTTCAAGAGTTTTATTCAAAAATTAATACATGTCTTCAGTCGTTCATAATCCGATAATACATCGTCGTAGTGTAGTTCGAGGAACTCTAGCATGCATGAAACTTTTTCATTAGATTTGAAACCAGCCAAAATCTGTTTGAGAACTTTATACATAGAAACGTTCGAGTTCGATACATCGCTCGTTATTTTAAAGGAGCTTGATAATAAATCAGTATAAAATTTTTTAAAATTCATTGATTCTAGAGCCTCTAATCTATAGCTAATGATATCTCTCATTCGTCCAATTTGTTGTAGAAAATTTTCATGCAGATAGACGGTCTGGGCCCTGCTATGTAGATGTCCGATGCCTGCAGATGAACCCAATTTTAGAGTATAGTTCTCGAAAATTTTCATATCACCATTCGGAACGTTCGAAGTTGATGCAGTCGAAGAGGGTAAGAGCTCTATTAATTCACTCCATTCCCGCATGGTGAAAGATATTCGGCTCGAATTTGCATGCGATATGATGATGATTGCTGGTGAGAGTCCTCTGGCGATGCTAAGCCCAACTCGTATCCTTGCAGCTGATCCGTTCAGAGTTGTTTGATATAGTAATTCGGTCTCTTGAACGATGGCTTCGTCATAATACCGTAACATTTTTTCGATAGACTGCCAGGGGCTGAACAAGGTGGGCATCTCTCTTTGTCCCCGGGTCGAACAAAACAGCGCAATTTCGAGCGATGACATCATAATGAGGACCGTAGAAGAATCTCGGAGCTCGCGAAGAAATCCCAGCCATGCCACCTGTTTTGATGCAGGTACCTACATAGTCCTGGCCATATGCAGGTATTATAGGAGAAGCTTCGGGCGCACGCTCTTTCAGACCTATTAATGGAGTTAATTATATAGTAAATATTTATGTAGAAACTTAATTGAAAGCTACTTCTTTCTTTTGCATGCCATAGTGCCATGAGTTGGAAAATATCAGCACTGAATAATTTTTTTCAACCCAGGATGCTTGCGTGAAAATAGTAGAGTATAGAGTGATAAGTATTTGCCTAAATACCCAAGTTCGCTTCAAAATAACCACATACGGAAAGAAAAGAAAATGATATACGTATGAAAGCATTGATTTAAGAGAAAATCATGTATAATAAGCTGGATTATTCTCGCTACGATAATTTTAAATAATACGATGGTCGGAACACTACGCTCCAGATAGCTTACTTCGCAGGCTCTCTGATGATAAGCGTGATCGACGAGGTTGACGGTTCAAACAACATCTGCTCTCGTAATCCATCCTCGACCGCAAACTTCGACTCGAAAAAACCCCCCATCTGAGATGGGAATGTTGGAAAAAATCCAACCAAATGACCGGAGAACCGGCATCTTCCATATCCCCCAAGTGTTAAACACGATGGATTTTATCGTACTAGCAAGAGCATAGAAATTTTCATTCACATGTTTGAAGGTATTTGCAAGCATTTCCGAGAATAATTCATCGGTTTTGACGATAAGCTAGAGGGTGAAACATGTTTTATATGTTTTATCTGATTTTCTGAATAAAATTGGATAGGATAATATTATCTAGTTTACTCGAAAGCTCAGAGATTTCCGCAAACCATATAAAAAATTTGTATTTATAATATCTCCCTGACTTGATATACAGCTCGAATTAGGTGCTGCTTCGCCTCTTTTGTGCAGGGAGTTGCCAGGGAAATTTGTCTCTAGCAACTCATTGCATGGCCAAAATCTGCAAAAATGCATGATGCTACAGTAACTAGTACCCGCAGTGATTGCAAAAATATAAATTTTTGATTTGTCTCGCCAAATACGGTAGACGTTCCTTCGAAGTGGGTAAGGCTATCATCCGAATTGATGTGGCTCAGGAGAAGTAAAAGGGAGCCAAAAAGGATGTCTCACCTTGCATACCATGTTCTAGCATCAAGGAATGCACCATTTTTATATATTGAATGAGAGATTATAGACTTCTAACAGAGCCGGAATTGGACTCTGCCCGGACTGATTCGGGTGGGATAAAAAGTACAAGAGCTTTGGAGGGTTTCTACAGTCGAGACTATTCTTTCGCGTGAGCTCACTCTATTTATTTGACATCTCTGAATTCTTTTTTCTTTTCTTTTCTTTTTTTTTTTTGATAAATATGAATGTGTCCATGAGGCAGGCATTCCGCAAACCCTCACCTTATGATTCGCTATTGAGACAAGTATGGGCATCACAACCAGGCATATAGGATTGGTGATTATGACAGTGAAAGAAATATGCTCTATTCAAAAGTGTTCAATATCTTTATTTCCATGGAAATATTCACTACATCTTTAAATGGCTAGGTAGGTAGGTAGGTATTAGGTATTAGTTGATACAAATTTCCGATCAATGTCCCATTCGATCGTGAATAAAATATGGACATTTTTACGCTATTGAGGGTATCCAAAAAAAAATGTTAGTATATTACTTCAGCATCTCGGAGAATTTTTTCCAGCGATACTATTTCTCGGACGACTCCGACGTCCCCGGTGTTCCGCTGTGCACTCAATGTTACTAATCGATCTATAACGCCATTTATGTCAGTGAAATATTCACCTACTAGGGACCTCTTCGCAAATCGCCGTCGTCCCATATCATTCATAAAGGAGCCATTCCCCGCACGATCATCAATGTTCTCGAAGTCGCTCCCCGAACACCTCTTATCTTCATCCTTAGATGAAAAACAGTGCTTGTACGCATTCTGATATCCGCCACTCGGTGTAAGTCGCGCCCTTGAAGAAACTTCTTTTGTATTACTGAAGCTCTTACACCACATGTTTTGATCCTCGTCCTCAGATGAAAAACGGCGCTCATATGCATTTTTATACCCCGTACGCGGATTGATAAGCGAACTCGAAGAAAGTTCTTTGGCAGCGTTGAAATCACCAGAGCTATCGTATAACACATCGTCACTATCAGCTTTCAAGACAGAGTCCTCCGAGGATTTAGCAGTGTTCGCATATTTAGAAGCGAGACGTGATTTGACTTGATCTCCCGATGAAAAACGTGGTCTGAACACGCTAACATAATTATAGGCTTTGGACGTCCCAACCTGAGAGCTGTGAAAATCTTCTTTATTACCGGAGAACTTGGTAGTGGAGTCCTCATTTGCTCTTTCATAACCATCTGCATCCTCGTCATCATACACATCTGATGGTTCCGATATCATGCTGGCTGATGATGACAGCACTGGCGAAGGTCCCGGTTGAGGCCCTGATGATGCTAGGAGCTGTAGCGACGTATTCGAGGAAGCTTTGGTTGGATACTTCATAACCATAGTCGAATTATTCGAGCTGACGTCAAAAGTCTCGAGATTTTTACAAGAGACGGTCTCAGCCGCTTTGTCAGGATCTACCACTTGCTGCAAATTGCGTTCCCTGCAGCCTCTAAGTGAAATGTCTGGATGCCGTTTCATGAATCCTCTGCACCAATCAAAAGATGCTGCTTGTTGTTTATCCCAGCGTTGTGGATAGCTCTTGTTTAGCAGCCTAGCCTGTTCTAGAGCGAATTTACACACGTGCTTGCGTGTCACGCCATGTGGCATTTTCGATGCTGCTTTGATATAATCACCGAGCATCAACTCCTCATCTTTTGAGAAGATTCTCCTATTCCCGATATTTGGATTATAGACATACACGCCGTTCACTTTCTTAACCCGTCGCAACAGCCGCCCCAGTGTAGATGCTGGAATACATAATGACCTAGCGATCGCTCTGCGCGAGCCACCACGTCGGACTTCGGCTACAGCCTTTTGAATTGTTTCAGAACTAATTTGATTTCTCATGTTTCTTTCAGGATCAGTAGCTTCATTCACTGAACAAAGATCGCTCGCGACTGGCTATTAATCGGAGGTGTTCGAGGTTTTATAGCTATAACCGCTATGGTGCAATGTTTCAACCATAACAAGTCGGCATGCTCTGCTAGATAATTTGACATGTGCCAGCAGCACTAGTCGACATGTTTTATCCGTAGAGATGGGATGGTCTGAGAGTCAGAGCGCTGTGCATTAACCATCAGTCGTCATGCCATATCACCTAGATCATCACGTTTTAAGCGTCGGGTCGGCATGGGCTGCTAGCAATGACGTCATGCCTTACCCAACAGCTCGTCATGCCATAATCAGCTCGTGATGTTTTAACCGACGACCATGCGGAATTAGGCAAGGTTCAGCTGGATGATCTATTGAGGTATATTATAGATGGATAGATTAATAGAATCATTTAAGCATCGGGTCGGCATGAGTTGTCAGCAGTGGCGTCATGCTTCAACCATCAGCACGTCATGCCATAAGTCGGCATGAGCTGTCAACAGTGACGTCATGCTTTAACCACCAGCGCGTCATGCCATAAGTCGTCATGAGCTGTCAACAGTGACGTCATGCTTTAACCACCAGCGCGTCATGCCTTAACCACCAGCGCGTCATGCCATAAGGCGGCATGAGCTGTCAACAGTGACGTCATGCTTTAACCACCAGCGCGTCATGCCATAAGTCGGCATGAGCTGTCAACAGTGACGTCATGCTTTAACCACCACCGCGTCATGCCATAAGTCGGCATGAGCTGTCAACAGTGACGTCATGCTTTAACCACCACCGCGTCATGCCATAAGTCGGCATGAGCTGTCAACAGTGACGTCATGCTTTAACCACCAGCGCGTCATGCCATAAGTCGGCATGAGCTGTCAACAGTGACGTCATGATTTAACTGGCAGCTCGTCATGCCATAATCAGCTCGTGATGTTTTAACCGACGACCATGTGGAATTAGGCATGGTTCAGCCGGCTGATCTAATGAGGCATATTATAGATGGATAGATTAATAGAATCATTTAAGCGCCGAGTCGGCATGGGCTGCTAGCGCGTCTGGGTAAATACAAAGTACTTTTTGAAAAAGGTTATACCCCCAACTGGACGACGGAGCTGTTTCGCATCAGACAAGTGAAACCGAACAGCAATCCACCTACATATCTTATTGAAGATCTAAAGGGTTCGCCGATCATGGGATGTTTTTACGAACGAGAACTACAGAAAACTAAACATCCCGAGATCTATCTGGTGGAAAAAGTTTTGAAAAAAACCGGTTCGAGGCTTTACGTTAAATATTTGGGCATGCCCGATCGAGGGTGGATTGCGAGAGCAGACGTTGTTTGAACCAGCAACCTCGTCGATCACACTTAACGTCAGAGAGCCGGTGAAATAAGGTGTCTGGAGCAAAAACGTCCCGATCACAGCCGTCATAAACTCCATCGGCGCTATCGCCATAAGCAACGTAGCCATCATCACCAACAACGTGATAACATCACCAGCAACTCCATATCATCATAAAGCAACATCACTGTTATCGTCATATCATCGCAAGCATCATCATCTCTATCGTCATATCAACGTAAGGATCATCACCGCTATCGCCATATCATCACAAGCATCATCACCGCTAACGTTATTTCATCATAAAACAACGTCATATTATCATATTCATCACCCTCGCTATCGTCATATCATCGCAAGCATCATCACCTCTATCGTCATATCAACGTAAGGATCATCATCGGCATATCGAGATAAGCAGCTAGCATTATAAGCATCGTAAACATCTTCATAGCATCGCCAGCACCAACGTCAAACAAAGAGAGATGCCCACCTTGTTCAGCCCCTGGCAGTCTATCGAAAAAATGTTACGGTATTATGACGAAGCCATCGTTCAAGAGACCGAATTACTATATCAAACAACTCTGAACGGATCAGCTGCAAGGATACGAGTTGGGCTTAGCATCGCCAGAGGACTCTCACCAGCAATCATCATCATATCGCATGCAAATTCGAGCCGAATATCTTTCACCATGCGGGAATGGAGTGAATTAATAGAGCTCTTGCCCTCTTCGACTGCATCAACTTCGAACGTTCCGAATGGTGATATGAAAATTTTCGAGAACTATACTCTAAAATTGGGTTCATCTGCAGGCATCGGACATCTACATAGCAGGGCCCAGACCGTCTATCTGCATGAAAATTTTCTACAACAAATTGCACGAATGAGAGACATCATTAGCTATAGATTAGAGGCTCTAGAATCAATGAATTTTAAAAAATTTTATACTGATTTATTATCAAGCTCCTTTAAAATAACGAGCGATGTATCGAACTCGAACGTTTCTATGTATAAAGTTCTCAAACAGATTTTGGCTGGTTTCAAATCTAATGAAAAAGTTTCATGCATGCTAGAGTTCCTCGAACTACACTACGACGATGTATTATCGGATTATGAACGACTGAAGACATGTATTAATTTTTGAATAAAACTCTTGAAAAAATGATTGCCTGGTTTTTTTCAACGGCTACTGCTAATTAACGCATGCCGAACTGTCTCATACCCCACAACATCTTTACAGCTAAACCATGCGATTCCAGGTAAACGGTGCTCATTATGCTCATTCACAGCTGGGTTTATAAAAAAAAGCGAGTGCACTCGTAGTTTTCATTCAAGTGGCACTGCTTCCCCATGCTTTAGAAAGTGGTATAGAAGCCGTCTCGTTGTGTTGCTATATGGTTTTTCCAAAGTGCTCGTAGAATTATCTCCATACACCATCATCATATCACCATTTTCCTCGAAACTATGATGGCACATAATTCTATAATATACCCCGAGCTTTGAGAGCATGAATTTTTTAAAGAACAGGTACCTATCGGTTTTGTATGATAATAGCACTTTATACCTGCAGACCCTCGGTCGGAAACCTCACCTTATGCATCTAACAGGCCTCAAATATATCCATGTCGCTGTGGGATGATAGACAGGGATGGAGCCGATATAGCGCGCTTTGTCACATGCGGCGCTTAGGTCTTCTCGCGAGAAAAAGCCCTTAATTCGCCGGTTTACAATCCATAGACGAGCTATATCTAACCTGCAGTTTCGCTCACCTCATCGAACAATCCCGGTTTACCACCCGCCGCTCCCTACCCTCCACCCTCTGGCAGGGGATATCATACCAATACCGGATTTGAATATTTGAATTTTTGAATTGTGACGAAGGTAAAAATGACCGTTAAAACACAGCTAGATGATGTACCGAGGTATCTATTACCCCCTACCATCAAAAACATCATGATGATTAGTACAACAGTTAGCTATGTATCGGTTCATCTGTCCAGAGCATGTCGACTTGTTTTGGTTAATACATTCCGACGTAGCGAGCATATAGAAAAATTAGATATCTCATCTCAGAAAAATTAGGTACCTCATCTAATTTTTTTAAAACGCTGTGCGCCTCACCTCTGCTTCCATATCTATTTCATATTCTCCCTCCTTGCTATGATTAAAACATTGCGACGTAGCGATCATATGGAAAAATTAGGTACCTCCTCTCATTGATTTTTTTAAAGCGCCGTGCATCCCTTCGTTCCCATGTTGTGAGCGTCGATAAATGAAACCGTACACCGATTTCACCGATGCATAAACACCTGCGTTTGGCTGGACCGCCAGCGCATAGGATGATAGACAGAGATGGGGAGCGAAATAGCTCTCTCTCTCTCTCTCTCTCTCTCTCTCTCTCTCTCTCTCTCTCTCTCTCTCTCTCTCAGATGCAGCGCTCATGCCCCCAATATGTGCAAGGATCTCCGACCATCAGGACCTTGCGAAGGACCTACCTTTGTGACTCCTTCGCATGTTCGATTGGAAGCAGCCATAAAACACGATCCGGCGGTTTTGTGCCGTGCAGAGCAGGTAGAACCGAGCGCGAGAGGAGAAGACCTACCGCTGTGCGCTTGGTCGAGCTGTGTTAAGAGGATGGCAGCGCTTCATCTCGCTCTTACCAATATAGCGCAAACGGTGTCGGAGGAGGTTCGACTGAGAAGACACGATGGCACATGCACCTGCCAATGTCTCTAGAGGCTTGCATCGGTGGAGCTATGTACACGAGGAGGGAACGCGACCCGTACGCTCCATCTCGCTCCTTCAACCGCAGAACAAATGGAAACGACGAAGGTTCGACTGAGAAAGCGTGTTGGCACGCTCACCTACCACTGCCTCTGCTTGCACCTGCAGCGGTAGGCATGAAGAGGAGGAGGAGGAGGAAAGCGAGGGTCCAGGTAAACCGTGGGTTCAAGCTCGCAACGGTAAAACTGGTGTGCACATACTCTCAGGGTGTTATTACCTCTCTAGTAATTACCTCAATAATTAATGAGCTCGGTTTCAGGATCCTGACCCATATCACGTCTCTATAGCACCCGGCGTCGTACCCTAAAGAGTGTACTGTAGAGCGGTAGGACCGGTCTAATTACCGACGTCGTAATTACCTCCTCTGTAATTACAGGTAATGAGACTTGATTCAGTCGCCCTCTTCTCTCTCTACTATTATCCTAAAGTCATGGCACCTACTGTAAAATTCTGAGTCACGACAACTACTTTGTAACATCCCAACCTCACGGTAACATTTTGTAATAAACCTCGTCACCGGCCCCAATTTTGTGATATCCCTTCCCTTCCCTACGTTAAATTAATCAAGCTGTGATGCGTCTAATTACCCTTAGTCGTATTTCGTTGTGCCGTAGATTTTATTTTACCTTTACCTGAGTTATTTGAATCAATTACACCTACCTCAGCTTCACGTCGTACTAATTAATACCTCTAGCCTCCTCTAGTAGTAACCTCACGTTCTTTTTTAAAGGGAATGAATTGAATAAATATTGGAAAGTAAACAAAGTCATTTAACCACACCTCAATTTTATTACAAATAATCAATCATCGCCAACTTAATTAAATTCACCTTAATTATTCATTTTATAATTTCCTGACGTGCTGACATTCAGCTAGCGTTCGGAATTATTTTATTCAGTTTACATTCGGTTTCTGAAAGAAAAGTACATCCTAATTCCGTGTGCAATCCTACGACGAATTTGTTCAACCCTAGCAAATTAATTCCGTTCTCATTCTTCCTAATTTTCAGAATTATGGGTGAAGCCATTTCCTAGTATACTTGAGTTTAATTCCCTGCCTAATTCATTTATCCTTTTTCCAATTTTTGTTTCAACCCTTTCACCCCTTTCTCCCATTCACCCTGGTACGAAAAGAAATCTTTACTATTTAATTGTACTTAGAGAGAGATTGTTGTTCACTGAGTCTTGTCTTGATCTTTCGAATTTATAGCCATTTTTTTCAATTATTTATCAAATAATTTACATAAAATTTGAGTGTTGACATTCCATAGATTTTATATCCAGCTGGTGCTATAGTCTATAATTCAAAGACTTATCAGCAGATCTGTTTCATGCTAGGTTCAATACCATTACACAAATTTACAATACGGAATACAAGTCATCGCAATGAGCCTCTAATTAATTAGCCTGCAAAATTTTATGTCACGTTCATTTTTATCTTGAAGTGCTTCGAAACGACACTGAATTTTCTTAGCATTACTCAAGGGGTTTCTCTTTGGAAACTCGGCCTCATGCCTTTAAATTCTTTGTCGCGCGAAAGGGTTAAATATCTTATTCTATGAGGGAACATAACGCGTAATCAAGATTTTGCCCAGATTTGATTTGCATAAATACTGCTAGTGCTTGTCTCAGCTAATAGAGTCTACAAAATCATGCTCTGTCGGAAGCCAAATCTCTTAAAAGGGTTGCTGAGGTTTCACCCTTTTTCTTGCATCTGGAAGGTAGTTATCTGAAAACAAGGGGCCGCATTTTAAAAGCTCAGAGCAATTACAAAGAATTCAAATCGGCTTGACGCTTATCATGGCTGTTCAAAAGATCAAACAAAACCTACTATCATTTTTTTAAACCAAAACAATTACTTCAACCTTATTTAAACCATTCGCATTCGATTACAATAGAAATCAGACTTGCCTTAAGGTTTTCCTTCCACGTCACTGATTTACTACAAATCTATCACAGTGTTTTAGCACTTTTCTTAATTTATTCTTCTTCAAAAATATTAGTTATCTTCCCGCAAAATACACCCGTCGTGCTCGACTCTTACCACTCGAATCTCATCTCCCCGCTCCTGTTCTTGGACCTCTCTTATTTCCCCACACCCCGTCTCCCGTCACAACCCTCTGGCCTACAAACGTCGATACCTTTTGCCTGCATCCGGTTCCGATGCTGGCCGGCAAAAATCGATATATTTCGCATTCCTCAACCCAATTTCTTTCCTTTCCTATCGCCCGTAAATCTAATTTTATTCCCAAATATTTCATTCCCCTTTATTTTATCATTCTAAGCCGTTCTGCCACAGTACCTCCATGGATTGTTTTGTATTTTTGAAGGAAGGGTCAATCTTCAAAGTTGTTGATATCACTAGCCATGAAATTCATGGAGTCTGCTCCAGTCCATTAAAATCATAAAATCATTTTTTGATTATCCAATCAGTTCCGAATGCGTTGGAGTATACAAATTCAACAAATTTAGTGATGTATTGGAAGGTCGATCCTTCGGTTCGATAAAATCGAAAGCATTTGTAATATCGTCCAACAGTTATTTTATTGCTTCAGAATTATTGCATTTAAATTAAAAATTTCACTCATTATATTTTATGCATTATAATAATGTTTGCATATAAAGTGGCGCATTTACTCGCCGGAACGTTGTAGAAATAAGGGTATTCATTCAGGGCCCTGAAAAAATGTAAATTTTTTTTTCTGTGCCATAAATAGTTTCATTTCGTTCATTTAGAAAAAACTCGCTTGAAATCAATACCAAATTTTGTTTTGTGCTGTCTTAGTGTCATGTGTGTAGCATTTAATTTTTTTTAAATTATCAAGATATGGAATATTATTGTGTGAGGGTGTTTTAATATATTAGTAGGTTGTGTTTGGGTGAATGTGTGTCAAGTGGACACCATGTGTGCATGGTTGTTGCTGGTGCGAAAGCGAGAGGCCTACCAGAGGGGTAGGCTAAAGAGGCTACCAGAGGGTATACTAAGGGAGAGAGGCGTGTGTCGCCGAAGCGAGAAGTCGTGTGTTGTACATTGAGAGTTTGATGATAATAAAAAGAGTTTTTGGAGAGAGAATTGCGTTAATTATTGAGAGCTAAAGCTGCGGTATCCTGACAATATAGAGATTGCAACAGCTCTCAGAAGTGGGATCGGTTCGGTATAATTGTGCTACTGGATTGATTCACGTGCGAGTGTTTGATGGTGCAAACGAGAAGCGCAAAGAAGTCTGCACCAGAGTCGGTGCTGAAGGAGTTTGACGGCGGCGACGAAGAAGCCATCATGAGTGAAGGTGATACGGAGAGCAACCCTGCGATGCCGACGAGTTTCACCGTGGAGAGTTTGGCCGCAGTGTTGGGTCAAATAATGGCGAGCCAAGGGACGCCGCCACCGGCATCAGTGACGCCGACACCGACTGCGAACTTGTGTGTCATGCCAGACCTGACGAGAGGAATTGAGAATTTCGACGGTACCTTCAAGGGTACAAAGGCGGAGACGTGGCTGCAGGACTTGAAGTGCATGACAGGCACTTATTCGTGGTCCGATGCGGTGCTTCTCGAGATCGCGCGGCAGCATCTACGAGGTGGAGCTTTGTCGTGGTATCAATACCACCGCGACACGATCCACACCCTGGCCGATTTCGAGGAGAAGTTCAGGAGGGACTATGGAGACGCCAGGACCAGGATGCAAAAATTTCTGGCTATGCACGCCAGAGTGCAGAGAAGCGGCGAGTGCGTGGAAGATTATTTCTACGCTAAAATGCGCATGTGCAATGACCTGCAATTAGAATTTTCTGAAGCGAAAATGCTAGTGCTGGAGGGACTTAGGGCTAGAGAGGTTGCCCGAACTCTGCTTCCTATAAGGCACACCGATGCCGGAGAGCTTCTGCGAGACCTGCAGAGGGATGAGGCACTCCAGGTGCCTCGTGGACCGGAGCGCAACCGGGCAGAGCGCCAAGACCGGATGCCTCCGGCGAGACCGGCGGTCAACAACAGGAGCGCGAGGGCTGGCCCGGACACGAAAGGGTTACGGTGCTATAAGTGCGGGTCCAGGGGCCACTACGCCAATTCATGTCGTGGAGTAACTAAGTGCTTCGTGTGCGGCGGAGACGGGCATATTTCAAAATATTGTCCCCAAAGACAAAGATCGGGAGGACCTAGTGGTACGGGCCCATCGTCGACTAGCCGGCTGAATGTGATGGACGTGCACCAGCCGAACGAGAAGTTCTTCAAGGAGGTATTTCTCAACGGCGAAGCGATCCGCGCGTATATTGACTTCGGAAGTCAGGTGTGCGTAATCCAGGAAGAGTGTGCCACGAGCTTGAGACTGAAATGTGACCTGGGTGACCGCATCGAGATCAGCGGATACGGTGGCGCAAAGACAAAGACGATCGGCTCGTGCGAAGTTGAGCTGAAGATCGACGGGGTTTCGGCGGTGTCGAAAATGTACATTGTGCCGGCGGGGGTGCAGGACATCCCGCTGATAGTGGGACACCCTTTTACTGAACAGGGGCACGTTCAAGTAATAAAAACAGCGGAACAATTGCTGTTTTCGGAGCTAACAACCGCCGACGCCAATCTACCTAGAGCGAAAACCGTGTTGTGGGCTAAAGAAGCCACCGTTATAGCACATTTCGTGGAACTTATGCGCAAGCGTGATATCGAACATTGACGGCTAAGCGAGTCTGCCGTAAACTGTCAACTGTCGAATTTTGCGCGAGTTCCGTTCTCTCAGACACTCTCACCTGCTCTCTGTTTCGTGATGCGTGATGGCTTCATCCTCCAAGAAAGTGCGAATTCGCGCTGACTTGAAAAGGAATAAATCCGCAGCAGAACACAGCGTTACGGAGCTGAAACGGTGGTTAGCATGTCGCAAACTTCCCACCACAGGGAAAAAAAGCACGTTGGAATTTCATGGTTTGTTGGTTATGTCGGTTTGTTATTGTTATTGACTCGCAGGACTGTCATTTTCTGCCAAAAATCTCGTGCATGCGCTCAGCTCCGTGCAAAAAGTGTGACCTTGAAAATTCCATGAAATGACCTATTCCGATGAATTTTCTGGGGCACATTACCGTCGTGAGTGCGATGAAAAACGTGGACATTTGTGTCGAGGGCGAAATACGAGAGAACGGTGAAACTATACCGAGGTGTGTTATTTCGACAGACAAAGACGGTATTGCGGTTTTACCTATGCTGAATGCCAGCAATCACGAAGTGCGAGTGCAAAGAGACGCTAAGATTGCACGTGGGGAACTATTCGGTGCAAGCGAGTTCCGCCGCGAAGTAAACACTCTACCTGTAAGTGCGGAAGAAATCCAAGTAGGGGTGAGCGGTGAAGACGCTGAAAGAGTGCTAGACGTTATTAACGAGTACAAGGACCTGGTGACCAGGAATATGAAGCAGTTGGGATGCACTACCGTGACGGAGGCCACCATCGAGCTAAGTGACAGCAGGCCTGTGGTCTATCGGCCATATCGCATGGCCCTGAGCGAGCGACAAAAGGTGAAGACCATCGTCGACGAGCTGCAGGAGGCAGGCATCGTGGAGCCGTCCACATCACCTTTTGCCAGCCCCGTTTTGCTAGTGAAGAAACGTGATGGTAATGTACGATTATGTGTTGATTACAGGGCGCTCAATAAACAAACAGTGAAAGAACATTTTTCGTTGCCGCTTATCGATGACCAGCTGGATATGCTGCGCGGTCATAGATTTTTTACCTGTCTTGATTTATCAAGCGGATATTATCAAATCCCCATGTCAAATGATTCAAAAGAGAAGACAGCGTTTGTAACCCCCGATGGTGTCTATCATTTTAATCGCTTACCTTTTGGGTTATCAAATGCGCCGTCATGTTTTCAAAGAGTTATAAATTTAATATTGGGCAATTTGCGGTATGATGTTGCTATGGCTTATTTGGACGACATCATTATACCGTCGCGTAGCGTAGAGGAAGGATTGAAACGGTTGTGTGAGGTGTTAGATAGATTTAGAGCCGCGAACTTGACGCTAAATTTGTCCAAGTGTCATTTTCTGATGGAGTCCATCGAATACCTGGGATTTAAAATTTCAGCCGAGGGAATATCGCCGGGAGAGCGCAAATTGCGGGCGGTCGCGGAGTTTCCGAAGCCGACGTGAGGGGAGTGCGGTCGTTCTTGGGTTTAGCCAGTTATTTCAGGCGTTTTGTGAAAAATTTTGCTATTATTGCCCGCCCTATTAGTGATTTGTTGAAAAAGACCGAGGAATTCAAATGGGGACCAGAACAGGAAGCGGCTTTTTCTGAGATAAAAACTAAGCTCTTGTCCAGCCCAGTTTTAGTAGTTTATGATCCCAATGCCTACACGGAGTTGCATACGGATGCATCGGCTTGTGGCGTAAGCGGTGTTCTGTTACAGAGGCAGGGTGACGGGAAAATGCACCCTGTTGCGTTTTACAGCCGTAAAACCACGAAAGATGAAAGCGGCTACCACTCATTCGAACTTGAGTGTTTAGCCATTGTAAACTCGTTAGAGCGGTTTCGGGTGTATTTATTGGGGGTCCCTTTTGTGATAAAGACGGACTGTAATAGTCTGAAATTATTGGCAAATAAGCGGGATTTGAATCCGAGAATAGGACGGTGGTTTGTAAAACTTTCAGAGTTCAATTATACGATAGAGTACGTGAAGGGCAGAGAAAACACCGCCGCGGACGCGTTATCACGCGATGCAGTCGAAGAGCCCAAAGATACAACCGAGGTAGTGGGACTTCCAGTTTTGGGTATTCAGATTAATACCGATTGGGTCGCGGCGTTACAGAGAACGTGTCAAGAGGTAGGCGCGGTAACAGCGAAATTAGAAGAGGGCGATCGCGACACTCATGCGAAGTTCACGTTATATCATGGACGAGTTTACCGTACTAAGGGAACGTGGCGATTATACGTTCCTGTGGAATTACGATATGACATTGTGAGTGAGGCTCATCGAGACTTGATGCACTTGGGTATTGATAAAACGTTGGCAAGAGTGAAAGAGTCCTACTACTTCCCAAAAATGCGTGATTTTGTTACGAAGTACGTGAACCGGTGCATAAATTGTTTATACTACAAGACGCCCACCGGAAAGAGACCAGGATTCTTACATCCACTCGAAAAAGAGAGTACCCCTTTCCAGGTTGTGCATATCGACCACCTCGGTCCATTTATCCAAACATCTCAGGGTAACAAATACGTGATTGCAATCATAGATGGGTTCAGTAAATATTGTGTCTTGAAAGCATTGCCGGACGTGGGCGGGGAAAACAGCGTGCACTTTTTGAAGGAGTTCATAATGAATTATGGCAAACCTGGGAAAATTGTGAATGATAGGGGGACGGCCTTTACTTCGAGATTATTCGAGGAATTTTGTGAAATTTATGGAATTGTACATGTGAAGGTCGCGACAGGGTCGCCTAGGGCAAACGGGCAAGTTGAAAAGTTGAATCAGATTTTAGTTTCTTGTTTGGCAACCGGAGCAGAGGGTGTAGAGGGAACGGAGTGGGACGCGAAGATATTCGAGGTACAATGGGCGATTAATAACGCTGTCCATAAGGTTACTAAACGGACGCCATTCAGTCTTATACACCGATACGAAGGCGGGGGCCTTTCCGACAGTCCTTTAGCTAGAGAGATCAGAGAGTTAAACAAACGGTTGGGTAACAAGGACGAGGAGGCTTTATCGGCAGAGGAACTCCTGCAGATGAATCGGGAAAAGATGAGGAAGCAGTTCGACAAGACGCGGAGGAGGGCACATGACTATAAATTGGGAGATTTAGTGCTAGTAAGGGCGGAGACGAGTGCGACGGGACAAAGCAAAAAGTTACATGCAAAGTACCGAGGCCCATATGAGGTGGCTAAGGTTATCGGTCATGATAGGTATCTGGTGCGGGATATCGAGGGGGAACAACAAAGCGGAAGATTTTATGAAGGCATTATCGGGGTGGACCGTCTTAAACTGGTGGCATCTAAGTGAAATCCATCCCTTCTTTTGTTTTGTTTTGACAAAGGTCTTCAGTGTAAATATTGTTTTATTATGTGTGTTGTAAATAAATCATTATATTATGTTAGATTAATATACTCACCTGTTATTGTATTTGTGTGTACTGTTTTAATTTTTGTATTGTGTGTTTCAATTTGTTTATATTTTGTTGTGTGAATTGAGCGAATTTGGGGTGTTTTATGAGGCGAGATTTTTATTGAAAATAATACTGTATATATATTCGTAGATTGTGCATTGTTATAATACGTGATTACATGTAACTAATATAAATATATCCTTATTTATATTGTGCGACGATTTATGGTGTGACTTTGTGCAGTGTTTTAAGACTTTTTTTTTGACTTGTGTTATTTACTTTATTTTTGAGTTAAGATATTTGGGTGTTTATTTTTGTAAAATTGCAGCGATAATTAGTTGTATATTTTTGTGAGTTCCGAGGCCGGAACATTTGCAGGAAAGGCCGAATGTAGCATTTAATTTTTTTTAAATTATTAAGATATGGAATATTATTGTGTGAGGGTGTTTTAATATATTAGTAGGTTGTGTTTGGGTGAATGTGTGTCAAGTGGACACCATGTGTGCATGGTTGTTGCTGGTGCGAAAGCGAGAGGCCTACCAGAGGGGTAGAGGGCGAGAGATTTATGTGGGATTTGGATGCATGTGTTTAGAAGAATATAGGTCGAGAGGGAGTTTTAAGATATACTAAGGGAGAGAGGCGTGTGTCGCCGAAGCGAGAAGTCGTGTGTTGTACATTGAGAGTTTGATGATAATAAAAAGAGTTTTTGGAGAGAGAATTGCGTTAATTATTGAGAGCTAAAGCTGCGGTATCCTGACAATATAGAGATTGCAACATATGTTTCAATACTTTGTGAAAATTAAGATCAAACTTTATCTTCAAAACTCGATACATATTCTACAACGTTATTTCTCAAAATTCGGCATCCCTTAAAAATTTTCTAAACCCATCTCTGCAGTTGCCTTAAGAAAATCTATACATATATTAAGACATCATTTATCCAGATTGAACTAGCAAGGTCGTTATTTTAGTTTATTTTATTACTCTTGTTTACCATGTTATTATTATTATCATTATTATATATTAGGATATACAAATCGTCCTTATTTCTCATCTAATTATATAATTGATAAATTATTGTGTTTTTTCATGAATTATGCAATAAATAAACGTTTACAAATGTGTTTTTTCTCTTTTTTTTTTCATACTTATCACTAATCAATATCAATAATACTCTGAAAAAAGTATACATTTCAAATATGCAAGTCAATCAAAATACTCACTGAACATGGGTATTCTTTGAAAAATAATTGATATCAATTTTTTTTTACTCAGATATCAATCAGAAGTAAGATTCAATTATCATATCAAATCATTCTCTCGTAGAATTAATCAATTAATGAAAAAAAATGATATTAGAAAAATTAAAAAAAAAAATCAAATTTTTTTTTTTTCAAATTTTTTTTTCCATTTTTTTTTTCTGCATATGCGCAGTTGAGATCCTCCTCTTTATGTGCTTGAAGGAACCATCTCTATCTACTACTACTGTTCACCATTTTGTGGAAATCTGAATGGGAATAGGCACAATTGGTTCTGGGACTGGTTCTTTTAGAAATAAATGTGTCATCAACTATGCCACTGAACATGCTGAAAACGGTTATTATAAAGACAATCATGTCTTTTCGGTCAGCAGCAAAACCTACCTAGGTACCTAAACATTTATACCATTGTATATTTCTGGTTTCAATGATAAACCACTGGTATCTTATGTGACTGCACATCCCTGTTGTAAACGCACATGCGAAACCATAAAAAAAAAACAGAACCTGGATTTTTCATGGTTTCAGATGTGTTTAGTATAGGTTCTTGTCCGGTGTGATCCCCATCTAAAATGTTGAAATCCCATCTAAGCTTGAAGTTGACCGCTCGGAAAAGTAGGGGTAGTTTGTTCTTGACGCTCTCGTCGGCAGGTGGCTGAGACCCTTCGTCTACCATCCAGTTAGAAACTCACGAAATTACGACATTAAGAGTGACCTTTTCGACTTGCTAGCCCTTGACTCCTTGAAGAACTTTGAACAATTACATATAGTGACCAATGTTTGTGACGTGATAGAATCAAACTCGGCAGCAGAAACAGCCCTAGCCGGCTAACTGTGCACTATCGAGGAAGCAGATGGACGCATCTTGCTGGTCATGCAAAAGATATGACGACATCGTTTATTGTTTATACTGTTGATTCTGATGTGATTGTACTTTTGGTGTAGGTATTTTCTTTCACCGTTTGCGAATTGCGAAGACCTGAAGTAAGTACAATTACATCGGAATCAACAGTACAAACAATTATCCATGTAGCTCTAAGAAAAGTCATATCTGCTACATGACCAGTGATGCGTCCATCGTCCATCTGCTTCCCCGATAGTGCAGAGTTAGCCGGCTAGGGCTGTCCCTACTGCCGAGTTTGATTCTATCACGTCACGAACATTGGTCACTATATGTAATTGTTCAAAGTTCTTCAAGGAGTCAAGGGCTAGCAAGTAGAAAAGGTCGCTCTTATTGTCGTCATTTCGTAAGAGTTATTTCCAACTGGATAGTAGACGATAGACAAAGGGTCCCAGCCACCTGCCGACGAGAGCGTCGACAACAACTACCCCTACTTTCCCGAGCGGTCAACTTCAAGCTTAGATGGGATTCCAACATTTTAGATGGGAATTACACCGGACAAAAACCTACACTGAACACATCTGAAACCATAAAAGATCCAGGTTCTGTTTTTTTATGGTTTCGCATGTGCATTTACAACAGGGATGTGCAGTCACATAAGATACCAGTGGTTTGATGAGTTGATGACACATTTATTTCGAAAAGAATCAGTCCCAGAACCAATTGTGCCTATTCCCATGCAGATTCCCACAAAATGGTGAACAGAAATGGAGATTTCTCTCTCGTGCTTTTTCAAATTTTCAACTGCAAGAACATCTTTCACGTCCACCCCAGAGTACTTGGATGCATCTTTATCACTTTTTGAAGTCGGTGACAACCGAATATATCCATAAGAAGTATATCCACTAATAATCGCAAGAATTCCTCTGGCAGGTTTTTCACAATGAGGTATAAGATACATACGACACCCTGTTAATTTTTGTATTTTTTATAAAAAAGTGGCACATATTTTGTTTAAAAAGCCACTAAACACAAACCACTCAACATGCGGCCATGAATTTTGGCGAACCACCTAATAAACAATCACGCACCATAACACCATAGCTATCTCACCCATCCCATGGTCACATCAGCCATCGTGAGCGATAAAATTCTGTGAAAAGCAGAAAATCGAGTGCACTTTTTTTCTCGGCGAAGAAGTTATTGCTCTATGTGAGGTTGTCTTTTACCCACTTAAATTGTCCCATGACGTCACTCTAATGATTACCACTCACTGCTGAAACCATTCAGCTATGGTGAGACTCAAGATGGCGATCACAAGAAAAAAAAGTTGACAGTCTTATTTTTGGAAATAGCATTACTAGATTCATACTTTCCACCACATTTAATTTGAAACATGAGTTATGGTAGAAATACCAAGTTGTACTCCAATGCTTCAAGAATTGACTAATTTATTTGAAAAAATCATTTTTTTGACAATTTTCAGTTTTTTCATGATTTTCCAGAAAATATAGTAGAACTGTCAGAACTGCTCATTGCACCTTTTTCATCTTGAAATTCGGCATCTTATGACGATACTCGCATAATTCTACCTGGTGTGGTTCATGAAATACGAACTTTTACACTTTTTTTATATTTCACCCTGTATACGGCCTCTGCACGGAAATTTGGAAAATCGCCTCGACCAGAATTGCTCGAAAATCTTCAGAGAACATGTATGCCAAAGGGCATTGCATTCCTCAAATTTGCAGCGAAAAAAATCGTACCGACTCCACTATAGAACTAACTTGGGATTGAAATACTGGGCCTAAGGACTTGTCACAAAATGGTTTTTCTCCAGGGAGAACGATAAACTGAATATTTAATCGCATTATATTAGTCACTATCTTTATATGTATCTAGCTCATTATTATTGTTTACCTACTAAACAAAAGTTAAAAATGTGAACTCTCCCTTGACTCTTTATCAGCACCAGTTTTTTACAGTCTAGATAACTATGTCGACTAGAATTCAAATAAAAATAAAAACAGTTATCAACAACAACAACAAAACCAAAACGAACAACCATAAAAAGTACATGCATAAACTGAAAAACTTGATATCGAATCTACAAATTGCTGAACTAACATCGAGATTAACATGTGAGTTGTGTTCATTTTTGTATTATAAATTGATATTATAATTCAATATAGGTTGCAATAATTATTAAAATACATAATTATCGCAGGTCGAACGAAGCGGAAGCAGCAGCAATGTATCCAGGTCCACAACACTTCTGCCAAACTCAATGGACCTTCCCAGTAAACCAGCGCGTGCGAAGACAACAGGAAAGAGTTTATCAAGCGGGATTGTTCCACCGCCCCATCGTGAAACCCGAACTCCACTGTTGTAAACGTTGCCGATTCAAGAGCTTGCATAAACTCGATCTGTATGAACATTGCGTTCAAGAGCACAAGTCCAAGTTCAACAGGGATGGAATAGTTCGTGAAGATGATGATAGGTACTTGATAAGCTGCACAGTCGATTCGTGTTCCGTTTTACCCGTTGTCTGCACAGCCGATTTGTGCTCCATTGTACCCGTTGTCAAGAAATACGATCACAGTGAAATAATACTACTGACAGTTCCAGAAAATGTCAGTTTTCCGGTAGCTGATCAAGAGATCGAACGGGTTCAAGATGTGTCTTGTTTTCAGCCAAATGAATCAGAAGTAAATTTACATGCCAGTTTCCCGGTGGTTGGTCAAGTGATCGAACGGGTTCAAGATGTGTCTTGTTCCCAATCAAATGAACCAGAAGAAAATTTAGATGTCAGTTATGATCAAGAGATGGAATGGGTTCAAGACGTGCCTTGTCTTCAGCCAAATGAACCAGAAGTGAATTTAAATGTCAGTTATGATCAAGAGATGGAATGGGTTCAAGTCGTGTCTTGTTCTCAGTCAAGTGAACCAGAAGAAGATTTACATGCCAGTTTCCCGGTGGTTGGTCAAGTGATCGAACGGGTTCAAGATGTTTCTTGTTCCCAGTCAAATGAACCAGAAGAAAATTTAGGTGTCAGTTTTACGGTAGTTGATCAAGAGATGGAATTGGTTCAAGTTGTGCCTTGTCCTCATCCTAATGAACCAGAAGTGAATTTAGATGTCAGTTATGATCAAGAGATGGAATGGGTTCAAGATGTGTCTTGTTCTCATCCAAATCAACCAAAAGAAAATTTAGATGTCAGTTCTCCGGTGGCTGATCAAGAGATCGAACGGGTTCAAGGTGTGTTTTGTTCTCAGCCAAATCAACCAGAAGAAAATTCAGATGTCAGTTCTCCGGTAGTTGATCAAGAGATGGAACGGGTCCAAGATGTGTCTTGTTCTCAGCCAAATCAACCAGAAGAAAATTTAGATGTCAGTTCTCCGGTGGCTGATCAAGAGATCGAACGGGTTCAAGATGTGCCTTGTTTTCAGCCGAATGAACCAGAAAAAAATTTGAACCACGATGCTGCAGAGTCACCGAGGAAGTTGTATTGTGCGACATGTTCATTCACGACCAAGTACAAGAGCTCACTAGTTGCTCACATGCTGATACACGCACGTTCTGAAGATATCATTTGGTACAAATGTCCAACTTGCTCGTACAAAACTAAACGCAAAAGAGATTTAAAACGTCACACAACGACCCATCCCAATTCAGACGATGTGCCTTGTTCTCAGCCAAATGAATCAGAAAAAAATTTGAACCACGATGCTGCAGAGTCACCGAGGAATTTGTGTTGTGCGACATGTGCGTTCACGACCAAGTACAAGAGCTCACTGGTTGCTCACATGTTCACACACGCACGTTCAGAAGAAATCGTTTGGTACAAATGTCCAACTTGCTCATACAAAACTAAACGCAAAGGAGATTTGAAATGCCACATAATGACCCATCCCAATTCAGATGAGATCGAATGGTACGAATGCAAAAAATGCTCTTTTCAAGCTAAACAAAAATCCACGTTGACCGAACACATGTCCACGCATGTTCCAGTAGTTGAGTGGCACGAATGTGACGAATGCCCGTACAAAACCAAACGCAGAACGGATCTAAAGACGCACATGCTGAAGCACGCCGATCTCAAAGAAACTGATCTGCACAAATGTGACGAGTGTCGGTTTCAAACCAAGCAACTTAGTTATTTGAAAAAACACGTTTCACGTGTACATGCCACCACGAAAGAACCCGTTTGGTACTACTGCTGGAAGTGTGATTATCAAACTCAGCAAGAATGGACTCTTGATCAGCACTTGTTGGAACATGCCGACAGTCAATACATTGATTGGTACGAATGCGAGAAGTGCCAGTACATGGCCACGAATCAAAGTAATTTGAATAAGCACAAGCGACTCGTCCATACTGATCCAGAAAAAGTTGAGTGGTACAAATGCGACCTATGTTTTTACCAAACAAGGCAGAAACATCATTTGAAAAGGCACGCGTTGCGACATGTCGTCAAAGACGAGTAACAATAAAGTTATTTGATTAAGAATGTGATTGTAGAACTAATCTGAAGAAAAACATGTTGAACATGAATGTCTTGAAAAGATCGTTGAGTGATGAGATGAGACACAAGTTTTTCGGGAAAACTGTGCTGTCCAAGTGGCACTCTAGTTCTGACGATATTGTTGACTAAGACCAGTTCAATGGTTCAATTGTGAAATATATATCGGGAATAACTATGTCTAGGTTTTGATATTGATACATGATTGAAAAAATTATTATTACAAAAAATTCGCTTTTTTTATTGAAAATTTTGTTCTTCCAAAATTTTAGTGGAATGAAGTTCAAAAACCTATTTGTGGCACCTTTTTTTTTCGTGATTTTCCCCCTCGTTCCTCGTTCCTTCGTTTCCTAACAAAATTCACATAAATCTTCCGAACGGTTGAATATATCCAGTTCATTCTTTCGTTGATCGAATCTCAACTATTGCGGGTTGATACCGACGACGTTTAAAGATAATCGGTCAAATATAAACAATCTTTATATGAATGCATGATGATTTTCACCCAGGAAGGGACTTTTTTTTTTTTTTTGTTTTCACGATTTTCTATATACAACCAGCGAAGCAAATGAAGCCAAAGTATAAAATTTTGATTCAAGACTTATAGTTTTCCAGATTTTTTTTTCTGAACCTTCCAACAACTACAAAGAAGTGGTGCGCGCATGCCACTTATATTTACTGTGTAAAATACACTCTATCAACTACTGAGGTGGTCATTTTTCGTATAAAGCAGAGCTTTTACAGATTTAATCAGATATTTGCTCTTTACAAAAAAAAAACAAGGCCATGGTGTTAACGTAGAATAGGTATAATGGAAATGAAACTATTCACCGCTGATTTCTACATCAAGAACGTCCTATTCCTGACTTGCTTTGTTCATGTCTCTAAAGATTAAAATTATAGCGTTTTCCACTGGCTTGCACTTTTGTGCAAATCGTGGAAGTGCAATGACGTCACGCACTCCACGAGCTTTGCATTGGAACCACCCTCATGCGCCGGAGTGCGCGATGCGTTAAAATTCAGTGGAATATGATGCAGCGTGCACTTGCGACAATTTGGCGCAAGTGCCTTTTCCCACTTGAAAATTACTATTGTAGACAAAAAAAGCTGATGAACGACAGATGAATGACTTTTCAAATTTTGTGAAAGGCCCTTTTAGGATTATCATTTTTGACAAACCCAAGACAAAATGCCAGTGATTTTTTCAGTCACAAGACAACGTCAGTTGTGTCTTTGATTTCTTTGTAGCTATGGACCAGGAGTAGAAGAAGGTGAAGATAAAAATGGATTATTTCCACCGAGATTTCTACTCACTGTATCAACACAAACCCGCCACACGGTGACTTCGTGTTGGTTGATTTCATGTAATATGCTACGAGTACATGGCAATGGCGGTCCGTTGCCTTTTGCTTGTAGGGAAATTTAAGGGGCTCGCAGCATGTCGAACATTGGCGAACGAATCGTCCTCTAGCATCTGGACATACCGTGATCTGGACATAGACCATTTGGATCAATGCTTGATCTTCGCCTTCGGTGGTAGCTTTGCGTCTGCCAGAACCTGGTTGCCATGTCAGCGTTGAATTTTTCCGCCACCTGCACATAACGTTGTAGACCGTCCCTTTCCTGTTACTGAGAAGGTCTGCTACCGTCTTGGCGTCTTGCACGTGATACTACTCTCCACAAGAGGCATAATTTGCACCTTAACAGATTCATGAACCTTCTGTCACGTTTGACACAGAAAGTGACAGAGCATTATTGGTTATGGTTGGCATATTCTTGATGACAGTAAAGCTGATTCACAGGTCAAAAATTTGAAAAGTCATTCATCTGTCGTTCAGCTTTTTTTGTCTACAATAGTAGCTTCAAATTGGAAGATGAAGTAATTTTCTTACAAGAAAAAATTAAGCCAAACCACAATATTAAACTAAATCCGAAAATTTATGAGCAACATATTCAATAAAGTTGTGAATTTTGGGTTTCACTCTTTTGTTTTTCTTCATCAGTGCAATAATTTCTATGTCCGAGTCCGAACAATCGCTGGACTCTACAAGTTCCCTAACAAATCGATCAATTGCTAATTTAAACTGCAGTTAACTCTGTTTACTTCGAATTGACGCCATATTGCATTGCACTGCACTGGACGCACGAGCTCCCAGAGGTCGTGTGAAAAATGCGCATTTAATGCAAGTTCATCTCTCCAGTGGAACGTAAACTTTTAATTTGGTACGATGCACTCTCGCCAGTGGAAAACGATTCCACTGCCTCGGTGCAAAAAGTGCGCACTAAAACTCCCAGTGGAAAACGCTATTAGTGAAATAGGATCCGTACTCCTTACACCACGCATACAATTTTTCTTCAGTAGTGGGGCTAGGGGTCTTCTGGCACAATTTCAAGGTCACCTACAGTGGCGCCACCTAGCGGCACGCATCGGATCTAACATTAGCGACATTTACAGAAACCTGCATCACCGGCATTTACAGAAATCTATCGATATTTACAAGAATCTGCATTGCCGGCATCAACAGGAATCTACCGGCACTTGCAGGAACTTGCATTACCGACATTTACAGGGATCTATTGGCACTTACAGGAACCTGCATTACAAAAAAATGAGTCATTTAAATCTGGGCTGGCAGGAGAATGAAAGACTTTTTTGAAAAAAGAATAAAAATGTTGGAATTTTTCTTTTTGAGTTTTCCAAATTTTGAAATTTTTAAATACTTATAATTTTCATTCTAGATTTTAGATTACTCTGCTTTTTTTCAAGTCTCTTACTCCACTGATTCTCATGGAACTCAAGTTTAAACTTGAGTTTAAAGAAAAAACACTAGGAAATGCCACCCTTAAAAGTTTTTTTCGAGGTTTTTTCAGAGCTTTCACATTGATTTAGTAGGATTATTCACCTACAATCAGTTCTCGATTCGTCTCATACGATTTTTTTCATCGAATCAAACTATCCATTGCGATTCAGTTCGACTCACAGTAATCGATTCACTGACAACATTTGGACATCTCTAGTTTAGGTACACAGAAAGGATGAGAATGATAATAAATATATGCCGATCACGTTTTAAATTCAGCAGAAATTAAAACGCGGTTGGCCATACTCCCTAGGGTGTAACGGACGCTGACAGACCAAGTTACGTGAAAACGGGCTTTTTGTGGTAAAGTCCAGTGAGGTTAGGAAATTTTGACATGAAAGGCCAATTCTGGCATCTCCTTGCATCATATTCCGCTACAGTGTTGCCTTGGCTGTTATTACTGTTATCTTGTCAGAATGGCAGGTAAGTGACAGAGTGCCGAGCCGTTCTAGGTTTTAGACACTAGGCCTTCATTTCTGACCATACATTAGAACAGTTTTCTCAACCTAGTATATGATATGATGGTATATTATGATTCACTATTTTATTAAAAAAAGAACTGTTCACCAGTCGCCCATTTAAACTGGAGAAAATCTACCAAAATCAAGACGTCTTGAGCGTTCATACAATCTTGCAACAGCGCTGTACTCGATTGACAATACGAATCCAAGGTCATCTGAGGAAATATTGATCCAACATTACAAATTTGAGCATCCCCAAATATTGCAGAATTGCAAACTTGGCGTGCAAAAATTACCGTTCTAGTGCTGAATTTAAAAGATGATCGGCATATAGGTTTCTATTTTGATTGAGGCTAACATGCCGGCACATGTCGGCATCGCCGGCAGCAAATACTATTGCGGCCTTTTTAAAGTGGACGACAGTTGACAGATTTCTCAGGATTCTGGCCTGAACGTCGCATGACAGCACGCCAACTCGTTGACATTGTCGTCCACTTTATTTTGGCCGCAACCGTACCTGTAAAAATGAAAGTTTGTATATTTGATGGTAGAGGTCGCCCCCATTAGTTAGACATCAAAACAGCGGCTCGAGTCTTGACCACTCGGCCAATTTATTTGAAGAAATAAATTAATCATTTTCTGATCGCAATAAATGACACTTTCGTAAGTTAAAATTCATCGATCAGATCAAATTTTTATTTATGATGAAATCTGAAGTACTCAAAACACGATGCAAGCGGTAAAAGAATACTTACATAACAGTTAAAAGCGAGCCTCACAGCACATTCCCTTCTTCCATTCCCTGGGCGCCACTGGTCACCCGGTAAAACGTTACACCGAGCGTTACACCAGAGCGTTACACATCATCCTCGCGTCAACCGAATTCACTCTCATCCACAGAGTCCCTCATCTGTGATTGTTGTGATCTAAGCGAGCGATAAGAAGTTTTACTTCAAAAAATGAGGTGAAATGCCCGAAAACCCCTCTTAGTCCAAGAGCTGGCGACAAAAAAAAGTGCAACAGTTTTCTAAGGGCTGAAACTCTGGAATATGTTAGATTACTCAATTACATCCATGAAATAAATAGTCAGACACCGGTTCATTAGAACCTGCTCAATCGGCAGCCAAAAGAAGTCCGAAATGCCCGAAAGGACAGTTCTGACAACGCACAGCATTGTTGTCTGACGCACAGCTCTGTTGTCTGATGCAAATATATCAGCAGTTGCATCTGTTGTCTGAGTTACGGTTCAAATGAATCGCCCGTAGCGACATACAGATTTGGGGAAAAAATCAGAGAAGCCTTGCGTGATGGAACCATCTAATGATGAGAGGTAAGTACCTAGGTGTGGTCATAGCCGTAACTCAGACAACAGCTGACAGCTGTGGGTCAGACAACAGAGCTGTGCGTCAGATAACAAAGCTGTGCGTTGTCAGAACTGTCCGTTCGGGCATTTCGGACTTTTTTTGGCTGCCGATTGAGGAGGTTCTAATGAACCGGTGTCTGACTGTTTATTTCATGGATGTAATTGAGTAATCTAACATATTTCAGAGTTTCAGCCTTTAGAAAACTGTTGCACTTTTTTTTTGTTGTCAGCTCTCCGACTATCTGTTCTGTTTTCGTTGGGCCACCTGTATAGATGTCAAATGTCGCTGTTGACGTTGGCTTGAAAATATTGCCAGCAAAACTTCAAAAACTCAGATTCTGACTGCGAAATTAAAACTGCATCGATCCCCATTATTACTATGAAGAAATCTTACACCGTGGGACTAGGAGTTTTCATAGGGATAACAGCGTCCATCGTGGCTCTGGTACTTTTTGCTTTATTCAGAAAAAGAAGGATTATGCTGTTCGACGAACACGACACCCATAGCTCTCTGGGACTTGCTGCTGGCGCTTGCGGGATGATTGTAACGCTGTTCTTTATCGTCGCTATGATAAAGGAGGACAGCAATTTGTTATTCTACCTCTTCTCCATCCTGAGCCTTGCCGTTTTTGCGTGTGGCGTGGCGGTTTTTGTGATGCATTGGACGACAAAATGGGAGGCTGCACCGAGAATGAACAATTTGGTCAAAAATGGAATAACAAAAATAAATGTCCTGCTCAGAGACTACCAATGTTGCGGAATCCGGTCGCCAGACGACTGGGAGGTGCTGCCAGACGGCTGCTGTCCCAGTACGGCGAATCTAAAAGGCAAGTGCAACAAAGAGAATGCTTACAAGGAAAACTGCAACGACAATTTCATACATGAGTCCAACGGATATAGACTATGGGGATCTTCCATGGCATTGATGATGGCGCTTGAGTGTTTGTTTATGGTTGTAGAATTGATTCGCCTAAGATGCCGTCGCAGCCGTGAAGAATCTGATGACTAAATTATACAATCGGTATATCACACTGTTACAGTCATAAATGAATTGCGAAGATTCTTTGTTCCTTTTTGTTATTCCCTTCCATCCAAAATTCAGAAATCAGATCAGAAATTATTCCGACTTCTTGTTTATTGTGGCAATTGACCTATCTCCAAATTAAAATAGTTATAAGGCCTAAAAGCGTAGCTGCATCTGGTGAGAATTGGAAAGTGGGGATCCCAAGCAGCAAGTTGAGGAAACTCGAGCACCGACAAGGAAATTTCACCTAATGCCTAACCTAATCGAAATTCGCAACAATCGCAACGCAGCCGCAACGCAGAGCGCAACGTTTCTGATTGGCTCGCAAGGTATTCGCAAAACCAATGCAACGACGCAAAAGGCTTGCGAGCCAATTAGAAAAGTTGCGCTTTGCGTTGCGGTTGCGTTGCGTAATTTCATAGAGCGGCCTAAAGGACCCCGCTTGTTTTCTATGAAAAAGTGGTTTCGGTGAATTTGGCTCAATTTTTTATATGTTGTAGATCTTGATTCAAGAAATATATTCCTGAAAAATTGGACCCCTCCTATGAACAGTTTTTCCCCTACACCCCTAATAAGGCCAAAATTAGGAATAGTCTCAAATTTTTTGAAATTCATGAAACTGGTTCAAATCAAACTCATGATCATGAGAAAAATAATGAAAAAAATCCGAGTTGTGAATTGGGGTAGTTATCAAGGGGGTTGGGGGTCGAAATTGAGAAAATAAATAAAAATTCCGAATAAAATAATAATCGAGAAATAATTTTGAAAAATCTAAATTAATTAATTGGGGGTTATTCTAAAAGGGGGCTGGGGGTCGAAATCAAGGGAACGGAGTAACATTCCGAAACTTGCGTTCCCATTATTGGGAAAATAATCCAAAAAAATCTGAACCAATGAGTTCTGGTGTTATTGAGGAAGTAGAGGATCGAAATCAAAACAACAATGGAATTCTGGACCTTACAGTTCATCTATCTGGAACCTTGGTTATCTATAAAAACCAATCTGCATAAGGATTGAGTTCTTCATTTCTCGACCATCCCTTTTCCCACCCAACATAATTTCTGCCTACAGCCATGTCATAGTCCAAATAAGAATTTTACTTGAGCATTTTGAAATTCATGAAACTGGCTCAAATTAAGTTGAAGAATAAAAAAATATAAGTTGTGAGTTGGGGTAATTATCGAGGAGGCGAGGGTCGAAATCCAGTGAAGGAATTGGCATTCCAGGAAAAGGATAATGGAGAATCTCGTGGAGAAGTAATTTTAAAGAATCTGAATCAATAAATTGAGATGGTTACCTACTGAGGGGACAGTGTGTAACGGTCTGAATTTTCATCAAGTAAATGGTTCTCAAAAGTTTGTAGTTTGTTTGGAATTCCTGGTGTGAAGAAGAAAATGTTGTAAGAACGCGCTTTTTCGGTGCTGATAACAGCGCGCTGGAGTTTTTGTGATTCTATCCGCAGCGTTCTTGCCGGACGTCACGCCATTTTCGTGCATGAAAATCGTCGCAATTTGATAATTTGTCGCTTATTCAGGCTTCTCTTTCTTTGGAAAGAAACTGTTACGAAGTAGGATTTTTCCCGGCGAGAGGTGAGATTTGTTCATATCGGTCTGAGACAATTTAAAAATGGTAATTCTTCTTTTAGCGCTATAACCGCTCACGTTCCAACGCGTGGTGTGTATACCTAAATCCACTTCGAGCAAGAATCTGGTGTAGGTGCGGTTCAACCGTTCTTTGATTTTGTGAAGAAAACCCTTATTGGATAAGGTACCTACGACTAAATTATCAATTTAGATTCGCGATTGATTAGTGGTTTTCAGGGTTTTTCTTTTCCGTCTTGGTGATTGTGTTTTCCTGAAGTTTTCGTCGAGAAATTCGTGTGATTGTGACCATTCTGCAACAGGGCAGACGCAGAATTTCAACGACCATCAGTTAATACCTTTACTTCAGTGGTTCAGTTAGCAACATTAGCTGGAGGAAGACGACGTTATCGGACCGAGAGCCACGTTGTTGCCTTTTTGGAAATATTCCCAGTTAAGTGCTAGTCCAGTGTAATAAAGTTCCACCTTCGTTTTATTTCCTCACATATTTTGTTGTTGCCTGCACTGTTGGCGCCTAGTTATCGAGAGCCATTGTAAAATCTGAAATTTGAGCTAGACCTGCTAGTCGCGCGAAAACCTAGGGCCCTCGGTAGCAAAAATAAATTTACAGTGTCTACAATTAAGCTTCAACAGTGATTCGTAAGTCCTTTTGTAATTTTGTGTGTTGGAAATTACTGCGTTAACTAACTAGACTTGACTGGAATATTGCGAACTGTCGTAGTCATTCTGAGTCACTTCCTCAGTGACAAAATTTTGTTTCTTTTTTTTTTTTTGTTAAATTGTGTTTGAAGTCTGTTCAGCTAATTTTTAATTATTGTTGCGAAAGCTCTCTTCAAGAGGTTCTATTAAACTCCCTTCAAGAGGTCTAAAATAAGTCCGAATTTGAACGTCACGTTTGTAAATTTTAATCCAGTAATTTGATAATTCCACGTAAATAATATCATGTTGTAAATGTTATCACTCCTTTCCTTGGTAAATTAATTTTGCTATTAATTATTTTTGTTCAATTATTCTCCTTGAATCTTTGATAAATACACCGATTCGCTGCCAGTGCATTTGTATCATTTTCCCTCTAACCGGCGACCCCGAATCACAGTGTCATCACTGGGCCAACCCAACCCCCTGAGATGCAATTGGCTAAATTCGTTTAGTTTGTTGCAAGTGGTCAAAATCTAGAAAAAGGAAGAAATTCCGAAACTTTAAATTCATATACATATATGGTCTTTCAATAAAAGTCATAGAACTTCAAATTGGAATTAAACAAATTATGTCGGGGTTAACGATATCTAATTGACTCTATGTGAAAGAACAGTTTTTAACATTATGTGTGGAAAATAACATCTAGTAAATGGCCTCCTCGACTTTGTCTAAGGCGTGCAGACGGGAAGTTCAATTTGTAATAGCTTTCCGGCAGATATCGGGCTATATTTCAGTAATAACCCGCACAATATTGTCCCCCAGGGCTTCAATGGTTCTAGGCTTGTTCTTGTATGGTTGTGGCTTGTTCTACTAGGGACTTCACACATCCCCACAGAAAAAAGTCCAGGGACGTAATATCTTAAGATCTCGCTAGCCAATTGAAATCGCCGTTCCGCGAAATTGTTCTTCCTTGGAAGTTTTCGGCCAACAAGTCCCAAGGTTTCTCCTGCTGTGTGGCACGTAGCCCCATCTTGTTGGAAGAAGATGATTTTGTAAGATATAACGGGTGTTTTTTTAAATCTGGCGTCGAAGTGTGCTCTGCTCTGGTCAAATGCAGACGAATTTGGCTAGAGCACAGCACACTTCGACGCCAGATTCAAAAAAACACCCCCTACTGAGTATTTGTTAAAAAATGACAGTAGAATCTTATCAAAGTTCTTTCACTCTTTCTTATTGAAAGACCCTTCAGAACTGGAAATTCAGATTTGAAAAATTGAGCCTAACTTCCAATATCAATCTATTTTTGGAAACCCATTGAATCAATCAGGATTTATGTTTATATAAAAAAAGATAGTCTAGTGAATTATTTTTGACACAATCTATCAGAACCGTGGAGAGCTTCTCGAGAACTGTAAATAATAATGCTGTTGCAAGTCTCGATTCCACCCCCCACCCCCTCTTCAGCGCTCATTGTGGTTGTGGGTAGGTACCTGGGTAAGGGGTGAGGATGATCGAGAAACGATGAACTCAGTCCTTATTCACATTGGTTGTATTATCATTTTGTCATTCGTCCAGATCTTCCTAGATAAACTGGAAGTTCCAGAACTCCACTGTTTTCTCAATTCAGACCCTCTGCCTCCTCAATAACACCCGATATCATTGGTTTAGATTTTTTTGAGTAATTTCCCCATTGCTCGTAAAATCATATCTTATGGGAACCGCAAATTCCGGAATTTCACTGCGTTTTCTTGATTTTGACCCCCAGCCCCCTTTAGAATAACCCCCAATTAATTAATTTAGATTTTCCAAAATTATTTCTCGATTATTATTTTGTTCAGATTTTATAAGATAAAAAAATTCGGAATTTTTATTTATTTTCTCAATTTCGACCCCCAACCCCCTTGATAACTACCCCAATTCACAACTCGGATTTTTTTATTTATTTTTCTCATGATCATGAGTTTGATTTGAACCAGTTTCATGAATTTCAAAAAAATTTAAACTATTCCCAATTTTGGCCTTATTAGGGATGTAGGGGAAAAACTGTCCATAGGAGGGGTCCAATTTCTCAGGAATATATTTCTCGAATCAAGATCTACAACATATAAAAAATTTAGCCAAATTCACCGAAACCACTTTTTCATAGAAAACGTGCGGGGTCCTTTAGTTGTTAGCTATTAGGATGTTTCCCTACTGTATTTTCCAGTGAAACTCGTAATTTTCAACAAAATAATCATCTTCATATCGTACAAAACAAAAGATTCTGATTCTTATCCTAATTGACAATCTGATAATTAATGAACCAAATTGTACACAATTAATATAGTTCACTATTCCACGTAATCAGCCAAATGAGGTGGCTTCTTTCTTGCTCTTTTTCGACTTGGCTCAAGATTATCTGTGGTGTTTTGTCTCACTTTGACACTGTGTTCGTCGGCTACTCGTTCAAGAGCGATTGCGGTTTCTTGATCTGATCCAAACTGAAACTCACTGCTGTCTTCGAGATCGTCCGTCTGCGGCCTGTAGAGCTTCAGCTGCGCTACGTTAGCCGTTGTGGTGAATTTACGACCTTCGTCTCCAATACTCGTAACACGGTAAATATCGCCTGGCAGACACTCTGCAATCACCAATGGACCTCGATACCGCATTTGCAACTTGGTCGGTAGACCTGAACCTCCTGCAATATAATTGCGCAGTACAACAATGTCACCAACATTATATTTACGTCGCTTGTAATGCCTGGCGTCGTATCTCCGTTTCATCTTGGCTTGTTCTTGTTGAATCGCTGCTCTTACCTCGCGCTGAACTTCCTCTGGTGGGGTCCACTCTTCGTCTCGATCTGCAGCTTGCACGACAACGCCATCCTTGAACACGGGTAGGTATCCATGTAATACTTCGAGAGAAATTTTGCCAGTGGTTTTATCAACTACAGTGTTCAGGCTTCGTTCAACGTCTGCCATCTTCGAATCCCATTCATCTTCAGCATCTATACATGTCATGATAGTTGGCACCAATGACTTCATGACGATTTCGACTTGTCCGTTGCTCTGGGGCCATCGGGAGGAAATCAAAACGTGCTTCGAACCAATTTCTTCACAATAGGTTTCGAATAGCTGTGACATGAATCGTGAAACCAGTTCCTCTATCACTGATTATTACTCGGGGTACACCATAACTGTTCACGAATCTCTGCATCTTTTCAACAACTTCTGAAGCTCTTGTAGTCTTCACAGGATACAATTTGACATACTTTGTCAAAGGACAAATGACTACCATGACGTACATGTTTTCCAACTGACTCTTCTGGAACGGTCCGACATGGTCCACGTGTATTCTCTTGAACGGTCTTCTGGGTACTTGGTATGGATGTAATTCTCCAGGCCTTCTGCCTCCAGGGACTTTGCACATCAAACATTCAATACAAGCGTGTATGTGACGTTTTACATAATTATGCATTTTTGCTTCCCGTATTTTCGCCACTGTCCGATCAATACCGAAATGACCATGTAAATAGTGACTTTTGACCACAATTAGACCAGGCGGTATGTCGGTAGAATCCGCTAAACCTTCGTACTTTTTCGTTATATTTGTCTCAGTACAAACGCACAACTCTTACGCAAACACTGGAAGCATCTGTCATCATCTCTGTGCCAGTCTCACTGTTGGAAAAAAGATTTCTTTGTGTGGGTCAGATAAATTACATTTAATCGTTTTTCTACACATGAAAACGATGAAGCAACATGTATTTTGTATGTTTTCTAATAACTCGTATCCATTGAACCCATTATTGGCGTTAAAATTTCAATAACAGCATTTTTGAAGATCCTGCCAGTTGAGAAGTGAATAATTTTCACCCGCCTGTTTAGGCAACAATTTTTTTCAATTTTACTCCGCAGTTGCAAAGCCTCCTATTCAAGTAATCAATCTATTGTCCAAAAACGGTCCCGAAACAGTTTCGCGGCGGATATCTTTTCAACGATGCAAGATACCACCAATAGTGTAAGGAATTTTCTTAGTCGTTGTTCACTGATGAACAATATGTGCATAGTTAGTGACACGTAGGAGCTTCCCAAAGAATATCACGATAAATTATTCCCCTGTGTGTTTTAAATGGGCGCCATTTTGGATTTTTGACAGCTCACAGGTGAATATAATTATTATTTAATAATACTTTATTGTCTTTACCTCATAGGTGTACAATAGATCCGGTATCTTTCATAAACTAAAAAGAAATTCAAATAAAAATATACAAATCACACAGCTGAGTGGAAATTATTCCAAATCCTGGAGAAATAAGAATATAAACTTCTGGTTGGCCAAAGAATCAAAATAGGTATCGATGAAAATCAAAGCCTATAACATTAGCGAGTACAGTAAAATATTTTGAACAATTGAAATAAAAATAAAAACTTAATAGGTTCCCGTTATGATATCTCGCCTAAACTTCAGAGCCCTTGTCAAAAAACCACAAATATCATTGATCTTTTTCTTTGTAATGGATTGAAAAAGAGTCAAATGGAAGTTATGGGGTTGGACCTTATGCAACGAATAGGAAGATAGCCAAGAAGTTCGAAAAGAAGAGAGAACCGGGCATTCACATATTATGTGGTAGATATCTTCTGTTGCGTTCAGGTTACATAGCGTGCATTTTTCGGACAGGTTGACGAGGTATTCTGTTTGATTTAGATACAGTCTTAGAAACTTTTTGCTGTGCAATCTGATTTGGCAGATGGTTCGAATTTTGTTCAGGTGAATATCAAGGTTCAAGTAATGTTCTGCATCGTTGCTAGTAAGAAAATCTTTGTATATACAATTGTAACGAGATTCGTAAGCAGTCACCCTGTCCACAACACAAAAACTTTTTCCACCAATTCAAGTTGTGATTCTAAATGCTCCTCAGTAAACGAAAAACTCTGCCTCTCCCACATTTTACTCAAGTTGTTTGTTTGCATCAAGACCCTGAACTGTGACACCCAGTTGTACCTTGTTTCTGCGTCTTTTTTCGTGTCGTCGAGTTTTTTCAGTCGATCGTAACATATTTTTGGGAGGCGGTGATTGGGCATTCGCAAAATCTTACACCACCAGACTATCGATTTTCTTAGGATGACGAGCTCAAACTTGAATGAATGATGAATTTCACATAGAACAGCTGGTACAGCATCATCACCAAGTACAGAGTGAAGCTATTTCACCTTATTATTTCACTTCTATTCTCGAAAATTTGTACGATTTTCCTCGCTTGCTTGGACTTCTGAGCCCATAGGTAGACCATATGGGCGGACGGTGTACCCAATCGTTTTTGTTTCATTTTATACGTCTTCAGCGACCCCGAAAACCTAAGAATCGATACTCAACATATGGGTAATTGACGCTTTACTTTGTAATTTTGACCTTCAGCTCTAATTTTCAAAGATGACGACTTAACTCGACTTCCGGTGACCGCCCGAGAGTTTTGACATTGTCATTGTATCGAGGAGGTCCGAGTTATATAGTTTTGACACCAAACACGCCTCAGCAGGTTTGGATGAAAAAGTTTGGAATTTTTTATAGTATTCTCTCCCCCTCCCCAAATCTCGGGTTTTAAGGTATGAATTTTTGAGGAACTGCGGGTCAAATTTTTCTAATGGGTGCATAGAACAAATATGCAGAGTGGCTTGCTTGTATCATCAAATGCCACTTTTTTTTGCGTACTGCTAGCACTTAAACATAAAAATTTGGAATAAAATCTGCTTGCTTCTATACAATGCTAAAAATGTAGAAATAAACTGTTTTACGCAATTTTCTTCGAATGACGTGGGCTGCATCACTTCGTGCTTTTCGGAGGCTGTACTGTGTTTGCTCGGGGAATGACGTTTGACGTGTCTTCGAGTTGGGAATGAATCGCTGCTTCCAAATTCGGTGCATTGCTGCAGTTATCCTCCGTGACTGCGTCCTCGTCACCTGCTTGTCCATTTTCTCTTCCTAGGGGAAGCGTTTTCTTCCACTATCCTCCTTACTCGATCGTGATGACCACCCATAATGCTCGTGGTCTCTCAACATTTCTCGGAAGTGGAATTTTTCGCGAGGGGATATAATTTCTTTTCACCCCCCCTCCCCTGGACCCCGACTGGACATTTCTCTTCCTCTCGTGCAGGCGAAGGCGACAGCTTCATTCACAATGGAAGGGCTCCGTGGATCCTCTTCTTCTCGTTTCTCTTCCACTACCCTCAGACGTAGTCTTATCCGTCATCTCCTTGCATTCACAGTACTTTCTCTTGAATAACACCGCCTTCACAAAGGAGCCCACGGAATACCGGATGACCCCTGACTACCTAGTGTGATTGTGATATTCAGAGCCCTATCCCCCACTAAGTTTTTACGTAGAGTTTCAAGCCTTGCTGAGCCCCCTTGTCTCTACAAGTTTCGTTTGGGGTCTTATTGAACCCCCTTGGGTATCTTCAAATTTTCTGGATATTCGCTTCGCCCGTATGCCTTGGATGGCTTCTCAGAGCCCTATTAGCCCCCCCCCCTGTCTTCATGTTGCATTCGTAGACCTTCTAAGCCCCTTTTTCATTGCTTTAGGTTCCGAAGCTCTAGTTAGCCCCTGTGAGTCTTCATGTGTTAGTTGAAGTTCTACAGGGTCCTTTTTGTGTCTCCAAGTGTCATTTGGAGCCCTAGTGGACCCCGCCAGGACTTCTTGCGATTTTCAGAGCCCTATTCCCCCTGTGTTCTTCATCAGAACATTCCAAGCCCTGCTGAGCCCCCTTGTCTCTTCAAGTACCGTTTGGAGCCCTATTGAGCCCCCTTGTATCTTCAATTATCGTTTGCAGCCCAGGTGACCCCTTCTGATTTCTCAAAGTTTCTGGAATCTCAGGAAGCTCCTTATTAGATTTCTCAGAGCCCTACGTGGCCGGCCCCTGGTGTTTTCGTGTGTCATTTGTAGCCCTGCTGAGCCCCGGAAGCTCCAGTTCGCTCCTGTTAGTCTTTATGTGTTGGCCTGCAGGGCCCCCTCGTGTCTCCAAGAATCATTTGGAGCCCCACTGAGCCCCGCCAGGCCTCCGTCCGATTTTTAGAGGCCTTTGCTCTCTTGTGTCTACATTGAAGCGTTTCAAGCCCTACTGAGCCCTCTTGTATCTTCAAGTATCGTTTGGAGCCCTATTGAGCCCCCTTGTGTCCTCAATTATTGTTTGTAGCCCCGGTGATCCCCTTCTGACTTAGCGATTTTTCTGGCATCTAAGAAAGCTCCCTTGTACCTTCTCAGGTTTCTCAAAGCCGTATTAGGCCCCCTTATGTTTTTATGTGTCATTTGTAGCCCTGTTGAGTCTCTTTTTAACCTGTCTTTGTTACTGTGTTCTAGTAAGCTCCTGTTGTCTTTATGTGTTGATCGGAGCCCTGTAGGCCCCCTTGTACCTTCAAGTGTCATGTGGATCCCTAGTGAGCCCCATCAGCCCTTCTTGCCATATTTACAGCCCTATCCTCTCTTGGTCTACATTGTAGTGGCTTAGGCCCTGCTGAGCACCCTTGTGTCTTCTAATGTCGTTTGGAGCCCCATTGAGCCCCTAGTGCCTTTTTGTGTTACTCAAAGCCCTATCTAGTCTTGTGTCTACATTGTGGCGATTTGAGCTCCGCTAGCCCCCTTGTGTCTTGAAGTACTGTTGGGGGCCCTAGTGAGCCCTGCCAGGTGTTCTTGTAATATTAAGAGCCCTATCCTCCCTTGTGTCTACATTGTGGGATTTCAAGAGCTGCTGAGCACCCTTGTGTCTTAAAGTGTCTTTCAGAGCCCCAAAAAGCCCCGTCATGCGCGGGCGCAATGCTTGCGAAGAATTGTCCGGCGAAAAATTGTCCGCGCGAAGAATTGTCCGGCGAAGAATTGTCCGCGCGAAGAATTGTCCGTGCGAAGAATGGGGTCTTATACGAAATTTTTTTATTTCTTCAAACTAAAGTACAACGTGAGATTACCACAGACATAACAACATAGTATTTCAAAAGCAACTACTTTTCTTGAAAAAAAAAAAGTGAAAATTGAGGCGCGAAGCAGAGCGGTTTGATTTCAACGTCTAGTGACGTAACTAGACGTTGCATGTTGCCATGGCAACGATGCTGTCGTTGCTGCTGATACGCTGCTCTTATGTCGGCCTTGTCCATGCTTTGTTTTCATTTGCGCTAACGCTGCGCGCGATTTCACTTCATTTAAACCGAAAGACTGGAAGAAGCGGAACTTCAATTACTTTTTTCTCGGCCGATTTTTTAATATTTGTGTTTTACCTGCACAGGTGCTAATTTTATCTGTTTAATGAAAGATCCATACCAATTAAATCTTATTTTGTGATTCTTGTATACGACCCCATTGTCCTAGCACCGAGCTAATAGTAGAGCTGTAATGTGACAAAAACGAGGATACAATTTTCGGACTTCTTGCAGCAAACATGATATACTTTGACAGCGCCGCAAGAAATATGCTTGGGTCCATGACACTCAACGTCCACACGCAAATCGAAACGAAAAGCTAAAAATAGGCAAATCACTCAGAATGGCGTGTGGAATGATAATCAAAAATAATATTTGCGGATTATGCAAAAAAAAAGGAACAACGCGTTCAAAGAACAGTGTAAGTCTCTGGATGTTGTTGTATTGTTGATTGCCTACATCACTTCGGTGGAAAATTAAAGGAGGTACGGCATACAGTGACTCACGACTTACCAACAAAACAATATTGCGCAATGTTGTGCGTAGGCCTGAGATGTGCACCGCAAAGAAGACTCTCTAATATCGAGTCGGTCCACCATCCCAGGGTACATGTCGAGTAGCCATGTCAAAGCTGTCTGCTGTCGAAGCAAAGTCCAACAAGGAAATATTTGATTTCCACCGCCATGGCCTCTGTATGTCCCATGGGGTTTAGATCGGGTGAGCGTGCGGGCCTGATCATTTTTGCTATTTCTTCCTCGTTAAAAATTTCATTGGAAATCAAAAAATTACTCTCTTTGGTTGTCATGCATACAGCATTTGCTACGAGTTCTTGTTTTCCAGAGCCAACGTCGGAAAGTTATACTAAGAAAATGAAACACAAATTCGGGTTATTTGTGAAAAATCTATGAAATTAGAACCAACGGCAACAAATAAGGCTACAGATTGACTATTGACATCATCCGCCGTCTAGAAAAACTGAAGAAAAAGTCAACTCGATATAAATATAGTAGATATCAGATAAAGGTAGTCAAGACATGTACCTACTCACACAATGAAAAAAAAAAACATATACCTACTCTGTCAGGAGCACAATTACATACATCAAAATTTTTGCAATTATTAGAAAAAAGCGACTAGGTTGCTTCATTCAAATTATGGCCTAATAAAATCAAGGGTTTGGTTGCTGGCTTCATGGTGAATGTACTACTTGAAGGCTCCTTTATATGGCCATGTCACTTTTTAGAGATTAAAAAAAAATATTGATGTATGTAATGCAGTGCTCTTGACAGTACCTGTGACTTTCCTGTCAAAAAAAAATGCGAAGGCAAAGTAAAGAAAAATCCATTGACCCACTTCAATTAACGGGCAATGTATTACTGAGTTCAAGAAAAATCAGCGAGAGATGGATCCATTCGAAATTTTCAATCTCATTGTGTGCAGTTTCAAGTGTATTTGAGATTTGAGTGTATTATTGGTTGCATACTGTGATATTGATCAATCGACAAAATATGTGGGATGTTACGATCGCGCGCAAAATAAACGGAGACAGTGTTTCGCGCGGAGTGTACCGATTTTATGAATTTTGGCTTGATGTCACAGTGACAAGAAGGCTAAAATTCATTAAATCAGTACACTCCGCGCGAAACACTGTCTCCGTTTATTTTGCGTGCGATCGTACCTCAGGTAGACCTCTCCGGGTAGACCCAAGACCTCAGTGGTCAGTGGAGCCAATTTTTTTTTGTACAGATGTTTTTTAGCACCCCAGGAATGTAAGTTCAAAAGTTCGCACTCTTTGGATTCTGGCGTCGCATGGTTTTTTTGGGAGCAACAAGGGCCCAAGTAACAAAATTACTAATGCGTTTATTAAAAGCACCAAATATCCCTAAAACTGCGTTAAAATGAACTTAGACGGACTGCTTGTGGAGTAAAAACGTTGTATTTGACGTAAAATGCATCAAGAATTGAAAGAGCAACATAATTCCGTACGATAAATACCTAAGACATGTAGGTACCTACTGTACAGTTTGTAGCAGCTTCGCACAAGGCACAAAGGTTGAAATTTGGTATATAGGTAGATATGGTTTCAGCCTGAAATGTGCTGATTAGTTTTCGGTTATTCTAGTGAAACGGGAGTGTGACTGTCAAAAAAATTACAGAAGTCATTTCTTACGGTACTCAACGTAGACAAAGTTCTACAGAAAAAACTTTGCTATGACACGTTTTCGTCATTTTTTATGATGCAATTTGGAAATTTTTTACAGTTGCTCGTAAAAATAATTTAATGCATGGGATTTCAAAATCATGACCACCACAATCGACACTTGAAGAGCAAAACGACAAAGAAAAATGTCCGCATTAATAACTTCTGAAAGATTTTTATCAAAATTAAGTAAATTTTTTTAATCTCATTCGAAGCTTATATGTTTCACTATTTGTTATGTTTTACTATTTATTACGGTGACATTTTCTCTGTAAATTTGGTGTTAGGTGTAAATCTAGTTTAAATGCTGATGAAAACTGTATTTCAAGGTATCAGAGTGGTAGGTACTGTGTAACAGTAGGTACTGTAGTAGGTTGGTAGGTATCTATTTAATGGTAGGTATATCTATGGCATTCAATCATAAATTATCTTCAGGGTAGAACCAACTTGGGATTGAAATACTGGGTCTAAGGACTTGTCACAAAATGGTTTTTTCTCCAGGGAGAACGATAAACTGGAATTTTCATCGCATTATATTAGTCACTATCTTTGTATGTATCTAGCTCATTATTATTGTTTATTAGGTAGGTACCTACTAAACAAAAGTAGAAAATGTGAACTCTCCCTTGCTCTTTATCAGCACCACTTTTTTCCAGTCTAGATAACTATGTCGATTAGAATTCAAATAAAAACAGTTATCAACAACAACAAAACCAAAACGAAAAACTATAAAAGTACATAAACTGAAAAACTTGATATCGAATCTACAAATTGCTGAACTAACATCGAGGTTAACATGTGAGTTGTGTTCATTTTTGTATTATAAATTGATATTGTTATTCAATATAGGTTACAATAATTATAAAAATACATGATTATCGCAGGTCAAACGAAGCGGAAGCAGCAGCAATATATCCAGGTCCAGAACACTTCTGCCAAACTCAATGGACCTTCCCAGTAAACCAGCGAGTGCGAAGACAACAGGAAAGAGTTTATCAAGCGGGATTGTTCCACCGCCCCATCGTGAAACCCGAACTCCACTGTTGTAAACGTTGCCGATTCAAGAGCTTGCATAAACTCGATCTGTATGAACATTGCGTTCAAGAGCACAAGTCCAAGTTCAACAAGGATGGAACAGTTCGTGAAGATGATGATGGGTACTTGATTAGGTGCACATTCGATTCGTGTTCTGTTGTACCTGTTGTCTGCACAGTCGATTTGTACTCCATTGTACCCGTTGTCAAGAAATACGATCACAGTGAAATAATACTACTGACAGTTCCAGAAAATGTCAGTTTTCCGGTAGCTGATCAAGAGATCGAACGGGTTCAAGATGTGTCTTGTTTTCAGCCAAATGAATCAGAAGTAAATTTACATGCCAGTTTCCCGGTGGTTGGTCAAGTGATCGAACGGGTTCAAGATGTGTCTTGTTCCCAATCAAATGAACCAGAAGAAAATTTAGATGTCAGTTATGATCAAGAGATGGAATGGGTTCAAGACGTGCCTTGTCTTCAGCCAAATGAACCAGAAGTGAATTTAAATGTCAGTTATGATCAAGAGATGGAATGGGTTCAAGTCGTGTCTTGTTCTCAGTCAAGTGAACCAGAAGAAGATTTAGATGCTGGTTTTACGGTAGCTGATCAAGAGAAGGAACAGGTTCAAGATGTATTTTGTTCTCAGCCAAATCAACCAGAAGAAAATTCAGATGTCAGTTCTCCGGTAGTTGATCAAGAGATGGAACGGGTTCAAGACGTGTCTTGTTCTCAGCCAAATCAACCAGAAGAAAATTTAGATGTCAGTTCTCCGGTGGCTGATCAAGAGATCGAACTGGTTCAAGATGTGTTTTGTTCTCAGCCAAATCAACCAGAAGAAAATTCAGATGTCAGTTCCCCGGTAGTTGATCAAGAGATGGAACGGGTTCAAGATGTGTCTTGTTCTCAGCCAAATCAACCAGAAGAAAATTTAGATGTCAGTTCTCCGGTGGCTGATCAAGAGATCGAACGGGTTCAAGATGTGCCTTGTTCTCAGCCAAATGAACCAGAAAAAAATTTGAACCACGATGCTGCAGAGTCACCGAGGAAGTTGTATTGTGCGACATGTTCGTTCACGACCAAGTACAAGAGCTCACTGGTTGCTCACATGCTGATACACGCACGTTCTGTAGATATCATTTGGTACAAATGTCCAACTTGCTCGTACAAAACTAAACGCAAAAGAGATTTAAAACGCCACACAACGACCCATCCCAATTCAGATGATGTGCCTTGTTCTCAGCCAAATCAACCTGAAAAAAATTTGAACCACGATGCTGCAGAGTCACCGAGGAAGTTGTGTTGCGCGACATGTGCGTTCACGACCAAGTACAAAAGCTCACTGGTTGCTCACATGTTGACACACGCACGTTCTGAAGAAATCATTTGGTACAAATGTCCGACTTGCTCGTACAAAACTAAACGCAAAGGAGATTTGAAATGCCACATAATGACCCATCCCAATTCAGATGAGATCGAATGGTACGAATGCAAAAAATGCTCCTTTCAAGCTAAACAAAAATCCACGTTGACCGAACACATGTCCACGCATGTTCCAGTAGTTGAGTGGCACGAATGTGACGAATGCTCGTACAAAACCAAACGCAGAACGGATCTGAAGACGCACATGCTGAGGCACGCCGATCTCAAAGAAATTGATCTGCACAAATGTGACAAGTGTCGGTTTCAAACCAAGCAACTGAGTTATTTAAAAAAACACGTTTCACGTGTACATGCCACCACGAAAGAACCCATTTGGTACTACTGCTGGAAGTGTGATTATCAAACTCAGCAAGAATGGACTCTTGATCAGCACTTGTTGAAACATGCCGACAGTCAATACATTGATTGGTACGAATGCGAGAAGTGCCAGTACATGGCCACGAATCAAAGTAATTTGAATAAGCACAAGCGACTCGTCCATACTGATCCAGAAAAAGTTGAGTGGTACAAATGCGACGGATGTTTCTACCAAACAAGACAGAAACATCATTTGAAGAGGCACGCGTTGCGACATGTCGTCAAAGACGAGTAACAATAGAGTGATTGGATTAAGAATGTGATTGTAGAACTTATCTGAAGAAAAAACATGTTGAACATGAATGTCTTAGGTTGAAAAAATCGTTGGTTGATGAGATGAGACACGAATTTATAGGGAAAACTTTGCTGTCCAAGTGACACTCAGCTTTGACGATATTGTTGACTAAGACCAGTTCAATGGTTCAATTGTGAAATATATATCGGGAATAACTGTGTCTAGGTTTTGATATTAATACATGATTAAAATAATTATTATTACAAAAAATGTGCTTTTTTATTGAAAATTTTGTTCTTCCAAAATTTTAGTGGAATGAAGTTCAAACAAATAGTTTGGTTAGTTAGTTTGGTAGTTTTCTATTGCTGTTGAAACTAATGCCACACTAATGCTTTGAAATAATCCTTTCATCTTTTTAGGGGTGCAGTCAAGAGCACCGAATTTCTTTCACCTGTCGTCATGTATGTCATTCACAAAATCAGACGAAGCCATTTATGACGAATGAGCTTCCTATTATGCCTTTGCAGTAGCAATAAAGCACAGATTCTGGATTGTTTCAATGGCATGATTGACTGGTGTACAAAATTCGGTGCTCTTAACGGGCTCCAGTCTGTACTAGAGCGGCAACCCAGTTATTCATGATAAATTGTTTTTCAAGCCTCGCCAGACGTAGTGGCCAAGTGGCGGAGGCTACCTATTTGTGGCACCTTTTTTTTTTTTTCGTGATTTTTTTCCTCATTCCTTGTTCCTCCGTTTTCTAACAGAATTCACCTAAATCTTCCGTATCTTCCGGACGGTTGAATATATCCAGTTCATTTTTTCATTAATCGAATCTCAACTATTGCGGGTTGATACCGACGATGTTTAAAGATAATCGGTCAAATATAAACAATCTTTATATGAATGCATGATGATTTTCAGCCAGCGAGGGACTTTTTTTGTTTTCACGATTTTCTATATACAACCAGCGAAGCAAATGAAGCCAAAGTATAAAATTTTGATTCAAGACTTATAGTTTTTCAGATTTTTTTCTGAACCATTCAACAACTCGAGCAACAACTATAAAGTGATGCGCGCATGCCACTTATATATTTACTGTGCAAAATGCACTACATCAACTACTGAGGTGGTAATTTTTCGTATAAAGTTGAGCTTTTTACAGATTTAATCAGATATTTGCTCTTCACAAAAGAAAAAACAAGGCCATGATGTCAACGTAAAATAGGTATAATGAAGATAAAACTATTCACCGCTAATTTCTACATCAAGAACGTCCTAGTCCGGACTTGCTTTGTTCATATCTCTCAAAGTTTAAAATTAGTGAAACAATCATCCGTACTCCTTACACTACGCATACAATTTTTCTTCTACTTTCGTTTTCTTATTTTTTACAATAACAGCTTTTCCAGGCCCTCGGCCTTCTCTGCAGTATCCGGCTGCACCTCACTGTTAGCAAAACAAAGTTTAGGGTCTGAAATTGCGGTCTTGTCCGACCCATGGGGATTGTAAAGGAGTGTAAGCGAGGCGAGAATAATAGTGCCGTAGACGAAACATTTTTCAAAAAAGAGGGGTTTCTATGGAATTTTGGGGGGAGGAGAATATCCGGAACCACTGCAATATATGAATTATCAACAGTAATATCACAAGTGCTTAGATTTTCACGATAATTGTGGTCAGGCGATCGCGAGTGCTGATTGTAGCGATAAATGCCCGACTCCGTAGGAGGAGGGCATTTATCCAGGGACAATCAGCCCGAGGGAAACGCCTGGCCAAAATTATCTGGGAAAATCTCGAGCACGAGTGATATTTTGAAGATTATTACATAAAAGAAGTCCGAAGTGACAGCTGTCAGATTTTGTTGTTTACATGAATTTTATTCCGTTGCTATTGACAGTGGGATTTAGAAAAGTGAATATAGACCGGAGAAGTGATGACGTCACAACATGGCAACATGGCCGGCAGTTGACATTTTCTGGAGGCCAACGTCACATGAACGTGACGTTTCTATGTTTGGTTGTGTTTGGCATGACATTTTCTGGAGGTTCACAACAAAAGTCACAAAAGTCAGTGCAGTGAGCATTGCTGAAATTGCCACCCTAAGAGACAGCCAGCGTCATACAGGCGGACTTGGTTGCAAAAGCAGAATCACCAGTGCCTACAGAACGGTTCCGCATGATGCAGCCCGAGCGCTCTCGGGTATCCCACCCTTCGCCCCGATGCTTGCGATTAGAGGAAACAAGCCTAGGAGTGCCCACCAGCAAACCAGAAAGCAGGAACAAGGCCAGAGAGCAGTTCGTCGAGCAGTGGCAACGGCAGTGGAACGCCTTGGTTCAAAGTTGGATGAAAGAAATACTGGGGAGCCTCAAAAGCCTCAGCGCCAGGACAACGCGGAACACGCTTGTTTTCATTGTAACGGTCCATCAAGGCAGCGAGAAGACCTCGAAGAAAAACTGGGCAGGAGAATCGCCGTCGACAATCTCGTTCATGAGATGCTCAGAGGCAAAGAGCAATTGATCGCAGTTTATAGTTAGCAGTTTTTAGTTTATAGCAATATAGTTTGATTTCCTCCACCTGATATAGCCCAAAATATGGATCTTTTTTTGTTATATCCATTTCCGTTATTTACCTTCGCAAAAATTTGACAAACACATGACAAACACAAACAGAGAAACGTCAAGTGCATGCCACGTGCCGTGCATCCCACGGTCATGTCACGTTTGACGTTGGCCTCCAGAAAATGTCAACCGCCGGTCATGTTGCCGTGTTGTGACGTCACACTTCTTCGGTCTATTATCCTTGTAGGTCTAATAATCAAGGGCGTTGTATGTAATAATCTGTTATTTAATTTCATAATTACTTGAGAAGTATTATGGAAATATACAAAAGAGTCAGATAAGTATACCATATACGTGTATTTTTGTTTCTTCAATTTGTGGCAGTGCTACCGACTGAAAATTAAAAATTGAAAATGTTAGTATTTTGAAGTATCAGTTTGAGAGATAATCGATAACTCAGATAATAAAACAGCCTATACAGTGGGTGATCAATTAATCGCCCCCAGTGACAAAGTGTGGTCGCGCAGTCAAATTTTGGTCAGGCAGGCGCAAATTAAAACAGTTACCTAGCTTTGATGCATTCTACTCGTATTATTTCGTATAAGAAGTTTTTCCCATAAAAGCAACCAAAAATGAAAGAGATGGAAGAAATACAGTGCTCAACAATGGGGCCTTGCACTGCCACTTTTACACACCGAGGGCGCCACGACCGTTGGGGGCAAATTCGACGATTTTGACGGCGTTGACGCTTCAGCGACCGACGTCCGTCATTTTATGTCTTGATTTGAAATTTGGATAACCTCTGTTTCTTGCTTGACGTCTCCAGTCACTGTCAGTTACTGGTCAAACTACTCAAACTCCCCTGTTTTTCGCGTCGTTACGGCCGCTTTATCGAAGTAGGCGCCCCCTACAGTAGTGGCGATCTCACGTTGAGTTTTTCAATTGCAAGGCCCCATTGAAGTGGAACACCTGAAAATTTTGGTCAAATTAAAATGGTCGTATTTTCTTGAGAAATAATCGAATTGCAATTAGTTTTTTTCCCTGGACAGCTTATGTCTTAGACTACAGCATGATATAACTCTTTCTTGTTATAAGTTTTCCATATTATTTATACAGGGTGTAGTAGTGAGGTACTGCAAAAAATGTAAAGTTTGCACCCCTCCCGATCCGCGAAAACATTTTTTTTACTTTTTTCAACTCATTTTGGAAAATCATTGAACCCATACCTCGAAACGGTTTTTTGGGTTTCCGTTTATCTCTGTTAATAGACCTTTCCAAATTTGCGCTTGTCCTTTTCTATTGTGACGTCATGATTTTGCGTAGATTGGGACAACTGTCAGTATACAGTCATCTCATAGTGGAAGTGTCAGAGGCATAGGCAAGCACCGAGCGTAGAAAGAAAAGACTTGCGAAAATGGTTAATTATTGCTGAATTGTCTTAAGCGACAATAATCTGAAGAAGCCTATTGTGTCCATGTACAATTTCACGAAATACACGATGTTGCTTGAAAGTTGAAGAAAGAAAATCAAACGAGGCAAGACTCGACCCATTCTGTGCAAGAGAACCCCAGGGCTGTTCAAACTTTCATCTGGCTTCTCCTTCCGAGTCTTTCCTACCGAACCACTCGTCGAAGTTTCTACCCGTGGAGCTGTAAGAGTGCACGGGTATAACGCGCAGTATTTCTGCTGGTAATGGTAACATCATTCACAACTGGGATATGCTGAAGTTTTGATGGACCAGTACCTATCAAGTTTGTCTTTTCCGCATAGCGCTAGTCATAAATAAGGGCACTAAAAGCCCTTTAACTCCGATAATGAAGTGGTGAATCCTCTGCAGCTATAAAATCTACAGGTAGATCAACATTAATTGTCGAGATAAAGCTTTGCCAGAAAAATAGGTACGCATTAGCATTTCCGCCTGTCTTCGCTTTCACTATGACTTCTTCTCGACTTCTTCTGATACTCTGTTGATCCATCTGGAAGGATTTTCTGCCAGTTTACACTTCACTGGTGATTTCTTCATCGTTTTTCCGACCAAAACAAACAAGAGATTTTGAGAACCTGCTCATGACGCATAGAATCTGACGGTTACATGACATCATGCAACTGCGAAATGTGCGCATTGCGCGAAATGTTTTGCGTAGAATGGGACAACTGTCAAAACCATCCTCTATCCTTTATTTTTGGAAAGGTCAATTACAGGGTGATCTCGAAAAAAGTGATTATTTAGGCTTTCAATGGTAACTTCTTTCATTGTTATCCGATTTTAAACTTCTTTGGCTCATATTGAAGCTGAAACTTGAGGCGAGAACGATGTGAGGTCAAAACTTATTGAAGACAACAATTCAATATTAGGAGACGTGTCAAAAGTGACCCGAATGCAAAACAGCTTCCGACTTTTCGTTTAATAACAGATAAGAACAAATTGAAACGTGTCTTCAAAGGATCCGCTAATTCGGACAATTTAGATCTGCTTTTCGCTCTAGTTGTCCAAGAAATGTCCGTGGTTGAATCGAAACTTGACTGCGTGTTTTCGCGGAAAAAAACGCATCCCTTATTTACCTGTAGGCGGCCGTAACCCAAGTTACAAAATTCAGAACTGGCAGGTATACGTGTTTTATTGTCAAGGAGAATTTTTAGAATTGTTGTGAATTTTGTAACTTGGGTTACGGCCGCCTTCAGGTATATAAGGGATGCGATTTTTTCGCGAAAACACGCAGTCAAGTTTTGATTCTACCACGAAAATTTCTAATACAACTAAAGCGAGAAGCAGATCGAAATGGTCCAAATTAGCGGATCCTCTGAGAACAAGTTTCAATTTGTTTTTGTCTTTCATCAAACAGATACTCGGAAGCTGTTTCGCATTCGGGTCACTTCTGATACGTCCCCTTTAATTGAATTATTGTTTTCAATAAGTTTTGACCTCACAACGTTGTCGCCTGAAGTATCAGCTTCAATATGAGCTAAAGATGTTTAAAATCGGATAACAATGAAAGAAGTAATCATTGAAAGTCTAAAATATCACTTTTTTGAGATCACCCTGTAATTAACACAGATAGACAAAAACCCAAAAAAGCGTTTCAAGGTATGGGCTCAATGTTTTTCCAGAACGAGATGAAAAAATTCCAAAAATTTTTTTCGCGGATCGGGAGAGGTGCAAATTTTACATTTTTTGCAGTACCTCACTACTTCACCCTGTATAAATAATATGACAAGCTTGCAACAAGAAAGAAATCTATCATGCTGTAGTCTAAGACATTAGCTGCCTAGGAAAAAAAGCTCATTGCAATTCGTTTTTTTCTCAAGAAAATACGATTATTCTAATTTGACCAAAATTTTCAGGTGTTCCACTTCAATTGTTGAGCACTGTATATCGTATGTGAGAGAACAGAGCAGAGCATTCCATTTAATTGAAGAAAATTACTTATGGCAATATGGGACATTGCACATTTTATGGGTAAAATGGTTCTCGGTCAAATTGGCTGAAATTTGGATATTTTGTAGCTTTTGGTCCACAAAGGAAACAAAACATAGGTCGAGTTGCATGTCGTTGAAAAGGTTCTTCAACGCTCTTTGCAACAGTGCTACGCTTTTTCAATTCAAGACAGTCGTTCTTGAAATAATGAATGTCAAACTTACAGGTAGTCGATCATTCAAAAAAAAATTAACTGAACTCAGGTTTAAAATATATTTAAGTTTGAAAATCACGCGACACCCCTGTATTAAGAACGAATTAGACCATATTTATCAATGCAGAGTTAAAGTCTGCAAACAAAATGCTGCGAAAATAACTTTTTTTTTAAGTGAAATGTAGAAACCAAAGCCATCTTACCGCGAAACAAAATTGGTTGACTACCTATTTCATCATTTTTCCGACAGCTTACTTGTCAAAATAAATCATTAGTGTTATATACACGTTATATATATATTTGTACCTAATCAGAAAAAAAGGCTCCACCAAATAGCGAAATAAAATATAGGGTGATACCTAAGTATTGTATTTAAAATAAAAAAGTTACATATATCACACCCTGTATACGGTACCAACTAAAAACTTTCAGAGGATCAATTTAAGGTCTCTGGTCTCTGGGAAAAATCGTGGAGAAAAAGTTTTTAGTTCTTCAAAATATCTCAAAGGGGAATATACCAGAGGGGGGTGAATTTATCGTGAACAACCTGTACCTATAATTTAAAATTTCTCTGCAAATTAAAATGTTAAGAAATATCCTCCATTACAAATTCTTCTGAAAACTAGCAGCCACAAAATGTAGGGTTAAAGTGTAGCTTATAATACCAAACAGAAACCAATTCATTCGACTGGGAGCGTGGCGCACTCCTGTAATCTTGCTTCTGAGAGGTCGGGTTTAGCGGATGGTTTGAGTTTGGGAGCCCTGTTGCTTAGCTTACCACGTTGACTGGGCGTCCGCACTAAGATCGGCATCGATATGGGTACCCCGGGGGAGCCCGGGGCACCCAGGTCGTCTAAGGAGGGGCGAATCGGGCCAGGGGGGAAACTCAGCAGCCAAAAGTCCCCGTGTCGTTCAGTAGTGGGATCGCGCCCGGGAGTGGTAGCTTTGTGGCAGCCTGATCAACATAACCAGACCTAGATCTTTTTGTTAAATTTTTTTCCGTTTTATTTCAAATTTGAAACGCCTCAGCACGGAAATGCGGAAATTCCGCAACAGACTGATGAGAAAATGTTTTTTCATGGCAACTTTTGAAACTAAAACGTCTGGCATTTCGTACGCGTCGTCGTGGTGGCTTGTGCGCTCGCAAAAGATTTCATGGCTTCGCGCAGCCGCGCAGCCGGTTCTCGTCATACGTTGCTATGGACGCAAGCCACGTTCGGTGGGAAGTTTAAACTAGGTATAGGCTGTCTGATTTCTACATGATTCTAGTGGGCTGCGATTCAGGCCGCGATCGGCCGATGGCGACCAGAAACACAGCCCACTAGAATCATGTTGAAATCAGACAGGCTATACCTGAATAGTTAGTAGTAGGCAACAGTATTTGACGCTGTTAAAGTTTATGTTATAGTTTAGACCGATTCCACCTATCCGTTTCATAATAACAACGATAATACCAATGATAATACGAAAAGCTGGTTGGAAAATTTAGATTCTTATCGCGATGTCAAACTGGCAAACGCAAATGTTCGGTTAAAATAATTTGATAAATTCGGCGAGTTTCACTATATTTAGTGCTCCCTTTCGACGATCCCCAAAAGCATTGTATACAAAGCATACACTTCTCTTCTTCTCAAAATTCCTTAAAAGTTGGTCAATAACGAGGCCAATAAGTCAAACCGGGGCAATAAGGCCGAAGGCCTTCCCATAGAAAAATATTCTGCACAAAATGGATGTTTTGCCTCGGTCTGAGTTTTTGTTTGAGTTTTAGTTTCAGATTTTCCCCGCAAAAATGCTTTGGACAAAATACAAAATACACTTTTCGGGAGGCCATTAGGACTGGCTTATAGTCGGAGAGCTGGCAACAAAAAAAAGTTCAACAGTTTTCTAAAGGCTGAAACTCTGGAATATGTTAGATTACCCAATTACATCCATGAAATAAACAGTCAGACACCGGTTCATTAGAACCTCCTCAATCGGCAGCCAAAAAAAGTCCGAAATGCCCGAACGGACAGTTCTGACAACGCACAGCTTTGTTATCTGACGCACAGCTTTGTTGTCTGACCCACAGCTGTCAGCTGTTGTCTGAGTTACGGCTATGACCACACCTAGGTACTTACCTCTCTTCATTAGATGGTTCCATTACGCAAGGCTTCTCTGATTTTTTCCCCAAATCTGTATGTCTCTACGGGCGATTCATTTGAACCGTAACTCGGGCAACAGATGCAACTGCTGATATATTTGCATCAGACAACAGAGCTGTGCGTCAGACAACAATGCTGTGCGTTGTCAGAACTGTCCGTTCGGGCATTTCGGACTTCTTTTGGCTGCCGATTGAGCAGGTTCTAATGAACCGGTGTCTGACTAGGTATTTATTTCATGGATGTAATTGAGTAATCTAACATATTCCAGAGTTTAAGCCTTTAGAAAACTGTTGCACTTTTTTTTTGTCGCCAGCTCTTGGACTATTATGAATTGAGATAGAGAGAGCTGCGAATCAAAAAACAAAAGAAAGCTCATTCCATGCCATTTTTCACCATGTTATAAGTTTCGGGGAATATAATTTTTGTTTCAATGCACACTGCAAGGCAATACAAAGTACGACGGCGTAGAAGGACCAGGCAATAGTTTTATTTTTTGAAATCTTGAAGTTTCGACTTAAATCTCAAAGTTTCGACTTTTTTGGGGATTTACAAATGATTCTGCTCTTCAAAATTTCGAAGTTTCGACAAAAAGTCAGAGTTTTGACATATAAGACGAAGTTTCGACTTTTTATATCGAAACTTCGAGATTTTAAAAAATATAATAATAATTGTATAGTCCCCAAAAAGTCGAAACTTCGACTTATGTATGTCGAAACTTCAACGTATATGTCGAAGCTTTGACTTCTACATGTCGAAACTTCAAGATTTCAAAAAATTAACCATTGCATGGCCCTTCTACGCCTCCGTAGCTTTTTGACTCATCTCTCTACCTCAATTCATAAGCCAGTATTGGCTGGCCTTGTGAAAAGTGGGCATACTAACTGGTCAACCCTGTATTTAACCATGCATAGAGCTCTCAGATATTAAAAGCGGTTATAATTTTTTTTTCGGCTCTATTTTTTCTCCGACTTGTGGCGCTAGTGGGATTTTGCTGAAATTTGACGTGCAGGCGAACAATGAATGAAAACATAGCTCTGTCAAATTGGAGTTACAAGCGTCTACCGTCTATGAGTTATTGACGAAAAATACTGAGAACAGTCTGACTTTGAGATGTATCTTCGTTATAGAACCAAATTCCGAAGAATAAATTACACATGTATTAATTTTTTGGCTACATCTATGAAGACCTCGTGGTTGAACTTTGTGCATAAAAACCTGGAATACCCGTACCGTACAAAGCCACCTACTTATTCATAAATTTCCCATTTGGGCAGTTTCTAAACCATCGAAAAAATTCATATTATACCGATATTATTCTGCCAAATCTGATGCGTTTACAAAATGAATGGAGTGTCGCACTGTCGCATATGTCGAGCTCCTAGGAAATTTGAATTGTGGAATTGTGACCAGCCATCTCTTTAAATTTCTCTTATAGCTGTGGGTATTACACTGCACAATTTCTTGATGAACAATCTGCCAAAACAGTATCAAAAATTGACAGATTGTTCAAGAAATTGTACAAGAATTAATTGTGTAGTGTTTGGTGTAGTGTATACAGCTATTAGAGCAGAAACGGGAGATAAATTGAACCGCACCAGCAATTAGACATCTTTTTTCTGTCGGCAGTGAACAAGAAACAATTTGTGAAATTGTGAAATTGTGAAATTTCCAGCACTACAATCTTATTCATCTGTGTAAATTCAAACCTCATTTGTCAGTGTCCCAGTCGTCGGCCTTAAATGAACTTTGAAAGGCAATTCGCCGTGGTGAAGGTAGATAGATACTAGACAAGGGTAAGTTTCAAGTTCATGACAATCGTTCCACTAATAAGAAATTTCAATATGGCAGCCAAGATGGCGGCCGAATTATGAAAGCCATTCTGCCTATTTGGTCCTTGAGAACCTAAGCTATCCACCGGATAAAGTTCAATCTTCAAGGGCTGTAGCTTTAGTTCCCGAGAAGAAGTTCAACTTCATCGAAGTGCACAGAAGATCTCTGTTTTTTTGAGAATAATGATAACCATGTATGGATAACAAAAATAGTGCCCATTGGCCACCCTTGGGGACATCAGCTATTAATCGGAAAAAGTTCCAAGACTCTTGTTTCAATTCTCGAGAAGGAGTACAGCGTCTTAATTTCTGCACGGACTCGGACAGACAGACAGACAGACAGACAGACAAACCGGCCACATAAGCGTCATTCTGTTACTTATATAAAAAAATGTTCTCCAACTGATTTCGACCTCCTGAACACGAATATCGGGTTCAGTTTTGAATTGGAACATTTCTTTTTTATCGAAAAACCGAAAAAATGGTAGCCTGTCACATGATTTTTAGTGATACCTACCTACTTTCTTTTGTTATTGAGCGAACATGTTTCGTAATTTGAGTGCCATTATCCTTTAGGTACCTAGTATTGGCTATTTCGAAATAATCAATTACTATTTCGGCACGTCTGATTTTAAATTTGTAGGGTCGTGTAATATGCGCCGAGCCGTGGCTTTGCGGTCGTTTTCAAAAATTGATAACAATTGACCCGACGGTCGGATCGAAGTGGGGTTTTTGTCAAAAGAAAGTTCAAATTGTTCTCCAAATATAATGCCGTACATGCAGTAACGTATTTCATTAAGAAATTGTAGTTGCCTGCATATCGCAACTTTCTACATCTTACCGCGAATGCCAGCACTTGATCGGCGAAGCCGCCCTACACCAAAATGTTATTTTTGTAATTGTTCATGATTATTTCGGAAAAATTTTTCTTGATTCGCGTACCAAGGCCATGAGCTACCCATTCGAGTTGAAATATTTTCTGTATTGAATTTCGTTTTGTTCGGAGGAAAGGATATCAAGCACCAGCAAGCAACGAATAAATTAATGATTTGCGGCCGAGCCGTAGTTTCGGAGTCATTTTCAAAAATTAATAACTATTGGCTTGCACCTCGCACCGATGTGAAATTTTCATTAAAATAAAGTTCAAATCATCCTCTAAATATAACTCCGCATATGTATTATGGTAAAATGATAAGATCGGGTACTTCCTCGCATGTGATAACTTTCGAGATCAGGCCGGCTTCTGAAATGCAGCATTCAACGGCGATGCCGCGTCACACTAAATTGTTATTATTGTCATTGTTTATTATTATTTCGTCGAGATTTTTCTTGGTTCGGGATACAAGGTCATGAGCTACCCAATGGAGTAAAATTTTTTCGCAAAAACCTTTTCGTCCAGGACTAGATGCTGTGACGGACGGACGGACGGACGGACGGACGGACGGACAAAGCGAGGACAAAAGCGCCTTCCCGTTTGGAGAAGTGCGCTAAAAACGTGTTACTTGACAATACTGCGAACCAATAAGCTACTTCCTGTAGGAAGGCTTTGAACAAAAACTTATGTCCTCACTCCTTATAGAGTGGATACTCGCCAGGAAAGTATTGTAGAGTACCACAACAATTTTTTTCTTAGGTAAAACTGATCAAAGTCGATTATTCTCGAAATACAGAAATATAGCCCCCCAGCTTGTTACTTTATTTTTGCTCCAAAAAGTCAGTCTACTGAAAATAGGAGGTGTATGGGATATAATGATGTAGATGTGGTGCGCATGGTAGGCAACCAATTACGCTTTGGTGCAATAAACACAGATGTCCAAGAAATGTCTACACTTTTAGCCCAGGAATTTCAGTGCAAAAATTGCCCAAACCTTAAACAAATTTGTATAAGCAATTTTATGGCTGTTTTGAACTCAAGAATTCAATGCCCTACAACATATCTTGCATCCCCAAAAATCCTCTGGTAGGCTGATCGCCATCATCTACAAGAAATGCAAGAACTTGGTTGGTGTACAATATCTCATTTTCTGGACGTCAGACAGAAAATTGCAGCAGTGATTATTTCTAGCATATTAAATTATGAACACTTCAATGTATCAACCATCTCTCTATGACATATGGTTCTTGAGATAGAGCGTCTGGAAGTAAGAGCATTTTCCATAACAGCGTCATGCCGTTCAGCTTTGAAAATTTAGAGTTGCCCTAGAGTGACAAAAAAAAATCGAAGATATCTATCGAGTCCTCCAAGCTAGATATGTACAAATAGTTTTGAACTCTTCGTCTTTGTCTTTGACTACAGATTGAGAAGCTTCATTCATTTGCGCGAACACTCACCTAGTCATATACGTCGTATGTAAGGTGTACCTACCACCAAAGAGACGAACGGAACTCTCTAAGGTACGAAGGCGCAGAGCGGACATGGGAGATATTCTTTGTAATTGCGACTTTTTTCTGTCAATTGACACTTTATTCTGGCAATTGCGATTTTTTTCTGTCAATTGCCACTTTATTCTTTGTAATTGCGACTTTTTTCTGTCAATTGACCCTTTATTCTGGCAATTGCGATTTTTTTCTGTCAATTGCCACTTTATTCTGGCAATTGCAACTTTTTTTTGTCAATTGCGACTTTTTTTCTGTCAATTGCCACTTTATCCTGGCAATTGCGACTTTTTTTCTGTCAATTGCCACTTTATTCTGGCAATTGCGACTTTTTTCTGTCAATTGCCACTTAATTCTGGCAATTGCGACTTTTTTCTGTCAATTGCCACTTTATTCTGGCAATTGCAACTTTTTTCTGTCAATTGCGGCTTTTTTTCTGTCAATTGCCACTTTATCCTGGCAATTGCGACTTTTTTTCCGTCAATTGCCACTTTATTCTGGCAATTGCGACTTTTTTCTGTCAATTGCCACTTTATTCTGGCAATTGCGACTTTTTTCTGTCAATTGACACTTTATTCTGGCAATTGCGACTTTTTTCTGTCAATTGCCACTTTATTCTGGCAATTGCGACTTTTTTCTGTCAATTGCCACTTTATTCTGGCAATTGCAACTTTTTTCTGTCAATTGCGGATTTTTTTCTGTCAATTGCCACTTTATCCTGGCAATTGCGACTTTTTTTCCGTCAATTGCCACTTTATTCTGGCAATTGCGACTTTTTTCTGTCAATTGCCACTTTATTCTGGCAATTGCGACTTTTTTCTGTCAATTGACACTTTATTCTGGCAATTGCGACTTTTTTCTGTCAATTGCCACTTTATTCTGGCAATTGCGACTTTATTCTGGCAATTGCGACTTTTTTCTGTCAATTGCGACTTTTTTTCTGTCAATTGCCACTTTATTCTGGCAATTGCGACTTATTTCAGTCAATTGACACTTTATTCTGGCAAGTGCGATTTTTTTCTGTAAATTGCCACTTTATTCTGGCAATTGCGACTTTTTTCTGTCAATTGACACTTTATTCTGGCAATTGCGACTTTTTTCTGTCAATTGCGACTTTTCAGCACATTTCTATAGAAAATGATGTTTATATGGCCGGTTCGTCCGTCCGTCTGTCCGTCCGTTATTTGTCTGTTCGTCCGTCTGTCTGTCTGTCCGTGTGAAAGTTGAAAAGTTGTACTCCTTCTCGGGAAATGAAGCTAGAGCCTTAGATAACTTTTCCCGATTAATAGCTTAAGCCCTCAAGGGTGGCCTATGGGCAGACTATGGCCTATGGGCATCTTGATAGCCATATTGAAATTTCTCATCAGTGGAACGGAACCTCGAACGGAACTTATTCTGATCTCGTATGAACATTCTTACTTTCAAGCTCAGTTTCAAGATTACGCCGCCATCTTGGTAACCATATTCAAATTTCTTATTAGTGGAACGATTTTCCTGAAACTTGGAACTTACCCTTGCTTTGTATGATCACTATTATTTTCAAGCTGAGTTTCATGATCCGCTAGAGCGGATTCAGAGCGAATGAATCTGAAGCGGATTCATACGAGACAAGAGTACCCTGAGTACCTACGTTTCACGTTTCATGACAATCGTTCCAATAATAAGAAATTTCGATGTGGCGGCCAAGATGGCGGCGTAATCATGAAACTGAGCTTGAAAGTAAGAATGTTCATACGAGATCAGAGTAAATTTCGTTCGAGGTTCCGTTCCACTGATGAGATATTTCAATATGGCGGACGGACAGACAGACGGACAAACCGGCCATATAAACATCATTTTCTATCGAAATGTGCTAAAAAGTCGCAATTGACAGAAAAAAGTCGCAATGGGGCCTTGCACTACCACTTTTACACACCGAGGGCGCCACGACCGTTGGGGGCAAATTCGACGATTTTGACGGCGTTGACGCTTCCGACCGACGTCCGTCATTTTATGTCTTGATTTGAAATTTGGATAACCTCTGTTTCTTGCTTGACGTCTCCAGTCACTGTCAGTTACTGGTCAAACTACTCAAACTCCCCTGTTTTTCGCGTCGTTACGGCCGCTTTATCGGAGTAGGCGCCCCCTACAGTAGTGGCGACCTCACGTTGAGTTTTTCAATTGCAAGGCCCCATTACAAATAAATATCTCCCATGTCCGCTCTGCGCCTTCGTACTAAGGTGTACCTACTACCAAAGAGACGAATAACGGAACTCTCTGAAAACTAACACATTTTTCCATATTCACATCCTATCTTGTTAGAAGTCAACTTGAATATTGCAGTACGGTCTGGAATCCTCATCTTTCAAGGTTCTGAAGTAAAGCATCGAGGTTATGCAGAATAAGTTTCTGGGTTTTCTCTTTTTCAAGAAGCACGGAAGAGATCCCGGGTTTGAGTCTTTAAGCCAATACGCGATGAGTTTGGTCTTGTAAAGTTGCAGTTTAGGAGGGCAACGGCCACATCAGAGGGAGTAATAAGGTATAGGCCACATTGCTATTTCTACCGGGTGATCATTTGAAAACTATCCACCTGCAATAACTCCCGATTCCTGGTAAAAAGGTCTTCGAGCCAAAACAGATCGTTTTTTATATCGAGGGGAACATCTAAGATATACGTTGACAAATTTTTTCACATCCTGGATGTTGAGTGAGTTCCACAAAATCGTTGATTTTCACTGTGAGATGATGTTAGGGGCTTTTTACAACTAAGGATTAGCTACTAGGGGATTTTTGAGGATTCAAGATATGTTGCAGAGCATTAAATTCCCAATTCAAAACAGTCATACAGCCGAGCATACAACTGCTTATACGAATTTGTTTGACCTCGAAGACTAATTTTCTTGGGCTATTTAGATAGATACCATTGAACTTCATTCTACTATTTCTACCAAATAACCCTCGTAATTAACTTGAGTTAGCAGACTACAGGAACATAGATCACAGAACCCCCTCCCCTGTGAAGTTTATTTTTCGGAAATCGACCTTTTTTACGACCCATTATTCATCAATCGCCCCGGGTTGGATTTTAGTGAAATTGGACTTGTAAAAAGATATCATTCAAAACAGAAATCTCTGACGAACTACAGTCAAATACCGTAATCATGATCAAAAACTTTTCTACTTGCGGTAGGCTGTGGCCTGGTCATTGGCAGGCAAACGAGGCTGATTTTGGCCAGGTCACAGCCTACCGCAAGAAGAAAAGTTTTTGATCATACGGTACCTCGAGCCATTGGTTATTGATGAAAAACCATTAAACAAGTCTAAGTTTGAAGAGCTGTAAGTACCTATATCTGCTTTATGGAGCCGAGTTTATTCAAAACATTTCACAATAAGTAAGTACCAAAGTACGGCGATACTTCAGCGGAGTAAATAGGAATAAATAGGTACCTAGCACAAAACTATCATTAGACATAGATTTACACACAAAAATAGTACTGCCCTTAAATACACAGCACAATTTTGGTATTCAATGGATGATGAACATGTTGATATCATGATTCAAGATTACACTCTCTCCATCGGCCGCTCCTGTACCCTGTTTCTACCTACTAGCCTCTGTTACAACCAATCCCATTCTCTCCTACACAAAAACTTCGTATGAAAGGTATTATACTCATGCGTTAAATAGGTGGCGTTAGCTTCAAACCATTTGCCACCACTTTTCTTCAATCAAAAATTCAAGAATCAAAGACATAATAATTATTAGGTATAGGTAGCTGACTCGAGTTGACATCGAAAGAAACCATCAAATGCGTTTGAATCGAATGAAGACATGGCAACCTCTATAATGTAAGTTGTGTGCATTTCTTCATATAATGTTATTATTATTCTTCAACCGCAGTCTATCTACTTTAATCATTGTACGTAGGTTAAATCCACCAGACACATCAACAACCCAGGTATGTCAACAATGTCGCTACGAAACTCAACACCATTTTCAATTGGATCATCACTTTCGAAGACAACACCAAACCGTTTACCTAGCGGAACTATTCCATGCCATTGTTGAGCCCGAGCTCCGCTGTTTAAATGAAAGTTGTAAATTCAATACTTTCTATCAACTCGATCTGTATGAACATTGCGTTCAAGAGCACAAATCCAACGTCACTGGGGACGGAGCGGTCTGCGAAGATCATGGATACTGTGAACAATTCCGATGTTTGCTTCCAGGTTGCCAATTCAAAACCTGCTCGGTTCTGCTGGCTGTCAAGCATTACGCCCATTGTGAAGCGGCCCGAAGAGTTCCAGAACAAGCTGGTTCTCCAGCAGATGATCAAGAAACTGAACAGAATCAAGACGAACATCAGTCGCGTCCTCAGTCAGTTAGGTCAAAAAGAAATTTGAACCGCCGCGGTGATGCAAATCCATCAAAAAGGTTTCAGTGCGCGAAATGTTCCTTCACAACCAAGTACAAGAGTTCACTGGCTCCCCACATGTTGATGCACGCACGCTTTGAAGAAATCATTTGGTACAGCTGTTCACTTTGCTCACACAGAGCTAAACGCAAAGGAGATCTGACGAAGCACATGCTGAAACATGCGGATCCAGACGAGATTGTATGGTTCAATTGCAAAAAATGCTCCTACAGAGCTAAGCAAAAATCCATGTTGAAAAGCCACGACTTGTTGAAACATGCTTCCAGCGCAAAAATCAAGTGGAACGAGTGTGATAAATGCTCGTACAAAACCATGCGCAGAACTGATTTGAAAAAGCACACGCTCATCAAGCATTCGAGTGTGGAAGACATTGATTGGCACAAATGCGACAAGTGTCCGTTTCAGGCTAAGCATCTGAGTTATGTGAGAAGACACGCGTCGCGTGTACATGCCTCGGGCAAGAAAATCGTTTGGTACGAGTGCAGCAAATGTGACTATCAAACTAAGCGAGAATGGATTTTGGAACAGCACATGTTGAAACATGCCGGGCATGATGCCAAAAGTGACACAGAAGACGTTAAATGGTACAAATGCAAAGAATGCCAGTATAAGACCACGGGAAAAGGTAATTTGAACAAGCACAAGCTGCTCGTCCATGCTGATCCAGAAAAAGTCGACTGGTACAAATGCGCCGAATGTTGGTATCAAACTAAGCAAAAAGGTCACTTGGCGAGACACGCGTTGCAACATGCCAGCAAGAAATAGCGACAAAAGTGACAAGTGTGTGATTATCAAGTGGAACGAGATGATTTGGATTCTGATGAAGATGTGTGTGATTGAGAATTATGTGGATTGCACATTGAACATGAAGGGCACAATGATCATGAACATGAAGTGAAGAAATGGCTGGGTGATGGCGATGGAAAATAAGCGGAACATTTAGTGGAAAGCGCAAAGGATCATTCATTTTTTTATTAACTAGGGTTTAAATGTTTTGTTTTTTGTTTTTTTTTATATCTTTTTTTTACAAACTGGAGCTTTGTTGACAAGTGTTTACTGAAGAAATCATTCACTTATACATATAATTTATAATAGAAGAAATGTTAAGTTTTTATTGAATTATTCTATGTTTTATCGCTCTTGTTACAAAATGCGATTTTTCATTACCAATAAATTTTTGAATGACTAGGTATTGTCGTAGGTATTTACTGTTTTTATTTGTTCAAACCAAAGTAGGTATTTACGACGAGCAATACATTGTGGACGTACAAACCTTTTACATTTCAAAAAAACGACTTACCTCTGCAGAGTTCTTGCATAGTATATTTATCGTAAGGCCAGCAACCATGCCGATAATTCAATCAAATTATAATTACAATGAAAGCAGAGCATCGCTTTTTGGTAATTTCAAAAAAAAATACGTCAAAAGTTTAGTTCTCGCTACTGTACAAACTGAGATGACTAATTGTATGGAAAGATTTTGCCTTGAAAAATACTGAAAAGTGGATTGGGAACCGGTTAATATCTCGGTTAAAATGAACACACCCACTCGATGTGTCGCGACTGAAAATTTTGCCTCTTTTCAGAACGATGTAACTTTTGATTCCCGCCCAATATTTTGATTCGGTTTGAAGTGTTCGTTAGCCGTATCTTCTGACATTCCATCTCACAGATACAAAACTCAAGACCGCCCAGATGAAGTATGTACAGGGTGATATTTAAATCAGTGCAAATCTTCAATGTATAATCGATAAAGTTGTTGAAGAGTCAACAAAACCGTCAACAATCCAAATTTGGACAATTTCACCAAATTTTCGGCGAACATTAGCACATGGAGTGTCCCGTTTTTCAAGGCTCACTATTGGTATCTCGGAAACGGTAAGAGATACAGAGTCGGTTAAATTACAAAAAAGTTGCGCTATTTTATGACTATTTCAATTTCAAAATGCAAAGATATCTAAGATATCTTTGATCATTTCTGGAATATATCAAAAAAAACTGAAAAATGCCGAATTCGAAAATCTCAAATCACTTCTCTATTATGACAGCTATCAATATGAAAATTGGTATCCTGACATTTTTAGAAGTTCTTGATCGACTGACGTCAATAATTTTTTCCTGCATTTACTAGTTTTTGAGATATGACAGCTAACTTTATTTTTTCTTATGGACACCATATCATTTGTTCACCCCATAAAACTCATCTTTTTTCTTCTCTTTACAAAGATATAAAACACTTGCAGCATTTCTGTCAAAGTAACCTGTAAAAATTGGGAAAACTGCTTTTGGGGCGAAGAAATCGAGTTACCGCTTCGGTTGCCATGCTCTCGTGGCATATAAACAATGGCATTTGGTTGCCATGGTTTGTTGATTTTGGAGAAAGTTGAGTTACATTCCGTTTTTATGTATTTGATAATGAAGATAAATAACAATAAACAAATACAAAACCAAGTATGACACAAAATAACATAGCAACAGCAATAAACATTCATAATTTACAATTGCTCGAAATGAAGTCCATTTTGCTGTATGCAGAGTTGTGTTCTTTCAGCCATATTTTCAACGGTGGCGCTGATATCGTGCGAGTTAATTGACTAAAACGCATCATCAACTCCTTGCTTCCAGTTCTTGGTTCCTTTGAGATATTCTCTCATAAACCATAAATTCGATCTTTGAGCAATCCCCGCAAAATGGACTCCATTTCGAGTAATTGTAAATTATAAATGTTTATTGCTATTGCTATGTTATTTTGTGTTATACATGGTTTTGTTATTGTTTTTTTATCATCATCAAATACATAAAAACGGTAATGGAACTCAACTTTCTCCAAAATCAACAGACCATGGCAAGCGAATGCCATTGTTTATAGATAGATAGATAGATAGATAGATAGATAGATGTATTTAAACTTAAGTGTACATTAACGTGAAGGTACAGATAAGCTAGGGAGATAGTTCAGCTCTGGCCGATCTTCCACTATTCCCTCTTGTAAAAATAAAATAAAATATAAATATAATAAATAGAGATAAAATACATTGAATACAATAATAAAACTTTAAAACTTTCACATGGCCGACAGCACACTGTTCAGATCAGATGTTTTCCAAAAATCAACAAACTCATCAGTTGTGTAGAAACAGTGTGTCTTCAGAAAGCGCTTGAGTTTTCTTTCCAGGCTGCTGACAGTTAGACACTTCCATTCATCCGGCAACAAATTAAAAAACTTAATAGACAGATATCTGAACGTAGATTTGGTTTTTTCTAGACGAAATCTTGGAGCTAAAACAAAATTAGATCTGGTATCATACAACCCCTTGTGGATGGTGAAGGTTTTGCGAGCATACATTACACACTCATAAATATACTGGTTGGTACAAGTAAGTATTCCCATTTCAGTGAAAAGAGGTCTGCAAGAGACTTTCTGACCCGCTCCCGTTATTGTTCTAATGGCGCGCTTTTGCAGAATGAGAATCCGGCCGGCGTGTGACGAGCCCCCCCAGACCAAAATCCCGTACGACATCACACAATGAAACAGAGCGTAGTAACACAGCATCAATGTATCCCCAGATAGCTGACAGGTCAAACAGCGCAAAAGATAAATCACCTTGGACAATCTGCGTTCCAGCCAGTCTACATGCGCCTCAAAGGAGAGTCTGCCGTCAAAAAGCAGGCCAAGGCATTTCACAGGGTCTTGAGGCGAAAGAGGCCTACCAAGCGAGAAAAGGAGATTCTGGGTCTTGGTCACGTTTAGGCAAAGTTTGTTCAGGGAAAAGAAATGTTCTGTGACTGTCAGTGCCTCATCACGAAGAGCCCCGAGTGTCTGCAAGTCGCCGCTCGTAGTCAGGAGAGTGGTGTCATCAGCATATATCACACAGTTCGTGGACAGAAAGCTCCCAATGTCGTTGATATATAATATAAAGAGGAGAGGCCCTAAGATGGATCCCTGCGGAACGCCATGACTCAGGTTGCGGAAAGAGGACATCTTTCCCCCCAAGCCAACGCATTGTGAGCGTCCCCTCAAAAATGACTCGATAAAAAGCAGGGGAGGGCCTCTCACACCGTAACTCCGTAATTTGGCGATTAATACGTCATGTGACACGCAATCGAAGGCCTTTGACAAGTCACAGAAAGAGGCCGCAGCCATCTGACCTCTCTCCCAAGCCTCAGTGATCGCAGTCACCATCTCCATGAGGGCACGGACCGTGGAACCACCCCTAACAAATCCGAACTGAGCAGACGTCACAATCTTGAATCTCTCCAGAAAATCAACCAATCTGCTCCGAAAAGCTATCTCCAGAATCTTAGAAACCACAGGCAAGATTGAAATAGGACGGTAATTATCCAGGTTGGACTTGTCACCCTTTTTGAAGACAGGGACCACTTTTGCCGGTTTTAAATTTTCCGGGAAGACGCCGTGCAAAAAACATAAATTGACTAGATGTACCAGTGGTTCACACAACAAGTCACCGACAAGTTTTATAGCTTCGGTGTTAAGCTCATACACATCTCTGCTGCTAGAGTTTGTTAAACCTTGAATAATACTCATCATCTCATCTCCAGCAATAGGACGTAAGAAGAAGGATCGAGCGCACGTGCGAGAACCAAATGAATCAACGTAGGCCGTATTGTCCACAGTTATGCCGTTCACCAAGTTACCCGCCACCCTGGCAAAGTGCTCGTTAAACGCGTCTGGGGAGATCGGACTGGGGACACCGTCATCGCCGCGCCGGGGTCTATTCCGATTGATCATTGCCCACGCGGTCTTTTGTTTATTTGTGGAGTTAGTTATAAGATTACCATTGTACCCCAATACCTTATTCCTGAGTGTGCATTTGTAAGTTTTTTTGAATTTCTTGAAACAATTCTCATCATGTGGACTGCGGTGACGCAGACTTGATAAAGCTCGCAATTTTAGTCTCATCGCCTTCAGATCCGAATCAAACCACCCACGTCCAGCAATCCCAGTTTTCCTGCCCTTCATTAGCGTCTTAGGAAATGATCTATCATAGACAGAACAAAGTTTCTGCATGAATACGGCCGCAGCCTCGTTACCGTTTTCGAACAACCGTGTATATGTCACAAGAGCATGGCAACCGAAGCGGTAACTCGATTTTTTCGCCCTGGAAGCAGTTTTTCCAATTTTACAGGTTATTTTGACAGAAATGCTGCAAGTGTCCTATATCTTTGTAAAGAGAAAAAAAGATGAGTTTTATGGGGTGAACAAATGATATGGTGTCCATAAGAAAAAATTAAGTTAGCTGTCATATCTCAGAAACTAGTAAGTGCAGGAAAAAATTATTGACGTAAGTCGATCAAGAACTTCCAAAAATGTCAGCATACCAAGTTTCAAATTGATAGCTGTCATTATAAAGAACTGATTTGAGATTTTCAAATTCGGCATTTTTCAGTTTTTTTTAGATATTTCAGAAAGGATCAAAGATATCTTGGATATCTTGACATATTTGAGATAGGCATGAAATAGCGCAACTTTTTTGTAATTTAACCGACTCTGTATCTCTTACTATTTCCGAGATACCAATAGTGAGCGTTGAAAAACGGGACACCTGTATATTCCATTGGATTAACTTATGGGGAAGTTAGCTTAAAAGTATATTGGAGGTATGGAACAAATCCAAGCTTTCTATGTGACTCCGATCGGCAAAAAAAAGCTTTTTGAAAATATGACCGTGACGTCATATGGGGAAACGTTTTCACCTCAGTTTCTACTTCTCATGATCGCATGGTCTTATTCTTGCTTTTGACTTAGACTTTTGACTTTGCAATGACTTTTTTCCAAACAATCAATTATGGCAGGCGTGTTACCGTTTCAATCTTGATTTCATCAGGAAGCCAGTGAGTTTAGACGGTGATGAGTTTCTGGACGCTAGTGATATCACAAACAAAATCGGAACTGTTACATGGTGGACGTGCACAAAGTGTCAACAAATGCCAACAAATAATGATGAAAGTGTATGCTGTATGAGATGGAAAATGTGGTAGGTAGCTGTGGAACTGAAATCGTATGTTATTGTATCATTCTGCACCCTTTTTTGAGGTATTGGTACTAAACTGCTCAACATTTGAAATGTCGGTATCAAAAAGTTTGCCTTTTTTCAAAACGGTATAACTTTGGATTGTCTTGACCGCTTCCGATTTTGCTTTCACGGTTGTTTAGATACATTTTCCAGCAGTCTACTGGGTTTGCGAGATTTTTTAACTTACTCCAATTACATTCGTTACAGGGTGGAATGTAAAGCATTGCAAAATTGTGCTCAGTTCAATAGATCCCCATTTGTAAAAACAATTTTTTTTCAAATTCTCACGATATAATCATGAAGCCTGATGTCCTATCTCAAAACGGTTTTTGAATTTTCCAGATCAGAAGTCCAACAATGATGACATGATTTCTTTTTGAAAAAGTTGCATTTTAGTCATTTTGGTTGGCAATAACATTGCATTTTTGATAATAGGAAGCTGTAATTTTGTATGCTTGTTGCTTGAACTGTTAAAAAGTGCTGCGCCATCAGAAACCGCCATTTTACTTTTCCGGTTTGCGTTCTCGAATGGAAAGTGAAATATTGTGAACGCGCAAAAAAATTGTTTCCGGATTTCGAAGAAAAACTCCTTTTTAACGTCCATATAATTGATTTATTTAGACAATTTTCAGATCAAAGTCGGTCTGTCCGCCTGTCTGTGTGTCTAACTCTGTATAATCGTCCATGATAACACCGAGGTACGGACCTCAAATATAATATGTAGATGTTTTGTTGGTTCAGAAACACACTCTACAATTTTAGTTTGAGTATGTTTCAAAAATATACCTCAATTTCTAATTTTTTAAAAATGTCTAAAATGCAACTTTTACAAAAAAAAATCATATCATAATTGTTGAACTTTTGATCTGGGAAATTCGAAAGGCGTTTTGAGACAAGACATCAGGCTCCATCACTGTATTGTTAGAATTTGAAAAAAAAAATTGTTCACAAAAACGGGGACCTATTGAACTTTTGCAATGCTCTACATTCCACCCTGTAACGAATGTAATTGAGATACATTGAAAACTCCCCCCAACGGAGTAGATTGCTGAAAGATGTATCTAAGCAACCGTGAAAACAAAATCGGAATCGGTTGAGGCAATCCAAAGTTACACCATTTTGAAAAAAAAGCAAAATTTCGATACCGACATTTCAAAAGTTTAGCAGTTTATTATAGCTACTGGTACTATATGGTACTGGACTATTGGACCGCGAAAGAAACTCCCTACTCACGATTATCTTTTCTGTATATTGAAGTACAGCGGCTGAAGTGAACAGCACTTCATTTTATTCACTCAGGCATCGACCTACGCCAGTAAATCGTATTTTGGTATTCTTGTGTAACTGTATAAGACCTTATTCTTCAAAATAGTACCTACATCAATAATTATTATTATACCTCCCACCTATTGTTTCTGATCTTATTTAACCATACACCTTAGCTACTCGAATGCGTTTTGCAAAAATTTGGGACAAAATATCTGATGAAATTGCAAGTTTCAATAAATCAACGTTCACGAAAGCGACCTTTAAAATTCACAAATGGCCGTATATTAATCCAAATATTTCGCCAACCATTGCACTCGAATCCCAAAACTCGAAACAACCACCCACACCACACATGTTCCGTCCCAATAATAATTGCCCCATGAAATCCCCATATTCCCACACACAATCATCCACTTTTACGGCTTTTCGCATATTTTATGTCTCGTGTTTCACGTAAAATAAAACTTTTACTGTCCTTTTCGCACGTATCCCGGCAATATTCCGGCACACCCTCATTCATTTATTCCATCAATCTTAATTTGAGTTATGAAATTTTTATCGCAAAAAAATAAAATCGCGCGCCCTGCGTCGCTGCGCAAGATCCAGGGCGAGCGATCGATATCCGGCACACGTCAGTTTCTCTTATTTCATTCAGACAATACACCTCCTCCTTTATCCGTCCCTTCCACCCAATAGATTTCCAATCAAACACACACCGCACACACAATGCCTCTTCTGATCCCTTCCGGTACCACCAAGTTTATTAGTTGAACAATCACTTCCGGTTTAGCGCACACACCAAGGGGTTTTTTAATTTTCTTCTGCATCTAGTGTTAGAAAGATGGCCACAGTAGCAAGCGACTTGAACGAATCCAGTTACATACTGGATAATAGGCGCAACTTTAGCGAAGATAGAGTAAGTTTTTTGAATTAGGTATTTATGTAACAATTAAATTATTTATTTATTTTCAGGGTAGCAGTATAGATTCGAACGAAAATGCTTTTGACGATATGAGACAGCTTATAAATGTGAGTGGGTGTAGGGTACACCTACAGGTGGGTGGCTTTATTGACCCATCAATGTTTCAGGAAGAAGACAATGAGAACAAATCGAGCTTACCCTGGGCCAGTTTCAATTTCATCAATTCCATCATTGGTAGCGGAGTTATTGGTACAAAAATCTGAAATATAAAACAAAAAATCATAGAAAATTATTTTTTTTTATTCAAGGAATTCCGTACGCTCTTCACGAGGCAGGCTTCGGTTTCGGTCTGGTCCTTTTGGTTTTCGTGGCGTACATCACCGATTACTCTTTGGTGTTGATGGTCAAGAGCGGTCATATCAGCGGCAAGTACTCGTACCAGGGCATCATGGAGGCGGCTTTCGGCCAGCCTGGTTACATCCTGTTGGGAATTTTGCAGTTCTTTTATCCTTTTATTGGTACGCCTGTTCTATAACCAAAACCAGCTTAAGTTTCGCAATCTGTCAATAACGTGCCTACTAGATTCATTGTTGACAACTTCACACATATATCTACCATTCAGTCTTCAGCTTACTACAGAATAATTAAAAATGGTGCATGAACTCGCCAGTCTGTAGTGCAGGAGTTATTCAGGGAGCCAAAAAAAATCTATCCTCACTATTATGATTCTTTTTTCTCACTCTCAGTACTAAATAGATCTTTCCAATTTTACCTCTTAGGATTTGGTAGTGACAGCGTAACATCTCTATTCAGTTGACAGGTTAAAAAATTATTTGAAGTGACAAATAGTCTGGAAGTCATGTGGGAAGTGTTGTGGAACTTCTTATTGTTTGTTTAGTTCATACCGGATTATCAGTGTGCTAGAGGGAAGAAGAAACTGGTTCACATTCTGGGTTCATGTTATATGCAAACATTTCAAAATTTTATATGTAATTGATTCTGAAGCTCCCTCCAAGTCAAAGACCTTCAAATACAACAATTTTACAACGGCGGCCTAGAACAAAACTGTGCCATTGCATTTAGAAAATAAAAACGATTGAAACCCGTTTAAATAAGTTATGTTGAAAATTTCACAGCTGTTTGAATGAGCGTAATCGGAAATGAATGACAGCCATCGCCGAACCCTAACAGCACAAGTGAAATTGGAAGTCTATTAGAAAAAGTTTGCTTTGACAAAGATAGTTTGTATGCTGTGAAGTCATTATTTTCAAAGGGGTAGATTACGCGCACTGTCGCCAGTGTGTGATGTTTCCGGTCAGCATTGACATTTCTTTCTTTCAGCAATGGTGTCGTACAACGTAGTGGTGGGCGACACGGTAACCAAAGTGATAATCCGACTGACCGGAATCGAACAAGACTCGGTGTTTGCCAAAAGACACATCATCGTTCTCATTGCAACGTTACTGATCACCGTGCCGTTATGTCTCTATCGAAAAATTGCCAAGCTGGCGAAAATATCATTCATCAGCCTAGTGTGCATCGGTTTCATTCTGTTTTCGATATTCATCAGGATGGGCACCATGAGCGATATAGTGTGAGCATACCCTACGTATAGTGTTACCTACCAAAAATAGGCCAGTAGACCGAAAATCTCTACGTTTGAACTGACATATTTCTTTGCAGACCAAGCCATGAGGACTCTTGGAAATTTCTTAACAAAGACATCGTCCCTGCGATAGGAATCATGGCTTTCGGTGAGTTTAAAAAATAACGTACCAATTATTATGTATGTCGTATTACTAACACATGCTAATGTATTTTTGAGAAGGTATTTTTGAAAAAAACTATAAAACAACCAGAACTAAACCAGCGTTGAGTAGATTTCAACTGCAACTTTTTCAACATCAGACATTTACGTCCTTTGATCCACTTCAATTGACTACATATCTTTCACGGATATGCACTTTCACCTCTCAATGTGGCCTTGCATATGATTCCCATATACATACAAGGCCACATTCCCGAAACACACGAAAGACTCAAACATCTGGCAGCTTTCTGTTCCGTCCTTTGATCAACTTCAACTGACCAGATCTCGCTCACTGACATTTAACATTTTACGCACCGTTACCAATGTAACCTCCACAAACAAGGCGCATTCCTAAAACAGACGACAAACATCTAAGCCACCATCCGTTTAACTTGATAAACAGTTCACTGGGTATTTGACGGGAACTGTGAAGAAAACGCTAGAATCAAAAATTCCGGTGAATTTTAACTGGATTGATTATTGATTGCTAAATTGCTTGCCCTTTGACCTGACTGATCGTTCAAGTGGGAAGTGGCAAAAGAAGCCCATGTTGTGAAGCAACACCAGCTGATCGATTACAGGGAAGCTGTGATGACTTGGATGGAGTCTCTGAGACAGTCTTAGAGAACTAAAGCCTTCCAAATTTCGTCAGTTGGATCAAAATGCAATTTCAAAATCCACTCTGAAGCGACAGGTCAGATTTTCAGTCACTCTTCTAGCCACCGTGGCAGCTTTTGCTCCTGAGCGTAGCAATATTTTGGGCTCCTTGGTGAATTAGTCGAAGGCAGATAAGATGTATTGGTTTTTGGTGCCATCCCCAGGAAATGGGCTGCCTATGTTGAAAGCGTCCACGTTTCAACTTTTGATTGGACGTCGACTTCGAGCCTTGGGTTCTTTCGTAGGTTTACAGACTTCTTAACACCAGCTAAGTACACAAAGTCTCCAGGTTGTTCCGGAAATTCACTTTCTAAGCCTGTCCCTTTTCTTTATTCAGAAGTTTTGTTCACTCCGAGGTGGTCTGTAGATGTCAGAACTTTCCTTGAATACTCATTTTTGAATACAACAATGTGACGGTGCATTGGAATACCCGTATCTCAAAACACAAGCGCTTTATCCCTGCCTTTACAATGTGGCGGCTCTCATGTGGGCATGTGGCGGAGGAACTGTTGTCTCCCCGATAGCTTAGTGGTCAGAGTATCCATCCGGCAAATGGAAGATCCGGGTTCGAGTCCCGGTCAGGGCAGACACTTTTTCTCTGTCACATTGCGTCATAAATGGTGACCCTGAACAAAAACACACGCACGCAACATGCAACTCAAACAAACAGGTACAAAGCAAGCAACGACGCACATGCAGAAGGCAAAGAGGTACAAAGCAAGCAACGAACAAATAAACAGCACCGCCACTTCCCTGTCCTACGTCCACCCACGACCCACGTCCTATCCGTCGCCCTAGGTGGGGGGTACTGAACAATGGTCAATGATCCATAAGTACGGCGAACGCAGGGGTACATACGAGACGAACGACGTCTCTGGAGGGGGAGTACTGTGGCAGCTCTCATGTGGGCATGTGGCGGAGGAACTGTTGTCTCCCCGATAGCTTAGTGGTCAGAGTATCCATCCGGCAAATGGAAGACCCGGGTTCGAGTCCCGGTCAGGGCAGACACTTTTCTCCGTCACATCGCGCCATAACAACAATATCTTGAAAATCTGGCGATAATTTTCAGGGAATCTTCCACATTGCCATACTACAGTGCCTACTGCTTTAATTACCTTCACTATGCTTTGACATATGTTCAAATTTTCTTGTGTTGTGTGTTACAGCCTTCATGTGTCACCACAACACCTTCCTTATTTACGCATCCATAGAAAACGCCAATTTGAAAAGATGGGAAACCGTTACTCACATTTCTATTGGGACCAGTTTGATTGTGGCAGTACTGTTTGGGGTCGCTGGATACGCCACATTCACAGCATATTCCCAAGGTAAGTTTATAAGGTTTTATTATACATAGGTACAGTTGCGGCCCCATAAAAGTTTACACCGATGACAAGCGTGTGGCCATGCTCATTCAAAATTGCGTCAAAATTGAATTAGCATGGCCTCTCGATCGCCGTCGGTGTAAACTTTTATGAGGCCGCAACTTTACATACAGGGTGTTTGCAATCTTGGGGTAAAAAATTGAACCGCAGTTGGGGAAATGCTCCAAAAACGCCAAAAAAATGTTGAAAACATTTTTGATTTCAAAAGGTCAAAAGGTCCTTCGACCCCTCCTATTTTTAGAATTAATGACTCACCCTGTATAGTAGATGAAACTACAAAAACATTCAAAGGTTCAAAAACATCGCTCTTTGGTTTGTTGAAAAGGATTTACAAAAATCTTTCGAAATAACAAAAATAGAGGGTGTCAAAGGACCACCTTTTGAACCTCCATATTTTCCAAAATTAAAACCCTAAATTTTTTGTCAACATTTTCTGATACTTCTGAAGCATTTCTGTAACTGCAGTTCAATTTTCTACCCCAAGTTTGCAAACACCCTGTATAGTTATTAAACCTTTTACTCAACAATATGGAGTGCTTTATTCACAAGTTAAGTAAACATAGTGTAGTTGGGTATGAGAACTGATGCGTTCACCTTGCTTCGGTCTACTCGACTACCGGCTGCCGCTACTTCTTCCGTATCTTGACCAAACTGTATGACTCACTGACGACGTGTATGACTCGATACAGTAGCCTGAACACTATTATACACGGTAATTCAAAAATAGATCACAACAGCTTTCCAGTACTTTTTAGGGGAACCATCAGAGAGTCAGAACAAAAAAGCCGTGAATTCCTCCGAGTTAAGAAGACCTAAAGTTTGTCGCTAATTCTGTATTTGTAGAAAAAGTTGAAAAATATGACTCCAAAACATAGAGAAGAACATTTTAGTTACAGATTTCAAGTTTTTCAAATGGACTTATAGTCCAGGAATTATAGAAAAAATAGCGAACAAAAATGATAACTAGCCGGATATTTGTATATAAGCTCAGTTAAGCATGTAGTTCAACATAGTAAGAGTCCTTGAGAATCCGGTGTGAGCTTCGGCCGTTGTAGCCTCGAGAAGAACTTGAGGATCAGTTTTTCGTATTTATCTCGTAAACGATGGCACTTGGAGGAAAAGCACTTCGAGCAAAATTGCTGGAAATTGTGTTGTCTACAAGAAAGGTCCTTACATATTCCATCATTAGTTCCTTCTTCGTCAAAACACAAGAAAAGCTAAATAGTCCAGATGCTCGATGCCGAAGACTGTACGGACCTTGAGTTTTATGATGGCAGGGTGCCACTTGGTAGAGGTGTTGTTCGATCCATTGCCTTTTGATTGAAACTTAATGCCATCAATACCAACTATGCCGGCGGCATATACAGGGTGACATAAAAATAAAAAGTTGAACAAATGTACCTCAAGAACCAAAATAGTGAAGACATGTAAATCGCCAAAAATATTTCTAATTTCATGACCATGAAGTCGTCGTGAACTTGAATCAAATATGTTGAGCCGTTTCTGAAATATCTTCAGAAGACTGAAGTCGTTGCGAAAAAAACATAGTTTTCCGTATATCAGTAATTCTTCAGATCTTGAATCGAAACTTGGTGTTTTGAATCGAAACAATGATAAATTACATTTAAAATGAAATTACAGTGAAAAGCTCTCTCTAGGCCAACTAATTTTAGAAAAAACACAGTCAATTTTTTTTCTGATAAGTAGACGAAAATATATATATTTTTTGTAACAACTTCAGTCTTTTGAAGATATTTCAAGAACGGCTCAAGATATTCAATTCAAGTTTACGACGACTTCATGACCATGAAATCAGAATCATTTATGGCGATTTACATGTCTTCACCTATTTTGGTTCTCGAGGTACAAATGTTCAACTTTTTATTTTTATTTCACCCTGTATATGCCGCCGGCATAGTTCGTCTTGATGATTTCAAGTTTCAACCAAAAGAGAGTGGATCAAACAACACCTCTACAAAGTGGCACTCCGCCATCATAAAACTCAAGGTCCATACCAGTCTTCAGCATCGAGCATCTGGACTATTTTTACTTTCTTGTGTATTGACGAAGAAGGAGATGACTGACGATGAAATGTGTAAGGACCTTTCTTGTAGACAATAAAATTTTCAACAATTTTTCCCGGGAACTTTTTTCCCAAGTGCTATTGTTCATGAGATATACGCGAAAAACTGACCCTCAAGTTCTTCTCGAGGCCACAACGGCCGAAGCTCACACCCGATTCTTGAGGACTTTTACTATGTTGAACTACATGCTTAACTGAGCTTATATACAAAAATCCGGCTAGTTATTATTTTTGTTCGCTATTTGCGATTTAAACAGCTAAAATTCCTGGACTATTACTTTTTCAAAGCGATACTTACTGGAGTTGAAAAACAAAAATGGTGAAGGTCGAGTTTTCAATAAGTTTTTCCTGACTTTCTTGTGCTCATCCATAGCCGACTGGAGCGCTATTGTCCCATTTTAAAATCACCCTGTAGTCCTCTTGGTTCAGTGGTTCTGGATTCTTGTGAACACCTATACCGGATGATCATTTGAAAACTATCCACCTGCAATAACTCCCGATTCCTAGTCAATATTTCTTCGAGCAAAAACAGGTCGATTTTTATATCGAGGGGGACATCTAAAACATACATTGGAATGGAAATACATGGTAAATTTCTGTCTTCAGCCCCCTCGCCCCCACCCATTCCAAAAATAAAATTTCAAATTACACTACCTACCTTGCGATACATCAAATTAAAGAAAAATAAATTCTCTCTTTGAAAAAAGTATTTTCAAAAATTTCAACTCCACCCCCCATCTCCCTAAAAATTCTCTGAGTGTCCCTTTCAATATTCTGGACCTCTCAATTCACTTCAGTTTAGTCAGCATCATCCTGAATAGCTTCAAAGAAGAGAATTTTCGGTGAAAAAAATGCCACCCAAATTGACCCCATTGCTCTCTCCCCACCTCAACTTTTAAATTTAACAGAATACTACCCACTTTGTGATGCATCAAATTGAAGGAAATTAAATTCTCTTTGTAATAACAATTTTTTTAAATTTTCAACCCCTTCCCCATTTAATTGGACATTTGGAGTATTTTAGTGAGAAAACGGGGGGTTTGAAAATTTCGAAATAATTGTGTTCAGGGAGAGAATGCAATTCCCTTCAATTTGATGTATTACACAGTAGGTATTGTCATTTTAGATTTTCAAGGTGAGGAGGATATATTTAATTGGACACTCAGAGAATTTAGGGGAGGAAGAGGGGTGGGGTTGAAAATTTTAGAAATATTTCTTCAGAAAGAGAATTTAATTCTGTTAAATTTGATGTATCGCAAGTAGATAGTGTCATTTGAAATTTTAAAGTTGGGGTAGGTGGGGGCGAGGGGGATGAAGATAGAATTTCGCTTAAGTATGTTTTAGATGTCCCCCTCGATATAAAAATCGACCTGTTTTTGCTCGAAGACAATTCCACTAGGAATCGGGAGTTATTGCAGGTGGATAGTTTCCAAATGATCACCTGGTATGTGATAACAGGAAGACATTTTTTGGCAAATTTAGGGAATCTACTTATCTAACCTTTAGGATGTTTACAAACATCTAATTAACGGCTTCCGTTCGGTGAATCTCGTTATTACACCTGCTCGAGCCTATAAAATCTGAATTTGGCAAACAATTCGTGCGGTTTTCTTAGTTTTCATTCCACCGAGGATTTTTCCAAACAAGATGCATTAGCATTTTTTTATAAATTATTTTGGTTAATTAATTAATTAAGTGTACCCATCTACTTATTTCAGAAGTGCTTTACTTAATGAAATTAACAGATTTATGCTCGGGAAGACCAGAAAATTATATCAATGTTGTTTGCATCAACAATATAAATGCGGTTGGATTGCTGCGTGCATGCTAAAGCTGAACAGTAATCTTTTGCGAACTTTTGGGTATTTCCATCATCATCGATTTTTTCTTCTTACTTTTGATTTACATGTCATATTTGGTGCGCGCAAAATTTGCCATAAGATTAGGTAGGCACCTAATCGTTTCCAAGAAAGAAAATTTAGAACAATGTTGATGAGTTGACAGTTCATTGTTTTAAACGCGAAAACACTGAAAGATTTAGGTGAAAACAAGAGGAAATACTTATGATTATTCATGTTTTCTACATACAAATAGATACATACTTATATTTATCGTTTTCTTGACATTACCTACATTTTAGTAAGTGGGTAAATAACCTCGTAAATAACTAAATAATATTAAGTATCCACATGACTATGTAACAATTTGCGGTTATTTAGTTCACTTGGCAATGAAATGCGACAAGTGGAATCTTTTACTGGAAATTGCTCAAAATGCCCATGCGAAGGTTGGAAAGTCCTTTAAGGACTGACGTCGTTGTTTACCTTTTCTAATTCGTACACAGTTTGCACTTCCAATACTTTGCTAGTCATCAACTACAAAATTATGAAACCCAAAACTGTACAACTTGATAGTTTTGACGCTTGAAAAAAACGAGTCAATAAACCTCAAAAAAGGCCTCACTTTCTCCTTCAAGCAGAATTCTGAATTATTGTCATCTCAATTTCAAAGGTGATCTTCTGGAAAACTACTGCTGGACGGACGATCTGATGAACTTGAGCCGCTTACTGTTCAGCATCCAGATCCTGCTGACGTACCCCATCGAATGTTTCGTCACCAGAGAAGTCATCTTCAACTCGATCCTGCGAAGAGACCCGAACGTTCCCATTTCGGACCGAACCCACTATCTGATCACCTTGGCCATAGTCGGCACCACCTACTTCATTTCGATATCCACGGATTGCCTGGGCGTCGTTTTGGAACTGAACGTGAGTGTGATTGGTCCAAAAAGACCGGACAAACTGTGACGCAGTGACGAAACACATGCAAAATAACCGAACATGTACACACGGCAGCAAAAATAGCGCCCACTTGATTCATGACGAAGACGACCATTTGCTTGGTCTGCTCTACCGCAGTAGAGAGTAGTAGTACTCATTATATTTCCCCTCAATAAACCATTCAAACGTTCACAGTGGTAAGTGGCGACAGGGAACAGATTCGTCATTTTGCACCACTGTTATTGGACTTATAACTGTTGCAAGCATTTTTATCTTTCAGTAATTGAGTATACCGTTGCAACATGAACAACCTGAATCAGAGTGACTCATTTTATTGGGACACCTGGTTTGTTTACTCAGACCTCTATAAGGGCGGCATTGCTTTATTTATCTCGAACTCATACCTAGTCATATCTAGTACGAAGCTAATAGTTGTCCTCATAATAAATCAAGTGGACGCTACTTTTGCTGCCGAGTGTGCCAAAAAGCAATCCAATTTTCTTCGTCTGGAAAATGTCATGATATACGAGCAACTGTGATGCTATGCTTCACTGCCAGCCAGTCTGCACTGTTGCCAACTTCACGCAAAGTCGTCCAATCTTCAAACCAAGTTTATGGGTTGGATACTGGATAGTCATCGGTCGATAGTTATTGCTCCATTCGCTCACGTTGCATTACGCTTACGCGTGATTTTTTTTTTCCGTTTTTCATCACCTACAAGAACATGAAAAAGTGGCTCGCTTGATGTCGTTTCCCACATTCCCGCATCAGCTCATTCCATCTATAAAGTCAAAATTGCTATATGGTCCTGTTTTTAGAAGAATACCTGACAAAAAAGTGAGCAATTTTCATTGTCCTGTCTGATCGGCTTTTCCAATCGATATTGCTGGTAACATATTAATAGGAAAAAATAGGTCGGACTGTTCTCTAACAATCTCCCAAGATTTTAAATGCGGAACCGCATGTAAAAATCCTGTGTAGGTAGAACTTTTTTATCAAGAGCAACAAGAAGGTTATCAGCTCTCAGTTGTACTCGTTCCAGGCAAAATGAGGTGGGTAACGGCAAAAATAACCTGTGGAACTCTTCTCACGGCAAGCGGTGCTCAGATTATTTTGGGCTGGCATCTTGCTCTTCCACTTTACTGGAGTAGACCATATTTCATGAGGTCATTGTCTAAAGAGGGTTCAAGCTGCGCGTCCTGAAGCTCTTCAAATGAATAGCAACTGCAGCCCGAAGACTGAATGACAAATTTAGCGTGAAGTTGGCAACAGTGCGTGTCCGCACGCTATGGTCCACACGCCTTGACCTCAAACCTGGAAATTTCTAGGGAGTTTTGGCAGCCGTGCCCTTGGCTTACGTCTTGCCTGCGCTCAGCTACCTACAGCTGGAAGAAGGTCACGTGCTGTCCAGAGAGAAGCTCCCTGCGCTGTCGGTCGCCATCTTTGGCTTCACCGTCGCCATCTTTGGCGCCGTCTTCCTCATAGCCGACTTCAATGAAATCGACACTTGCTCGCACGGACGGATCATGGAGTACTGCACCAACTCGACTAATGCCACCATGTAAAGTAATCCAGTCGAATCGCGACGATCTGGAAAATTCGAAAAATTAAAACGATAAAACATTCGCGGTCTTTACGCCAAATCATCTCGGTTTTCTGCTTGCTGAGCTGCTCCCACAGCAGTGTTACTGAGTTTAAGTAACCGATCTGCGGAATTTATTGTTTAAAGTTTTGATGTTGCTATGGTTACAGCCAACTTTAACGGAGTATGTGAAACGTTACTAGTAACTATGATTCGGAATAGAGAGCGCGCTTGTCGTAAGGTAAAATAATCAAAATAATGCAATCAAAACTTATACTTAATAATGAACAAATAACAAGACAGTGAGCTTAAAAGTATTATAGATGATATTATTCTAGTATTATTACCATTGATGAGATTCGATTATTTTTAATATAAAAATGAACTTGTTTTCGATATATGGATATAAATATATTGTACAAAAACGAGAGGATATTATGCCAGTTGAAAAAACCAAAGAAAAGTTTAATAACTATTGTTGCCAAAAACTATTTTGTGATCTTGCTATATATACTATTTTAATGCATATAGGATATTTATATTTCGCTACAACAGTGTTGATTGTTGATAGGATAAAAGCAGCCATTTTTATTCGCTATCGACAAACAATACAAACAAGTACCTATATTATACTAGACTATAAAAAATATTTAATCTCGGGTGTGTCAGTTTTTTGACGAATAAGTTCCTTTATCGTAGTGTGTACGTAGCTTAGAGAACCTCTGCTGTGTTACAGTTGAAGTAGAAACAATTTCAAGTTATTACGATTATTGTAGAAATTTCAAATTTCATGTGTTTTTACCTATTCGTGCACAATTTTCTCATTATCTCGCCAATTTTCGACTGTTATTCAAATTGCACCCATGTGATGTGTTTCTGTGACTTGTATTATTGTACATAACGATGACCAGGACGGAGGTGGACTTTAAATAAATGTTATATATTTCATTAATTTGTGTTGTCAATTCTGGAAGTACAGAGGCTCCCTAAAGGTCTTCCGGCTTTTCGATTTCGACGGATGAGTCAAATTACAGCCAAAATTTTTCATGACCTGTTTTAGGTAAAAGCTTATTTTATGCTTCGTGAGGACTGGGTACACTAGGTATCCACTAGTGGACGTGTAGATCTGCAAAGTACAGATGTTAAAAAATTGATAGCAGTAATGCCTCAAGCAGAAGTACGCCGAACGACAGATTAACGAAAAGCAAATGAACACGCGATTTATAAATCATATGCACTTGTTGAATCTTGAGCATAAGTTTTGACTCAAACTATTCCCGAAACAAAAATCGACAAAGAGCGTACTGTATCATCAGTTTCACTCTACTGAAGAAAATGGAATGAAAATGCCGCGGAAAATGCCCGCTGCCCAGTAGCTCCAGTGAGGCCAAGAAAACTTACTTGGATGGACAATAATTTATAGAGTTGGATTGCATGAAGGCGCAGCAGACACAAGCGTGAGTGTACTGTGTTGGGAGATTTTCTCAACATGAAACTTGTCCATTTCTAGTACCTATGTTGTATCTCCTTCTTCATACCTGCTTGCTGGTTGAGTATTATAGGCTTGAGTACGTACTATTCACTCTCACTCAGTAACGAGCAACAGAAGATCGGGTCTTTGAGAAGTGGGTATTTTCATTTCATTTTTCTGAAGTATTGCCGCGCTTTGGTATGATTTTCTTCAGTGGCCACCACTGCCTAGCAATCTAGCAGCATTAGCAAAAAACCGCCAACCAGTATCGCACCAATACAACACATTTTTTTCATAGCTTACCCTTCAATTGGTAAAATAAGCGTTGCTAAATCAATCCAAAAATCAAAAAAAATATATTTTTGGATTTTGGAAATGCCCTTGGGCTCAAACCAAAGTATATCCTTGTAGCTTTCGAGAGAGACCAAAATGGTGAAAATCCGTCAAGGGATAAACCCAGACGGATTGATTTCGCAACGCTTATTTTACCAATTCAACACCGTCCTTAATACAGGGTGTCCCGTGTTTAATCGCAAAGATTTTGCCAGTCGATAGAGCATCAGAAAAGAATAAGATATGCATATGAAAATTTTGTTCAACAACCCGTAATAACGGAGATACAGCTCTTCAAAGTTGGAAAACAAATGCAGTTCTTTTCACCTAACTTTCATACTGGTCAACCGATTCGCGTCAAATTTCTTACACATATTCACTGAACAAATGCCTATAAACTTCGAATAACACATTTGGTGAGAACAGCCCCACATGGCGTAGATAGGGGTGGTTGCGCCCCTTATATCATCCCTAGTTTTTTCCCCACTGCAATTTTTTTTAATCAGTGCCATTTTCGAGTTGTTCATTCAATGTTGAGCGAAAAGTTGCTCCTGCAAAACTTCGATAGGAGGCATACTTTCTGAGATAATTCAGTTTGAAGATTCCTAGTCAATCTTGCAACTTCTCATAATTTTAGTTGCTTAAAACTTGCATTGCTACATCATTAGAGATAATCAGTTCCAAATTCACACAAGTGATGTTGAGATCATCAAGTATCATAACGTAAGATCGATTTTGATCAAAACAATCCAGTGGCGTAGAATTAGGGGGGCTTTCTTACTTACATCCACTTATCTGCTACACCACTGGATATTTTTCAAAATCAATAATTTTTTTGAATTTGTCGTTTGATCCAGAAAAAAAGTTGCTCTCGTGAAACTTTGATTGGAAGCTTCGTTTTCGAGTTATTCGAACTTTAAAGTTCTGAGTCGAAAAAATGGCTGGCATATCGAGGAGAACAGCAAACCCTTTAATCAATCTTGTTTTCAATTATTTTTGTTCTCCACTCATGTACCTACCTGCTTCTAAATAGCAGGAACTTGAATTTTACGGGTTTTCCTTTATTGGTCTCAAACTTTGAAATTTGAATAACTCAAAAACGACGCCTCCAATCAAAGTTTCCCAAGAGCAACTTTTTTTTCTAAATCAAAAGACAAATTCAAAAAATTTATTAATTTCGAAAAATATCCAGTGACGTGGCAGATAAGTGGATGTAAGATAGAAAACCCCCTGATTCTACGCCACTGGATTGTTCAGATCAAAATCGTTCTTACGTTATGATACTTGATTATCTTAACACCACTTGTGTGAATTTAGAACTGATTATCTCCAATGATGTAGCAATGGAAATTTTAAGCAAATTTTGTTGCAAGATTGATCTGAAATCTTCAAACTGAATTATCTCGAAAAGTAAGCCTCCTCTCGAAATTTTGCAAGAGCAACTTTTTGCTCAAAAATGAATGAGCAACTCGAAAATGGTACTGATTTTGGAAAATTTGCAGTGAGGAAAAAAATAGAGATGATAAAAGGGGCGCAACCACCCCCAATCTACGCCATGGGGCTGTTCTCACCAAATGTGTTATTCGAAGTTTATATAGACATATGGTTAGTGAATACGTGTGAGAAATTTGACGCAAATCGGTTGAACAATATGAAAGTTAGGTGGAAAGAACTGTATTGGTTTTCCAATTTTGAAGAGCTGTATCTCCGTTATTACGGGTTTTTAAACAAAAGTTTCATATGCATGTCTCATTCTTTTCTGGTGCTCTATCGACTAGCAAAATCTTTGCGATTAAACACGGGACACCCTGTATACTACTGATTGTACAGGTGATTTATTTAGTTAGTATAAATCGGGCATACTTTGATGGTTTAATCCTCTTAGTCTGGACTCTGGAGTCTGGATTGAATGGCGGAGTAATGGAACATAGTTCCATCCGTTGCGTAAGCCTCTCTCCAGTAGATTACGAAGTCACATATTTTTTTTACCATTAGAAAATCGACATCACGACCCAGAAGCAGGTTGATAAAATATGCCTTCAGCATACTTATAGTGATTGTATTATTGTTAATAGAGTAAAACTTGCTAGTGCTATCAATGAAAAATGCATTTCATTGAATAAATCAAAAGTTAGGATAATAAAAAATCACGGGTTACAAAATGAGCATTTCAACAATGAAAAAATGCCAAATCGACCATTCTGCTATTGATTGCTCAAGTTCCTAATTGAAATTTGTAAACAATGCATTCAAATGTTCACTAGCTGTGACCAGTAGTTCTCAGGTGGGTACCACAAAAGATATGAGTATTTTGATACAATATACCTGTACAGTGTATATTGATAGTTTAGCACAATACTTAGGTACGTGATGATAGCTAATCAGCAGTTAAATTATTTGAAAAGCGATTAGGTAATAATACATCGGATTCACTTCCAATCTTATTAAATAGTTTATAACTACGAATCACTGATTTATGCGTTGACATAGTGGAAGATTTATTAAAATTATCAATTTGACTAAGAACCCGCAAGAACTTGATTGAAAAACGTCAAATGAAATATGCATTTTCTCCATTTCTAATTGTTACTCACCTCTCAAAAATTGAAATAAGTATGGAAAATTATTACTACAAGTCAATTACAGCGATATATTGCCAATCACGTTAAAAGTATTGAAAAAAAAGAAGTAAAAGTTAATGACTGACGCTGTTACACAAAACAAGGAAACAACAATGCATAACCAGATAAAAAGCTGAAGAAGAAAATAAGTTTACCTAGGTGTACCTTACTAGGTGCATGTACCTATCTGAATTGATTATTGTACAATCACTATAATTTTGGAATAACGGCTGAATGCTTTGGTAGCTTTGGTTGCAAGATTTTTGTGTGTAAAAATAATAAAACGCCAGTCGACTGAGAAACACGAAAAACTTCTGATCCAAAAACAAAATCTTTATAGAAATGGCCAATGATTACTATGCGTGATAAATTACTTTCCTTTTCAGTACCCACTGGCTTGTTATCACCATAACGTTTGTAAAATAGGGATTTTTACCTAGGTATTTAGCTCCTATGAATTTGGTCGTGGTGTTCTGATTTCTTCGTACTATTATTCTGTGGTACCTACTATTTTATATTGAAAGTGATTTGTGTCCATCCATATTAAATAGGGATCGACCGATATGGATTTCTTGGCCGATGCCAATATTATCGTCGTCAAAATTTTTATTTTCCAATTACTATTTATTTCAGATTTTTTCGTATGGAATTCATTGCACGAGTGAATATACAGTGTGGTGATAAAAGTCCTGCACAAAATTAATATTTCCGTATGATTTTTTTTTTTCGAAAAAAGCCTGAAACAGGTCGATCTTGTTTTTATCCAGCCCACCATGATTTTATTTGAAACAATAGTTTTAAAACACACACTGTTCATTACTGCGTATTACAATTATTTACTTAGGAATATTGCTGTGATTACTACATGCTTTTAATCCGCTCGCTACCACTTCGCATTCCAATTTATAACTGCTCGTGAGACGAAAATTGATGCCTTATATAGGTCCGACTGATTCATCTCGAATGTTTCATGCATTCTGCAGCAGTCTCCACAGTGACCCGACACCCGACATACGGTTTCCATACGACTCCCGAAAAATCTTGCACATTACCCGTATAATTCTGCTGTTCTCTAGAACCGGCACCTCCGCCAAAATGGACAGATGTAGCTTGACCCACTGCTGAAGTCTCCATACAGTTGTACGGGAAAAAGCCTACACGAGCGCACCAGAACACACCAGAACGCTCCGCACTAGCACACTGCGATCTAACGGAAAGAGTCTAGAAAGATCGCCTGTTATCCAGAATTGCCGCTTATAATATTATTCTAACATTAGTCCAGGAATTACTGAAATAATAGCGAACAAAAATAAAACCCAGCCGGAAATTTTACATAGACGGTAAAGAAAGAGCACGACTAGATGGCAGATGAAACAAACCAACTGCGGGAGCCTCACTCATACAATCTTGTCATTCCACGACTAGTGACTACTAAGAAATAATCAATGCATGATATGCACAAACAAAAGTGGACCAGACTTTGAAACAAAATAAAAAATTTGAATTAAAAAAAAAATCCAAGTGCAATTTTTTCCAAATGTGGACAATTTGGCCTCCAAACTGGGGATTGGCCTACCGAGCGTTTGCCCGGTTGCCCGGTGGACCAGTCCGACACTGATCTCGCATAACATGGGGGGTAGCGTTTTAAAAATAAAGGTGCTATAAGCTATTATGTTGGAACGCACGCTTCCTTCAAACGCCAAACTTTTAAAATGAATAGTACTGGTACATAGAAATGGTACTTCGGTATTGCGAAAAGTCTTGTATACATCACGGGACTTACGTTCATTTTTATTTCCTTGAGTGAATTGCTGCACTCGGGCATCAAACTTAACCTGCGGGAATAAAAACTCACTTAAGTCCCTTGGTGTATAATAGTATATTATATACCAAGGTTGAGAAAGTATTATTATAGCTGAAGCGCCAGTTTAGATCCCGAAGCGCAGCTGAGGGATATAAGGCGCTGAAGCTATAATAATTTTCTCGACCGTGGTTTATATAGTATTTTTTTTACTACTAGAAAATCGCTATTCTAATACAGGAGCAGGTTAATAATGATGCACTTCACGGCTAGTAGTAAAAAAACAACTATTTCCGTATTAGTGGAAAGTTTTTCGATATTTTAGTCTCCATAATGAATTCAAACATTCTGAATAATCTCCAAATTACTGTTTTTTTTATTTGCAAAATTTATTTTTAATTCGATATTGGTAAATTAATGAATAAAATATGATTGTCTTCTCGAATATGTTTTTGTTTGTTCTCATTTTCGAATTTTGAAGTAGTTGAATAACGAAAAATACTAATGTGGTATGCTGGTATGATTTTTGAGTGTCACATGTTCCAAGATCATTCGGATTATATGTTCTCCAAGTGTGTTTAAGAAGCGTTTTACACATTTAAATATCGGCGACATATTGGCCAAATATCGGCCGATCGGTCGATCCCTAATATTAAAGAATAAATTTTGCGTAGGTTTTTTGAGAACTTTGAAGATCCTCAACTCCACTGTTTTCAAGGATGGTCCATAAACCTGGAATCTTGAAAAAGAGCAAAAAATTTCTATAGAAACGAACAGTGTTATTTTTGCAGGTGTTTTTAACGTCTACGATTCATCAAGTAGCCTAGCAATTTCTTCTTTATTCAGAAAAGTTCGGCATTTCTTCTTACTTCCAAACATCTTTGAAGGATTTTGGCACAGTTCCATCACTTCTATCAGTGTAGTCCAGTCAAAATGTTCAAAAAATCGAATCAACTTCGAAAGAATTGGTACAAGTCTGAGACTTTGTACACACATTTCTATGGCCTGTAAGAATTCTTCTAAAATCTGAGCTTGGGAACTTTGCATAACCGTCATCACGTGTTAAGAAGCCGTTTTTTCGGCGACGAAGTCGTTTTTGCGGCGAAAAAGTCGTTTCTCTATACCAAGGTTGTCCTTTAAGTGATTGCATTGCATATTACCATCTTGAGAACCATCATACACTACTATGTCCACTTTTGCGGAGGTGGCGGATCCAAGATGGCGGCCAAGAAGTAAAACAAAAGTTGACTGTCTCATTTCCAATAGCAGCAGACCTGAAAAATGTCTAATGATTGCATTTTGCTTCTGACATCAATTATTGTGAAAATAGTTACCAGTTATACCTCAATCAATATTTTCAAAATATTTCAGAACCGTTCGAAACATGTTCGAAAGCATAAAATTACGAATATCTCGGAATATATGGGGTGATTTTATTGTCTCTAGCTGTATTAGTTCCTGAGGTTTTTTCACTTTCCTCAACCTGCTGCTATACACGGCGCTTGCATGGGTGTAGCTGATATTCACCCTGCAACGACATTCACAAATAATTGAAAACTAGTGAAAACATCACGTGCAAATCATTCTTGCATTACTTATGGATGGATGGCATCAAAGAGAAAGTTGGGTTAAGGCAATTTTTTTTTTTTTTAGTCATCAAGATCATTATTCTTGATCTTAACAATCTGCAACTCTTTTCACTTGAGTTTTATCATCTCATTCGTCCCAACACTTACTAGATGTCGTCGAAATGGATCAAAATGTAAGCTTAGGCATCGTTCTTGACATAGATCTTGATAACGTATTTACAAAATCGGCAGCCAAATGAGAAGAATCACTCGTAACGTTGTTACTGAAGCAAAAGCATAACCAAAATCTTGTCCAATTTCTGCTCGATCGACATCGTGTGCAACCAATCAAGTCTTCCGACGAATGCTTAATCATTTTCGTCTGTTTTCTTTTCAAATTATTTTATTCTATCGGTGAGTTTCACATCAGGAGGAAGATCGATGATGTCCCATGTTCTTTTTAATATGCTTCAAGCCTCCCTTCAAGCCAAAAATGATCAACCCTTTTACTTTAACTGAACAAAATCTCATGGTTTGATATTCGACTTCTCCTTTCTCGGATCAGCGTAGCTGCTGGACTAACAAAGTGATGTAGTTGATCTGAAGCTTCTTTATATCTTGGATGATCACGCCTAATCACCTTTTGATCTAATCTGATTCTTCATCTACCGAGTCATCTACGCATCTTCCTTTATCTGACACTTAGGAAAGAGATCTAATCTCTTTTCAAGAGATTTACCATATAGATGAGTACCTACCTAGGTAGGTATGTAGGCACTGGTAGAGTAGTAGACAGATTGTACTCAGTGAATACCTATTGTTAGCACTATCAGGCATGAAGAAACATAACACACATAAAGCTCCCACAAAATTTCTTCAACTCTCACTGCGTGATGAATAATTCATATCAAGAGGCTTCGTACTCGAGCTCTTGATACCGAGTTAGCTTGGAGGTAATGAATGCAGGAACGTTCTTGATTTTTGCAATCTTGAAACTCCTGGAACCATGACATGATCTTGAAGCAAATTCTCTCGATCGATCACCTCTCGCCGTGACTTCCACAAATCCTTGTCACCAGTGTGTGTGTGTGGCATGCAAAAGTGGTCTGACACTTCAATTTTTTCTCGATCAAAACATTTCGATTCCGATTGAAATGAGGCTGTTTGCAGCAATGCTACGCGGTCCAGTGGGCGTATCTTCGACCATAAATAAAACTGTTAAAACACCACATTTGCTAAAATGGGTCAATACCAAGCGCACACGACACTTTGCAATAATCTCTTTATTGCTTGAAAAAACATTATCAAAGATCAAGAACAATGTCATCCATCAAAACCAAAGAGCTGAGTCAGGATCAGGAACTCGAAGGAAAAAAAAGCGATTGAATAATTGACAGGATGGTACCCATTAATTAATTATCGCCCGAGTGCATAGCACAAAAGGTTGACCAGTTTGTGCACTCACGGCATTCTTGATGTCGTGGGAATTCCGGAAGTGCGTAAAAAAAACCGGCAACCTGTCTTTACCAGCAGCGAAACCAGGTGAGGTTCAAGTTTCGCGATTGAGACATAAATGTCACATTACATCGGGTGACCGGGGCACGATATTACAATCACGTTGACATTGGATCGGTTTATTAATTGAAAAATACACGAGAGCAGAGTTCTATTGACCTTAACTTCCATTTTCATGCTTCGGAATTGAAACGTTTCGATTTGAAGAATGAAAAAAAAATCGAATCCTTGTAATTGGGTTTTCTGTAGCAGTAAGGATCAAAAGGAGCGAAAGAGGTCAAGTGATAATAAAGAGGCGATTTAATTACTTTTTTTTCGTAGAAAAACCGATTTATTTAGATCACACATTGATTGAGTAGTATTATCATTGTGATTGGAGATAATTATAAGGAAAAAATACGGTTGGGGTCGGGATTTTAATTGAGTTTAGACTGGAAGCGATATCAGAAAAGTGACAAGTCACCAGAGGCGGAGCCACGGGTGATTTACTAGAAATAGAATTTTGATTATTATCCTCAAATTGGCCGCTTTTGCGTGAAAGGATCACATGCGTTGATCATTATCAAATTACCTTATGAAACATAAATATTAAGAAAATTGTTGCTCTATGATGTCAATCCCGAATTGTTAATTTGGTGCCTAATTTTTTTAAACTAATTTTGGTGAGCGAACTGAATAAAAAAACACATTACACAACTTGACCGTTAAAAAAAAATTCATAGCTAGGTACCTCCATGGGACTTTTTCAAGATTAGCTGGGCTTTTCTATATTGAATGAAAGAAAAAATTGCACGGAGCATTTCCACCTAATTGGCGTGCTGACGTGAGTTCTCGTGTTTATATTCGAAAAAGGTCCGGATGTCATTTTTATTACAGTACCTACACACCAAAATGAAAAAATAATAATAACTACAATTTATTTTTCTATTAATCCACCATAATGTTCTTGGCAAATTAAGCCTATTTTGATATAATATGCTTTATTTCAATTCACTACCTTTCAATTGTATTACAATTAATTACAGCCATCATGTGATGATTTTTTTCAAAATTTAAATACAGGTACGGTTGCGGCCATTGTGGAGTGGATGATGCAGTCAAGGAATGGGCTGGCTGTCACGCGGCTATCAGGCCAGAATCCCAAAAAAAATCTGCCAACTGTTGATATGGTCGCAGTACCACCCTGGTACCACCTGGTGATTATTTTCTGATTTTTACTGCATCACTTCAACCAAATATCCATTATCTAGTCAGCTGGTGCGAATCAGAATCAGCTGTTGCTATGGTAGGTGTAACAAAAAATACAATTGAATGTGACAATTGATGTTGATTTTTTCCAAGCTCGGACCATTTGAATGAAGAGTAAAAAACTAAAAAAAGCTGTGCTTTTACAATAATGTGTATTATTATCATCACTATTATGTAACAAATAATTCATAATGGGTACCTAACGGCTAGGGTATGATGAAGGCGATGTAAAATGTTGCCGTTGATGTCGTGGTTCATTTATACCGTGTGATTAAGGACGGAGTTGTATTGGCAAAATAAGTGTTTCGAAATCAAAAGAAAATTTTTTTTCTGATTTTTTGGATTCATGTTCTTCATGTTTAGTTTGAGGCCCTGTCCCCTTTATGTCTTCATGTGTCGTTTGGAACCATTTTTGTGTCTTCTTGTGCTTGTGGCTTTCGGAACTATAGTGTGTCCCGATTGTGTCTCCTTGTGTTCTTCGAAAGCCCACTGGGCCTTCTTGCATTTTGTCGTGGCTTTCGCACTTCTGTTGAACCCTTATTGTGTCTGCTCTTGTGTTATTCGGAACCCCAAAATGGGCCCCTTCTGTCTTATTGTGCTTTCGAATACTTCGATGACTCCCGTTCATGTCTTATCTTATTGTAACCTCGCTTGAGCCCCAGCGAGGCTCTTTGAGTTCGGTGTATCGTTTGGAGTTCTAATGAAATATCCCGAGAAATATCCCTGAACATCAAGTGCGCTGTTTAATTATACTGTATTAGACAAGTTGGTAGCTTAGACGAATCGGCAGCAGTGTCTCTAACTATCACCTGTGGGGATCCAGGTTCGAATCCTCCGGAGTACGCCAATAGAAGAACAACATTTCTTAGGGAAAAGACGTGCTGTATAGATTGTAAAAATTAGTAAAAATAGGTGCGGAACCTCCTATGACATAAAACTATGTTGAAAAGTGGTGAAAAATTAATTTTTATTAAAAAATACAGATCCAAAATGCGACGTTATATGTACGTCAAAAAGTGATATCTACGAGATGTGGAATAGCGATGTAGATAGTATGTCACATTTGGACATCATTGAGATATCTCCTTCATGTTCTTATTACCCGGACATAAGAGGTAACAGAGATGTCCACTTAACATCGCATAGACTTTTTTTTGTTAACATCGCAGTTGTGACTTGAACATCTAAGTGATGTCACAGAGATGTTTTCTTGCTGAATGGGTTCTGCCGTGATTTTTGGTGGCACCGCGTATTTTCTTTATATCCACTTTCAGAAATGATTTTGATGCATAATAAAAAGAAAATTGACAACTTCAAAAAATAAATTTGAGACATAGAACGAAATCAGGTAATTTCATAGACTTCTTGATGTTGCATTCAGGGGAATTTGCGATTTTGTGATTGGTTCCAGCCTGTGGATTCGCAGTTATTACTCACGGGGCGGGACCCCGACCGATGCGATAGAGTTATGATAATCATTAATCATTAACCAGAAGCGCTTATTTAACGTGTGTATTGTTTATTAGTAGTTCACAAATTAAATTCTTACATATTGTTCGTCCTCTTCTCCGCCAATCTCCGAAAAAGAACCACCTATTCGTGGAACCACTAGTCAATCATACGCAGCTTAAGAGTTCCGTAAACAATTCGATTTAATTTAGCACACTTCGATGGGTCCTAATAAGACTAGCTTTATTCGCAGAGCCGGATGTGAAGTAACGTTTCTCGCAGGGCATCTTTGTAACTAGCGCTATTGAAAAGAGGTCGTTGTAACTGGCGCATCTCAAATGAACGCAAGTGAACTGGCGCAACTTCTATTCGCGTACATAGAAGTTGCGCCAGTTCACTTGCGTTCATTTGAGATGCGCCAGTTACAACGACCTCTTTTCAATAGCGCTAGTTACAAAGATGCCCTGCGTGAAACGTTACTTCACATCCGGCTCTGCGAATAAAGCTAGTCTTATTAGGACCCATCGACTTGTATTTAACCTAATTTCTTCCGCATTGAATGGTACCTATACTCAGGTGAGTATCTACCTATCTACCTATAAAAAAAAGAGAAAAGTACCATAAAAAACTTAATTCCGGAAATTCGAATTAGACACCCTAAATATAAACAAGGCCGGAAACAAGCAATGCAAACACTGGGTACCCATACCTACAAGGAAGGCAAAAGAATTTCCTTTCGCTGTCATTTCCCCATCCTCATACCTAATGAAACAAACAATCCTTATGTTGGAAACGCATGGTGTTTCTGTGTGTGTATCCTGGTGGGTAAATTGAAATTTGTACACAGATTTTTTGTGTGAAGGTTAATGAATTTTGTGCATTGTGCAGCGACTAAGTAGGTACCACAACAACTTAACCGTTTAAGCATCAAGTGAACCGTGAAGAAAAGGAAATCCACCAGAGTCGACTAGACTCACAAACTTTTTTTAAGCTGGTTGATTGGTTCTAGATCATCAAGAGGCCTCTGAAAGCTCTGACAATATGACCAGTTGACGGCCACTTTTGACATTTCTGCTTGTGACGGAGTTGTCAATAATGGTCCATGTTCAGCAAACGATGGATTTAGAATTAAATCATGTGAACCTGTTATCTGTTCAGAAATAATCGCAATTTCGTAAAAATTGGGAAAATCTATATATTTACGTTCCGCGTGAAAAAATACAGGCTGGCCCAATGAAAACGCAACATACACAGGTGTTCATTTGAAAAGTTATCACCGCTGATTTCTCGCCGCCAAAATTTTTCACAGGAAAGCGTCGAAACAGGTCGATTTTTGTTTCGAAGGGGACATCTAGGACACATATTGCCAAATTTTCATCTCCAACCCCTTCGCCCCCACCCCCACCTTACTTCAAAATTTCAAATAGCATGCATCACGTATCTTGTGACACATCAAATTGAAGGCAATACAATTCTCTTTCCGCCAAACATATTTCAAATGTTTTCAAACCACATCCCAACTCTTGTGGAATCTTTATTAATGAACAGAACATTTTCCTCTATAAACTCCCGATTCTTGAGGAACAGACTTTCCAGCAGAAACAGGTCGATTTTTATTTTAATGGGGTCATCTAAGACGCGTATCTTCAACGCCTTCGCCCCCACCCTACCTTACTTCAAAGAGGTGGTTTAAGAAAATTAGGAATATTTTTGACGGAAAGACACTTTTATTGCCTTCAATTTGATATATTACAAGATAGCTAATGATATTTAAAATTTTAAAGTAGGGTAGAGTGGGGGCGAAGGAGTTGAAGATGAAAATTGGGCCATACGTTTCTCAGATGGCCCCTTTGAAATAAAAACCCACCTGTTTTTGCTGGAAAGTCTATTTCTCAAGAATCAAGAGTTTATAGGGAAAAAAGTTTCCTTTCATCAACAAAAAAAGAATTTTCACAAGGATTGGGAAGTGGTTTAAAAAATTGGAAATATGTTTTATGGAAAGAGAATTTTCTCGCCTTCAATTTGATGTGTCACAAGATAGGTAATGCCATTTGAAATTTCAAAGTAGGGTGGGGTGGAGGCAAAGGGGTTGAAGATAAAAATTTGCAGTACCTATGTGTCCTAGATGTCCCCCTCGAAATGAAAATCGACCTGTTTCGGCGTTTTCCTGTGAAAAATTTTGGCGTCGAGACATCACGGGTGACAACTTTTCAAATGAACACCCTGATGTATAGATCTTCTTGACAACATTTTTTTTTAGATAAGCCCAGACAAGTCAACTTTGTTTTCAATGAGGATGTTCAAGTGCTATCATTTTAATCGTGAAGTTTCGCCCTCGTAGTCAGGGTGGCAGATTCTTCGAAAATTATAAATGACAAGTGGGGTTGCGTAATACATCATTTTAAGCTGGTTCAATGGTCTTTACAGCGGTGCTATTTTTTTTCGGTTCAATGGAAAAAATTTCAAGGTAATGCTAATTTCAGTGTTTTTGGGGGGTTACAGCCCTTTTAGCTGGGTTGGTTGGAGCGCGGTTGGTTGAAAAAAACGACATGTTCGAGCTCATTTAGAAAAAAAGGTTAGATACTTATAGTGACGGATTTGACAATAGGCAAAGTAGGCACGTGCCTAGGGCGGCAGATCCAAGGAGGCGGCATCGACATCGTTTTCTTGGAAAAAAAATGCGGGGTTTTATTTTTATTCCACGAAAATCGCGTTCGCGCAATTTTTTTTTTCTTCAATTTTTGTTAATTTGTGTCAACTTGATGAAAAACCATTTACCTATTATCATTACCAGCAGTCAGTGCTCTAAAAATATGAACACGAACCAGCATAGACCAAACTAGTTCTCTGAAACACATAGTATATTGGAAATAGAAAAAAATAGGTGCTTTGCTGGAATTAATTCAAACAAAAACGATTTTTTTACCATGTCAAGCTTACAGTCCCTTCTTTAACATATCAAAAGTCCTCAACTCTGGGACTGCTACAAATCAGTATACAGGGTGAAAGTTTATTATTTTTCTTTACTTTTTTTTTTTCTTGAAAAACTGATGACCGAAAAAAACGGTTTCAGGCTAGTTTGATAGGTCATAGTCTTCCAATAAACATATAAAAAATATACCACCCAGCAACTGCTGCGTATCAAGTTACAGGGTGAAAACTATTTTTCATCTTCAATTTTTTTTCTTAGTGGAACTGATCTAGATTGAAGCCGGTTCCAGTTCTTTTGCAAGCTTATAATGTCATACTGAAAATATAAAAAGGACACATCTCTGCATCTGCTGCTTTTCAATTTACAGGGTGGAAAGTCATTTTCACGTATCAATTTTTTTCTTGATGAAATCGGCTCACACAACAATTGCGACTGGTTTTTCTGTAAATTTGGTGTTTCCAGTCAAACATATCAGAATAATACATTTCTGCTACAGCTACGTTTTTATTTACAGATTTAAATGTTTGGTTGCGTTCCAAGATTTTTTGAATTTTTGATGCAATATACCCGAATATACCCAAACATTTGAATTTGTAAAAAAAATATAGCTGTAGCAGAAATGTATTATTTTGATATGTTTGACTAGAAACTTCAAGTTTACAGAAGAATCAGTCGAAATTGATGTGTGAGCCAATTTCACCAAGAAAAAAATTGAAACGTGAAAATGACTTTTCACCCTGTAAATTGAAAAGCAGCAGTTGCAGAAATGTATTCTTTTTATATGTTCAGTATGACATTATAAGCTTGCAAAAGAACTGAAACCGGCTTCAATCTAGATCAGTTCCACTAAGAGAAAAAATTGAAGATGAAAAATAGTTTTCACCCTGTAACTTGATACACGGCAGTTGCTGAGTAGTATATTTCTTATATGTTTATTGGAAGATTATCGCCTATCAAACTAGCCTAAAACTGTTTCTTTCAGTAATCAGTTTTTTGAGAAAAGAAAGGAAATAAAGAAAAATAATGAACTTTCACCCTGTATACTAATTTGTAGCAGTCCTAGAGTTGAGGACTTTTGATATGTTGAAGAGGGAACTGAAAGCTAGCCATTGTAAAAAAATCGTTTTTGTTTGAATTAATTCCAGCAGATATTCTATTTCCAATATACTAACACCTCTCTAAGGGGTAGGGGCGGCCAATTCAGTCATGCTAGGGCGCCACGAAACCCAAGTCCGCCCCTGCATGCACCCGAAAGCCACCGGCCTGTGGTGTTTCTTTTAGTTGCACTAACCCTGTATATGTATATTGATAATACCTATCATATGGAGAGTACCCATGACGAGTGTACCCAATTTGGCCTTGTGTCACAATGACACCTGGGGCCCCGTTTTCGGGAGACGTGTGATCCGTTCGCATGCGAAGTTGCTAGGCAACCAGGGCTGTGATTGGCTGTCACCTAGACAACATCACGGGGTGAGCAGTTCCCCGGTTCCAAAAATAGGGCCCCAGGGCGAAATCAGTACAGTCCTTGTCAGTCTCTGTTCTACTTTTTTTTTGTCCGTAATAGTGTAACAGATATATCATGAAAACTTAAATTTTTGAGATTAGTTAGTACGCCTTTACTACTATAGTGACCCTTTACGTATGCAAACCAGCGATATTTGTGAAAGGTGACAAAAAATCTGATAGAACTAACCTCACTTCTTGCAGATGACCAAGGCAGGACCAAGGTTTTGTTTCGGCCATCTTAACGGACATGAACAATGGGCACTGATGGGAAAAAATCCCCAAGAGAGGACACTTGAACAGCTTTCATGCACTACTTCATTTTTTAACCGGAAATGTAAACAAAACGCGATGATTATCCCAAACCGAAACGTCAAAGTCATTTGGTGAACCGTAACCGTAACGTAACCGTCAACGTCAACATCCTTGACGTCAACCAAAGTCCCCGTATCTGGTACAGTGTCGCCACAGTAGGTATTTTATCATCAATTCTCGATCTCCATAGTTTTTCTCCTCAATTTGGCAGGCGAAAAATGCATGTGGCGGCTATAAAAAATGGCAGAAAATCTGCTGATCTGAAAAAATAGGTACCTATGTCTTTGTTTCTTATCGTGCTTTGGCCTTTGGCCATGCCATACCTATTTAGACCATATTGAATAAGAAAATCGGTTGTGTCACTGTCACCCCAAAACTTTCCCGACTAGCATCCAGGAACCTATGGAAATTTGTTCTAAACGTCGCTTCTGGTGAAAAGTTGGAATTGGAGAGAAAGAGCTCAATTAGTGTGACGTCAACAAAAAGTGGTCAAGGTTTTGTATGAAAACCAGAGGGCAATGAAATCATTGAAATCAACGAACATGTAAGTTGGCAACACTTATTGTCAAAGTGACAGCTATTGCTATTTGCGTATTGTGAATATTGTGATTTATTTATGTTCAACCGTTTAGTTTATAGTCCAGTAAAATAAGGATTTAACTTGGAACAAATTAGGGGCAGGATGAAAAAAATATGGCGATGTAGAGAATGAAAAACTGAATAAGAAAAACTAAAGTTTCATTTCCAGTCATCCCGGGAACCATGGAAAAAAAATGGAGACGATGGAAAAACATGCGCCGCGATCTTTCTTTTGAAACGGTGAGAGAACGGTGAGAGATGTGTGAAAACGGTCAGGGACAAAGTTGTAGGAAATTCAATAATCTACAAAAAAGTCCCTGAAGGCATTATGTCTTACTTCTTCCGTTTAGCCGTTTATCGCAGTCAAAGTTGCGCGGCGGTCTAGTGAAGTGGAAAAACTGTCCGCGTGACCTTCCTTCTTGGATGCTGTGAGAACGACAAAAGATATCAAAAAATTGTGAGCGACAAAGTTGTAGAGAATTGAATGCACCACTAGAAAATTTCCAAGGCCAATTATTATCTCTTCTAGTTTAGCAGTGAACCACATTTGAAGTTGCGCGACAATCCTGTTGATAAAGTGGTTCTTCTGGAAAACTTACAAAAACCCTAGACTCGATGAAAAAACTATGACGAAAAACTGGATCTAAAAAACCAAAGTTTCATTTCACACCGTTTCGGGAAACCTGAGAAAAAAAAGAAAAACTTGAAAAATAGTGATTTACACTCCCAGCTTCCTCATTGAATACTGAAATAAAAGTAATGAATATGGAAAATCTGGACAATCTAGCTTGTAGAGGATTAAATTATCTATAGAAAATCCCGTGATGTCATGTATGCATCTTTGTCGACTTAGCTGCGGAGCGCTATCAAAGTTGGGATACATTACTCGTGACGCGTCGCATATGTATTGAAACTGGCATGACGTTGCGGTCAATGTTTGATTGATTATAAAACATGATTAAATGATTTGAAAAAATTGCGTGCTTTGTTTAACGTCTGGGTAGCTACTTATTGTTAGAATTATCATTGTATTCATCATCATCGTCTTCCGAAACGACAATGCAGGAAGCGTGAGAACAGGTGACTCCATGGCAGTGGTGGCAAAACTTGGTATACTTGAGGTCAGCTTTTCTGCATCCACAAAGCTTCTCGCAGTTTTTCAAGCATCTGCAGGAAATCAGCCGTAGCAGATTCTCGAGAGCTACGTTATCCTGGGTTCTAATAGGCATCAACAGAGAAATGTTCAATTTCCAACCCCATTGTTCAGGTGGACAGTTGTTTATTATCTCCGAGCTGTTGTTGAATGATCATTGTTCATCAGAAATCAGTTGAAAAACATCTCAATATCTAACGTGAATCACGTTTTTCAATTATTATACATATTGTGTTACAAATTACGAGTACTTCCTCAGTTTTAAGCCTGAGTGTCACGATACTATTTTCGTACTATTTTGATGCTATAAATATATGATTAGAAACGACAAATTCAGAAATTCCCTAGCAACCTAGTCTCTCGTCCTAGATTTCTAGAATGAAAATATGACGAAAATAGTACAGTGACACTCACGACTTCAATTTTGCCAAACAAGAAACTTAATACATAACAAAGCGTTCATCCGCGGAGTTACATTTCCAACAATAGTTACCAGACGTTCAACAAAGCACGCATTTTTTTCAAATCATTCAATCATGTTTCATAATCAATTGAACAATGACCGCAACGTCGTGCCAGTTTGACCACATATGCGACGCGTCACTAGTTGTAGTTATGTACCCCAACTTTGATAGCGCTCCGCAGCTAAGTCGACAAAGATGCATACATGTCATCAGGGCATTTTCTATAGATGATTTAATCCTCTTCAAGCTAGTTTGTTCAGATTTTCCATATTTATTACGTTTATTTCAGTATTCATTGAAGAAGCTGGGAGTGCAAATCGCTATTTCCCAACTTTTTCTTTTTTTTTCTTAGATTTCCCGGAACGGTGTGAAATGAAACTTTGGTTTTTTAGATCCAGTTTTTCATCCTCTACATTGTCATAGTTTTTTCATCGGGTCTAGGGTTTTTGTAAGTTTTCCAGAAGAACCACTTTATCAACAGGATTGTCACGCAACTTCGAACGTGGTTCACGGCTGAACTAGAAGTGATAACAATTGGTCCTGAAAATTTTCTAGTGGAGCATTCAATTCTCTACAACTTTGCCGCTCACAATTTTTTGATATCTCTTGTCGTTCTCACAGCATCCAAGAAGGAAGGTCACGCGGACAGTTTTTCAACTTCACTAGACCGGCGCGCAACTTTGACTGCGATAAACGGCTAAACCAAAGAAGTTAGACATATGCCTCCAGAGACTTTTTTGTAGATTATTGAATTCCCTACAACTTTGTTTCTGAAAGTTTTCACACATCTTCCACCGTTCTCTCACCGTTTCAAAGAAAGATCGCGGCGCATGTTTTTCCATTTTCTCCATTTTTTTTTTCATGGTTCCCGGGATGACAGGGAATGAAAGTTTAGTTTTTCTTATTCAATTTTCCATTCTCTACATCGCCATATTTTTTTCATCCTGCCCCTAATTTGTTCCAACTTTGGCCTAAAAATTGCCTCATTTTACTGGACTATTAGAGGTAAGCTGGTAAGCACAACGACCTACCTGCCTACCTCGTAGCGTAGCGTATTTCGTAACCAAAAGGGAAAGGGCCTTCGAGGGTGGGAATGCTGGTTAAATACATTTTACCACAGACATTTTACACGACAGTCCGGTACACACAGTCCGGTAGTCCGGTCTCGAAAATCCAAGCCAGTTACCGGAAAACTCCCAGGAAATTGAGAAAAAATTGTCGGAGGATGACAAGATGTCTAGAACCAGTAACTTACCTAGGTACCTCTTGTTAAAAAAAAATGGTGAAAATCTATTCACGGGATAAAAAGTTGGAAAATTTGCAGTTTTTCCAGAGAGGAAAATTCGAAAAGCGTAGGTTCGATTCAAAAGTTTTTCCTCGAAAAATCAATTCAATCTTTTTCTCCAACTTTCATTTCCAGCATGTCTGCACCTGGAATGAATATTTCCTGGAAATCACCACATGCGAAGTTTGCATAGCAGTTTTTAGCGCACTTTGCCAAAAAATAGAAAAAAGGCGCTTTTAGCTTCACTTTGTCCGTCCGTCTGTCTGTCCGTACCCGGGATAACTCCTGAGGGAAGAAAGATATCGATGTGGTGTAAACGCTGATCAAAAGTACATAAGCCCAGGATGTCAAGTTGACTTTTAATTTTTTTTGTTCCGCCGCCATCTTTGATCTGCCATTTTGAATTTCTCTAAAAGTGATCCGATTGAAATGAAATTGGCCAATTTTCGACAATTGATGACCCCCCCCCCCCCCCGCCATCTTGTATTCTCATTGAACATGTTTTGAAGTGATAGAACTAGGAGAATTATGCCTCAACGAAAAGAGATATCGATGTGGTGCAACCGCCAATAAAATGCGTACGCTCGTGCGTACGTGTCCACCATATAAAGTTGGCCAATGATTCTTGTCATTTGGCTGCTATGTCTGATCCGCCATTTTGAAGTGGTCTGATTCGAGTAAAATTTGCAGGCGATGTGAACCCACTAACTCAGCATAGCATGTCAGGTTTCATAAATGAGATGATCTCAATCATGTCACAAAATAACATCACAATAAACGTTACTTCCACATCTATGAGATGTTCATCCGCGATGTTATACGATGTAATGTCTGAGAGATGTTTCGAAATGAACTTAAATTGAACATCACACATGAGACATCTACCGGACGTAACATTGTTACTTCTTCCAACTGATCGAAATGTAACATCTCACTGACGTCAATGAGACGTAGTCACAGAGATTTTTCAAATTTCGCGGGCTGTCATCGCTGAGCTTCGTGTGTCTGAAAATATTTAATTGATAGTTTTGCCCCCTATTCCATGTGTGTGATGCCAGAACAGCCTTTATGTGTTCTTCGAAAGCCTACTGGGCCCTCTTGCATTTTGTCGGGCTTTCGCACCTCTGGTGAACTCTTGTGTCTGCTCTTGTGTTATTCGAAGCCCCAAAATGGGCCCATTTTGTCTTATTGTGCCTTCGAATACTTTGATGACTCCCGTTCATGTCTTATTGTAACGTCCGGGGCCCCAACGGAGCCCCTTGTGTCTTGCTGTAACGTTTCGAGCCCCAGCCAGGCTCTTTGGGTTCGGTGTATCGTTTGGAGTCCTAATGAAATATCACGAGAAATATCCCAGAACATCAAGTTCGCTGTTTAAATATACTGTATTAGACAAGTTGGTAGCTTGGACGAATCGGCAGCAGTGTCCTAACTATCACCTGTGGAGATCCAGGTTCGAATCCTCCGGAGTACGCCAATAGAAGAACAACTTTTCTTAGGGAAAAAACGTGCTGTATAGATTGTAAAAATTAGTAGAAATAGGTGCGGAACCTCCTATGACATAAAACTATGTTGAAAAGTGGTGAAAAATAATTTTTATTTAAAAATAGACATCCAAAATGCGACGTTATATGTACGTCAAAAAGTGATATCTACGAGATGTGGAATAGCGATGTAGATAGTATGTCACATTTGGACATCTTTGAGATATCTCACTTATGTTCTAATTACCCGGACATAAGAGGTAACAGAGATGTCCACTCAACATCGCAGAGACTTTTTTTGTTAACATCGCAGTTGTGACTTGAACATCTAAGTGATGTTACAGAGATGCTTTCTTGCTGAGTAGGAATACTGCAATTAGATGTATCCAAATGATGCTCTGCCGCCATCTTGGTCGCCATGTTGAAATTCCTTATCACTTAACAATTTTCATAGAGCTTGGGACTTTACCTTTGTTTCGTATGATCATTCTTATTCTCCAGCCAAATCCCAACATTCTGCCACCATCTTGGCCGCCATATTGAAATCTCTTATTAGTGGAACGATTTTCATGAAACTTGGAACTTACCCTTGTCTATATCTGCCGTGCTGAGCCTAAAGCGCGTATCTACATTTTGATAAATTTGATACACTGCATTTTCATGCTTATATTTTAGGGTCTATGATGTTCGCGATCATGTGGTTATGATTATACATGGATAGCGCAATAATTAGAGTTCTTAAATAACTGCTTTATTCATATTAAACTATAACATAACGGCAAAAAACTTGGCATAAAACTGCAGTGTATCGAATTTATCAAAATGTAGATACGCGCTTCAGGCTTAGCACGGCAGATATGTAGTACGATCATTTTGATTTTTAAGCCAAATTTCATGATTCTGACGCCATTTTGGCCGCCATATTGAAAGCATCTTGCGTTCACTAATCCTTCAAAAAGGAAGTGCGCTACTGAGCCTCATGCCATGAGGTATAGTCGCTTGTTTTAAATTCTCGGAATGTGTACATTTCATTTTGAAAAAATCACCGGCGGAAAACCGGAATCGTGTCGATTTTGAAAATGGGTCTATACACGAAGCGACGCCCATCCAATCTACTTTCGATATCAGTTGGAATTTTACGAAAAAAGTCGATCCCCGAGATGGAATGAATTTTTGAGTGGAGTCCTGCATCAAAAGCGAGTCGTCCTGGTCAAAACTCAAAACACGGGCGAGAGGACCTCTCGGGTGGCAACGGCTAAGAGAATCTTGAAAATTCATAACGCCCGACTGGAAAATGGTAGAAAACTGCAACTGCAACAGAAGGTGATATATCATCGAGGCTGAGAGCCCTGTGGGGGGGGCCTTGAGCGCGAGTTAATTTTCTTTTTAGCTCAACTAACGAAAAAGTAAAAGAGTTGAAAAGCCCAAAAAAAAATCCTGAATTTTCTACTGCCTGCTAGAAATTTCGCTTGAAATGAAAGAATTCATTTGAACAATGTCACAAATTCAAAGTAAAGAAATTTTACACTGGCAGAAAGAAATTCACAAACAAGGTACTGCTTTAGTGGATAAGACTTCGCATCCGCAAAAGCTAGAAAAGCTTTTGTTGTTATACAGGATGTCCCGGAATAAGTGTTACAAAACTAACAGGGAGATAGAAAATTGAAAAATAGGGGGACTTTTGTTGATAAACAGGCCTCGCAAACGTATAATAACGGAAATACCGGGTGTTTATAAACGTCTGTGATCGCGGCAGGCTTTGGTCAGGCCAAAAGTCGCAGTGAAAGGCACGATTTGAAAGAGTGATAGGAGATTCCAAAGGCGATATGATAACAAACGTTTATAAACACCCGGTACTTACAGGCCTGCAAAGTTGTTTTTGAAAAACAGTTTTTTGCATAACTTTTGAACCGTTCAACCGATTTTATTCAAATTCAAACCAAAACTTACTGAAACAGGTTTCGATTGAACAATAATAATGCAATTCATCAAACATTCTTAGGGGCGAAGATAATAGGGGGTGCCTTCCCCCTTTCCCCCCCTATTTTTGACCATCCCAAATATTTTGAAAAATTGTTACAATTTTCGAATTCTACGTTCAATTCAAAGAAAAATGATATAGTTACTCTTGCAAAATTTTAATTAGAAGCTTCGTTCTTGAGATATTTGGGATTGAAACATTGGAAAACATCTCGAAATCGGCACTTTTCCCGGCCTAAAATTAAAATTCAAGAAAACTTCTGATTCGTCAACTGGAAGGAGTTTTCTGAGTGTTTTAAGTTGATAAACCACCATTTTCGCTGAGAAACATGGAGTTTTTCAGAAAAAACTATTTGGACCCTGGAAAAGTGGCGATTTTGTGGTTTGTTTTCCAATGTTTCAAACCCAAATATCTTGAAAATGAAGCCTCTAATCAAAATTTTGCAAGAGTAACGTTTTGCTTTAAATTGAACGCAAAATTCAAAAATTGGAACCGTTTCCAAAAATATTCAGAGGGATCAAAAATAGGGGGAAAAGGGGGAGGGTGACTCCTATTATCTTTGCCCCTAAAACTGTCTGATAAAATTCGTTATTATTGTTCAATAAAGACCTGTCTTAGCAAACTTTGGCTTGAATTTGAGTGAAATCGGTTGGACGCTTCAAAAGTTATGCAAAAAAAAACTGTTTTCAAAAAACAATTTTGAAGGCCTGTATCTCCGTTATTATACGTTTGCGAGAGTATGTTCATCAACTAAGGTCCCCTTATTTTTCAATTTTCTATCTCCTTGTGAGTTTTGTAATACTAGTTCCGGGACACCTCTATATGTATTTTTCAATTAGAATAATCCTAATTAATATTGTCTACCAATCTTGACCTTTCTCAATTTTTAAATCTTAGGCGCACCTACCTAATCTCACATTAAAATATTTCCATTATAATTTTTTTTCTTTATTTACGCATTTGATGTCTATGTTTCCCATGATGGAAATTGAACTGGACTTGGACTTGGCTCAGGTGTTCCCTGTGTTCGCCAAATTCAGCTCGACTGGAAACTCAGGGCTCAGAATTTTTATATTCAGTTCGTAAGTACCTATTTGCACTTCTTTTACGTAAAAACAGTGGAAATGTTGAAAATTGGAAAGTTGTCTGCGAAAAACGGCTTATACATTACGTCAAATTCCAAAGTTTTTATTTAGATTAGAAAGGCGTTTCATTTAAGGCGAAAAAATGTATTTGCGTCAGTTAGCTCTATACGTATGGCGCAAAGACAGGACTCAAAACGCAATCGAATTTGCAATAATTATTATTTTCTGAAGTAAGCAATTCAAGTAAAACAAAACAAGGAACTTGGCTTTTATAGCCCACATCGAGTTGGCTTTTGCAAAGTCGTAAAGGAGTCGAGGGCTGGGGGCTAAAATGAATCTTTCTCTTCAGCTTTGTTCTCTGTAAGTGGGCACGTAGTGCCGTAGTGGGCTTGTGGGACAAAATGACATTTCCGACGGGCTATTGTTTTTCGAACGGGCCCCATAATCGTTGAACCGCAGTTTGTTACTCTTTTATCACATTTTATTTAAATTCTCGACGATAAAATCGTATGCACCTCCACCGCGGGTGAATCACTCGCGATTTACAACAATGCACCGATAATCTCTCGCCGACAGCGTGCTGGGGCATAGGTAGTCGAGAGTGCGGTGGCTCTGGGTGGGAAGGGATAATATTATTATAGTAGTCTTGAAATCATTTTGCCGCCACAAAATCGCAAACGCGACGTTCATCTGTTCGTTTTCGGTTCCTTTGGCCAAACCAACGATGACCTGACGCGAGACTTTCCCGAGTTCCGCAGCACAAATAGAAAATTTTTGTTTTTTTTTGTTTTTCCGCGTCGTCGCCGGCTTTCGTTTGTTATTTAGTGTTTTATTTTGCGCGCTTCGCCAGCCGCCTCTGTGATATTTTTAGCTAATAAGCAAGAGAGGTAGGGCTTTCTGGCGTAGGTCAAGATATTCGGACTGAATACAACTCTGGCTTTTGTTTTTTGTTTTTCAGTACGATGTTGGGACTGAAACAACTGCAAAAATTTTGGGAATACGGTGCAGGGCGCATGGTAAGTTTTCATTTTTTTCTTGAGCTCATTGAGCTCTATGTCAAGTTGAACATTTTGAAAAATTTTAAAAAAAAATTGATACATTGTGAACAACTAGACTTTTTTCAAGACTAATATTTTATTACATAAATTTTATCTCAGTAGATATAGTATATTATTCAACAAGCGGGTAATGATTGCTTCTTACTCATGAGGATGCAGTTTGCCGACACGAGCCTTGGCGAGTGTCGTGAAGCATCCGAATGAGTAATTAGCCATTACCCGCGAGTAGAATACTATGCTGTATCCAGACATATTGAAAAATGCAGGCATGTACGCGCGTGATAATGCGTGCATTATTCAACAGGATTGGATAAAAATAATTATTGAATAAGAACATATGGGTATTATGAAAAAATCACTGAAGACCAGAAAAGTTTTCGTCCAGATTATCCATCAAGGGCAGTGAATGAAGTGCCTAAGATGCTGAACGATCAGGTTGATAGGCTGCATTACGAAGAACTTGATTGCTGTGATGAAGTCTCTTCTGATTTTTTTTTAGGTCTTTGAAAATGGCTTTTGCGTCAGTTCTAAAAGTCCAAGTCTTTCCAAATATCTTTCATAAATAATTTCAAAAAATTAAAGAAAAGGCAAATAACAATTTGTTTGTGTTTTTCTGAATCACAAAAGAAATTATGTTTTAATAGAAAAATGAATTTCAAAAATATTGAGGGGTGAATAAACCCGAGCAAGATAAAAGTGTTTGGAGCATATCTAGAGAAAGTGACAATTCTTTCGTATAAAGATAATGTTCTCTTGAATAAATAAAATAAGTAAATTTGCCCTGTTCAAGTCTTGACACAACAATGGTAATAATAGATTTTAGATGTGTTATTTGTTTTTATTATTAAAATAAAGCGCCGTTTTTATGCTAGTGGATGCGAGACACGTGGGTGATGCATCTAGTTAGCTATGAAAATAGCACTGAGAGACCCGTCAGTAGTAGATATTATGATCAAAAGTAGTAGGTTAAGTATCTTTGGCATAGGTAATGAATATTTGACATTATCATTGAAGTTATGTTTCCCACATGAATAACAAAAATTCTATGAAGCAGGTATCACCCTGATCAATTGAAAACAACTACACTGCCATTCATTGTTCTACCCGAAGAAGTACCGACCTACCTTACCTAGGTATTTTTATTGCTTTATATTAAAATTATTAAAACGAGAACAATGTTTACCCCAGACATGGTGATGCCAAGGGTTTTTAGCCAAGGCGAGCAAATTACTGTGTTAATTTTATGATGATAAGTACTGAAAGAAATGTGTTGCAGTTGTAAATTAATCTAGAGCTGACTTTACACCAAATCACTATTAGCTGATATCAGAAAAATTCATGGTCTGAATTTAGGGTGACGGGAAGTCCAGGAAGTTTGAAACTTGGTTTGAAATACCTGTTTGGATTCAAATGCAACTTGTGAATGCAAGTTGGATATAAGATTTCTTATAAGCTAATATATAAGTACCTATATAATAATTGATAAGTACCTACCTACTTAGAGTTAATTGTATGACACAGACTTGAAATGCATAGGTACCTTATTAGTACCTACATACTTACTGAGTCTGGTCATGTAACATGATCACCTATAGTACCTGGGTACCTTACCCATGTCGTTGTCATCGTGAGTAATTATTGATTAATAAATAGTAATAGGTTTCCATCAAGAGGTTTCAAACTAATCAGAGCAAATAGGAATCGAGAAAATCAGTTCGCAAACTGATTTGAGCGCTTCTCATTGGCTCTGATTAGTTTGAGATCTCTGATGGAACAAACTTAATTATTGAATCATTTCTCATTTTTTCATTTCATTAACTTTTCAATGCTAGCTATTTGATATTCATTCATTCAATACATATTTTATAATGTAGGATAACTTTGAACTTCGCCATTGATAAAGAATCAAAACACTGAAAATTATTCATATTCAGACCCTTGAACTCCGTTTTTCACATTTGTTTGTTTTTTGAATATTCTAACTCAAGTATCCCAAAAATTTGGCCACTTCTTGCATTAGGGCTTAGCAGATACGATATGAAGGAATGGTGTTCAAGAGTTCTTAGACATGAGAATAATAATTATTGTGAGCAGAGAATTTTTAAGAATTGATACAGACTACAAAATTTAAAGAATCTTCAAATTTTTATAAACTGTAGGTAGTCTGAAAAATATTGCTAAGAGTTTACAGTTAGATTTTGTTAGTAACGGTAGCTAAACGTTAACGGGCCAAGAGAGTGAGCATTTGAAAAATACAAAATTGTTGGGATTTTATTGAGAATCTTTAGGTGGAACCTCGGATGGAAATGTCTTTTTTTACACCGTGTGTTTTTGAGGGTCACGTAAATAAACCGAATAATTGCGATTCTCGTTCAAAATTTTCAGATAAAAATGATGGAACTATTATAAAAGATAACCGTTTTGCAACCCACTTTTTACGAAGAACCCAAAACCATTTCTTTTTCTGCTTTTTTAGTGGCATTCAAGATGGCGATATACAATTACTGTCAAGATCAAACATTGATCATCAATAAAAATGTCGCTTCTTTAAAAAATTATTGAAATAATGCAAAAATCCAATATGGCTTTCCTGAGAAAAAATGACGGTCCGCTAGTCGAGTGGGCTGCGTGTTCGCTCGGCAAGCGGAGCTCCCGGGTTCAATTCCCGGACAGGAGGTCTGGGTGCTGTGCTGTTTAAACGGAATTTTTCAAATTGTACTTCACTCAATAAAATACAGCAAACTCCTATGGCACAAAAAGTGCCGATAAGAAAACAAAAAAAAAAAAGAAGTTATTGACAGTATTGTTTTCTGCCATCTCAATCGCAATAGAAAAGTTCATGTCTGGGTTTTATTTCATATTAAACCGGCGATAGCGCAGTGATTGGAGCACTGGGCTGCAAACCTAAATGTAGTGAGTTCGATCCTACGCGGCAGCAGTGATGAAAAATTTAAGCTCTGACCTTCCGCTTTGAGGGCCAAGTTCCTCAATGGGATGTAGTCTATACTACTTGTCTATGAAAATTGCAATTTTTTTTTTGTATACCAATATCGATTTCTACAAAATATGACTGGGTAGATATACATTTTTCACATGATTTATCAGCATGAAAGTACTCAACTTGTAGTACTTTAACCATCTGAACTTCATATTCTTTTAAGACTCCTCTGCACGCTTCGAGCGGCTGCGGCTTCGCCTAAAAGACCTCTGAATCAAAGACAATGAACTTCTTCAACTGGCATTGGAAAACCGTTTAAAGACTTTATAACGGCAGAAAAGAAATGAAAATCCAACCACCTTTGCTCAAGTTTTGGATTTTACATCTCTCGTGTGTGCTAAGACCCAATTAGAAAATATCAGCATCGTTGGGATGTAGGTACGAACGCGTCCTACTATAATATTTTTGTGCTGTACTGCTTCTTCTGTTGATACTTTGAATGAATTTTGGAAAAACCAGATGAAGTCAAGTAGTTCCGATTAAAATTCCATTTTTAATTAAGTAAGTATGCTGGAAATCAAGAAAAAATTGTGTCTTACATAAAACAACAATAATAATACCTGAAAAAAAATATAATTCCATTGCTACAATGTTTTACCATTGCATTATGAAATTATTATTGTCAGGACGCAAGCTTCATGGATGTTGATAATTTTTCTGAAGTGGATCTTAGCACACAAGAAAAACAAAAAATGTATAACTTGAGAAGAGGGCTTGTTGGATTTTCATTTTTCTTATGCCGCTACATGTAAAGAGAATCAAAACACTTTTAAAATGATGTGTTATTCGACCCTTACTCCTATTCAAACTTTCTAGAAGAATAACTACTCTGTTTGAGCCGGTAATAAAACTAAATAGAAATTTCACGTTACCCTCGGAAATAAAATAGGCTTGTTTCGGCTTTTTCATAAAAAAAAATGGGAGTGAGAATAAGTTTTAATTTTAAATTAACACCTGTATAAAGAAATGGAAGAAATGTCTAAGAAATGTGAATATTTTTCTATTAGATATATATCTCGGTATTATTGTCTTCTTTGTCTGACATTGCAATGGCAATGCTTCCGGTTTAACCATAACTGGAAATGACAATATTTTTAATACATTTTTTGAAGTAATAAAACGAACACCCTGTACTAGAAGTTTACAAAAAGAACTGAATTTTCCACAATCTACAAATTTAGTTTTACAGCAAACCAGAATAACTATTATTATGGAAACCGGTACCTGTAACTGTAATATCAAATCGCATGGAAATAAGAAAGAAAAAACTACAGCATTAGAATAAAACAACAATAAATAAAAAGGCGATGATGAGAGTGTTAATTCAACAGTCTTATCTATAACCTATAATAATGTGTATTGCTTACTGAGCGATTAGAATTAATTTAAATCAAACTCATTATTTATGGTAAACTCAGACTAATCTTAATTACAATCAACACGCAGTGGCATAAAAACAAAAGCCGACGCTCATCAAATTTTCCAGATTTTTCCACGTTTTCACCTACATACTTAGATTAATTAATACTTACTAGATACCTTCGAATCATCGGAGTTTGTGTCATTTTTTCCGAGATTTTTTCCAACAATTTTGAATTTAGTAAAATTTTGAAAAATGGAAATTTGGAATTTGGGTTGGGTAGTGCAAAGAACAGAAGCTAGAACCTTCCGCTTTGTAGGCCCAGTTCCTCAATGTAGAGCCACACTATTATAAAATTTGGAAAAAAATTGAGATTTGCAAAGTTTCCAAATCATTTTTTCAGTTTTAACCCAGTCGGTAGCACGGTGAGCTCGACCCAACTTTCAAAGGCGAAGGTCCCGGGTTCAAATCCGCACTGGACCAGATGGACTTTTTCACGCCTCCCTTAGTACTGGTGCATCTACTATCGTGCGGTGATGCCCCGGGAAAATGGATGAAATGAGAAAGCCATCGAAACAAAACCCCACTGATAAATCCCCCACTGATCCAAGGATGTAAATCTTACAGTACTTCGTTGTTATTATCATCATTGTTATCGTTTTCAGAAAAACCCCGACGGAAGAAACCTGCTAAATAACCTTAGCTGTTGATGCAGGGCAAAAAATTTTTGTATTAGTTTTAAAATTAGTAAAGTAGGTACTATAGGTACTTGATTAACAGAATTTGAAAAGAAAACCGCAGACTTTGCCTTTTTGAAACAAGTGTCTGTAGAGAAAAAGACTTGAGAAAGCCCAGAATCTAGCATGCTCAGCCTCATATCCGGAGATTGGACAGGTCAGGCTTGCTACTTCCGATCAATTTGCATCTCTCACAAATCAATTTAACTCGATTCTTGCTGGGAAACCATTAATAAAATAGTCGGTAATAAATACCGATACCTACTATTAATAATAATAACAAAACACTGCTCGCTTAACGATTTGATTTATTTTCGAAAGGCAAGGCTGAACATGTGTAGGTACCTACTACTACTCTAGCAGGCTGGTGTTGCGGCGCGGCATGCCTTGATCTTGACCGAAGGTAACAGTCTGCTGTCCGTGCCGCGCGCTGTTCAATTGTTTCCTCATTTGCGCGTTACGTCACGAAAATTGAGGCTAATCTTTGCCGTCGACCACATGGTGCGAAAAGATACGTAGGTACCTACAAACAAAAAGGAAGTCAATGGTTAGAAGAATAAAGCGCACACTCTATGATTATCCACCTTTCTTTTTCCGCGCTCACTATGGCATTTTTTATCGTTCTATTTTCTGTGATGCTTCTCCGTGCGATGTTTATTTTTTTCATTTTCATTATTGAACACGTTGTCAAATTTATTACACAATCAACATCATCATCATTATGCGGAATCGAGTGTGCTACTGTTTACAGTACCTCTTAGAACGATGAGACTTTCTTTTAGAGCGCGCGATATGGAAATCTTCGTTCCAAATTTCTCATCAACCTATATCTGTTGGGTGCATAATACATCTATTCTGTAGGAGTTTGTGTAATACACTACTCGTCCTCCAATCACAGCACAGCTTGGCTTGTAGGCTGTGGCTGGAGGGGTCGGGGCGCGGCGGGCAGACACAGAGTGACGGCGCTGTCATTATGGACTTAGATTTTTTTTTCGATTGTGCTGGTTTTTATTCTGAGGGAATTTTTTTGGCGTCGTCAGCATGCGAATAATACGGCAACCGGTTGAAAACGTTCATCCGTGGAATGCAAAAGGAGAACCTCTAATATCGGGTAAGTTCAATTTGACTGGGGAAAACAGAAATGCATTTTTGTTTACTTTTATTATAGGCCAGTGTAGGAGTACTGAACAGGCAAAGAAGCCACTTTAGCTTCATTCTATCACATGGACAGAGATACGGAGCAGAAAACATCGCTATCCTGGCTGGCCCAAGCCCATGCCCATGAAGGGATCTCAGAAGTTATTAAGGTTATGTTGCTCTGTGTTTTATTGAAGTCCGCTTTGACGAGGCCTAGCCCGCCTTGCTGGCAAGGAAACCGCACTTTAGAGCATTCGGTTCTGAAGGTAATGGTCTACAAGACAATAACTGCACAAATTCATTGTAGTTTGCTTTTTCAGAAGACAATCGATAGCTATAGCATAGCACCAGGCCAGGCTCCACCAGGACCAAAACAAAGACAGTTTGGAATCACCACTACAAAAGCCCTTCCTGCTCCCTCCCCCCCATACGGTTTACTCATATTACCATCACAGTGAATAGGAAAGAACAAGACACTGCATGTATGGTCCGCTTTTTTTATTATAAATGAACACTATTCCGAGTTATGATTTTGTTCGACAAAATTTGAGAGATGGATTGAAGGTAACTGGCACCAGATGTTCCCTCTTATCAGTTCAGTGTTCCTTTTGTAACAATTTTTATTCAATTGCTAGATACTTACTAAACACAATAAATAACTTGTTGCAATTTATTTTCAGTTTTTCATTATAGTGTAAGAAAAATAACATTTCAGACATTAAAATTATTCAGCAGGTAAGCACTACAAGATATTTATTATGTCAAGTCTTAGAAAACAATATCAGCCTACAGGTTGTCAGGCTCATTTTGTACAGTGCCTGCCTTGTCGTGTCTTGTCTTACTGTCTTGCGGTTCATCTCAGGCTCGTAGAAAAACTGCAAAATAATTTCCAACTAAGTAAACGTATTGATGTCAGAATGTTGGGCTCAAGTACCTTGACTCCACCGAGCGGAAAAGCGGCTCTTGTAGTGGTGATTCCAAACTGTCTTTATCTTGGTCCTGGTGGAGCCTGGCCTGGTGCTATAGCTATCGATTGTCTTCTGAAAAAGCAAACTACAATGAATTTGTGCATTTATTGCCTTGTAGACTATTACCTTCAAAACCGGAATGCTCTAAAGTGCGGTTTCCTTGCCAGCTAGGCCACGTCAGAAGGACTTCAACAAAACACAGAGCAACATAACCTCAATAACTTCTGAGATCCCTTCATGGGCATGGGCCTGGGCCAGCCAGGATAGCGATGTTTTCTGATCCATATCTCTGTCCATGTGATAGAATGAAGCAGAGCAGAAGTGGCTTCTTTGCCTGTTCAGTACTCCTACACTGGCCTATAATAAAAGTAAACAAAAATGCATTTCTGTTTTCCCCAGTCAAATTGAACTTACCCGATATTAGAGGTTCTCCTTTTGCATTCCACGGATGAACGTTTTCAACCGGTTGCCGTATTATTCGCATGCTGACGACGCCAAAAAATTCCCTCAGAATAAAAACCAGCACAATCGAAAAAAAATCTAAGTCCATAATGACAGCGCTGTCACTCTGTGTCTGCCCGCCGCGCCCCGATCCAGCCACAGCCTACAAGCCAAGCTGTGCTGTGATTGGAGGACGAGTAGTGTATTACACAAACTCCTCTATTCTGTGGAGGAACTATGGACAGAATGCGCACGCAACATAACTGTATAGGTCGCGGGAACTCACCCGTCACTTTGGCACCCGCTATGGCAACGTTGGAAGTATGCCTGACGTGGCAACAGCGCATTGCGCATTTTCGCGCTTCTCAGCCGCTTTCGTTTTGCGTCAGGAGCTGCTCCGGGTGGATCACTAGATGGAGAAAGTAGATACATACGCCAATCACGGCCCAGCTGGATATGTTTTCTTTGTCTAGTGATCCACCCTGAGCAGCTCCTGCCGGCACAACGGAGGCGCCTCTTGCCAGTTTCTTGCCCGCGCTTGCGCATGATGGAATGCCAAAGTACCGCTGTAGAGATGCGCTTGTTTTTGACATTACTCAGTCAAATCTTAAGTTCAGCACATCAATTTTTTTAATAAAGCGACAATTGTTCGATAAATTATATATTTATTACAACTTTACAACTGAAGAAAATTGTATCAACAAGTAGGTACTGGTGAAAATAACATTATACCATTATACCAATCTTTGGGGCGCCATTTTCGTTCCGGCGACCTATTAAAAATTTAGGTTGGCAAGTCTGACAGTCATCGGCGCTTATTATCTACTCTGTCAATGTCAACTGTCAATTTCAGAGTACCAATTATGTCCAAAACCCAAGCGAAATTTCCCCATGTAACCGACGCACGCAGCGTGTTCACGATATTGCGGTGCCATAGCATAGGTGTATTGGTAGTCAGGTTTGACGTTGTTGTGAATGCTAACCTAACATTGATAGCTTGAACATTATAATGACATTGCTGACAGTGAGATACAAGATTTGACAGTACCTTACGAAATATCGATTCGATGATCAGGTCTGTGTAGGATTTACGGTCACACCCTGTAGCGATTAGGTAAAGATCTGCCTCGTTTGTTATTGCCCATAAGAATTTCTCCGATTATTTCCAAACCAAACCAACAGTATTATACCATAAACCACAAATCAATCAATGTTTCTACCGCTTATCTTTTTTTCAACGGTAGGTTCACACTGCCTACTCAGTTTATTGCTATATTCTCGATCATAACGTTATCGTTGTGTTGAAAATTTTGAATAATGTCTTAGTTTGTTTCATATTTTTCAACGTACGCACAGATAGCTGCTTGACATCAGTACAAAATCGGATCAAAATATATTAGGTTTTTTATTTGACGACTATCTTGTGGCTGATTGTCTGACTCTTGGTTCAAACTCTCAATCCAATACATCTCTTTTGTGTGAATGATTTCTCTTCCTAGCTAATCTTAACAAATACTACACTAGCCTCGGTACTAGCTGATTGCGAAGCCAATCAAGACGGGATCGGTCACAGAATTAAAGAAAAACCAATTGGACTCAATGCTCCTCCTAAAAATAAAATCGCCTCAATGAAGAAAATCTTATTCATCCAGTTGTCCAGGTCCAAAAAGACCAAAACAGTTGAGACGAAGATCAAGAGGAATAATAGAGCAATATTATTCAGAGTTACTGCTACCACTAACTATACTCCACATTTCATAGTTACTGCGTAATCTATCAAGTACTACGTAGACCACTGGAATATACTTGAATAACTACAAAGATATACGTAGGTACCTATTAGCATTGTACCTACCCATGATTGATAGCTAATAATAATTCAAAGCTCACAACATAACAGAGTTCAATTATTTACCTTAATGGAAACAATTTGGGTCATTTCAATGTTAAAAAGCATTTTATATTTGAAATTATGCAAAGGACAAGATCAAGAATGTCGGAAACATGATCTCAGATACGAAGATTCTAGAACAAGGATTTGGAAGGAAAGACTGCAATTTACTGGTAGATTGGTACCTTCTGGGTAGGTACTTATCTTACCTTACCTTATAATAAATGTAATTATTGTACTTGTGCAGTTTTGATTGATCATCTTCATACCTAATACGTCTTTAATCGGGATGAAAAATAGTTTTCACCTCTACATAGGTATTCATGACTTTGAAGCTGAAACAATAGCAACAAAAAAAAATGCACGCGTTAGCAAAAAAGCACACAAAATTGCAAAACTTGCTCGAATTGCGGTCACTTTGTGTCACTTTGTTTTAAAAAATTCAATTTTCATTTGTATGAGTTTGAAAATCAATATACAAATTGAATGTCAATTTCTAATAGATCTGTTCTGCTGAAAAAAAAACCTAAAATATCCCAGGAAGATCTAAAATTTGCAATAATGATGATTGGTGCACGTTGCATGATCGAACCACAGCACGAATAAAGTGCATTCTGGTAATTGCACACATTATTCATCTAATTATATTTGCTATATGCGCGGTTCACATCTCTGTGATTTGCCGCACAACCTTGACAATGAGAAGCATTTTGATGCATTTTAAACACATGTTATTGGCTCAAGCATGTCCGTTGGGACGTAACAGATTCACATATGAAAAAAATAAATTTGCGATGTGCGATTTCGATTTTTTTCCTGGTGGAAAACAAAAACACGTTAACATGATGGAAATTTGCAGGTGCTGGCCGCTTTTTGTGCCCATTCCGTTTCCATTTCCATTGGCATCTGTCAGGGCTACAGTGCCATACTGATACCGCAGCTGAATTCGACGAGGGAGATCCAGATCACTTCGGAAGAAGCTTCTTGGCTGGGTAAGATATCTTCTTTAAAATTAAAGTGAATTGGATTTTTTTTCTTCCAAATTTTCATATTTTTATTTCAATTAGGTATTATCAATTATTCCACTTCATAAATTCAAGGAAAGTCCGAAAATACCAGATAAAAACTTCAATATAATTAAAAGAAACCCTCCATGCAGAAATACAATTATCATAGGTGCTTTATTCTTGACGGATTGCAATTTGATTCATTAATAAGTCAGATTGTTCCAAAGAAATTCCCATTTTTTATGGCAGTTCTTTTCGGCGTACCTTGTACAGGTGTTTATACAGGTAATGCTTTTTGGCAATAGTTGAGTCAGACTGAACTGACTCAGCAGTTGAGTTAAACTTGGACACTTTATTATCGTTATTGTTGTGTTGGTAACAACAATCTGCAAATTGTCATTATACAGGAGGGTGTTTCAAAAGTATCGCATTCCGAGTCCAGAGCGATATAGAGAATCCACGCCGCGCTTGGGCATCATTTTCTTCATTGACCACCACTACCTAACAGCATTAGCGAAGAGCCACGAGCCAGTGGAGACGATTACATATACTGAATAACAGATTTATCAAGACGTTAGCATCAATTGCGCATAGTAGCATTCATACTAACACAACACATTTTCTCTATAGCTTATTCTGATGAAAAAAAATTGTTAGAATAAACTGAAGAGAGAGAAAATTGAACCTCTCAATGTCATGAAACATTTTTTCATTGGAAAACTTCCGCAAAAGAATTTATGGAACCAGTTCATTTTGCTGATCCGCTAGACGCACTGAAAAGTTCAATTTTTTTTATCGCCCTAGTCTGTTCTAACAATTCAGCTGAAATATCATCAGATAATAAAAATAAGAGGGAGCAAAGCTTCACCCTTTGACTCCCGTATCCCGTATCTCCAAAAATAAAAACCCCAAGAAAATTCTAACATTTTTCTGTCACATTTGAAGGGTTTCTCCAAACTGCTTTGGACTCGGTGGTGCGAGTTCTAAGGCACTCGGTGTAAAGAACACAAAATATGACGTATACCTACTAAGCTCCAAGCGATTTCATTATTTTGGCCTGCAGAATACTTTTGATTGGAACGCTAGTGAGTGGTAAGCGACAAGTGAGTGTTTCATCCCACGTTTGTTTTGGATATACCAACAATCGCACGGAGCTATATTTTGTATTCCCATCATGTTCTTTGCTGAAAGGAATCGGATTTGCATTTTATTTCACTTTTAAATACATACTTGATCCCTGTTTGGTACCGAACTAAAATTTGATACCACGTTTGTGTAATCGGGCGTCAGAAATCTGAAATATGTACTCATTCTCTTCACATTGCAAATAGGTACCTACCCAACATAATTATTGTTTAGCTAAGCAGTAAGCGGTTCCGCATTTTTTCTTTTTGAATAATATAAAATTCAACAGCCATTTTTCCTTTGCAGTGTAGATAACTGTAATTATCATTTCAATTGTTACTGCCACCTACACTGGCATTGTTATAGCTACTTATTCAGATTTCAAAAAAATTCGATAGGATAAAATTTTATTTTAGTCAAGGCTTTCAGTGTCTATCTTCCTTCACATCATGAAAGCTGCGTTTCATAAAAATAACAAAAGACCATCATCATTCATACATTGCCTACACTGTAGCTACCTATACAGAGAGAAATGGTTACAATTATGACATTTTGAAAAGTGGCCGCTGCATTACACAAAGAAGATTAATTCTTTTTCACTTGAGAAATTTCAGAACCTCATTCCCTATAACTCAAATTTAGCAACAACCAGATTTATTGCGTAATTTTTTTTTTTTGTTCAACGATTGAATATACAGGATGGCCCAACGAAGACTACCCACTCTCCACTAGTGTACCTAATACACTACAAGTAGAGAAAAATTTAATTCTACATATTATTAAAATCATTGGTAGTAGGTACGTATCCCTCTGGCCATTTTCTCGATGTTCTCGTTTCCTTTGCAAAAAACTTTTCTACACAGTTCATAACGTTTAAATTTACCCTTTTGCTCCATAATTACTAGAAAGGAAAAGGAAACTGTTTTATTGAGAAATTGTAATTGACCATCAAACATATTGTTTGCGCGAATTTTTTTCAAAAGTGCATTGTACAAGGCTTCCTTTATACCTCACGATTTGCATTCGCAGTTCCCAGTATTTTATGGAACAATACAAGTTCCGAATTTGAAAAAATCACTACTGCTCAGCGTCATTGATTTGTACAACAGCGGAGTATAACAATAATCATTGGAAAAAAGACACACCTATCATAATTGACAGGTGCTAATTATTTGTTAAGTACACCTGGTTTCATTATTGAACCTGATTTTAATTGTACAGGCAACGATTATACTTCGGTAGGCATAGGGTATCCTACTTCCGATTTATTGCCAATTATTTGAAGGTCGTACTTCCGTTTCCTGAACTACCTCTATGATATCGTTGTTCTCCAGCATAAAATCTAGATCAAAGTTTCTTGGACGACAGGTATGTGCTGCTGGGTATTCGCTTGTTTCGGGACCGGAATATTTTTGTGTCCAACTGTCCATCAAACAGGTTGTTGATCCTTTATTTTCGACATGTCCAAAGACAATGTTAAGGTCACAGTAATTAATTCGGTCTGAGACAGATTAATTTGTATGGACAGGTCCGACGCCCAAGATCGATCAGATATTTAAATTTTCTAAACTCGACGGGTGTGTGTTTGTTGAAAAAGCCAAAGTCTTAATTTTACGACGCAATAATAATTATTATTATTATTATTGTTTTTATTATTATTGATCAATACCAAGAAGTATTGAAGAACTTCTGCAGCAAATCATTCGCGAGTATGATCTGGATGATTTTTTTTTCGAATCGATACCTTGTGTCTAGATTATTCATTTTTACAGCGATTATGTGTGATAATTTCATTGTTGCTAAACGGAAGTTAGTAATAGCCTTAAAATAATAAGGCTTTGAAATATTAAAGGATATTATTCCAAGTACTGAGTCCTTGACTTTGGCTCAAATCCAGGTCTTATTACTACATGAACAGCTAAAATAGGTTTTGCTATAATTTTCTCAACAAACTTTCTAGTAGGTTGTGGAAAATTAACAAGCGGATATTCAGCCGGACCCAGGCTACGGGGTGTCCTCTGGACAAAGGGCCTCGGGGTGCAGGCGGAGGAAAAGCACCGCCCGGACCATGTGTGTGTAGTTTTAAGGAAAAGACTTTCGAACTTTTAGTGTCGAGTAGCATTTCAAGCGAACCACATTAACGCCATTTACTGTATATATGTATATTTCGATATATATTAAATAAGTTAGACCTTACACTGCGTCTATATTTCACATAGGTATAGGTATCTACCTACATGATTTATAGTCGCCTGGGTAAACGAAAAATCGGTACATATTCACGAATCACGAATACGAATAGAAATCCCCAATGCCCTTATTCATAGTTGGTTAAACCCGTTCATATACAAACTAAAACATCTTCTTGTAAGTCAAGTGAACATTTTTTCGGGCGATTTTTTGCTTCAAGGTTCAAAACATGGCATCCAGAGTTTTTTCGCTCATTTCGACAGTATTCTTACCGGGTAATCTATTTTTTTGCCAAAATTTCAGTATATAGTGTGAACCATCGAAAAATAAGTAGGTAATTAGAAAAAAAACTGAGAAAAGGAATGCAAAATACAAAATTACGAATCTGACAAGTTATTATGACCAGCTTGTAGGTTGAGGGTGTTTGCAAACGTGAGGTGAAAAATTGAACAATAGGTAGGTAAATGCTTCAAAAGTGCCAGAAAAATGTTGAAAAAAAATTATGATTTTTTTTTGGGAATATGGAGGGTTAAAAGGTGGTCCTTCGACCCCTTCTATTTTCGTTATTTCGAAAGAATTTAGTAAACTCTTTCCATCAGGCCAAACAGCAAATTTTTCAACCTTTGAATGTGTTTTGTAATTTTGTTTAGTGTACAGGGTGAGTCATAAATCCTAAAAATCTATTTTTTCTCGAAAATGCTCGTGAAAAGTTCTAGAGGTTATAAAAGTGATGTAGAGCAGCAAATAACGCAAAAAGTTCCAATATGAAATTTTCTGCATGCATTTTTGAAGAAAACTGGATTTTCAGGATTTCCGTTTCACCCTGTATAGTAAATAAAATAACAAAACGCATCCAAAGGTTTAAAAACATAGCTTTTTGGTCTGTTGAAAAGAGTTTACTAAAATCCTTCAAAATAACGAAGAAAAAGGGGGTCGAAGGATCACCTTTTAACCTTCCATATTTCCAAAAATAAAAGCCCTAGATTTTTTTCAACATTTTTCAATACTTTTGAAGCATTACCCTAACTTGGATTCGATTTTCTACCCCAAGAAAACACCAACACCCTATATAGCTCAACCTCGTATACCAAATTGATCTACTACATTTACTTTCTTCATTGACCACCACTACCTAACAGCATTAGCGAAGAGCCAACAGCCAGTAGAGACGATTTACGCTACGTAATTCGAACATTTCTACTTGAACGTACACAACATCGCGATGTCACAAGATAAAGGATAGTTATAGGATCATTTTGGCATGGTACCATTCGTAACTAACACAACACATTCTTCTCCATAGCTTATTCCGAGGCTTATTCTGATGAGAAAAAAATCGTGAATTTTACTATCGCAGTCTTGCGTCCAGAGTGATGCCCACTCAAGAACGTGACAAAAATAGTCAAAAAATTAATGACGGTTATTTTTAAAGAGATATGGGTTCAAAGGGAAAGACTTTGCCTCCTTCATTTTATTTTCGCTATTCAAAGTGATTTTGGTAAATGTTTGTAATAGAGTCATCAGTAAAATTACCAACTAGTGGGTATGCACTGAATTTCTGTTTACCATACAGAGTGAGTGATTAATGACAAATACCCACTTTTCTTCAATAGGGTAGTTCCCGGCCCTTTTTATGTGAGGGAGGCATGCGCCGGCTTTTTGACAGGCGGCAGCCGCAGCTTGACAGTTGACGGCGGAATCCTCGGACAAAAACGTCAAACACATTGAAAGTGCTAGACTTATACTCGAGTCTTATAAGAAATTATCTCCCCAATAAACAAATTCAACCAAATTTTAGACATTTTTTAGCCAAATAAATGGAAGTTTAGTTCAGGATCATTATACGTTTTTGTTATTTTTTTTTACAATTTGGCTTTGGAAATATCTCAGGACTGTAGTATATATTTGCAATTCTGATATACAGAACGTTGCATCAACATAAAAAGTTTTTAGCGACACCCTGTATGTATATCATACGTTGTAAAATATCAAAGTTTGCAATTCTAAAATCTATGGCAAAAAACTTTTCTTGGACAATTTCTTGTACTTTTCAAATTATCTTAAAGGGGAACTACAGTATGGGGCCGGGGAGTTCTCGTGTGATCCACCTGTACCTACTTTAATTTCAGAGAAATTCGGATTTTCCATGTGTTACCTACTCTCTTTTGCCGGACCCTGTACATGATTTAAAATACATAATTACGTAATGTGATACCCTCGGTAATACCAATATAAATACTTACATGTATTTTTTTTTGCAGCAAGCTTAGGTGCTATATCAAACCCTGTGGGATCGATTTTGTCTGGAATTTTGGCGGAATATTTCGGAAGAAAAATAGCCATTCAAATCACCACACTACCGTTCCTAGTAGGATGGCTGTGCATAGGATTTGCAAGCGATATTGGCTGGCTGTACACTGGAAGACTGATTACTGGAATAGCCGCAGGTATTTTCTTTGCATTACCTATTGTAAGGTCATTAGTCATTACACCTTTCACCTTTTACTTTTTTCCCATAATCCACCACGTTTTACACTTTTCCATAGGTATGATGAAGTACCAGAGTGGCATGGTATTGAAAATGGCCTGGCTAAAATTTGAACATGCTACCCCCGGGTTTGAAGCTGTAGGCGGTGTCATTTAGTTACTAGTCGAGTTTCTTCTATATTTGTCATTTTTTCTTGCTGTCAAGAACGTACATCTGACCAAGTCAAATGTCCTGGCAACGACGATGAGCCGGAAGTCTTATCCTGGGTCTTATCTTTCACAGCCTACCTAAATAATTATTTATAATTCATTTGGTCCCGTGATTAATCATACCTATAAAAAGAGAAGAAGAAATGTTGAATTATAAAACGCAAGTGATTAATTCTTTATGAATTTTCAGGGATGTCTTCGGCCTGCTACACTTACGTCAGCGAGATCTCGACCCCGGAAAACCGAGGCCTGCTCCAATCCCTGGGCCCAATCTGCGCCTCGTTCGGCATCCTGCTCACCTACACCCTCGGCTACTTCCTCAAGTGGTCGACGGTCTCCCTCATCAGCGTCTTCTTCGCGCTCTTCACTTACCTCGCCGTCCAGTTCCTGCCGGAAAGCCCCGCTTACCTCCACAAAACCGGAAACACCGCCCAGAGCTTCGACAGCTACCTCTGGTTCAGGCGAAGCAACGCCATGGCCCAAGAAGAAGTCCAGAAGCACACCAAGCACGAAAAACACTCACCAGACGAAGAAGCCTCCAGCCAGATCTTCTTCAATCCGGAAACTCTGAAGCCGTTTTTCATTCTGGTCGTTCTGTTTTTGCTCCAGGAACTGTCCGGCATATACACCATCTTGTTTTACGCCGTCAACTTTTTCGAAGAAACCGGCCTGACCATGGACAATTACGTTTCTTCGATCATAGTGGGAGCGATCAGGTTCGGTGCTTCGATCTTCACCGCCGTTCTCATCAACAAGTTCGGCAGGAAGATCCTTTGCATTTCGTCTAGTGCCGGAATGGCAATGACCATGGCCGTCATGGGGATTTACTTCAAGTATTACGAGGTTTACACGGATGAAACCAGGATCATGCACATGTTTCCGCTGGCTTGCGTGATTTTCAATGTGCTCTTCAGCATGGTCGGAATGCTACCGATCCCGTGGATCTTGGTCGGCGAACTGTTCCCTCTCCAAGTTCGCTCCATAATGTGCGGAGTGGTGATCTGCATAGCCCAGTGCTTCATCTTCATTTGTGTCAAGATTTACCCCGACATGATCCATTATTTGGGCTTCAGCGGTACCATAGCCACGTTCTTCGCGGCTTCTGTGGCTTCGCTGATATTTTGCAAGACCGTGTTGCCAGAAACTAAGAACAAATCTTTGCAAGAAATCGAGAGTTATTTCCGGAAAGAACGAAGCGGCAGCTTGAAAGGGTTTGACAACAGGGGCTTTGTGCTTCAGCCTGAAACGCTGAATGCGAAGAACGAGGAAATCTTCACTGTTCATATAAAATAATGCTAGGAGATTTTGCCTTGTTGGCAATAATAGTTAGAATTGCATTTAAGTCTGATTGCTGACTTGATCTCTTCCTCTTAGGCCCAGTACTTTCATCTCGGGATAACTCTACCTAACCCTGAGGATATCTAGAAAAATCATACCGTAGATACCACTGTTCTAACAATCGTTACTATGGAATTTACCATTCAAGTTAACTAGAGGTGGAAAAACTGGCTCTTACCTAACCATTTTGTAAGTGTTGAAACAGGGTCTTGTATACTTACGTAGGCTTTAGTTTGGTTTGAACTGAACGTTTGAAGCTAAGTAGTTCTCATAGAACGTATTTATAAGTAGGTGATGTACAGAATGTCGATAATAAATTTACTTTATTTTTATGGTCTCTTGTTCTTATTCCGTACGGTAGAGTAAATTAAAAAATCTGTTGTGGATTGTGAGCGACATAATACTTTCCTGGCTATTGGCACAGAATAATAATACAGAAGCGACACTGACCACAAAAATCGGTTTCATCTAGTTGCCTACGCCGAATTTAGTATTTCCATCAACTTCAAAATGATAGGTAATCTTGACGTTTTCTGTCAGTGCCAAATTCGACTAGGTTTTGAAGAACAAAAAATGAGTGCGGTACGGGACTTTTCTTGTGCGGTACGTGGATGTGTGGATAATTCGTCCCTCAAAAAGACACCTTTTTCAAGTTCCCAAAGGAAGCGGAAAGGTGTGATATATACCTAATTTCCAAGAAAGTGAAAGAAGAAAGTAAATAAAGGTAGCTGTTTTGTTCAGCAAAATTGTCTTATCTACCCACTTCTACATAATATATCTTATTCTTCAGAGCGACAATATGGCTAGAAGCTCGGCTAGAAGCTTGCAGCCGCGAAGACTTGACGAATAAAATTGGAGCGTCTCTTCGGGAAAATCAAAATACGTGCGGCTCATTTTTGTGATATGTACTTACTGTTTTCAAATGATTAAAAGAACAGGCTTTGTTCCAATTATGTCCCTACAATATTCCCGCATGCGCCAAAAAAGGAATCACCAGGATTCCAAAGGAAAGGATGGTGAATCTGCCATCTGACTATAGATTCCACTGACGGAAGACTTTCTCACCAAATATCAAGTAGGTAGTTGGTGTATTTTTCTCTGGAACACTTCAAATCTCTTGACAGGAATACTAGTCCCGAAACACCTGGCAGTTCCAAGGTCATAGAATCTGGTCATAGCAACAACAATGCTACAACAATAGAGTGTCGCTTCTGGTTTGATATTCTGTGCTATTGGGATTGAATACTTCAGTTCACCTGTTTCATTATTAGATATAATTGTTGACGTGACGATTGTTATAGACGAATAAAAAACTTTAGTTGACACCGTTGACACGTTGTTTTTGCGACTCAAAAAGGCACTCTGCAAGAGGTTATGGGCCTTCAAATTGCTAAAAAACCAAAAGTTTAATCCCACAATAAAACGGTCAACGTTGAAAACGAGATACAAAACGGAGAAATGGCTGCACAATCGACGCTGCCGGGACTCGAAAAATTGAAAGGACGAGAAAACTTCTCAACATGGAAATTCGCCATGGAAACATATCTTCAACACGAAGACCTTTGGAATTGTGTTTTAGGAACGGAAACCGACGCCAAGAAGATAACAAGAGCAAGAGCGAAAATCATCCTTTCTTTAGAATCCGTGAATTACGTCCACGTGCAAACGACCACAACCGCCAAAGAAGCATGGGATAACCTCGAGAAGGCATTTGATGACTCCGGCTTGACTCGGAAGGTAGGCCTTTTACGAAAATTGATAACCACTCACTTGGAGAATTGCGACTCCGTCGATGAATATGTGAATGAGATCATCACAACGGCTCACAAATTAACGAACATCGGACTAGAAGTAAAAGACGACTGGATTGGCACCTTGCTGTTAGCAGGACTTCCAGAAGAATATAAACCGATGATAATGGGCATCGAATCGAGTGGAATAAAAATCACGGCCGATGCAATCAAAACGAAGCTACTGCAAGACGTCAAGATGAGCGACAAGGATCACAAGAGTGAGTCAGTACTCATGAATAAGCATGCATCAAATCGCGGAAATGATAAGAAAGCTCCAATTTGCTATGAATGTTCAAAACCTGGTCACTACGGTAGAAATTGCTTCAAAAGAAAGGAGCGCTTGAAACGAGAGCGAGAAAATTCTTCAAAAAATAATACGCAAAGTGACAGAAACTCTCATCGAACTTTTTATACAGTTTTTTCTGTAAACAATGTCGATCAAGATGATTGGTATATAGATTCAGGAGCTACAGCACATTTCACAAACGACGGAAGTTTAATTTCGGATCAAAAAGAAAAACCGAACGGAACTTGCACCGTAGCTGATAATCAGAAATTGAAAATTGAATCAATTGGTGACATTAAATTCGAGATCGGAAATAACGAAAAATCTGAAACGATTGAAATCAAAGACGTTCTTTACGTACCGGAATTGTCCACGAATTTATTGTCTGTTAGCAAAATAACCAAACGTGGACATACGGTCATTTTCAATGATAAGAAATGCGCAATTTACGATCATCACGATAATTTAGTTGCTACTGCAAGCGAAATCGACGGCATGTACAAACTTGATCGGGCTAAAAATCAAGCGAATTTCACGACTACGAAAGAAAACCACGAAATTTGGCATCGAAGATTGGGACATCCGAGCGATGAAATCCTAACGAAAATGGATAGACTTGTCGATGGAATGGGGTTGAATTCGAAACGAAAATCAACTTGCATCCCTTGCATACAAGGCAAGCAACACCGTACACCGTTTCAAACAAGCAAACATCAAACGACGCAACCGTTACAACTGATGCATTCAGATCTCTGCGGCCCTATGCAAGAAAAATCATTTGGAGGATCGCGGTATTTCTTAACTTTTATCGACGATTTCACGAGAAAAGTATTCATATATTTTTTGAATACCAAAGACGAAGTACTTCAGCGGTTCAAAGATTTCAAGAATTTTGTCGAAAATCAAACGAACAAAACAATCAAAATTCTACGAACGGACAATGGACGTGAATACGTAAACGAAGCATTCAAGAATTTTCTGAAGAAGTCCGGTATTCAGCATCAGACAACAGTTGTCTACACACCGGAACAAAATGCAGTCGCCGAAAGATATAACCGTACGATCGTTGAGAAAGGACGCTGCATGATGTTCGAGGCAGGGTTGGACACCAGATTTTGGGCGGAAGCCGCAAATACTGCTGTGTTTTTAATCAACATTTCCCAAACAAAGTCATTGGAAAATACGACACCGGAAGAAGCCTGGACTGGAAGAAAACCAAACGTTTCACATTTGAAGATCTTTGGATGTAAAGCCATGGCCCACATACCGAAAGAAAAACGCAAAAAATGGGACTCAAAGTCAGAAGAGTGTATTTTCGTTGGCTACTCAGAAGGTACCAAAGGTTATCGACTATTCAACAGAAGAACACGCCAAGTAATCGTGAAACGCGACGTTATTTTTCTGGAAAAGGAATTCAACGAACTGAAAAACAAAGAAGAATCGAAAAAGGAAGACACGTTTATACCTTTGAGCGAAGATGTCGTCATCGAAGAAAACATCACGGAAGATGATAATATCACCGAAGAAGAAAATACCAGCGGAGAAGACAACACCAGCGAATTAGAAAACGTGATCAAAGACATCGAAGACGTAAAAAATTCAAACGAAGACACAAATGCAAATAAAGACAAAGCAAGACGATCATCGCGACTCCGCAAACCAAAAAAATGGGACGATTATGTAACGTACAATACGAAAATATCCGAGGAAGAACCATCAACATTCGAAGAAGCACAGAACAGTGAAAACGCAACAAAATGGAAAGAAGCTATGGTAGCCGAATACGGTTCACTGATGAGCAACGAAACGTGGATATTGACTGATCAGCCAAAAAATCGTAAAGTTTTGAACTGTAAATGGGTATTCAAACTCAAGAAAAACCCAGATGGTAACAGTCATAAACACAAGGCTCGTTTAGTAATCAAGGGTTGCTCACAAAAACATGGAATAGATTATAACGAAACATACGCACCTGTGATTCGACATACCTCCCTTCGAATGTTGCTAGCAATGGCCGCCAAATTCGATTTAGACATCACTCACATGGATGTAACAACGGCCTTCCTGCACGGCGACATTGAAGAAGAGATATATATGACACAGCCTAAAGGATTTGAAGTTGAAGGTCAAGAAACGAAAGTATGCAAACTGCAAAAAGCGATTTACGGATTGAAACAAGGAAGTAGAGCTTGGAATATGAAACTAAGTAAGGTGCTCAAGAAATTCGGACTCAAACAATCAAACTCCGACCAATGCATTTACTTTGATGAGAAGAATCCAAGAAGTTTGATAGTAGCAGTTTACGTGGATGATCTTTTGATCTTTAGCGACAATCACGAAAAAACGAAGAAAATGAAGAGAAATCTGGAATCAAATTTCACGATGAAAGATTTGGGCGAAGCTAAATATTGTCTCGGAATGACCATCACCCGAGACAGAAAAACAAGGAAAATATGGATCGACCAATCCAAATATATTCTTGATGTTTTGGCACGCTACAATATGAACGACTGTAATCCTTGCTCAACACCAGTTGATTGCAACCAGAAGTTGACCAAAGATATGGCACCAATCAGTCAAGAAGAAAAAATCGAAATGCAACGAATTCCTTACCAAGAAGTTGTTGGATCAATAATTTACGCCAGTCAACTGACACGACCAGAGTTAGCCTTTGCCGTGGGTCTACTAAGTAGATTCAACAATAATCCGGGTCGTCCACATTGGACAGCCGTGAAACGAGTACTACGCTACATGAAAGGCACCGTTGATCATCGACTGGAATTCGGTGATAAAGGAAACGAACTCGAAGGATTCTGCGATGCAGACTGGGCCAGCGATTCTGAAGATAGGCGCTCGACGACAGGGTACCTCTTCAAGTTATTCGGCAACTTGATCGCATGGAACTGTAAGAAACAACCGACCATTGCAATATCGACAACAGAAGCCGAGTATATGTCTTTGTCAGCAGCAGTCCAAGAAGCTGTATGGTTGAGAAACTTGATAACCGACATCCTACCAGAAGACGTTGTCAACCATCCAACAACCATCTACAGCGACAACAAAGGAGCAATACACTTGGGAAACAACGGCGGATACCGTTCCCGCACGAAACACATCGATATAAAACACCACTTCCTGCGCGAAAAAATCGATGGTGGAATAATCGCGCTGAAGCACGTTGGTTCCGAAAGTAATATCTCGGATATCAACACGAAAGCGTTACCCAGAACTGCACATCAGAGGATCACCCAAGAATTAGGAGTAAAGCCTACAACACCCTGAAGTTTTAGGGGGAGTATTGGGATTGAATACTTCAGTTCACCTGTTTCATTATTAGATATAATTGTTGACGTGACGATTGTTATAGACGAATAAAAAACTTTAGTTGACACCGTTGACACGTTGTTTTTGCGACTCAAAAAGGCACTCTGCAAGACTGGCGGTATCTAGAAGCAATGATTTTGAGTATCCCCTTCCGACCTCAAAAGTTGGGATTGAATTGCAGGATTGAAAAACAATTTTGTACCGTCAAAAAATGGGGTACTTGCCAATGGAATAGATTCAGCTGGAAATACTTTTGATTGCTAGTATAAGTGATGAGGGGACTCTACTGAGAATTTCACAAAAATCCCGTCGTTTTCTACAGAAAAAAACGAATTTGAAAAATCCTCCTAAAAGCTTCGCGCCAGAACAGGGATTTTGAGTGGGGTTGGTCTGACTGTGTGACAATGGAATAATCAAGAATGTCAGGGATGTCACTGTGACACTGTCATTTTGAACATGCTATCGCAAAACCGGTTTCCTATCGAATTCTCTTACCATGAGCATTTAGACAATAAAGTCGAACAAGGTTTCGAAGAAACTGACTCCAGAAACCTCTTATAACACTGTCTCAGTCGAGATAATTTATTTCCAGGGGAAAATCTGGAGGATCACCAATAGCACAGAAATAAGAGGCTGAAAATGAACAGTGAGCTTTTATAGGTTCATCATTAGCATACAATTCCGGATAGGTAATACTTTAAAGCTACAAGAGATCCATGTGGGGAGGACGCGATGGATCTCCAAATAAAATGTGGGGAGCAGGAACACTGATGTCCGAAATGAAGCCGAGGGTCAGCCAGGTTAGAGCACGGGTGACAAACATGCGAAAGGCTTTTAGGTGGACAGCACTGAAGACTAAAGAAAGAGACTAGTTAGGTTGAACAAGAAATGAACAAAACGAGTAGGTACTTACCGCGTAGATCATGCAAAGCCTCGATCAAAGCAGTCAAAGGCAAAAAAAGGGCACAGGAAGAAATTACGGTCGGCGGTTTGACGTTGTCAGTCAGACTCAGATCTTGTTGTTTGAAAACGGCACCTTGGCGACGTTATATCATTGCCAACTCAACGAGGAAAAAGAGTCCTTCTATGTTCTATATCTAATATATTTGTGACGTCACAAATATATTTTTAAAACACGCATTGCGGCCGCAATTTTGGGAATTTAGGAAAAAGAAAAAATACGGGTACATTATTTTTAACCATACTATCGATTAAGCCAATAAAAAAAAATTAGGCAAGTACCCTATTGTCAGAGGCCAAAACGGAAAGCAATTTTTTGTGTAGGTAGGTATATCTTTTTTCCAGGAAAAACTGTTTGAGCTGAAACTTTGAAAAATTGGCCGAAAAATCGCCGATTTTATTTCAATTGTAAAAGATCGTCAAATACAAACTCAAGTATAAATTAGGGTTCATTTTAAAGTTTGTTTGGTGTGACCGTGTAATACATATAATGCAATCTACTTTCGATATCGGCCGGAATTTTTCCAGCCGAACCTAGGCAAGAACCATCACCTCTCGGCCAGGAGCAGAGAGCCAGGAGAACGGCCGTCCAGAGTGGTATCGCGGCTAAGGAAGTTTGAAAATGTGTAGCACCCGACCAGGAAATGGTGGAAAACTACGACTGCGGAACAAATTTCATTCTTTCGTTGTGTTGCTTTTTGTCGAATTTGGTTCAAATCCATCGGGTAGCGTAGCTATTCTGAGTTTATTAAATGTGAAAATTTCAAACCTTGACAATTTTCAACTGATGACAGTTGGAGAAATACGCTTAACTTTTCTGAATAGTACAGTTTTTCAAGGGGTTTTTAAATGACATATTATCGCAAGTTGAGTTCCGTGTGATATGGCCGAGGATATGGCATCTGTCGCAACCGCTCCATTTAACAGATCGCGAACAAAATGGAATCAGCTTATTCGACAATAAAACCATACCTATGTCTACATACCAAATTTCAAGTTGATCGGATCAACGATCCGGCAGGTACCGTGGAAGATCACAGACACACAGACAGATATAATTCTGGGAATGAAATGGTCCTAATCGTCTTGGGAGACCTCAAAATGGATAAATATGTCAAAATATGATTTTGAAAATTGATTTTTCTGCACGATCACTATACATTTCCTTTCATGTTGGTTGGGGTCGGAAAAGTAAATTCCATGTTGGTGAGAGCTGGGAAAGTAAAAAGGTAGGTACCTATATACCTAGGTCTATACTACCTAAGTAAGTCAGGTAGGTACTTAGTCCAATACGAGGTCCAGTATAAGTAATAGAGGTCTAATATCTTCACGTCATATATCCTCTCAAGGGGAGTATTCTGGAACCTGAATATATCTCTACCTAGGTACCTACCCTATACTTGAATTAGCCCAACAAGCCTCTTCGCCATACTGTTGGAACCTTTCAACTGTCTATGTCATTTCTTTCCCAGTCCCGTTCTCACTGCAACTCGTATGTTATATATATAAGGCCCCAGTGAACGCACAAAAGTAAGTACCTATCCTATACGAAATATAAAGATTACTCACGTTGCACGTTGGGCAGAAGGGGAACGATAGCCAAGACAACAGCGTCTCATCCATGTCTCATCGAAAAAGTTACGGGACACTCAACAATAAGGTTCTGACCAACCAAGGTTCTGACATTCATTCGCTGAATTCGCTCAAAGCACAGTACCAGTAGGGGAGAGCGAGGATGGTTTGGACAACGGGTTGGTCTGGACAGCTTCGAATTTCCCGCAAAATGTACTTGGTTTTCGCTGACGCTCGTCCAATATGTCGGTTTAGTAGTCGGAGTCGCCTCATTGCGAAGGCAGCAAAAAGTAAATTGGCTGCGGTTTTGATAGATAAGTTGGAAATAGTATTTTTCGATACAAAAGGGCGCGTTTTCAGGCGCTAAGGATTGATTTTGCGTAGTTGTTACCTACATACATTATTTATCAATTGATGTCGAAATGAATAACATCAGTGACATACAGTACCGAGTACAGTACGAAACAAACAGGGCCGATTCTGGCTCGTCGGCCGCCCTTGTGCGAAAAATATTTGGCCGCCCGGCGCCCGTCAGCTGTAGCCCCGCAGCAATTTTCTAGCGGGAACATCCAGGTTCCCTAAAAATTGCGCCGCAGGCGATTTTTTTTTCACTTTGCGGGCATAAAACCGCCAAGGCCCATAGAGCGCAAAGTTCATCAGCCAAACAGACTATCCGAAATGTTACCAAGAGATGAAAATTCTTGCCCTTCCTCAGATACTTATCTGAGAAAGAAGTCTAATATCTATAATAGTTGACGAAAGGCGGCCGCCTCGCCTCCATTCTTGACAAACTGTTTTATTTTTTCGGCACTAGAAATTCACAATTTACGCAGGGCGGCCGCCTTAGGTGTCGAAAATCATAATATCGGTTTCATTTCCAACACTCAATTTTTCGTTTAAAAAAATTGGGCGACCATTCGCCGCCCTTGAATTTTGGCCGCCCTTGTGCAGGGGCACTCCTAGCATACCACTCAGAATCGGCCCTGGAAACAAATAAAACAATGTGAATCATTTCAACCGTAACATAGAAAAAAAACAATTGTAGGCTGTTAAAAAAAGCACTTTTAGGACAGTAAATCCGAGTTTTGATAATTTTAGGCAAATTAGACTACAAACAAAGAGGTTGTCATCAATTTACTCCCATAGTAGTTTGAATGGAACAAATCAGAAAATGGATATTTTTTCAACATTGTGGATCATTTCCACCAAAAAATCGAAAAAGCCTATTTTAGGCCGTTAAAAAGGTCTTTTTAGGGCAGTAAATCCGATTTTGCCAGTTTTAGGCATTTAGGCAAAAACAAAGGGGTGTCAAAAGCAATGTTTTTTCGACACTAATAATTATTTCAAGGTCTCATGCACATGCCTAAAGCAGAAACAAAAAGGCATTTTAACCCAGTCGGTCAGAGGCGTATCTACGGGGGGGCAAGTGGGGCACGTGCCATGGGCGCACTTTAATCCTCAGGGCGCAAATGAGAGAAAAAGATGGAAATATAAAAAAAAATGGAAAAATAATGTAGATTATTGAACTGTTGGGCGCAATTCGTGTGAGCAATAATTGACAAGCGAAATGTGAACAGAGAAAGAGGAAAAAAACAAAACCAATACTTTCAAACAGAGGATCAACTTTTTCCCCCGATCCAGATATAGTCTAATACGGGGGCCCAATTTGTCGTTGGCCCACCTGAATTCTGAGAGAAAACGCCTGCGGCGCATTTTTCAAGGTTTCTAATTCCGGGGCGCACTTTTGATGTTTTGCCCTAGGCGCAATTTACCCTAGATACGCCACTGCAGTCGGTAGCACGGTGAGCTCGGCCTCGCTTTCAAAGGCGATGGTCCCGGGTTCAAATCCGCACTGGGCCAGATGGACTTTTTCACGTGTTTCCTAGTACTGGGGCATCTAGGTACTATCGTGCGGTAATGCCCCGGCGGGAAAAGGAATGAAACGAGAAAGCCATTGAAACCAATTGAAACATAACCACACTGATTAATCCCCACTGTTCCAAAAATGTGTTCGTTTTTATCGTCAATACTGTTATCGTTAGGTACTGAAAAACCCACACAGAAAAACCTGCTAATAACATAGTAGTTGATGCAGGGCAGAAAAAAAGGCATTTTGCCTAGAATCCGGTCTCTAGAAGTGAGTAAGTGATTCAATCTTGCGAGAAAATAGGGGCAAATCTGTTACATTCCATATAAAAATTCATATCTTCTGTGTAAGACCTCCAATCTCGGAAATTTTGAAACCGTTTCGGGACAAGGCATCACACTTGATTTTCATAATTTTCACTTGAGAATTTGAAAAAAAAATTTTTTGCAAATGGGGGTTCGTGGTTCGATGAAGCTGTAGCAATTTTTCTCCCTTCTACATATCACCCTGTATAAATGTTACATGCAGTTTCTTGATATTCATAATTACACGATCTGTTAAAGATAGATTGGGCTAGTAAACGCAATAAACCGAATGGAAATCACTTCCGGTAATCGAAAGTTATTGGCCGTCAAAGTCAAGCCCTCGGTCAAGCCATTTTTTTTGGTGACGACAACTTCATTGTGGAGCAGTTTAGATACCAATCATGTACCGAGCGTTCATAAATTAAATGGGTCAAGGGTGCCTATGAGTTTGAAAACATCTGTCGGAACTAGCATCGTTCATTTGATGTCTGTAATTTTTTGGTTATCGTAATCTGTCAAACCAGTGGCAGTTTTCGCTTTCGGAACATTTTAAATGTAGTTTTCACGGCAGAGCACAAAACCTACATGATCGAGGAGTATTTTCGAACTTGAAGTATTCTCGTGCACTTATGGCAGATTAGAGATCAATAATATGGGACGTAACCTGTCAAAGTTTGACAAATTTATTACAAAAGAATTACGCTAGTTTCGACAGACGTTTTTGAATTCACAGGCACCCTTGACCCTTGACCCATTTAATTTATGAACTCTCGGTACAAACAGTATACGAAAATCCATATATGGAAATACTGAAAACCCATATAGAAGCCATACAGAGTCAGATACGATTGAAGGTCATTGATATGGAATTCCATACAGAATCATTATATAGATTCATATAAATCCATATACTTTAACCTGGAGGAACATAGAGCCTGAAAACATTCCTGATTGGCTGAAATTCTATATGGAAGAGCATGTAACCCAAAAGCAATCCCTCATTGGTCAAATTAGGTACATAAAAATCAATTAGTTAATTATACATTGGAAATTTCTTTTATAACCTAGGTTCTGTGTTGTCTTTCATAGTCTCATGAAAAGACGCAATGAAACAAAAACGAAAATAGGTACAACAGCCATCAAATCAGGTGCATCCACGCATTGTGTTCTAAGAACTTCAAAGTGGCGTTGGAAGCAATATGCAAAAAATCTTGGTAGAGGTAGGTAAATAGATGATTGAAAATGTCCCAACTAAGCAGTGATATTGGTTCTGATGAAAATGATACGAGGTATTTAGCAATGACAACGACGGGAATAGTAATAGTGATGATGATGAAAATTACGAAAGTGACGATGATGGAAGAAACGAGATGGAGATAAAATTGACAAAACTCACATGCGATGGAAACGACGAAATCGGGCATAAAACGAAAAAATCGACGATCCACAACTCGCTACACACTGTATTTTTAGTTTAAAGCTAGATTCCCAGTTGCGAATATTCGGACAAAAAATGTGAAATTTGATGTCAAAGTCGTCATATATTGGCCAATCAGAGCCCTCGAATTCAAAATTTGACACATAAAATCGCATTGTCTGTCCGAATATTCGCATCTGGGAACTCAGCTTAACATTTGGGTAATCCATTTACCTACGTTCCAACATAATTTCTTCAGCTGAATTCAGTGATGTAAAATACCCGGGTTTTTATATTTAGGGTAAATACCGAGTATTTACCCGAAATCGGGTCTCTAATAGGGTATCTATTTTCATTAATCCACGTTTCCCGAAAGGCTTCTGCGCATACCTGTGAAAGTAGGACGTTGCCATATCTCATATCACGACAACAAGTTGACAACACTAATACGGTGTCAATTTGACGTTTCGACAGACCTAACCTATAACGCTCTTGGTTCAGTGATCGCCTTGCAGCTCGTTATTGTGTTTTGTATCACCTGAATCTTTTCTGCGTCTCTTTGCCATACGGCACGTAACATTTCATTCTGCACAATATCAAATGTTGAATGTTGAATGGTTATAGGTTAGGAGGTTCCTTATGTTTGTTCACGTTTCGATTATTGATTGACAGTTGCCGTTGCCATATTGACAGTGAAACTTCGTGCGTCAAAACCATGGACCGTCAAAACTGAAATTACCGCGCTCTGCAGGTATGCGTTCTCATGTGTGCGCTGAAGTGATGTACGTCCACGTTTCCCGAAAGGCTTCTGCGCATACCTGTGAAAGTAGAACGTTACCATAATATCTCATTCACGACAACAAGTTGACAACACTGTGATACGGTGTGTGTGTGTAAATGTCACGCAAATGGTAGCTGACAGCGCTTGACGTCAATTTGACGTTTCGACAGACTTAACCCATAACCCACCGTCAGTTCCACAAAAAAGATGATCAGCGATCAAGGCTGATTGCAGATTAACTGAACTTTTTTCTGCTGAATGCTAGGCGATCACCCACAAAAAAAGCCTGAAATCTGTACTAGACCCATCATCTTTTCAATATTAAGGGATAAACCAGCATTTCCATTAATCAGTCAGCTACAAATTGACAAACAAAAATCGCGAATCAACTAATCTCGTCTTATCTGTTTTGTGGAACCCACGGTCAGTGATGTAAAATACCCGGGTTTTTATATTTAAGGGTAAATACCCAGGGTAAATACCCGGTATTTACCCAAAATCGGGTCTCTAATAGGGTATCTATTTCCATCGATTGTTATTAACAATTGGAGAAACAACAACAAACAATTATGATTTTTTGCTCACAGCAGCAAAATAATAATAAGTGCTTTGGAGGTCATGTTTATAAAGCCTTAGAACTTGGAAAAAGAAATCGCATTTAACCTTTAAAACCGTCAACAGTGTCAACTTTTCTGTCAAACTGGGTAGGGTGGGTAAATATCGCTCGGGAAAATACTGGGTAAATTGACCATATTAATTATTCAGAGCGCAGTCGCAGATCGGGGAGACAGACAACCACATGTGCTGGGTTGAAACTCCCATAAGAATATGCATGTTGAATGACTTTGTAAAATGATCAATTCAAGGTGCAAATTGACAATTTCAACGAATGTATAACATAGCAAGTGTGTAAAAAGAAATACCTGATCTACTTTTCACCATAATGAAATGGAAAATCTTGCTGTGAAGTTTATGCGAAGCAATTTAGAATGGGGTTTTTGAATCCAAAACAATTTCAAATTACCCGCCATATTTTATTGCACAACTTCCGCTAACGAGAATTTTTGACAGCTTTTGAAAGCGAACCGAGCGTCAGCCGTCACGTAAAAGTATGGTTAAAAAGGTTAAAACGTCCCAAGAATCAAGAAAACACCTTGAAATCGTAAATTCTGACAGCGACAGCAAAGTTCCGTTTTCTATGCATGCTGTGGCGCGCGAGATCTTCTACTGCAGTGCGCATGGTCACAGGCACATACCTAACTTACAAATGACTAGTGGAAGGGGAAAGTGAGAATAATTAATATGGTCTATACCCGATTTATATTTACCTACCTACCCGGTAAATACCCGACTCACATCACTGCCCATACCTGACCTAATAACGCTCTTGTTTCGGTGATAGCCTTGCAGCTCGTTGTGTTTCGTATCACCTGAATCTTTTCTGCGTCTTTTTGCCATACGGCACGTTGGCACGTAACATTTCATTCTGAACAATATTAAATGTTGAATGGTTAGGAGGTTCCTTATGTTTGTTTACATTTCGAATATTGAATGACAGTTGCCATGTTGACAGTGACACTTCGTGCGTCAAAATTGAAATTACCGCGCTCTGCAAGTATGTGTTCTCATGTATGCGCTGAAGTAATGTACGTGATGGTAGACGTGGATTGGAGAAACAACAACAAACAATATAATGATTTTTGCTCACAGCAGCAAAATAATAATAAGTGTTTTGGAGGTGATGTTTATAAAGCCTGGGAACTTGGAAACAGAAATCATTTAACCTTCAACCGTCAACACTGTCAACCGAGCTGTCAACAGTGTCAACTTTTCTGTCAAACTGGGTAGAGTGGGTAAATATCGCTCGGGAAAATACCGGGAAAATATCCGATTTATAATTTCTTGTACAATCTGCCAAAATAGTGTCAAAAAACAATGAACTTGATTGTTTAACTGACAGATTGTACAAGAAGTTGTACAAGAAATAAGAAATTGTGTAGTGTAATACAGCTATAGGCGATTTACATTTAAAAAACGCCACCTGGTGTAGAGCTCGGTACTTGATCGTCGAGGACGTTTTTGCGAGGAAAACATACTCCGACGTCTAGTAGCCTAGGTGGGCACTAGTGGATACCTGTAATACCCACATATTGACATGGAAATTTGACAAGTAGAAATAATCTGAAAAAGGGTTTGCATTTGTGTCTCTTATTTCATGTTATGGTTAGCGTATTTAGCAGGTTTGTACATCTAGCTCCAGAGGTGCGCAGCTGAAAGACTACGCCCCCAGCAATGCACTACATTATTGCGATAAAAAAAGACAACGTTTACGTCGCGAACACAGAGGTAGCTACGGCGAGCTTGTTAGAATGAAAAATGCAGATCTCCAGCTGAAGTCGAAGCAGGGAATCTTTAGAAAAAAGCGAGGAAAAAAGGTAGGTGGTGGTTGACTCTGCACGGCCAGCCCGAGGTGATTTTTTCTTGGCTGGCAGGCTGGTCGACGGGCTTGTGTGTTTCCCTCCGTGCGGGTGTGACAGAGTCTGTTGCTCTTCCTTGGGCGGAAGCTATGGATGATTTAGAGAAAGGTCTGCGACGACGCTGGTCATCAACATGGGACCCAATAACGAGCCTATGGGGTCCCAAGGGTTCACAGGAACGAAAGTTTGCTTGTAGCGTACTGCACAAGACAGCAAAGTGACAGTTTTGACATGCCACCAATTGACGTAACCACCGCCGTTGCCGGACGGCAACTTACACCAGTTCTAAAAATTAGGTTTGTTCGCGTCGCATGAACTTTTTGCACTTTCTGCACCCTAGCCAATAGCGTGGGGTCCCTGGCAGCAGCTGACCAATCACAGCAGTTTGAGTGCAGAAAGTGCAGAAAGTTCATGCGACGCGAACAAACCTATTAATTCCCTAAAACTTCCTCGACGAAACGGCCATTTTCCCCAATAAGGTCAATCGCCTATAATACAGCTAATAAATGTCCACTTGCACAATCCTGCTTGGTCTCCAACAGATGATTTCTGAAAATTTGGCGGTAAAACGTGGCTAACAAGGAGACCAAGGCCTACTTTGAGGAGAAATTTATTCGATCACTCTTTGTATTTTCACTGGTTGAAGACTGAAAAATTAACAAGGAAACCCTCCACGATGATACGCCAGTCACGCCACTGGAATGTAGTGACAGCTCGTCTGAGCTCTGTCAATTACCTGTCAGTCAGCTGTCATTTCACCCTCAGACAGCTGTCATCATGTCGGACAAGAGTGCTCAGCAAGAATCACCGGAAGAAAAGACCCAAATCGACGGAAATATGGAAAACCACGCTCCCACCAAGAGGTACGTCAGCCCCCTGGACCTCATCCCGCCCTAACCTCAAAATTTCCCCGCGATTGCTACCAATTTCGCGACGAAACGGCTTCCGCTTGGGCCCTGCACGCTGCACCCCTTCGGAACCTCTGCTGTTCGTAGGAGGGTCTTTCTGAAATTATCCTTCGTTTTTTAGCGCCAGGAAACGCAACAAGGGCAAGAAGCAGCAACAGCAGCAGGAGATCAAGCAGCAAGACAACATCGAAGTCGAAGAACAGAACAATGGCCCGGTGAACGCCGACAATCCCGATTTGTTGTCCAACATAAACAACCCGCTGAATTCCATTTCGATCAGGGGCCTGAGGGCGGCAATGGAGGCGCTGTCGATGAGCCAGAAGCCGGCCAAGACGCCCGAGGAGGCTCTGACCAAGTCCTATCAGTTCTGGAACACCCAACCTGTGCCTAAAATGGGTAAGAATGGTTTATTACTGCATTCATTCACTTCTCTCTGGTCACCTTGAAGCAGTACTTATTTGACAATGTTGATGAAATTTGCAGAAAAAGTGTTTGATGCACTTTGCCCCTGCTTTGTTTAGGTATTTTGCACTTTGATTGTTTTAAAGATAGAACTAAATCGTTTCTTTTTTCAAGATTTAAGGTAAGTACTTAGGTACCTACCTGAAAATTCTAAATCTGGTACTTGTTTTGTGAATCGCAATTATGAATCAAAATGCAGTTTAAATGTTGAATACAGGTGTCTCAAAACTCACTGTCCAGTGTCAAAGGCAATTTACAGAAACACTTCAGATGTGTCAAATACAGATAAATGTTGAACAAATAGAATTTTTATTTTTAAAGATATGCGGGATCAAAGGGTGGGGCTTTGCTTCCTGTTATTTTAATTATCTGTTGAGATTCCAAATAAACCTTTCAGAACAGACTAAACAGAAAAAAAGAACTTTCAATGTGTCTTAATTTTTTTGTACTAGGTATACCTACACAGTGAGTCAAACGCAAAATCCCCAAAAAACTCATTTTTTACCTTATTTTTTTGTCATAAAAACAATTGCTAAATAATGTTCCAGATATCCCCAATGCGATATAAGACTGAAGTGAAATGATTCGTTTACATAGAATTTGTTTTGAGGCGATTTTTATGAAAGCTGTATTTTCAGGATTTTTAACTCATCCTGTATACTAAATAAAAATGTTGAACTCATTTTATTCTATTTATTCTGTTCCAAAAAGTTAACTGAAATCTCATCAGATAATATAAATAATGAGCAAAATCCTAAATTTTTTATTTCCTAAAAAAAACTTTAACGTTTTTCTGGGACACTTTTCAGGACACTCTATGTTTTGGCTGAATAGATACATAGAACCTAGATTCTCTACATGTGGTTTAAGAGTTATGAATACTTGCTCGAGTTTTATTATCTACTTAAAGGTTTTGTTTAATGAGCAGTCATAATTTACTTCCACTGATTGAAACTATGACTCAACAGGTGGCTTTTAAATAGCTTTTCTAGGAACTTTACTTCATTCCCCCCCCTCTCACATGATAGTCCATCCAAACTCCTATCTAAATACATAATTATCTAAATATATTCAAAAATTGCTTCCTCTTTTTGAATAGTACTTCTGGGATGGATAAGCTTAACAAATTCTTTATAAACTGAATACCAAGCAAAGAGAAGAAGACTCCTGCAGGTTGTTCTGAACTCATCATACCATAAAAAAAGTCCAGGGCAGTTTGGAGAAATGCTTCAAGAGTTCCAAAAAAAATTGAAAACATTTAGGTCTTTTATTTCTGGAGATCTTAGGGGTCAGAGGGTGGGACTTGGATGGAGCCTAATTATTTCCATCTGTAGCGATTTCCGTAAACTGTTCTCAAAACAAACTAGCAGGCATCTTTTTTAACTATATCAAAATATTTTCAAAAATCATCTGAGATCGCAAGTCTCGCCCTTCAACCCCTCATATTTCCAAAAATAAAACTTGAATTTCTTTATATTTCACTCTTGAAATATATATTTCCCTAAACTGTCCTGAACTTTTTTCTTGCTAGTTCGAACACCTGTATAAACATACATACAGGATGTTCATTTGAAAAGTTGTCACCCCTGATTTCTCGCCGCCAAAAATTTTTACAGGAAAACGCCGAAACAGTCGATTTTTGTTTCGAGGGGGACATCTAGGACACATACATATTGCCAAATTTTTACCTTCAACCTTTTCGCCCCCACCTCACCCTACTTTAAAATTTCAAATAGCATTACCTATCTTGTGATACATCAAATTGAAGGCAATAAAATCCTCTTCCCGTCAAACATATTTCTATTTTTTGAAACCACCCCCAAAACCACCCTTCTGAAGTAGGGTAGGATGGGAGCGAAGGGGTTGATGATGAAAATTTGGCTATAAGTGTCTAAGATGACCCCATTGAAATGAAAATCCACCTATTTTTGCTGGAAAGTCTCTTTCTCAAGAATCGTGAGTTTATAGGGGGAAAATTTTCTTTTCATTAACAAAAAGCGGATTTTAAAAGGGTTGAGGGGTGGTTAAAAAATAGTTTCGGCGAAAAGAGAATTTTATTGGCTTCAATTTGATGTACCTATCAGAAAATAGGTAATGCTATTTGAAATTTTGAAGTGGATTGGGGTGGGGGCGAAGGGGTTGAAGATGAAAATTTGGCAATATGTGTCCTAGGTGTCCCCCTCGAAACAAAAACCGACCTGTTCCGGCGTTTTCCTGTAAAAATTTTTGACGGCGAGAAATCAGGGGTGACAACTTTCCAAATAAACACCTGTATTATAGATATTAGGTAATTCAATTGAGGACAAGCTACAACCTTTTTATAGATCCATTCATCGAACCTAAATAAACAAACTGCTCGTCACTCGGAAGTGACTCACCTGAAAAATGGGTTCACTTTGTCAAAAATTTCTGTCGGAATAGATCGTTATTCCATCAATTGATTTGCTTAATTGCGTTAATTTATCATCATCGATGTTGATTATATAGGGTGATTTGTGATCACATATTTCTACCATGAAGTTTGTTGACCCATACGGGATAAATGAGCACTCGATATATTTTATTTTTACGTTAGCTTGTAGTCTCATGCCTCAGCAATGCATATTGTTTTGAATTTCGCATTCCAAGTCCAGAGCGATATATGGATTCCAGTCAAGAACACAAGAATAATGAAAAAAATTAAATGAAAATGACGTTAATTTTTTATATTTAAGATATGGGGGGCAAAACGTGAGATTTCGCTGCCCTCTATTTTTTTTTTATTCGAAGTTATTTTTTTTCACTCGCTCATTACTAAAAATCATCAACCACTGGTTGTGCAATGAACTTTCATTTGATATACAGGTAATTCATTGTATTTTAGTGAATAAAGTCTTGAAAATTCGTTTTCCATGAAAAAAAACGCCAGTAGAAATTCTTCTATGGAAACGAAAAAAATCATATCTTGTTCTAAATTATTTTAGAGACCAAGAGAATGTTTCAGAGGCATTTATGAAGAAAACTGGATTTTTGTGATTTGATTTGTTTATTGATTTTTTCGCATTGCGTCATTTCTGGATGAAAAATCAAATGTTTCTTTGAAATCAAAGGTTTCTTTGGAATCAAATGAAGTTTTGACATGTGTTATCAAATCAATCATTGTTAAATTACTTCAGCTGCGGGATGGTTTCTTGGAGAGAATAATAATTGGCATGCTATCTGCTGGTTGTTCATGTAGGGAATGTAGGGATTCGGGCATCGGGCAAATATCGTCAATACATTTTCGAAACAGAAAACATTAGACAAAAAAAAAATGAAATGGCCGGTCATCACTCCAGATATCACTCCCATCGAGCACGTTTGAGGTGCTCTGCTCTGATGCAGAGGAAATAGCTCACATTACCTTACCTTGCTTAAGTTTCTTTCTTTTCCATTCAGATGAAAAAATCACAGTCAACGAAGCCATAGAACCTGACCGGCAAGTGGAAGACATCCGGGCTGAGCCTTACAGTTTACCCGATGGATTCCAGTGGGACACGCTTAATTTGAACGAACCCCTTGTGCTGAAAGAACTGTACACCCTCCTCAACGAAAACTACGTGGAAGATGACGACTGCATGTTCCGTTTCGATTACCAGCCCCAATTTTTAAAATGGTATGTTTTTCATCTAAATAATAGTAGCTAGCCCAGGAATATTTTATAGTTATCCCTTGAAGCTGAAATGTGGTTTATGGGCCTTGTGTGACCTCAGGAATATCATATAAAAATACTCGGGGGCACACTCCTGTGCGTCATTGCTTTTGGGGGTCTAAAAATCATCATTTTGATTGTAATATGTACGGGGTGTTTGCAAACTTGGTGTAGAAAATTGAACCGCAGTTAGGGAAATGCTCCAACAGTGCCGGAAAAATTTTGAAAAAAAAAGATTTTCATTTTTGGAAATATGGAAGGTCAAAAGGTGGTCCTTTGACCCCTTCTATTTTCGTTATTTTGAAAGATTTCAGGAAACTCTTTCCATCAGACCAAAAAGCTAATTTTTTGAACCTTTGAATGTGTCTTGTAATTTAATTTAGTGTACAGGGTGAGTCATGAATCGTAATAATCTATTTTTCCTCGAAAATGCCCGTGAACGGTTCTAGAGGTTATAAAACTTATGTAGAACAACAAATAACACAAATAGTTCTCATATGAAATTTTCTGGATGCATTTTTGAAGAAAACTGGATTTTCAGGCTCTACGACTCACCCTGTATAATAAATAAAATTACAAAACACATTCAAAGATTCAAAAACATTGCTTTTTGGTCTGTTGAAAACAGTTCACTAAAACTTTTCAAAATAACGAAAATAGAGGGGGTCGAAGGACCACTTTTGACCCTCCATATTTTCAAAAATAAAAACCCTAATTTTTTTTCAACATTTTTCTGATACTTTCGAGGCCTGTTACTGCGGTTCAATTTTCAACCCCAAGTTTGCAAACTCCCTGTATAAATGTAAGACATCCTGCAACTTGAATAAATAAAAAAAATGTATCTGGATGCCACGAGGCTTTGCAATATGAGTCATTCCATGCCAAAACGATGACTTTCTGCACTCATGATGACGGATTTCCATGAATTTTGGATATGTTGTAGAGACATGAAAATAAGTCGACCCGTGTTCGCCGTTTTTTTTCTTTTTGGAATTATAATTTTTCCAAATTTTCCACTTTTGACTTGCCTACTCTGAGAAAAACCATAGCTCTCCAGTCCAATGTCCGATCTTGAAGATTTTCGTTTTGATTCAACCACAAAAGATGAGGAACTTTGGACATGCACTCTTTTTTTGACAGATGTTGAAGAAAAGTATGGAAAGTCACTTTTCCGAAAAGAAAACGGTAGGTATACAGGGTGTTTCAGCGATGATAGCAAAAATTCAACTGTGGCTAGATCTCGTCGAAACATGTAGAAAACCTATATACCATTTTGCAAAGTTCGGCCTAATGACGAAGATACAGCCTTTCAAAGTTCACTTTTTTCGTATTTCAAAAATTTGTAGCTCAGGAACGTTTCGACAAAATAGGCTGGTTTGTCGAAACTATTTACCGACCTGCCAAATTTTGAAAGGATCCAGCCAGAGGCGTAGGAGTTACGAAGGTCAATAATTTAGAAGCATCAGAAGAATGGTTGACTCAAGGTGACCCCCATACTTTCTACGCTACTGGTTGGATTCTTGCAAAATTTGGCAGGTTGATAGATAATCTTGATAAGCCAGCTTAGGTATGCTGAATTTGAGCTAATTTTGTCGAAAAGTTTCTAAGTTACAAGTTTTCGAAATCTAAAAAAAGTGAACTTTCAAGGGTTGTACTTTGTCATTAGACCGAACTTCGCAAAATGGTGCATAGGTTTCCTTCGTATTTTGACGAGATCTATTTACAGTTGAATTTTTTGGTATCATCGCTGAAACACCCTGTATGCACTGAAAAATGGTACACCTTCGTTTTCCCAATTTTTTGATATATTGTTCTCTGAACTTTTCTGAGTCGATAAGTAATGGCCGCCAGAATGGACCAAGTTATGTTAAGTTGTAAGTTAAGGTGTGTTGGTTATATATCACTATACAGCTTTGTGCCACCCTGCATGCAGTTCTTACATGTTTTTTCCTGAAAAATCCGGGCGTGAAATTCCAACTTACACGCAATTCTCGCGCCGGCGTGATTCGTCGACCGGAAGAGTTTCATGGTTTCTTGTGCCCACTTTAGAACTAACAACAAATCGCTCTCTTCCGTTTGAAACTCACCTAATATCAATCGAATACTCGGTCTAGCTACAGGAGCAGCTCAAAGATAGGTATCTGGGTGAAAGACTCAACTTCGCCTGGAATAAATACCCAAAATAGTTTTTTTTACTGATTGAAGAAAATAAATTATTTCTACTTAGTAGGTATTTTACTGGCAAACGGAAACCAAACGGGTGTTCTTGGACAAAAAGAGATCGAAATTTTAGCAAAACAAGCATCAAAATATGACAGTTGTTGGCACAGTGACGTCGTTTATCTCTCTGGTCCAGATTTGGAAACTTAGAAACACAATCTCTCAGGTCACTCGAATCACGGTTCATGTGGAATGACTATAGACTCGAAAAATTGCTAATGCTGAGCATGATTTCTTTCCTCTAGGGCACTCCAACCGCCCGGCTGGCGGAAAGAGTGGCACTGCGGCGTGCGCGTCGTGAAGAGCGGCCGCCTCGTCGGCTTCATCTCGGCCATCCCGGCCACGCTGAAGATCTACGAAAAGTACCAGAAAATGGTCGAGATCAATTTCCTGTGCGTGCACAAGAAGCTGCGTTCGAAACGCGTCGCTCCCGTCCTCATCCGGGAGATAACGCGACGCGTCCACATGACCGGTCTGTTCCAGGCCGTCTACACGGCCGGCATAGTCCTGCCGAAGCCGGTGGGCACGTGCCGCTACTGGCACCGCTCTCTCAACCCCAAGAAGCTGATCGAAGTGAAGTTCTCGCATCTGTCCCGCAACATGACCATGCAGCGCACGCTCAAGTTGTACAAGCTGCCGGACAGCCCCAGGACGCCCGGGTTCAGGCGGATGACGGCCGCCGACGTGCCGCAGGCGCACAAGCTGCTCGCCGAGGTGAGTTGATCCCGAGCTTGACCATATCATGGCTTGCTGCGATCCGAAAAGAGGTGAAATGGATTATTGTAAAATGTAAACACAAAAATTATCTCCCTATTTATTTCTATGATATGCTATTTCTGGATTAAGTTAACCATTCGTGGAACGAAACTGGCAAGCTGACTCAATCAATCTGTTCTTGAATTATCTTTTATTGAGGTAGATCAAACCTTAGTAATGGTGTGATAGCGGTGTAAAGCAACCGTTTATTAGTTTGTTTATAAACTATAAACAATCTTGATTGACCATGAATGTTATCAAATTTTAGACTAGAGACCAACTTTTTCATTTATGCAAATTCCTATTTACAACCTGCGAAGCAAATGCAGCTAGAGGATTGAAGAATTTTTTGAGGAAAATATTGTTGATTTCAGACTTGAGTATAGTTTTTCACTTATGATTTTCTTTGAGCGCATTTTCGAAGAGAGTGTTCTATTGCGGTTTGTCTATAGTCTGTTCACCGATAGAACGAACTTTTTTTGAATTTCAGTGATGTTACCTATAGCAAACAAAAGCACCAAAGACTGTGACAACATAGGCGCGTTTGGAACTAATATTAGTTTTGTTCGGTTGGTAGCCTTACCCGGGCAGATTATTCCTACGCCAAGCCAATAGCATTACATTCAACGAGTTTGACACTTGCGTACGATTTCTATCCTCCATTTCTCAATGATGTTTGTTATTTTTAGTCGGCTCGGCTGTTGTGAGTGTTGTGTAACAAAATCAGCTTCATTCAAAGAAATTATTTTCTCATTCATTAAAATTGGTATTAAACTGGTGTCATTTGAAATTACCATAGCACTTAGCTGTGATTAGCGGAAATAAGCACTTCTTTCTAACTGGAATTTTAAATTTCGCGGGTAACGCTCGGGACTACTCTTAAGCGGAGGAATCTGGTGGTCCTTTCTATCAGTGGATAGAGTATATCTGCCCGAAGGTCTATTTGACCGTATTTTCACCAGAGATTTCACCCATATAATTTCTGAACTTAAACGCCTTGTTGAGGAATAAAGTTAGAGCTCTGCAACTTTTCCCGATGGATAGCTTATGCCCAGAAGGGTGCCAAGTATGCATTTTTTCAATGCTGACGCCAAAAACATCGTTGTGTAATAGATTTCCATTCACTATGCAGAGAGAGTATTGAAGAAAAACAAATCCTCTAAAAAAAAATGCCTCCATAGAAAACCGTTTGACCATCCGCTCTACATCAGTTGTCGGACCAACCAAATGGCTTGGAGGCATTTGTTTGGAGAAACATAATTTTCGAGGTTTCTGACTCACCCTGTATACAGGGGTGTTTCAGCTATGATAGCAAAAAATTCAACTGTGAGTAGATCTCGTCAAAATATGACGAAAACCCATATACCATTTTGCAAAGTTCGGCCTAAGACGAAGATACAGCCCTTCAAAGTTCACTTCTTTCGGATTTCAAAAATTTGTAACTCAGGAACGCTTCGACAAATGTAGCATAAGCTGGTTTGTCGTAATTATCTATCAACTTGCCAAATTTTGAAAGAATCCAATCAGTGGCGTATAAGGGGAGTTATGAAGCTATGAGGAGTCACCTTAGCTAAACTTTTCTTCGGTTGCTTCTAAATTATCGACCCCCATAACTCCTACACCCCTGCTTGAATTCTTCCAAAATTTGGCAGGTCGGTAGGCAGTTTCGACAGATCAGTCCATGCTGGATTAGATGGAATCGGAAATATTGAAAATAACTGACCCGTATTTTTTTTTATTTGGCCAAAGATCGTATCCTTTGGCAGCAATGAATAAACGAAATTCCTATATTCTGCCTAAATCTGACGTCATTTACACAGGCAGTATAGGCGGTGACTCGCGGTGACGTCAGAAATAGTTGATGTTATTTATTTACTGCGCCCAAACGATACGATTTGTGACTGAATAAAAAACACGGGTCAATTATTTTTCAATGTATTTAGTTTCCATTTCAATCAAAAAATTTGTTTAGTATAATACTCCATTCCCATCATTAATAAAATTGTTGATTGAAAATTTGAAGCGCCCGACCAGGAAATGGTGGAAAACTTGGACTGTGGAGCAAATTTCATCCTTTCGTTGTGTTGTTTCTTGCCGAATTTGGTTTGAATCCAAGTTTCAAACATTGACATTTTAAAATTTTTGGCAGATGACAGTTAGAGAAATACTTTGAACTGTGTTCTGTATGCAGTTTTTACAGTATAATCCATTCCAAGCTTAAAAAAACCACAGCTTGCCATGAAAAACTCGAGTTTTGTTGGTGTCCCTGAATTTTGATATTTAATGTCATCATGATACAAGGGAGGTAACGTTGAAATGTGTGTCCCAATGGCATGAAACCTTCACCTGAACCACGCTATGTTGTCAAAATGTCATTCTGGGGACTGCGTCGCCGGCAGGTCGCCGGTTTGTTCACTAGCCTGAGGCGCTTCTTTCGGCGAAGATCACAGATGGTGATCCTCTGGCACCGAGAATGAATTAACGTACCTAGTTCTTACAGGACACAACGAGCTCAGGTCACGAGATCACTTGCGACGAAATCACACTCCAGCGATAAAACTATGTCCTCCTCGGTCATTTTTCAAACTATATATTCTTACTGCAACTCCCAACACTTTTTACTATTGAAATTACGTGCCTAACGGCGTTTTTAAGACGAAATAGGATGAAAATAATGTGTCAGTGTCAAAATCTGATCTAACAAATAATTGAAAACGACAATTCAGCAGGAGCAAACATCACTTTGACAAATTTGATTGAAATCGTCTGACTTTTTCAATTCATCAACTTGTCAGATTGTACAACTTGAAGAAAAAATATCACAGGCAACTGTGGTTTTTTTAAGCTTGGAATGGATAATATGTCTCTAGTTGAGCTCCATGTAAATTCAGTCAGTTTTGTCATTTTTTGACAGCGACCTTTCCATTCGACAGATCACGAAAATCTAATCAGCTCACTCGACATTGAGCGACAGTTATCTGTGGAAGAATTCACAGACGAGGACAGACAGACAGACAGACATCATACTAGAAATAGTCTTACAACGTTTTCGAGTCACTAGAACCGAGTTAGCTCAGCTCAAAAATCGCTACCTATCACTGATTGGCAGGGGATTTTCGAGAACCGATCGAATCCCCTGATTTTAGAGCTGAACTGGTTCAGTTCTAGTGACTCGAAAACGCGATTAGTCGTCTTGGGGGACCTCCAGAATCCCTCGAAATTTTTCCTGAACGATCACTATACTTTCCCTTCCATGTTGGTGGGGGCTGGGGAAGTAAAACGGCATAATTTTTCGCCGATTTCATTTCATTACATCCTGTGTGTATCTAAAAAATAATGATAAGGCCATTTTACATTTTATGAAAAAATAAAAGAATACATAACCGGGTGTTTCTTGAACTTATTACTGGCTAAAAGACTGGCTCTTGATAATACACTAATAAAGGCCTCAGTAATACCACATGCATATACAACTGTCTTGTCAATATTTTAGGTGATGGTAGAGCATCAAAAAAATGAGTGGACTTTCTCGAAAAAAATTATATCGGAAACGCATTACATCATAAGTATAACGTAGATATGTATAGACAATACAAATAGAGAAGACCATATGTTATCACCACCGTCGTCACGGATATTGGGGCATCAAAAATCAGCCAACCTTTTTTTGAATGATGGACTCACCTGGTTCCTACGCAACCGTAAAAATCTGTGACGAGATGTGTCTTCTCTATTTGTATTGTCTACATACAGGGTGTCCGTTTTTCGAGGCTAAGCATGGGTATCTCGCTTATCTTTAAAGATACAGAGTCGGTTAAATTAGAAAAAAGTTGCGAATTTTCATGACGATCAATGATCCAAAAAGATATTTGACTTGTCAGTTTTAGTTTTCGAGATATCGAGAAAAAACAGAAAGGACCCCGCACACAATACACTGAAAATGGCTTTCGGTTAAAATCGCTAATTTTTTGATATTTTGTAGTTCATGTCATGCTGATCAAAGATTAATAAGTCAAAAACTTCTGTAAATTACCGTTTGCTGGGAAAAAAATTCGAAAGTTGAAAAAATGGAAAATTTTCAACATTCCTCCGGTCATCTTTTCAGAGAAATCCTTCAAGGGGTGGAATGATTTTGACTACTGCGCAGCAACCTGTAGTCCTAATTTCCATTTTAAACCTGTCACGGTTGACAGGTGACATGAATGACATATTTCTCTGACATTTTCAATATTTTCATGTAAAAATGAAATCATGTACATTTTTTTACATCCAGTAAGATGATTTTTGACCTATGTCATACCCAGTTTAGCAGTTCGGTCTTGACGTCATGTAAAATAACAGTTTTTTGTAAAAAATCTTTCACCTGTTTTTTCAGATCTTACAAAAAAAACCCTAAAACTCACTAATAAAAAGAAATCAAGTTATATTTATGTATATCAATGCTTCTGTCAAGGTCTTTTCGGTCTTGCGGTGTTATGTTTCTTATCTTATGTGTCAGTTGGCGCAAGATTTCGATAAATGTCAACCAATAAAATATCTCTCAGACAATTTCAATGAAACGTGAGGAAAATTGTCCTTCGGCTGTTCTTATCTTCCATCTCGTCGCCAATGTCCTTCCACCGTCTGTGTCAATACAAATCTATAAATAGATAATATGCAAACCAACTACAGAGAGAAATGATCAATGAGACACACATCTAGACAGAAATATCTTTTGATTTCAAGTGTAAGATATTTAATGCAATTTAATTTTATATAATGCACAAAGTTCCTGGTGCATTATGCATGATAGTTAGGCACCTTTTTTTTTCAAATAGTTTCAGGAACAATATTCCAATTCATCTTGATTTTTCCGACTGAACTTGATTTTGCCGACTGCATGTTCGCGACTGGGGGGGGGGGGGTGTTGCACTCCCCACATCCCCCTTTCGGACCGGCCCTGCTCTTGAAAGTTCGTCCGATAGATCCTGTCACAACTTATTACCAAGTGAAAAGATATTTCTGTCTAGATGTGTGTCTCATTGATCATTTCTCTCTGTAGTGGGTTTGCATATTATCTATTTATAGATTAGTATTGACACAGACGGTGGAAGGACATAAACATAACACCGCAAGACCGAAAAGACCTTGACAGAAGCATTGATATACATAAATATAACTTGATTTCGTTTTATTAGTGAGTTTCAGGTTTTTTTTGTAAGATCTGAAAAAACAGGTGGAAGATTTTTTCCAAAAAACTGTTATTTTACATGACGTCAAGGCCTAACTGCTGAACTGGGTATGACATAGGTCAGAAATCATCTTACTGGATGTAAAAAAATGTACATGATTTCATTTTTACATGAAAATATTGAAAATGTCAGAAAAATATGTCATCCATGTCACCTGTCAACCGTGACAGGTTGAAAATGAAAATTAAGACTACAGGTTGCTGCGCAGTAGTCAAAATCATTCTATCCCTTGAAGGATTTTTTTGAAAAAATGACCGGAGAAATGTTGAAAATTTTCCATTTTTTCAACTTTCGAATTTTTTTCCCAGCAAACGGTAATTTACAGAAGTTTTTGACTTATCAATTTTTGATCAGCATGACATGAACTACAAAATATCAAAAAATTAGCGATTTTAACCGAAAGCCATTTTCAGTGTATTGTGTGCGGGGTCCTTTGTAATTTTTGTTTTTATTTTTTATTTGAAAAACGGTTGAAGATTTTTCTAACTATGACATTGTGGGGGCACTTTTCCAAAGGGAATTCAATGTTGCCAAAATCTTCATTCTAGCTTTCAAAACAACCGAGACCAACTTTTTTTTCTCTTATGGGCGCCATATTGGATCTTGACATTTTTAAATACAATTTTTTTTTCTGGTTATAACGATGTGCCACTGTTGAATTGATGCTTTTGAGCAAAAAATTTTTTTTTTATTTTTCAAATAGTGCTTTGGAAACATAATCAGCACCGACAATTAAAAAAAAACGGAAATGTTGAACATTTATTCAACAGTGACATGTGGCACATCGTTGCAACCAGAAAAGAATACCGTATTAAAAAATATCAAAATCCAATATGGCGCCCATTGGAGAAAAAAGTTGAATGTCCGTCGTATCTCGGTTGTTTTGAAAGCTAGAATAAAGATTTTGGCAGCTTTGAATTCCCCTTGAAAAAGTGCCCTGACAATGTCTAGATCACAAAAGGCCACCTTCAACCGTTTTTTGAATAAAAAATGAAAAGAAAACTTCAAATTCCTGTTTTTTCACGATATCTCAAAAACTGAAATCGATACGTCAAATTTCTTTTTGGATCATTGATCGTCATGAAAATGCGCAACTTTTTCATAAATTAACCGACTTTATATCTCTTGAGATAAGCGAGATACCCATGCTTGGCCTCGAAAAACGGACACCCTGTAGAGGCTTCCAAAGTTGAGTTTTAAAAATGATTTTTTTGTTGTAATTCCGAACTTAATTACTGGATTTCGACCAAATTTGGTACTCAAAGTAAGTTGATGCATACCTACAAGCTGGTCATATTGACTTCCGTCACATTTGTAAAATTTGTAATCTTTCATTTTCAATTTTTTTTAATTTTTTCATTATGTTTTTTTTCGAAAATACTCATTTTTCGATGTTCTACGGTCTCCGTCAAAATATTGACAAAAAAGTGAAACACTGGAAATCGCCCAGGTGGGAGAAGCAGAAAGAATAATAAAATGAAAAAATAATAAAAAATTCAACAAAAAAATTAAGGAAAAAATTACCAGTGATTGGTCCCAATGAGTCATTGGGCTGCACGGTGTAATGTGAAAAATTCTTGACCGCTTTTTTCGATTTTCAGTATCTAAAGAAGTTTGACCTGTCTCCGGACTTCTCGGAGGAGGACTTCGTCCACTGGTTCATGCCGCGCACCGATATCGTCGACAGTTTCGTCGTCGACCGCGACGGCGCCATCGTCGATTTCATCAGTTACTACACATTGCCGTCGACTGTGATGCACCATCCGGTGCACAAGAACCTCAAGGCCGCCTATTCGTTCTACAACGTGTCCAAGGCCACGCCGTGGGTGGACCTGATGAACGACGCCCTGGTCTCCGCCAAACAGCAAAGCTACGACGTGTTCAACGCGCTGGATTTGATGGACAACCGCGAGTTTCTGGAAGCCCTGAAGTTCGGCATCGGCGACGGAAACCTGCAATATTACCTGTACAACTGGAAGTGTCCCAGCATGGCGCCACACAAAATGGGTCTAGTCTTGCAATAATGCATCACGAAAAAGAGCAAAAAAAAAACAGTGTTGTAACTTAACCAAAACTGAGATCCGTATTTGTTCAGCTTTGAAGCTTCGAATCAAAGCTGAACAAAAAATGGATTCGAGGATTCTATAAAATATGGAAACGCAACTGGTTATATTCCACGGTAGTTTGGGTTTTTTTTTTTTGAAAAACTAAGGATTTAATTGTTTGCAAGTATTGAGCTTGGTATTATAGTTTTGCATAACTGCTATTAACAAGTGAGGAGTGATCAAAGAAAATGTATCTTTGATTTTGATGATCAGGCTGCTTGCAGAGAGAATAACTATGTAGTAACGGTACATAATAATCTTTATCAATAAATCTGAGTGCCCCTGTTTGACATGATTGTTATGGCGGTCCCAACAGTATGTGGTCCCAACTTACGCCTCTAGCTGAGTCTGCAAACTTTATTATTATATTATTATTATTATTATTATTATTATATGCAAGATTATTGATGTGAAACAAAACTAAACATTGATGACAAAATATGCAGAAGTATAATTAATATCAAACTCAAGCTTACCTTGCAAAAATAGTGGATTTGTTTTTTCAAGAAAAAAAAAAAACGAATATAAAATAAATTATGTAACCAGTTGCATTTTATTTGATAGAATCCTTAAGCTGTGGGACGTTCAGATATTCCATTTTAATTGGCGTTCTGTGCCATTTGTATAGTCGAGCAGCTTTGACTCTGATTGATCTTCAAGTTCCTCTCGTTCTTTGCTGTCACACCACCAAATATCTAGCCACGTAGATAACGCTTTCAATGCATCGTTTTCAATCTCGAATGAGCAGAGAGGGTGCCTGAAGAGAAATATTGAGGTGCTATTATTGTTTGGTAAAAAACCACAAGAAAACTCTTCAATCAAAGATCAAAGCCGGATTTGGGACGCCACGTTGTTGTTTATATCATTACAAGGATGATTATTTATAAATATTGAAGATTACGATTTTACTTTTGAGCGTGGCTTTTTTTGAACGTCTCCCGTTGTACATTTAGGTTTTAATCAATATTGCGATTTATGCAGTTTTATCAAGGTCCTTTTCTTTTGTGCGCCCGCATCGGAAACCTTTTTAAGGCTAGGTTTATTTTAATGATGATTGTAAGAGAGCACTACTTATGATTAAAGCAAGTAAGTGGCTAGCGAATATTTTATTTGTACCTCAATTTTGTTGTTGAATAAAAACTTACAACTTGAAGATTCGAATGGTCAGCCGGTGATTTTTTACAATAATAAATACGCATATTCGTTTGTACGCAAAACAGTCGCTCATAAGGTGAAGAGTTGGGCCAGTAGTTGAAGTGGTAGATGTAAACCAGTGAGTATGCCTTCTTGTGCGTGATCCCAGTAGCGCATTTTCTTAAAGAGGCATATTGTGAATGCTGAATATAAAGAAATTTGGCTGAAGGAGAAACCCTTCTTTGCCCACTCTCTTCAGTTGAAACTCATTGTGATATTTTATCGGAATGGGGTACTTGCTAATGAAATAGATTTGAATGAAAATTCTTTCAATCATCAACAACAAGTTTTATATATTTTACATTCATCTCTTTGGGGGCGGCGTGTGGGAGCGGCAGCGTTTGGCAAAGAAACCCTTGCACAGTTTGAGTTGGAAGTTCCTAAATGTTTGAGGTAACAACTAACATCTGAATAAGTGGAAATTATTGAAAGTTGCACTTCTTTCTTTTGGGGGCGGAAATTGGAGGCGGCGCCATATCAAAAGTAGCCTATCCTTTCCCATTTTTAGTCAGCTATTCATATAGCGAAAGAGATAGATCGCTATGTCTTCGAGTTTGTTTTTTATTTTAAATTGATTGGGGGCGGTTTTTAGCTAGTTTTTCATGTCGGCGGCGCATATTGGAGATGGAATGTTTATTAGGTTTGGGAGAAATTGCAATATGTTATTTCAAGTTCATCGGGGGCGGTTTTCTCTATGTTGGCGGCGCAATATATACGTTCAATATAGCCTAGCCCAGCTTTGGAAGTGGCAGCTATGTAACAGCGAAAACATCCAAGCTAGGGCGTCTAGTTTGCGAGGAGTTCGAGGAACGGACGGACAAAGCGGCTGCAATAGCGATTTTCATCAAGATGGAAAATGCGCTAAAAATTATGTTTGTCCACCTCAACAAAACTTGAAATTTAATGATTTAAGACCTAAACCATACGAGGGAGGGGAATAGAACTGGAAATATTCTAGAAAGAAAAAACAGATTTTCCAGAAAATTGTTTATTTGATCAAAATAAACATTACAAATCCTGTTAAATGTAGTTTAATAGCAAAGAAAATCTATCAGTCTTCAAGTACATACAAGAACTAAAAAGGAACAAATTTATAAAAGTGCGTTTTGAAAATACAAAAAAAACATTCTTTTTCGCGATTATTCAGCGTCGCAACCTGCTTTTCCCCTTATCACACTTACTTCTTCTCTTCTTTGCTTTCCACAGCCTTGAAAGTTGTCCCGGTTTGAGCGATGGGAACGGTCCTCTCTTGTTCCTCTTTCGCGTCAACCCTTGGCGCCGTCACCGTCAGAACGCCGTCCGAAGACAAGCTGGACTGCAACTGGCCGACGTCGTGCCCTTTCGGCAGCACGTACTTCCTCACGAAACGCCTGGAGATGAACCCGTGCTCGTCTTCCTTCTCCTCGTGGTTCCCCTCGATGGTCACGGTATTATCTCCGCTAACTTTCACGGTGATTTCCTCCGGTTTAAACTGCTGCACGTCCAAGTGGGCCTGGAACTTGTCCTTGTCGAAGCTGACGGTCGAACCGGCGTCGTCCTGCGACGCCTGGGACCTCCACGGTCTCAGGTATCCGGCCGGGGAGCGCAACAGGGCGCGAAATTCGCGAGGGATCAGCGGAGCGATCAGGTCTTCCGGTTCCAGGTCTAGGCCGAAGCGCTGGTCCAGAATTCTGGACGGCCGGTTGAAAACGGCCGGTTCGTTGTTCCACAACCACAGAGCCATATTTTTTCGTTGATTTGTATTTTCTCGGGCTTTACTTGCAACTAAGGAGAGAATTTGCTCTCGATTTTTAATTCTTTCTTTCGCTTGTACTTGTGAATACTGATACGGACGAGCACCGCGTCGAATTTTTATACCATCGCCGAAAGTTCTAGATTTCGCGGGTAAATTTGATTGTGTAAACATGATGCATGGCTCGCGATCTGTGCTCGCGATTTCGATCGAAAGAAACCGAAGGTTCTAGCATGGGATTCGAGAGAGGACTGTGTGTGACATTCTTGCCCTTGGCTTGAGTGGCTTGAATAAAAATAAACAAACTGTTAATGGATATTGACCCACCGTTTTAATGCATGTAACAACAAACAGTATTATTTTTAGTTGCCTGCGGTTTTTCGTGCTGACATTAATATTCAATTTCATAATTTCTAAATACTTTCCAGATTTTTCTATCTCATGTAGATTGATATGGGTCCTCTCCTTCTCGTTTTTACCATTGAGTGAAAAATCATTGAAAAATTATTCCCTTATGCTGTGTCCTATACATTGGTAGTCCGGACGTTAGTGAGAGATACCTTGCACTTTTATACCAAGCATTGTCACTTCGCATGCCTATTACTGAGACCACCCTGGACATGCCCTGGACCTACATGTCTGGATGTGGGGACATCGGCGCAAATCGTGCAGACATTTTATACATGGTGAAGTAGAAAAAAATGGTTGCAAAATCGTTAATCTTGAACCATAACCGATGAACGTATGTAAGTAAATAAAAAAATTGATGACGGATTTGATACTCATGAAGGTGCTGCAAACAGTTTTGAAATATCTTGAGGCTTTTCCGAAATACGTTGGAAGAAGTGAAAACTTAATTTTTTCTTTTTTCAATTAATCAGTTGCCGTTGAACATACTCCGTGTCAACTGCTACATAAGTTTTCTTATTGCGGCAGTACTTGATCATGGGGCTTAAATTTTAATATTCCGAAATATTAGAGAAATAGAGGGTACTTACTCAAGTCTGTCAACGTTCAGTATATATTTTGATGATATTTATTGCTAAATATTTAATAAATGTTCAAAATATTTGCTGAATGTTATTTAAAAAAATAGAAGAAATAAAAATTAAAGCTAGTCTAACTAGAAATAGAAATAGAAATATTCTGAGCAACCGAGCGCAGTCTTCCTAACAAAGAATAACTAGAATTAGAAGTCCACTTAATATTTCTCAATATATTATTATCAACTATTAACGTATGGTCCGAAAGTTTTGGGAAATTTTTGAAAAGCTTATAACTTTTTTGAATCGTTTTTATTTTTCAACTTATGGTGCGATTCTCAAAAAAATTAGATTCCATAAAGGCTCTGTTACGTTGTTATTACCTTAAGGTGACCAGATTTCTCAGTGAAGAAATCGGAACATGAAGGTCCGGGAAACAGAGCCCCCCCCGAAATGCGCCGCAAGCGTTTTTTTTTCTTCTTCGAAAAAAGGGCGTGGCCAACTTTTATTTGCTGATTCAGAACTTCCAGGCACCTACCTACCATCTATTCCTAATTTTTTCGCGTCTGTTCATTTTTGAATAAACATGCCACATACACCGATGATTGGGAGTATTCTCTGAAACTTAGGCTTTTTTGAAACAACATGTACCGCCGTATGATCAAAAACTTTCTTACTCAAGAAAGGCTGTGGTCCTGGTCATTGGCAGACAAACTAGACTGATTTTGACCAGGCCACAGCCTGCCTAGAGGAGGAAAGTTTTTGATCATACGACGGTACATTCTGCAGACAGTCGAGATTGCATAGCGTGGGTGTCAATAGAAATAAATTCAATCTTGTAAACAAACTACAATCTACATAAATTTCAACCAAACTTACCGAGAATATAGAAAAGGTGAAAAAAATTTGAAATGTTCGTTGCTCAAATCGGAAATCGGAGCATTTACGGAATGGTTATTCAAATCGGAACATTTACGGAACAGAAAGTCGAATCGGAAAGTGTCCCCCGAAAACGGTACAGTTCCGATCAAATCGGAACGTCTGGTCACCTTATATTACCTAGACAACAGCCAATGGCTGACACGAATTTTTACATAACAGAGCGTTTATGGAATCTTATTTTTTACAGAATAGCACCATTAATATTGCAAAAATTAACTTCATTATATAACAATAACGAATTCATTTGTAATATATTGATGATGAACCATCATGTTCGATGGCTCTCAGTTTTCTTCCGCCATGTTTCATCATTTTCTGGACAACAGCAGCATCAATTGTTCTAAGCTCCTCCATCCTAATCATACCTATACCTATCCTAATGTACCGCAAGCTCGACCAATAGAAGATCTTTTGTCAGTAATGAGCAGAAAAGTATACGACAAGAGATGGAAAGCTGTAGAAGACCAATTACGATGCCGCATTTTTTTAAAAGCATCGAAGCATTTCGCATTAGGGAAATTAATCCCGCTGTTGTTCAGACATGGCAGAAGAAAATTGAGATTCATCGAAGATAATGGTCCAACTAAATTTAAGTCAATGCGAGAATAAAATGTTCACATACATATAAAAGACCTTCAAGCCTCCACAATTTGAGACCTGAACCATCTCTTCAACATTCAATTTCCAAAGCATCCCGTACTACTAGTAGTCCGGTGGCATAGTGTCAAAAAAGGCTTGGCCGTGTGCAACTTCGTGAAGATATATAGAGTTATGTCCTAATCGATTCCTGGGCGATCAAGGACCATGAAAAATTATGGTGGAATATTGACATCTACTGCAGGCAAATATGGTGGAGGCGCCAAAATGGGCTTCATCTGGTAATAAGAAACTGGCTGTAGATCGAGCTGTAGATCGTTTGTTTTTCAACAGATTTTAATATCTGGAACGTCATTTTGTAGGGGAAAGAATTCTCTTCTTTATTTCATACCTAAATTTACAAACGTCATTTCGGGAAACTGTCAAAATGGTCTTTATAAGATACCTATGGTAATTCCTAGGAGGATTTATTTCCTAGGGTAATTCCGGCGTTTTTTGAAGGTTATCCCCGATATTTTTGAAACTTGGCAGTATTATAGATCTTGAGGTGCCCTTTCCTAATTCCACTTTTCCACTTCGTATCTTCGCCGTTTTGGCCGCCATATTGGAAAGATGGCGCCCAAAAAACAGTTTTTTGTCAATATCTTGAATTCAACAGTAAAACGTGTATATGCAAAGGAAAGCCCATTCAAGTCTCTACAATTTGACATATCAATCATTCTTGTGCTCCTCACGGTTCTTGAGTTAGGGCTTTTACTTTCAGAACTTCCGGAAGCATCAACTTTCGGCATTCAATCAGCATGTTAAATTGATACCATCGTCATGTAGTAAGCAAATTAACCATAAATAGCTCTTGGCTATTGACCATAAATAAAGGTGCGTTCAGTCAGCTTATTTAGCCGCAAGTTTTAATTTTAGTCTTAAGCGCTGCATCGCTTATTGGCTGTTCTGAGGAGGCTGGTTCATAAGAGCCAATGGGCGTGGCTGCGCTTGCGACTAAAATTAAAACTTGCGGCTAAATAAGCTGACTGAAGGCACTTTAATAAAAATTCAGAAAATCGATCATGGTGATGTTAATTGTGTAACTACAGGGTGAACTGTGAATACAAACTGACTTTAGAAAGGAATAAATGTAATAGTTATAGCATTTGAAGGATATCAGAAACATTTGAAACTCATTATTATAATGAAATTTAAGGTCATCATTCAGAATATTCACTTTTCCACTCTATATCTCTGCCGTTCTGGCCACAACTAATTTTGAAAAGATGGCGCACGATGGATATTTTCTGAAAATTCGTCATGAAATTTCAAAATTTATATCAAAGTGAAGGTCTATCAAATTCTCTGAAATTTGACATCTGAATCACCTATGTGCGCTTTACGGTTCTCAAGCTATACCTTTTCAAAGTCAATTGCTCTTAGACTTCACCCTGTAGTTGCATAACAACCGTTACCATTATTGATTTTCTGGATATTAATGGTCTGTGGCTGACAACTGATCATTATTTATGGTTAATTTGACTGCCACGTGGAGCGTGGAGCTGAGATCAACTAATGCTGATTGAATGACAAAAATTGATGCTTCAGGAAGTTCTAGAAGCCATAGCCCAAGAACCGGAAGTAGCACGTACACGAGTAAGGTGTCAAATTTCAAATTGTAGAGAAGCTTCCATTCGCATACAAACGCTTCTACCTCACATTGACTGAAATGAAGATATGAGTATTGACCATATACCTGTATTGACAAAAAAAAATTGTTTTTTAGGCGCCATTTTTCCAATATGGCGGCCAAAACAGCAAAGATACGAAGTGGAAAAGTGGGAATTCGGAAAGGGCACCTCAAGATCTATGATACTGCCAAGTTTCAAAAATATCAGATGGCCGGAATTTCGCATAATCTTATGAAGACAATTTTGACACTTTCCCGAAATGACTTTTGTAAATTCAGGTATGAAATAAGATAAGAATTTTTTTTGTCTACAAAATGACGTTCCAGACATTAAAATTCGTTGAAAAACAAACGATCTACAGTCAGTTTCTTATCACCAGATGAAGCCCATTTTGGCGCCTCCACCATATTTGCCTGCAGCAGATGTCAATATTCCACCATAATTTTTCATGGTCCTTGATCGCCCAGGAATCGATTGGGACATAACTCTATATATTTTCACGAAGTTGCACACGGTCAAGCCTTTTTTGACGCTATGCCCCCGGACTACAGGGTGGTGAAAATTTCGATGCTCACCATTGGTATCTTGGAAACGGTAAGAGATACGAGGTCGGTTAAATTAGAAAAAAGTTGCGCATTTTTGTGGCGATTAAAAATCTGAATAGAAACTTCGAATATTTTGATTGGTTCACGGTTTCTCACGAAAAAACCGAAAAATTTGATTTTAGAAATTATTTTTTATCTTTCCAACCATTCAAGCTATTTCAATCAAACTTGGTAGTTTTATGTTTTTGATCACTCCGAGTCGATCAACGTTGACAGAAATTTTTCAGGCCTTCTAGATGTCAAATTATGATAGTCAACTTTTGTTTTTCTCATGGCCGCCATATTGGATCTTTGCATTAATAGATAGAGAAAAAAAAATTAGCTTTCCGAATTAGTAACCAACATGTTCTCTTTATGACATTTTTAGCGTCAAATTTTGAAATTTTCGTAAATTATTGACAAAATCGGGAATGCTTTGAAAAACAATTGAAATATTATCAATAGCAACAACAAAAAAAGACTGATTGTGTTCAATTGACGTATCTAAGGGCTCGATACCAAGTTGCAGGCGCAAAGTTTGGGACGGCGTAACTCGCCAAATACAGCGCGGTCTGATTGGTTGGTATCCGCCGTTGGTATGGTAACGGCACTGACGGCGGTCTTAGCCCCAACTTGGTATCGAGCCGTAACTTCTTAATCGTGTTTTGTGCTTGTTTGTACCGAGAGTTCATAAATTAAATGAGTCAAGGGTGCCTGTGAATTCAAAAATGTCTGTCGAAACCAGGGTAATCCATACTCCGTTTCTAATAATTTGTCAAACTTTAACAAGAACGATGCTAGTTCCGACAAACGTTTTTGAACTCACAGACACCCTTGACCCATTCAATTTATGAACTACTGGTACAAACAAGCACAAAACACGATTAAGAAGTTAGATACGTCAATTGCACACCATCTGTCACTTTTTTGTTGTTGCTATTGATGATATTTCAATTGTTTTTTTAAGCATTCCCGATTTTGTCAATAATTTACGAAAATTTCAAAATTTGACGCTAAAAATGTCATAAAAAGAACATGTTGGTTACTAATTCGGAAAGCTAATTTTTTTCTCTATCTATTAGTGTAAAAATCCAATATGGCGACCATAAGAAAAACAAAAGTTGACTATCATAATTTGACATCTAGAAGGCCTGGAAAATTTCTGCCAACGTTGATCGACTCGGAGTGACCAAAAACATAAAGCTATGGAGTTAGATTGAAATAGCTTCAATGGTTGAAAAGATAAAAAATAATTTCTGAAATCAAAATTTTCAGTTTTTTCGTGATAAATCGTAAACCAATCAAAATATTCAAAGTTTCTTTTCAGATTCTCAATCGCCACAAAAATGCGCAACATTTTTCTAATTTAATCGACCTCGTATCTCTTACCGTTTCCAAGATACCAATGGTGAGCATCGAAATTTTCACCACCCTGTATATCGGATAGCGTTTGAAAATTATAAAGTTTTATTTTTCTTCGCAACTTTTTGACATTAGGATATTGGTCTTTGATTTGACTATCACCACGTCAACTTTCATTTCTTAATTTAGAAATCAAGGCCGCCTACAATTCTTCTAAGCAAACTCTGAAAATTGGATATTTTTCATTTTTAGTTGGTAGCACTGCCACACAATTGAAAAACAAAAATACAGGCAAAAGGCAGTTGAAAAAGCTGAAAACAAAAATGGAAAAAATATAGGTGTTCAATTTAAAAAAAAATACATTTTGTTTAACCTGTCAAAATAGGACAGCTGTAGGCTCGGCTGTAGGTATAGCTGAAAATAATTTCAGCTCATAAGTCCCATCAAACCATATAACTTTTCTCTTGCATCTTTTTTTCTGTCTTGAATGGTAAGGCCGCTATGCTGTGGGATAATTACGCTTGGATGGACCACCTGTACAGGCTGTTACAAAACTTCAATATAGTCCGGATGCTAGTTGAGTTGCATAAAATGGAATTAACCTTGCATTTTTTGATGAGAAGAAAATATAAAATTTAGATAATGGGTAGTATTAATATAAAACAAGCATAAGCATTTGCTTAGATTTTTCAGGAGTTGCTAAGCAGACTTTCCCTAGCAACACCTATGAAATCCAAGCAAATGCTTATGCTTATTTTTTTATTAATACTACCCATTGTCAAAAACTTCTTTTCAGGCATCATTTTTTCAATTTGGTGGCGCGCACTGCTAAGATATGAATCGAAAAAGGGCAAACTTAGAAAGGGCACATCAAAGTCTACAACTGGGGCAAATTCCATAAAACTCAAAAAACTTTTGAAATCTTTCTTCTTCAAATTATTTTCAAACTCTTTTTTTAACATTCCTCATTCCTCCTCCTCCTCCTCATTCCTCAAGATGACAAGAAAAAATGAGTTTCCTACAAAATGAGACATACTGTGTTGAAATCCGTTGAAAAATAAGAATATCACAGCAATTTTCTCATTCTCATGACCGTACACCGTACGAAATTAACTTCATCACCAAATTTGCCTGCAGCAGATGTCGATGTTCCACCATTTTTTTCATGGTCTTTGACATACCAGAAACCGATTTAGATATAGCCCCATGCCCCATGTCTCCCATATATCTTCACGAAAGCTGGACATCACCAGGTAGGGACGAAAAATAGAGCACTGCAGGTCAAAACGTTTATTTTGGTCTTAGTTGCAACCTCGGTTGCAACTGCAATCCTGCAAAAGTGATTTGCTTTTATCATACTTACATTCTCTATTTAGGTTGTACCACCACGTCCACTAATTTCTAGTTATGTTAAAACGACGTTCTTAAAATTGGATTAGGGATTAGGTAGAAACTCGGGTGGACATTTTACAAAATTGATTTGGTCTATGATTTGGATTCTACCTTTGATTTAGAAATGAATTTCCCACTTTCTATCGCAAAACTCTGATTAGTCACCGTTTACAAGATATTTTACTTGAGTTTAAATGTTTAAACAACCAACAGATGCTTCGCATCGTAGGTACTCAAATCGGTTCCATTCGTTTCGACGCCGTGTACTTACATATCCCGCCATTGCCCACTGGCCACTAGCAGTATTAACACAAGACGCTAGTAAACCACGGATTAGTAAACACACTTGTATAGTTCTGTTCCTCGAGCTTCGAGCATCGATCATCATTGAAAAATTTCCCGGCATCTTTTAAACTCCAAGCCTTGAAGCAAAAAATCTACTTCAAAGAAAACAACGATTTATTGGTGGTGAAGCGGCGAGGACCCGATCAGAATCTTTCACCGAAACGAATTGATCGAAACCAGAGAAGTCAGCGATTCCTCGCCGAAACAAAAACTGCTGACGGCAACTGCATCGATCCCCGGGGCCGGGAGTCTGCACGATTCGATAGGCGAGATCCTGTTTGGTTTACCGGATCGCTGGGCGAGACGATGGAAAAGACAATAATGAACGGAAAGATGTTCATTTACAAGGAGGACCAAATACTCGAAACAGAAGAAATTGCCACCTTCAGCTTTACCACTGATGGCACCGTTGCTTTCGAGGGGATAGTCACCGAGGAGCAGAAGGCTGAAATTACTGATCTGGTGAGGAATAGTCTCATTTCGTTGGCGAAGGCCTGTCATGCTGCTCGACCCGAGACGGATATGTCTTCCGTTCGATTCCATGTATTTCGATGCCATCCAAGCAAGGCTCCAAGAATAAGCAGTAAGCTTTGAAATCTACATGACACTCTGCTGGCTCTGCTTAATCATACAAGAATTGCCATTATTTTTTATGCATTTTGTAATGTTTAATCTTTTGTATTTGTACCTACAACATTTTTCACAAATTTTTCACATTGAATAAAGATTTAGTGCTAGTGCTTACCTTCTATTGTCTTGTATGTTTAAAAAAGTATTTTTAAAATGAATAATCTGAGTAATGGGGTTTTGGACGGTGCCAAGGGTCCAGTAAAATTGATGTAAAGTAGACTAATCGCGGGTTCCAACAAAAAAGTTGATTGGGGAATAGCTATTTTGCGATTTTCTTAAATGGATTCAGGCCAATTGACCAATGTGAATTACAGTTTCAAATTAATCAATAGACAAATGATCGGTGTTCTTCAGATTCTACGCATTTTCCGTGGTAATACTCAGAACAAAATCCATTACCAGCGTGTTCGCTTTGACACTGTGTCACTTTTTGGTGGAACCTGCGGTAAGAGATGAAGAATCGAAGGACAAAGACGAGGACAAAGACGTGTTCTTGAACCTATTTTCCCACTGACATGGTGGATACAGAACAAGCAGAGTGAGTGCTGAGAAAAACCTTACCATTGTGAAAGATGAGCAGGGAGCGAGAAGGAATAGGTATTTTGCCACAGGATAGGTAAGCTTGCTTAAAATCTTTCATCATCCAATCCTATTGAATAATGCACGCATTATCACGCGCATACATGCCTGCATTTTTCAATAGGACTTCAATAGGACATCCGTGGCTATTGCTCATTCGGATGCTTTACGACACTCGCCAAGGCTCGTGTCGACAAACTGCATCCTCATGAGTAAGAAGCAGTCATTAGCCGCTTGTTGAATAATATACTATTACTACATCAGTGATTTCGCAATGAAAGGATAAAATATAAATACCTAGAAGGTACCTACCTCGAGACCTACCTACTTACCCATCTATACCTACAGGATTAAAAAATTGAGCACTCTCTCTTAACCCAATAAGTATGTATACAAGAAATTCGAACATGTTCAAGGTATGTTTAGGTAGGTATGATGTATTATGTATTTTATTGTAAACTAAAAAATTAGTTTTGACACCACAATACTTTCCCGACTAGTACATATCCAGAAACCTATGGAAATTTTTGCTCAAGACGTCCCTCGGGTGAAAAGTAGGAATTTGAGGAAGGATCGAAACAAATTTGTAGTATCTTCATAATGATTGAACAAAAAATTGGAACTACAAATGTTAGCGATATTGGGAACCACACCAACATTTCGGTGGCTGACCATGAGGTCGTTCTCCAGTTACATCGACAAAGCCATTAAAACACTGGATGACGACATCCTGGGCAGCCTCGCCTGGCTTGCGGAGGAACGCGGGCAGTCTTGGACCAAAGCTTGAGATAAACGCAAATACATTGTACCTACGTTGAAGAGCAAATAAAGTATTGTTTTGAGAAAAGTCGGAAAGTCCTTGGACGAATTTTTTTCAGATTATCTTATCTCATTGTGAAAATCATCAATTGAGGATTCATTGTTGAAAGTACATCGTTTGAGTCCGGTCTCGATAAATCAGGCTTCTGTTTTGCAATTTCAGGTGAACATTTATTAACGGTGTAAAAAATTGGTTGTGACTCTCGGAAAGCTCAATTTGCGAGGGGTAAACCGCTGACCGAAATGATGTACACTAATTCCCCTTTCTCCCACTAATGCCCAGTAATACCCTAGTAATACCCCTATAATACCCCTGTAATACCCTGTAATACCCACTAATACCCGCTAATACCCAGTAATACCCCTGTAATACCCCAGTAATTCCCCAGTAATACCCAGTAATACCCAGTAATACCCAGTAATACCCTCTAATACCTTATAATACCCACTGTAGTTATTACTCGCAATTATCCGATCTAAACTCTCTAAAATCCATCAGATATAAATGTTGGGAAGGCCGGAATAGAGTAAAATGCTACAAAGCCTTGGAGAAGCACTCCTATCGTCCTATACGCGATATTAGTGGTGACGCCATTTTTAAATGCCGGATCCAACAATGATTTGAGAGCAGAGGAAATTCCAGAAATTATTTTTTGGTAGCATTACCTTGCTTAGTCAACTACATTGGGGTACGAAGTGACCAACTACAGAGCCTAGAGGTCATTTCAGAGCATATTCCAGTTTTTTGTTTTTCTTCTGAAAGATTTTATCAGCAAAAGAAGTAACTTGAAAGATGTAACTTCTGTCGTTTTTTGATAGTGATACTTTTGTTCGACAGATGACAGCCAAAAACTAATCCGGTCATTCGACAGCAAAACAATAGCTGCTTTCCTTTTACAACCTGAACTAAGTATTCTGACCTAGGTACTTAGTTAGTGGTATCTCACTTTCGCGCATGCGATTTCTCGCTCTGTCTCTCTCTAACTTAGATCAGATCAGTGAGTTTTGTGCTAAAAGGAAAGCACCTCATGTCTGCATACCATCATACCAAATTTCAAGTCGATCGGATCAACGGTTGGGCAGCTATCGTGGAAGATTACAAACAGACACACAGACACACACACAGACAGACATTATTCTGGAAATGGTCCTGATCGACTTGGGGACCCAGAATAGATTTATCCGTCGAAATCTTAAAACTTTTTCTGTACGATCACCATACTTTCCCCTCGACTTTCCCTTCTATGTTGGTGGGGAGGCGGAAAAGTAAAAATTCACTTGGTATCAATAATCAATGGGCTTTTTTTTAGATAAAATCTGGAGCTCACTCGGGAGCTCATATGTACTTGGCAAATACATGAATCCTAAAACACAGACATGGCCAGTGATACGGTACCTACGGTAGGCAGATATAATGTGGATTAGACTCCCATAAAGCCCATGTGGCATTGTTCATACCAGTTTCATAACAGCATTTCAAGATGTCGTACTAGGTGTCGTATATCCGACACATCAAGCTGAATTTGTGAAAACAATATTTGTTTTTATTCGTTCATTTAACGTCGGCCTATTTCTGCAGCGAGGCCTAGCACCGACGCCGGTGAATGCTTTTCTTCACTATATCGGAAATTTTGCCGAACTCCTGTGTATTCCAACACAGGGTAGGGATTTTTAACGACCAACAACATCGCATGGGGTCGGCACCATAGTTCGCATTTCACGTGTTATTCGACACACGGTGCGTCTTGCATTTAGCAAGCATTCCAACTAGATCAAAGAGCTTGTTTTGAGGACGGAAATCCGATCGCCCACAGTGGGACTCAAACCCACGACCCCTGGAGTGGTAGTCGAACGCGCTGACCACCACACCACAAGCTCCTCATTTCCGACAGTTATTCATGGGGCAGATAGTATGTTTTCTGAAAAGATTCCTCATTTTGCCCCTGTAGGTATTTGTAGGTAGGTATTACTACCCTGCACCATTGCCTGTACGTATAATAAGTGAATTAGGCCCAGTTGCTCACTTCGAGTTACTTTAAACTTGGTTTGGTTGCCATAGATTTCATTGTTGCAACAAATATCTCCATAGTAACCAAACCGGTAAAATTAAACTCGAAGTGAGCAACCCGGCGTTAGTCACCCCAGAAGTTTTAGGCTGGCTATTTTCTTCCAACCGTTTAAATTGTGACAATAAAACTTGATAGGGTAGGTACCGACACATACACACAACATGAAGGTCGTGCTAAAAAGACCTGCTTCAAGAACGAGTTTTCACTTTTCTGATTTCCGCTCACTTTTCCGACATTTTCATGACTAGGTATGGAGATTCTGCCAGCTTTGTTCACCTCTGACGCATGCGCACTTGACGTTTTAATACCTACTAATACCCACTAATTCCTCTGTAATACCCACTAATTCCCCTAGTAATACCCAGTAATTCCCATGTAATACCCAGTAATACCCCTGTAATACCCACTAATACCCCTGTAATACCCACTAATACCCTTGTAATACCCACTAATTCCCTTGTAATACCTACTAATACCTCAGAGGTGTACACCATAATACCCCCAGCGGTTTACCCCTCGTCAATTTGTTTTGAGACAAATTGTCGGAAAATGTCAAGAATCAGTTAGGTGCTTCTTGTTTAAAAAAAAAAACTGGTGGAATTCTGTTCACGGGATAAAAAGTTATAAATTTGCAATTTTTTCTAAGATGAAAACTTGAAATCCGTTGATCCGATTTCAAAAATTCCCCCCCTTTCCCCAAAAATTGATTCGATATCTTATATCTTCTCCAACTACTAATGACTCATCGCAACAAGTTTCTACCTAAAATGAATATTTTGTGGGGCTTGGCTTACCGCATGTCAAATTTTGCACTGCATTTCTTAGGATTCGCAGAATAGGTATGCAAGTTTTATTTGGCAAAATCAAGTGACAGATTCAAGTGCAAACTTGAATTGATTCTTTCGTTGTGTTACTTCCTTCCCAATCCATCGGATTTAAGGTTTTAAATAGGTAATTGAATATAGCAAAGTTTTGAAATTTAACATTTTTTAATATTTGACAGATGACAGCCAAAAACTTATGGGCTCATCTGACAACAAAACCATGTCTCAATACCAAATTTTAAGTCGATCGGATCAACGTTGCAGGTATCATCTCCAATTTTTTTTTTAGCGCGTTCACAATACTTTCCCTCCTCGTTGGGTGGTGGGTCGGGGAACTTCGACATGCGGTAAGTCGTAAGTCCCACAAAATATTTGTTTTGGGTGCAGACTTGTTACAAGTCATAGTTGAAGAAGATATCAAATTATTTTTGGGGGGAAACATTTTTGAAATCAGACCAATGGGTTTCGAGTTTTCCTTCCAGGAAAAAACTGCGAATTTCCAACTTTTTATCCCATAAACATTTCACAAATACCTACAGGCTGTCTCATAATTAGGCATCAATACTTTTTTCCAGCCAATGGGGTACTTGCCTAATTTTTTTTTATTGGCTTAATCGATAGTATGGTTAAAAATAATGTACCCGTATTTTTTCTTTTTCCTAAATTCCCAAAATTGCGGCCGCAATGCGTGTTTTAAAAATATATTTGTGACGTCACAAATATATTAGATATAGAACATAGAAGGGCTGTTTTTCCTTGTTGGGTTGGCAATGATATAACGTCGTCAAGGTGCCGTTTTCAAACAACAACAACAACAACAACAACAAGATCTGAGTCTGACCAAGTCGGACTGACAACGTCAAACCGCCGACCGTAATTTCTTCCTGTGCCCTTTTTTTTGCCTTTGACTGCTTTGATCGAGGCTTTGATCTACGCGGTAAGAACCTACTCGTTTTGTTCATTTCTTGTTCAACCTAACTAGTCTTTTTCTTTAGTCTTCAGTGCTGTCCACCGTAAAGCCTTTCGCATGTTTGTCACCCGTGCTCTGACCTGGCTGACCCTCGGCTTCATTTCGGACATCAGTGTTCCTGCTCCCCACATTTTATTTGGCCACATGGATCTCTTGTAGCTCTAAAGTATTACCTATCCGGAATTGTATGCTAATGAAATGATGAACCTATAAAAGCTCACTGTTCATTTTCAGCCTCTTATTTCTGTGCTATTGGTGATCCTCCAGATTTTCCCCTGGAAATAAATTATCTCGACTGAGACAGTGTTATAAGATATAAGGTTTCTGGAGTCAGTTTCTTCGAAACCTTGTTCGACTTTATTGTCTAAATGCTCACGGTAAGAGAATTCGATAGGAAACAAAATGACAGTTGTCACAGTGACATCCCTGACATTCTTGATTATTCCATTGTCACACAGTCAGACCAACCCCACTTAAAATCCCTGTCCTGGCGCGAAGCTTTTAGGAGGATTTTTCAAATTCGTTTTTTTCTGTAGAAAACGACGGTATTTTTGTGAAATTCTCAGTAGAGCCCCCTTATCACTTTTACTACCAATCAAAAGTATTTCCAGCTGAATCTATTCCATTGGCAAGTACCCCATTCTACCACAAAAAAAGTTCCCATGAACATAGGCTGAAAACTAACTGTCTAAATCGAAATCAGATTTAGGAATACATTGGACACTGATAGAACTAGAGCTACAAAACATCAAATTTTAGGGGGGAAGAAATCTTTTTTTTTTTCTGATGAAACCGGTTCAAATTGAACATGTCTCCGTCAAAATTTTATACTTATTTTCAGAATCAGAGAGTGCGATCCAATTGAAAATGATACAAAACATGTCAAAAAAGGTGTAAGTCACGGTTTACTATACGACTTTGTGAAAAATCGCACCTCGCCCCTTCGCAGTCGTCTGGTACGCCACTGGAACATCAAACTTCCTGGGAACTTATTGCATTGGGTTTCTCGACCTTGAAAATATAAGGTTCAATAAAAAAAAATATGAAAAAAGCAACGATTTAAAAAATGGTAACCTCTTGTACCTTCCAGCTCCCACAGAAAAAATTCCAAGCCTCGGACAGATGGGGACTTTTAGTATGTTCCTCACCATCAAATTCTGAAGGGATCCTCAAATTTCTAGATTTTCCTCAGTTTATTCCGAGTTTCATCGAAATGCATTTCTTTCTTGGGCTAAAAAGAATAGCACAACAAAACTTTTTTGAGTCAACTGTCGCGACTATCGATGAAGGCAAGGTGTAAATTGACCTAGTTCAATCATTTTGTCAACTTCCAAAATACAAAAATGCCGGAAATTGTGGAATTTGCCATATTCTATGAAAAATTAACCCTCAAACCGGAAAAACGTGGTTGCATGAAATATTGAATATTTTTGAAAATACTACAATGGAAGTGAAAAAAGCTGATGGGCTGTAGAGTTCTAAGATGTATTAAGGACGGCATTTCCTAGTGTTTTTTCTTTGAACGTGAGTTCCATAAGAACCAGTGGAGTAAGAGACTTTAAACAAGCGAATATGCCTCATGGGCAAGAGGCTCGATCAGTAGCGCACTTCCTTTTTGAAGGATTGGTGAACGCAAAATGTTAAGTAATTAGGGTTCTACCGTTATTCGGCTTGAAAATCAGAATGATTGTACTAGACAAGGATAAGTTCCAAGTTTCATGACAATCGTTCCAATAATAAGGGATTTCAATATGGCAGCCAAGATGGCGGCGGAATTATGAAAACCAATCTGCCTATTTGGTCCTTGCATGAGGACTTAAGCTATCTATCGGATAAAGTTCAATTTTTAAGGGCTGTAGCTTTATTTCCCGAAGAGAAGTTCAATTTCTTCGAAGTGCACAGGAGATCTCTGTTTTTTTGATGATAATGATAACGATGTATGGATAACAAAAATAGTGCCCATTGCCCACCATTGCCTTAGGGACATTAGCTATCCATCGTTTCAAGTTCCAAAGCTCTTGCTTCAATTCTCGAGAAGGAATACAGCGTCTTAATTTCTACACGGACAGACAGACAGACGGACAAACCGGCCACATGAGCGTCATTCTGTTACTTAAAAAAAATGTTTCAACTGATTCCGATCTCCTGAACACGAATATTGGGTTTATTTTTGAATTGGAATAATTCTTTTTTATCGAAAAACCGAAAAAAAGGTACTCTGTCACATGATTTTCAGTAATACCTACCTACTTTTTTTGTTATTGAGCGAACATGTTTCGCATCGCGACGAAGGCGTTCCTGAAAGCCCCTTACAGAATGTGAAAGAAAATCTGGAGGTACCTACCTATATTCCTCCGCATTCCTCCGAAATAAGGTCTTTCAGCAGCTGTAAGTTTTGGGGCTGCGCCTTATATACTCGCTCTTTCAAGTATCTTCACAAGAAAAAGTCCCGAAAGGCCACTCAATTTCCCTTTTCCGACTGATCCATTTTTGTGAAAATATCTGGAATGTCAAGGAACTCCTGCACGGCCAGCGTAAAGTGCGGTGAAACCCCGTATTGCTGGAACCAAGGCTGAATCCGTCCTTCTGGAGGAAAAATGACACTGATGGCCGGAACAATGAAATTTTGTTAAAGCTCTAAATAGCTATTCTCGTTCGAATTCCCGTCAATAAAGAACGGTCCAATAATTTGCTGTCCCACCATTTCACAGTGTCACAATAATAGTCGGCATTTTGAGATCTTTTACACCCCCCCAAACAAATTGGTTTCGGTCCGGCCCTGTCTGTTTCAGCCATTTTTTATGCTAGGAAATGCCGTCCTTAAACAAAAAATACTGATTTCAATCATTCAAAAAAACTCGGAAAGTCAAAATTGGAGTTTCTCGCTTTTGATCACTTTGAATCCCCATAGAAATCATAAAAAAGACATCTGAAACTGATAATTGCAAGAGTAGATGTGTAAATGTGCAAACTAAATTTACATGAAGGGAAATGGATCAAAATGCAACTATTGAAATTTTATAGAAAAAAAGAAAATAGCCGGGGTCCTAGCCTAGCCGGAGTCTTCCAGGACCTCAGTGTGTGTTGCGAAGGTTAACCATAGACAATAAGGGCTTTAACACTGTGTTAACTTTTTGGTGGAACCCGCGGTAAGAGATAAAGAATCGAAAGGATAAAGAAGAGTGTTCTCGAACAGCTATTTTCTCATTGACATGGTGAAGACATGGTGGATACAGAATAAGAGTACCTACTGGGAAAAATTTCAACACGTTGTGAAAGATAAGTAGAGAGCGAGATAAGGAATAGGTGCTTTGACACAGGATAGGTAAGCTTGACTGCATATTATTATCACACCACACACCACATATTGATGTGTTGCTGACTTGAAATAATAAGAATTGCTTCTTTTACTGAAGCAGTGTAGCCTTTATTGCAGTGATTTCGCGATGAAAGGATAAAATACCAAGTAGGTATACCTACCCGAGGGTATACGTAACTATATATGTATACTCACCTATACTTATAGGTAGCTACAGGAATAAAAATTGAGTACCTACTTACCGAGGTAGGTACTTATACCTGCTTACCTAGGTACCTACGTTAACAAAATACGTAGGTAGGTACTTATAAGAAATTCAAATTATGTTCAAGTTAGGTATTATTGTAAACAAAAAAATCTTCTGTGACATTACAATACTTTCCCGACTAATATGCAAGGACCTAGGGAAATTTTTGTTTTAGGCGTTCCTTCGGGTGGGAAGTTGGACTTTAAGAGTAAAGGTCGAGAAAAATTTGCAGCATGCATCTTCATAATAATTTAACAAAAAAATGAAAAACTTTCCAGGAGAATGTGAAACTGTAATGTAATTTCAAGTCTGCTTCACTTTATCACTTTTTCCTTAATTCAAAAATTTTGCTTTAGGCTGTTTCGTTCCATTCTGATAATATGGAGCATTTTCAGTATAAGCTTGAAAAAAGGTTGTCTTTCTTTTGTTTAAATTTTGTTTTTACATGATATGTATTTAAAATGTCATTTTACTGGATAAGTATACCTATACAGGGGGCTTTAATGGAAACGAGCCACCCTTGATAAAGTTTTGCCAAGTGAAAAGAAAATTTTTCGAGACCCGTCAATTTTTGTTTCGAGGGGGACATCTAAAGCATACCATTGTAAATTTTCATCTTCAACCCCATCACCCCCCACCCACTCTGACTTCGAAATTTCAAACCACACTTCCTACTTTGCGATACATCAAATTGAAGAGAATTTAAATTTGTCTCTGAAAAGATATATTTCTAAATTTTTAACCCCAGCTCATGAAGGCACAATACTGATGAAATCTCGTCTTGGATACAATATTGTTACGAGCGGCGATCCCGTGCATTCGGGTAAACACGCGATCTTTCTGGATTCTTCCATCCATCATGTAGCGGTTAGATAAAAGTGCGGTGCTCTGTGGTTCCAGAAGTATACGCGATGGCTTGGCATTGGGAACCTTCAATGCTCGATCAGGACACATCTGTCCATTTGGCGGCGGCGCCGGCTATGGACCACGGCAGAATTATACGCGAAAGGTGTGTGATTACTGATTATTCGGGAGTCGTCTAGAAATCGTATGTCGGGTCACTGAGGAAACTGCTGGAGAATGCATGGCACATTCAAGATGAATTGGTCGGACCTATATGTATAAGGCATCAACCGTCAGCTCACGGGCAGTATTGAATTTGGAAGTGAACGAGTGCAAAACAAACGAGTAGTAATCACAGCGATAATGTCAAGTTGATAATTGTTGGCGTGTATTTACTATTTATTGTAGTACGCAGTGTTAAACAGAGTGTTTGTTTTAAAACGATCGTCTCAATTATATTCGAACCCGCGTACGCGAAATTAGAACAATATGTAAATATCAAAACTGAATGATATTCAATTCAACTTTTACCCGGCCCTAGTTCCAATATGAAATTTTCTGCATGCATTTTTGGAGAAAACTGGATTTTCAGGATTTACGATTCACTCTCTACAGGGTGTCCCGTTTTTCAACGCTCACTATGGGTATCTCGGAAACGGTAAGAGATACAAAGTCGGTTAAATTACAAAAAAGTTGCGCAATTTTATGACCATCTCAAATTTGTCAAGATATCCAAGATATCTTTGGTCATTTCTGAAATATCCCAAAAAAAAACTGAAAATGCCGAATTCGAAAATTTCGAATCACTTCTTTATTGTGACAGCTATCAATTTGAAAATTGGTATTCTGACATTTTTGAAGGTCCTTGATCGACTGACGGTCATAATTTTTTCCTACGCCTACTAGTTTTTGAGATATGACAGTTAACTTCATTTTTTCTTATGGACACCATATTATTTCTCCACCCCATAAAACTCACCTTTTCTTTCTCTTTACAAAGATATAAAACACTTGTAGCATTTTTGTCAAAATAACCTATAAAAATTGGAAAAACCATTTCTGGGGCGAAAAAATCTAGTTACCGGTTCGGTTGCCATGCTCTCGTGATATAATAGAATGGCATTCGGTTGCCATGGTCGGTTGATTTTGGAAAAAAATGGGTTACATTCCGTTTTTATGTATTTGATAATGATAATAAATAAAAATAGAACAAATACAAAACCAAGTATAACAAAACCAAGTATAACACAAAATAACATAGGAGTAGCAATAAACATTCATAATTTACAATTGCTCGAATTGGAGTTCATTTTGCTCTGTGCAGAGTTGTGTGCCTTTTAGCCATATTTTCAACGGCTGCGCTGATATCGTGCGGGATAATTGACTGGAACGCATCATCAACTCCTTGCTTCCAGCTCTTGGTTGCTTTGGGATGTTCTGTCATGAACCATAAATGCGATCTTGAAGCGTTCTTCGCAAAATAGACTCCATTTCGAGTAATTTTAAATTATAAATGTTAATTGCTATTGCGATGTTATTTTGTGTTATACTTGGTTTTGTATTTGTTACATTTTTATTTATTATCATTATCAAATACATAAAAACGGAATGTGACCCAACTTTTTCCAAAATCAACCGACCATGGCAACCGAATGCCATTTTATTATGTCACGAGAGCATGGCAACCAAACCGGTAACTAGATTTTTTCGCCCCAGAAATGGTTTTTCCAATTTTTATAGGTTATTTTGACAAAAATGCTACTAGTGTTTTATATCTTTGTAAAGAGAAATAAAAGGTGAGTTTAATGGGGTGGAGGAATAATATGGTGTCCATAAGAAAAAATTAAGTTAACTGTCATATCTCAAAAACTAGTAGGCGTAAGAAAAAATCATGACCGTCAGTCGATCAAGTACCTTCAAAAATGTCAGAATACCAATTTTCAAATTGATAGCTGTCATAATCTAGAAGTGATTTGAAATTTTCGAATTCGGCATTTTTCAGTTTCTTTGAGATATTTCAGAAATGACCAAAGATATCTTGGATGTCTTGACATATTTGAGATAGTCATAAAATTGCGCAACTTTTTTGTAATTTAACCGACTTTGTATCTCTTACCGTTTCCGAGATACCCATAGTGAGCGTTGAAAAACGGGACACCCTGTATAGTAAGAATGAAATTACAAAACAAATTTGAAGGTTCAAAAACATTGCTTTTCGGTCTGTTGAAATTAGTTTACTAAATCTTCAAAATAACGAAAAAAGAGGAAAGGTCGAAGGACCACCTTTTGATCCTTCATATTTTCAAAAATAAAACCCCCAAGTTTTTTTCAAGGAATGTCTTCTCCAAATTTCGTTGCTAGAGCCGCATTCGAATTTTCTCATGTATATTTGTTGCCGTCTGCACCTTTCTTGCATATTTTCTAACCAGTTCTGCAAAGAAAATACACTCGAGAGCAGTTTTATTTTTCGTTGCCCTTGATATGGGCTGTCTGGGGGCATCTGAGACCACCGGTCCCATTCACCCGACACCTGGAGTCCCCCAGTTGCCCCAATGTTGAAAATTTTGATAATCAATCTTTATTATAATCATAAATTATTATTATTATTATTATTATGAATTATGATTATGATTTATGAATGATGATTACATTGGGGCAACTGGGACACCAGGTGTCGGGTAAATGGGACCGGTAGGACAACTGGGACCCCACCGATTATTTTAACCATGCACGGAAGTAATTTGTAAAGTTTGTCATGGACGATATCATCTATAGCCTATTTACTTATTCCAAAATATATAAGGTCCAAATTAACTTACTTTTTCTGAATTGTACGAATTTTTGCTGTTGGCCGGTACATGCGTTGTAGTCAGAGGGCGTTGTAGTGGTGGAGACCTGCGCTCTTGCATCCGTTGTTTTATAAAGTTTGGCAACCCATCTTACATTAGAGTAACAAATCATTGCCCAAAGTCTTATGACGCGATGTGACGGAGAAAAAGTGTCTGCCCTGACCGGGACTCGAACCCGGGTCTTCCATTTGCCGGATGGATACTCTGACCACTAAGCTATCGGGGAGACAACAGTTCCTCCGCCACATGCCCACCTGAGAGCCGCCACAGTACTCCCTCTCCAGAGACGTCGTTCGTCTCGTATGTACCCCTGCGTTCGCCGTACTTATGGACCGTTGACCGTTGTTCAGTACCCCTCACCTAGGGCGACGGATAGGACGTGGGTGGACGTAGGGCAAAAAAGTGGCGGTGCTGTTTAATTGTTCATTGCTTGCTTTGTTCCTGTTTGTTTGAGTTGCATGCGTGCTGCTTTTGTTCGGGGTCACCATTTATGGCGCGATGTGACGGAAAAAAAGTGTGTGCCCTGACTGGGACTCGAACCCGGGTCTTCCATTTGCCGGATGGATACTCTGACCACTAAGCTATCGGGGAGACAACAGTTCCTCCGCCACATGCCCACATGAGAGCCGCCACAGTCTCATAGTTTAATACTGAATAGGGTGGTCCCCACTTTACCCCATGGTTACCTGACTTGACCTTATCACGTTTAGCTTTGATGTAGACATGCCAACATCTTCACAAATTTTGAAGACAATATTTCTAACCATGAGCAAGAAATCGCTTATTTCTTTTATTTTTTTTTTGCTAAGTTAATTTTATTAATAAACAGACTCGCGAGAAAAAAATCGATATATGAAACATTTTTTGTAGACAATTTTATGAGCTTGGTTTTTTATTAAACTTAATTGAATATTTCTGGATATCACAAAAGTGACGGCTCAATAAGCAGAAAACTGGATCGAATGACCATTTTTCCAAGATGGCGGCTCGAGCTCAATAGGTAGAGTTGGGCCGGGGACTTTTAGTGTCTTTATCCATTTAGTGGACGTGGTACAATCGAAATAGGGAATATAAGTTGCAAATGATGATAAAGGCAAACCACTTTGGAGGGTAACAACTGAGACCTAAATAAACGATTTGACCCGCAGTGCTTCCCTTAGGATTTGAATAGCGCCCCCTTTTCAAAATAGCGGATATTATCTAGGGGCAGAAGGTATCGAATAGCCTAGTGATGTCCAGCTTAGTAGAAATATATGGGGCTATGTCTCAATCGGTTTCTGGGACATCAAACACTATTTAAAAAAATGGTGGAACATTGTCATCTACTGCAGGCAAATTTGGTGGAGGCGCCAAAAGGAATTTAGTACTGTCATAAGAAAATTGCTGTAACATTTTTATTTTCCAACCGATTCCAATAAAAGACATCTCATTTTGTAGAAAAATGAATTCTTCTTGTTACCTTGTACCTTCCATTCGAGAAGACATTGAGGAATGTTGAAGAAAAAATTAAAAAACAATTTGAAGAAAAAAAAGATTTTTTTTATTTTCATGAAAATTGCCTCATTTGTAGATTTTGATGTGCCCTTTCTAAATTTGCATTTTTCCGATTGCTATCTTTGCAGCACGCGCCGTCATATTGAATAAATGATGTCTGAAAAGAAGTTTTTGACAATATCTGAATTTTGGCCTTTGTGACATTAAAATGTTTCTATACATATGAAAGCACATTCAATCCTCCTCAGTTTGACATCTAAACCAGCTCTGTGCGACCCGCGGCTCTTGAGCTAGACCTTCTGGAAGTATCAATTTTTGGTTCCAGAAGAATAAAAATCACCTCTTGGGGCTGTGCCAGGGCCACCAATGTTCATGATTTGTGATGAATGACGACTCGTTATTGATGGGTAACTAAATTAAGACATGGTGGTGATCCAGTGGTAAAATCCGGTAGGCGCGGTCACTATTTAACACCGAAAATTACTTCCGGAAGCTCTAGCTCAAGAACCCCGAGTCGCACAGAGATGGTTTAGGTGTCAAATCGTGGAGAATTGAATGTACTTTCATACGTATGTAAACATTTTAATCTTTTTTTTTTTTTTTTTTTCTTCAATTTATTTAGCATCAGCCTGAAAGACTATTAGCGAAATACATATTTGAGTAGTTACACGATATTAAATTGATTCATAATAAGATTTGTCCTTGAGCAAGCTTATCACCCGTTCTTCACTTTCAGGATAGTTTCCAAGTAAGTCTCGCAAGGTTTCTTCATTAACCGTTTCCTCGGGTACACAGCCTTCCAACATGTGCACCACCGTCAACGGCTCTTGACAGTCCTCGCATGAGGGTGGATTGGATCGAGTCATAAGGTATTGGTGGGTGCATCTCGTGTGTCCTATTCTAACTCTAGTGATCACCACTTGGTCTCTTCTGGATTGTAGGTGTGGTATCCATGCCTTTGTCGTTGGTTTTATCCTGCTCAGTTTGGTTTGTTTTCTTTGCCAGTTTTGTTCCCATTGCATGTTCGTGGCTTTCTTCAGATGTCTTTTCACGTCTTGATGGAGTGTTATCACTTCTTGCATTAATCTTGCATGGACTAAAATTCAGATATTGTCAAAAACTTCTTTTCAGATATCATTTTTTCAAGATGGCGGTGCGCACTGAGAAGATATAAATCGGAAAAGTGCAAATTTAGAAAGGGGACATCAAAATCTACAAATGAGGCAATTTTTATGGAAATGAAAAAAATTAAATGAAACTTTTTTTTTCAAATTATTTTTCAATTTTTTTTCCACATTCCTCATGTCTTTTTTTATGAAAGGTATAAGATAACAAGAAGAATTTACTTTTCCACAAAATTAGATGTCTTGTGTTGAAATCGGTTGAAAAATAAAAATGTTACACCGATTTTCTTATGACCGTACTAAATTCATTTTGGCGCCTCCACCAAATTTGCCTGTGACAGATGTCAATGTTCCACCATTTTTTTAAATAGTGTTTGATGTCCCAGAAACCGATCGAGACATAGCTCCATATATTTTAACAAAGCTGGACATCACCAGGCTAGTCGATACCTTCTGCCCCTAGATAAAATCCGCCATTTTGAAAAAGGGGCGCCATTCAAATCCTAAGGGACGAAAAAAAAGCACTGCGGGTCAAATCGTTTATTCAAGTCCTAGTTACGAACCTGCAAAGTGGTTTGGCTTTATCATCATTTGCAACTTGTTTTTTCCTACCACGTCCACTAATTACACCTTACCGGACATTACTGTTAAATTTTCAAAACTCCGACAGTCAGGGCCGCCAAGAGCTTCGCCGGGCCTCGATGTTGGATGTCACTTACGGGCCCCCGTCTCGAAAACCCTTTGAGCGAGCCCGCAAGCGAATAAGCGAGCACAAGAGCGCCGCAGGCGAGATTTTTATAAAATAATAATAATAATAATAATAGAAGCAAAAAGAACGACAAAACAAACAAAAATTGAGCTTCTTGCTCAATTCTGAAACTAAAAAGCAAAGCTTTTGCGGATGCGAAGTCCTATCCAGCAAAGCAGTAGCTTGTTTGTGAATTTCTTCTTCTGCCAGTGTGTTTCTTTTCTTCAAACTTGTGACATTTTTTAAAATGAATTGGTCTATTTTAAGCAGCAGTAGAAAAATCTGAATTTTGGTTTTGGCGAGCTAAAAAGAAAATTAACTCGCGCTCAAGGCTCAACGGCCCCCCACGGGGCTCCGGGCCCGATGATATATCACCTTCTGGACCACCCTCTCGGCGGCACTGCCGACAGTTCTTTCCCTCTAGCTTTCCGTATTTGACTGGCCTACTGTGTACTCTACCAATTTCACTGAGGCGGGGCTCGTAGCTAAAATCATGCATGAATAACTTTAAATATCCTTGATTTAAATTCACATTGCCGCGCCAATAGAAATGTCACTAGAAACGCCAAATATCCCCAGAGCGAACCGCCCCCTATGCGACGGATTGCGGCCTCAGCTGTCATGCAGCTGTCATCCGAAATGTCAGGTCGAGCGTCATAAATACAATTTGTTTGGTGATGATCAGGTGATGTTCTCTTCTAAATTTCCCCAGTACGATGACTGAAAATTCCTGCGGACTTCTCGGCACCTTGAGCGCCGCTCTGGGCACAAACGTTCCCGCCCTCAAACTCCTTTTGACCGTCTTTGCTGGTAAGAAAACGTCCAGCATAACCTCATTTTTCATTGTCATTCGAGTAGGACAAAGGTTCAACCTCCCCAATGTCCGATTTCCGCATTCAAAACAACTGTGACTGCTTGACCCAGATTTATCTAATGCTTGGCAAGACCCAAAGGTCAGCTGTGCTCTAGCTAGATTTGTTTTCTGTTATTGATTCAACCCTTTGCGCTATCGTTTTCATTCACCAAGTTTAATAATTGAACATCATTCTATTCATTCTTGCCTGTGCTTTGCCTACAAACATCTATACTATTGATTTTTTTCTCTGCAGGTTATCCCTTGGCGCTAGTCTACAGGAAATACGTTTATGCGAAGCCCCCAACGCTACAGCACTTGTTTTTCATTGTGACAGCCGCTTTGTTGGGCTACTGGAATTATGGCTTCGATATGTTCCACACCGTTTTTGCGATATCCTTCACATACTGCACGCTGCTCATCTTGGGAGGCACTGAAATCAGCCTGGGCATTGTTTTTGTTTACAACATGTTCTACCTACTGACAGGTATGTCAGTTGGTGTTTTTAATAATGCTGTCAAACTCTAATTGTTGAGTGAAAAATCTTTAGGCTGCCATCCGTGACTTCTCAGGAACTGATGGTGGCTTTGATCTACATGGTGATATAAGAACTGTGGCTTTGTCTTGAGGACTTTTTCAGGAATTAAGGGAAAATGGCAAACTGGCACCAGAACAAAGTCCTTCCAGTACTTCACTATATACAGGGTGTTACCACTTTTTTTGTCAATATTTTGAGAGATGATAGAGCATCGAAAAAAAGTGCTTTATTCGCAAAAAAAAAACGAAAAATAGGTTCTTTTAAAAAATTGATGGAAAATTGAAAAATATTTTTTTACACATTTGACAGATGTCAATGTGACCAGCTTGTGGATATGCATCAACTTACTTTGTGTATCAAATTTGGTCAAAATCCAGTAATTAAAGTGGGAATTATAGCACAAAAACCATGTTTAAAGCACAACTTTGAAGGCCTCTATTTCCGTTATAATGCGTTTCTGATGAATATTTTTTTGAGAAAGTCTACTTATTTTTTGATGCTCTGCCATCTTCTAAAATAATGACAAAAAAGTGTAACACCCTGTATATTAGAAAGCTGGCTTCAAAAGTACCATGGCGTCATCTCTTTGTATAGTTTCACTCAACACTGTAGTAGTGCAGAACAGATCCAGAATTTTATTGTTGATAAAACTGCATTAGATTTCTTAGTAATTAGTATTGTGTTCATGATTCTAATTTTTTCTTTGTCATTACTCATTATCCATGTTTTTATTCCGCCACTGTTGCCATTTTTACCTAAATTTGTTATTCAGGCCTATTGTGTGTAAAGTTGATATTGTGACACTAAACTGTCATTTCAACAATGCAGCATCATGAAAAATGTCAATTTAGTATCACAATGTCAATGTTGACTCAAGTGAATGTTTATACAGAATAGGCCTGATTATTTTTGAATCTTTATGCTTTACAAAAGAAGGATACTATTGAAAAAAGGTATTCCAAAAGGGCATAATAACAGTGATACAGAGTTCCACAAAACTAGCGGAAAATGAATCTAAGACAGTTCAGAAGAATGCTCGTAAATGCCAGAAAAAAAAAGTTGAAAAAAATATGTTTCTAATTTTTCACATTATTTTCAGAGGCTGAGACTTTTAGCCTCCATTGTTAAAAAACAAAAACATCAAAAACAATGAACAATGTTTCAAAAACATTGTTCTTGGGTCTGTTTTCTTAAGATTGCTGAAATCATGTGAGCTGGCGAAAAAGGGCTCAAAGTCGTACCCTTTAACCCCCTCAAAAATGATGAGCCAACATTTTGCCGACACTTTTATGGCACTTTTGAAGAATTTCAGGCACCTCCACTGAACTTATTTTCTTGGCTAATTCTGCGACACCCTGTAATTTGGAACACAGAATTTTTTTAAGTGCAAGTAAAAGTGACAAAGCGATAATAAATTTATGTTGAATCATTGTTGTGCAAATTGTATCATGATTAGATATTTAAATATTGTGCGATTTGAGAAATCTGTAATCAGTTGACGTACACAGGAAGAAATGGATGATGCTGCTAGTGTATAGTAGCTAACATGTTGCCTGAGGCCGATCTGCTACTTGTCACTTTAAAGTAGGTAGTAGACCGAAAACAAAAGTTTTTTTTTTTTTTTTTTTTTTCAAGTTTCGTTTTTACAATATGACGTGCAGAACTAAACTAATTATTATTTTTTTGGCTTTCATAAATGACAGTTAGAAGCTTCCCGAAATTCTCCTAGGTACTCTTTAGGTAACTGTACAAAATAGGGCAGAGTTACTCTTTTGGACGTTGACTTTCGAAACTGGATGAAAAATGCTGTTAGTTTTCGAGGTCGTTGTTTTCTAATAAGAAAATTGAATAACTCTTGATACTCTGAATCTCTTGAAGATTAGTTGAATTTTTTACTCAATCTTCAATAGAGATTGAATGATTATGGAAAGAATCAATCAGAAACCAAATTGTGAAATCTAGCAACAATTAATTTGACGTCACGTTTAAATGTTTATCACTGGGTCACGCCATCAGACTGTTCGAAACTTGGTGGAAAACACGTATTTTCATAGGGTCTGCGACAAGGTCAACAAATTTCATTTAGCCACTGGAATCACAGACCAAAATTCCAATGTCAAAAAGTTGCGCTTTTGTCACTGCAAAAAAAAATATCAAACTATAATTTTCAAAGTATCATAACCCATTTTTTTCAAATGGCATGCTTCCAGTTTTATAACGTTATCCGATAGCTTTTTTATCCTCTTTCATTTTTACTGGGGGTAAAAAAAACTCTACCCTTAGACTTCATATTTTTCGAGATAATCGGAAGTTCTCATGAAATTTGCTATTTTTTTTATTTTTTTCGGAAATTGAGCCGGCCGTGATAAATGATAGACAAGCCAAATTGTACGCAGCTGTCAGTTAGTCAGTCTGAATATTGTCGAACAAAGAGAAATGGCTTAAACGCAAAAATAAATCAAAGTGGTATCCTGGATATCTGGATTCATACCGTAATATCATTGTGTAATATCATATCAATCATTTCCTCTCGCGCAAAGCCATTTTCCTGTGTTGGACAATTTTCAGACTGACTAACTGACAGCTGCGTACTTTTCAGCTTGTCTGTCATTTATCACGGCCGACTCAGTTTTTGAAAAAAGTCAAAAAAATACCAAATGCCGTGAAAACTTCCGATTATCTCGAAAAATATGAAGTTTAAGGGTAGAGTACCCCTAATAAAAATGAAAAAGCATAAAAAGCTATCGGAAAGCGCTATAAAATTGGGGACATGCCATCTGAAAAAATTGAGTTCAGATACTAGATACAGATATATTTTTTTGAGAACATGAAATCGCAACTTTTTGACATTAGGATATTGTTCTTTGATTTGACTATCACCATATCAAGTTTTATCTCTTAGTTTTGACAAGCAAGGCCGCTACGATTTTTTTAAGCAAACTGTGAAAATGCGATTTTTCTAGTTTTTAATTTTTAGTTGGTTGCACTGCCAAACAAATGAAAAACAAAAATAGCCATAACACAGTTGAGAAAGCTGAACCTGAAAATGCAAAAAATAGGTGTTCATTTGAAAAAATTGACGCTTTGTTTATCCCGTCAAAATGGGACACTTGTATAGCTAAAAATAATTTTAGGTCATAGGTCTCATCAAACCATACAGAGTGTCCCAGCTAAAGCAACCAAGCGCGATTTTCTTGGAAAATATCAAGACAACAAACTTTTTTTCAAATTGGGAGGAAGCCTGACTTTTTAGCTTTTTTTTTGAGGGGGCGCCGATGCTTGTAGGTGCTCTAGTTTCCAAGAAAATGCAATTTTAATCGGGCGAGTCACAAGGATTCGAAAATCAATCGACCGACAAAACAATATACTTCAGATGAATCCTCTTTCTCTGGGCTTTTCATTGATGTGTCGCTGATGTCTTTACCTGGTCCAGTAAGCCAGATATTCTGTCTTACAGTCCAGCAAACACAATAATCGGAGTTCATGACGTCACCGATCACACACTACTTGTTGATTTCAACTACAGCGAGTATTCATTGCCATGGTGAGTCCAGGTATGGTAAGTGAAAAAGTCCTAGTAACGGCTAGTGTTGAAATCAACAAGTGTATGATCGGTGACGTCATGGATTCCGATTATTGTGTTTGCTGGACTGTAAGACAGAATATCTGGCTTACTGGGCCAGGTATAAACATATCAGCAACACATCAATGGAAAGCCCAGAGAAAGAGGATTTTTTTCATCTGAAGTATTTTGTTTTGTCGGTAATGACTTTTTGAATTCTTCTGACCTCCCTCAAAAGAAAGCTGAAAGGTCAGGCTTCCCCCCAATTAAATTTTTGTTGTTGCCTTGATATTTTCTGAGAAAATCGCGCTGGGTTGTTTTAGCTGGGACACCCTGTATAACTTTTCTATTACATCTGTTTCTCTCTCTTGAACGATGAGACCGATCTGGGATAATTACGCTACGATGAACCACCCTGTATGTTTTACACTTCTGGATTTTTTTTTAATTCGAGAAATTCACAATGGCCAGCTCAAAAAACTTTTTTTGAGAATGGTGAACTCATTTCAGAATTCAAATACGTCCAGGAAATTTTGTTTTACTTATAAGTGACATGGAATTACATAAAATGACCAATAAAATATCCGAGACATACCGATTTGATTTCTGAAATGAATCCGTTTTTTGAGATGGCCATTGTGAATACAGGTGTCATAAAAGTCTCACATTCCGAGTCCAGAACGGTATACAGGCTGTCCCGTTTTTCAACGCTCACTATTGGTATCTCGGAAACGGTGAAAGATACAGAGTCGGTTAAATTACAAAAAAGTTGCGCAATTTTATGGCTATCTCAAATATCTCAAGATATCCAAGATATCTTCTGTCATTTCTGAAATATCCCAAAAAAACTGAAAAATGCCGAATTCGAAAATTTCAAATAATTTCTTTATTATGACAGCTATCAATTTGAAAATTGGTATCTTGACATTTTTCAAGGTCCTTGATCGACTGACGTTAATAATTTTTTCCTGCGCTCACTAGTTTTTGAGATATTACAGTCAACTTCATTTTTTCTTATGGACACTATATCATTTATCTACCCCATAAAACTCATCTTTCCTTCCTCTTTACAAAGATATAAAACACTTGTAGCAATTTTGTCAAAATAACCTGTAAAAATTGGAAAAACTGTTTCTGAGGCGAAAAAATCGAGTTACCGCTTCGGTTGCCATGCTCTTGTGGCATATAAACAATGGCATTTGGTTGCTATGGTCTGTTGATTATGGAAAAAGTTCAGTTACATTCCGTTTTTGTGTATTCGATAATGATAATGAATAACAATAAAACAAATACAGAACTAAGTATAACACAAAATGACATAGCAATAGCAATAAACATTCATAATTTACAATTGTCCGAATTGGAGTCCATTTTGCTATATGAAGAGTTGTGTGCCTTTCAGCCATATTTTCAACGACTGCGCTGATATCGTGTGGGTTAATTGACTGAAACGCATCATCAACTCCTTGCTTCCAGCTCTTGGTTGCTTTCTGGGGTGTTCTGTCATGGACCACAAATCCGATCTTTGAGCGTTCCCCGCAAAATAGACCCCATTTCGAGTAATTGTAAATTATAAATGTTTATTGCTATTGCGATGTTATTTTGTGTTATACTTGGTTTTGTATTTGTTTGATCATTATCTATTATCATTATCAAATACATAAAAACGGAATGTAACTCAACTTTTTTCAAAATCAACAGACCATGGCAACCGAATGCCATTGTTATTATGCCACGAGAGCATGGCAACCAAACCGGTAACTAGATTTATACGCCCCAGAAATGGTTTTTTCTATTTTTACAGGTTATTTTGACAAAAATTCTACGAGTATTTTATATATTTGTGAAGGAAAAGAAAAGATGAGTTTTATGGGGTGGATAAATGATATGGTGTCCATAAGAAAAAATTCAGTCAACTGTCATATCTCAAAAACTAGTGAGTGTAGAAAAAAATTATTGACGTCAGTCGATCAAGGACCTTCAAAAATGTCAGGATACCAATTTTCAAATTGATAGCTGTCATAATAAAAAAGTTATTTGAATTTTAGGAATTCGGCATTTTTCAGTTTTCTTGGGATATTTCAAAAATTAACAAAGATATCTTTGATATTTTGACATTTTTGCAATAGTCATGAAATTGCGCAACTTTTTTGTAATTTAACCGACTCTGTATCTCTTACCGTTTCCGAGATACCAATAGTGAGCGTTGAAAAACGGGACACCCTGTATAGAATCCAGTTAAGCACACGAGAAGAATATTGAAAAAAATTATCGTCGTTCTTTTTGAAGATATGGGGTGGGTCAAAGGGTGGGGCGTCGCCCCACTCTATTTTCTTTATTTGAAGTGATTTTGACGAACTGTTGTGATAGACTAAACAATAAAAATTATCAACTAGTGGGTGTGCACCGAAAATTGATTTTTTTCAACAGTGATTTTTCAAGAAATTTGGGGGTTAGATTCGATAGTACGACCTCAAAAAGTGAAGTCAAGAATGAAATGATATATGTTGGTTACCGTCCTCGCCTACTATCTTCGAAAATATGACAGTCAACAACTGTTTTTTCTCATGGCCGCCGTCTTGAATTTGCCTATTCTTGAATTAGTGGGAAATCAATCGGCACTAGTAATAATAATCATGAGCAATAATCTAAATGCGAAAAAATCATTCTCTGTTGACAGCTTTTTTCCCACCATAATCTAATCATAAGGACCATAAGGAGCTTTTGAACCCATTTTTACGAGTTTTACGGCATTTCGACTCTCACCATGGTTAAATGGCCATTGAAAAGATGAACAAGGGTGTTAACAAAATGCTCCAACTTTTTTGAGTTGACAAAACCATATTGATTCAGGTTCAGTAGTTTCTGCAATATCCTGAAAATATCATGAAAAATGGTCCTTCAACTATAAATTTTCCGAATAAATTGTCTTTTCGAGTAATTGGTGGAACCAACTTTTCATTTTGACGTAGAGTATGAACTGATACCAATATGATGCATACCGATAACTTACTTTTAAGTGAGTTGCAACTCGTTGAAAATTCTGAAATTGACGATATTTTGTGAACAAAACATTGTTATGATTTTTCTCCAACACACTTGAACATTATTGGAAAAAAACTTGAATTGACAACTCACTTTTTGGCCCTAAAAATTTTTAGCCTTTGTCCAATCATCACACATCAGAAGTGGCTAAAAAAGTTAACGTTGCTATTCAAAAATACTGATCATCGTGGCCCAGAAGCACCACGGAATACAAATTTTTGGAGCAGAAATGTAAAACTATAATTACTTACTTCTTTTTTTTTTAGGTTACTATTACGTCTCGACAGAGAACTACGACATCAACTGGACGATGCCGCAGTGCATTCTGACCCTGCGTTTGATAGGTATTTAATTTTTCCAAGTTTCAAAACGTTTTAGACCTTCTTTCTTGGAAATCTCCTTTTCGAACAATGAAACTGAAAAATTTCAGGAACCGCTTTTGATTTGTACGATGGCCAACAGGATCCGGAGACTCTTTCAGCGGAAAACAAAAAAGTGGCCTTGACGGAGGTGCCGACGGTGCTGGAATTTTTCGGACACATGATGTTCCCGGCCAGTTTTATGGTGGGGCCCCAGTTCCCGATGAAACGCTACCAGGACTTTGTGGCCGGAAAATTCAGCGATGAAGTAAGAAAAACGCGTAGTGTAGTGGAGAAACTGAATGTCTCGTTAGTATTTGTTGTTTGAAAATCACGGGCATTCACTGCCGATGAAGAACGTTTCGTCCTCTCGGAGGAACTCATCAGCAAGCTTCTAAATACAGCCAGCGATTGATGTAAGTGATAATATCGTACAATTCGCATAATGAGCACTGTTAGATATTATCAAGTGGTGAGGAGTGCTGAAACGTCGGTCCTGTCTTTAGAAACGTCTTTGTTCATTAACAGATATCGTAAAGGACCGATAAATAATGGATTAATCAACAGTTGACTCAACAAAAACTAAAAAAACAATGAATATTATTGAGAATTTCTAGGCAATACGCAAAAAACCTAATACAAAATTTTCTATTGCAATAATAAACTAGCTTGATAATATCGACCTGAACTGTGATAAAAAAAAAACTTGAATAATTTGCGGTACAAATTGGATAAGGGAAGGTCACTATTAGAATTGAATAATTATTATGTCATACATTGTTATTTATTCTTTCAAACACAACAGTTTTTAAACAATCATTCCTAATTTGCAAACTGTAAGTAATATTGCATAAAAATGGTCTTGGATTTTGCTTCAAAAGTAGCATTTTTCCTTCAATAATTTTTGATGAAAACATGTAATGATAAAATCTCAGTTGCAGCCACTTTTTATTTATGCAACACTCATTTCTGTATGTTTCTGTGAGACTGGCAACAGAACTGCTGCACATAAGATTTTTGCAATAGGCGAATAGACCCTTCTAGTCTATGGTATGGTTATTTTTATTTCAATATATTGCACCGCCTGTCCTAAACAAAAATGTCATTCCAGAGATGTGTAAGTGTCATCAATTCATTTGTTTGATTTCACTTGAATTAGAAACAGAAAGACAAACTTATTTCTTAGTATCCCACGCGTGGGATAAGACTTTCCACATTTTCAGGGGATGAATTTCGAGAGTGGTTTTCACTTTTTCATAAGCAAAGGTACAGTCACTTTCAATGAATACTGAGACAGGATGTACTATCGGGGCCCTATAAAACGGAACGGTTCATTTTCTGTTTGTAGCTGTCGTTCTACTCAGCGGCTCACCCAAAATTTTCCAATTTATCATAATTGTCATAAGTATCACAGTTGTAAAAATATTACCACAGGCTCAAACAGGGTTTTCCGTTGCGAAACTTGAGGAAGCCTGGTCATTGCAACGTGTGGTGCATGAAACAGGCTGCCTTATACAGGTTGATTCAAAAGTGTCGGACCATCCCAACAGTCCATAATATGGAGGTGTAGTAGAGTGCTAGAAAGTTGTTGAAAACATTCTATGTCTTTTAATTTTGAAGTTACAGAGGGACAAAAGTTGGTCCTTCGATTGCTTCTATTTCCGTTGTTTCAAAAGATTTTAGTGAACTGTTTTTGGAAAAATAATCAGTACAAAAAATGAACCTCTGAATCTGTACTGAATTTCTGTTCTCTATACAGGGTGAATCATAAACTACAAAAATTTAGTTTTCTTCAAAAACCAGAAGCAACAGAATTATATCCAAATGAATAGGGTTTTATAGTTTTATTGTGCTCTACATATAGTGGACGTGGTAGGAAAAAACAAGTTGCAAATGATGATAAAGGCAAATCACTTTGTAGGATCGTAACTAAGACTTAAATAAACGATTTGACCCGCAGTGCTTTTTTTTTCGTCCCTTAGGATTTGAATGGCGCCCCTTTTTCAAAATGGCGAATTTTATCTAGGGACAGAAGGTATCGATTAGCATGGTAATGTCCAGCTTTGTTGAAATAAATGGAGCTATGTCTCGATCGGTTTCTGGGACATCAAACACTATTTAAAAAAATGGTGGAACATTGACATCTGTCGCAGGCAAATTTGGTGGGGGCGCCAAAATGAATTTAGTACGGTCATAAGAAAATCACTGTAACATTTTTATTTTCCAACCGATTTTAACACAAGACATCTAATTTTGTAGAAAAGTGAATTCTTCTTGTTATCTCATACTTACCTCTTATAAAAAAGACATTGAGGAATGTTGAAAAGAAAATTGAAAAATAATTTGAAAAAAAGATTTTTTTATTTTTTTATTTTTATGAAAATTGCCTCATTTGTAGATTTCGATGTGTCCTTTCTAAATTTGCATTTCTCCGATCTATATCTTTGCAGTGCGCACCGCCATCTTGAAAAAATTATATCTGAAAAGAAGTTTTTGACAATATCTAAATTTTAGTCCATGCAAAATTGAAATATTTATATACGTATGAAAGTACATTCAATTCTCCACAATTTGACACCTGAACCATCTTTGTGCGACTCGGGGCTCTTGAGCTAGAGCTTCCGGAAGTATCAATTTTCGGTGTTAAATAGTGACCGCGCCTACCGGTTTTCACCACTGGATCACCACCATGTCTAAATCAAGTCACCCATCAATAACGCGTCGTCATTTATCACAAATCATGAACATTGGTGGACCTGGCACAGCCCCAAGAGGTGATTTTCAATTCTTTTGGAACCGAAAATTGATACTTCCAGAAGGTCTAGCTCAATAACCACGGGTCGCACAGAGCTGGTTCAGATGTCAAACTGTGGAAGATTGAATGTGCTTTCATATGTATATAAACATTTCAATGTCACAAAGGCCAAAGTTCAGATATTGTCAAAAACTTCTTTTCGGACATCATTTTTTCAATATGACGGCGCGTGCTGCAAAGATAGAAATCGGAAAAGTACAAATTTAGAAAGGGCACATCAAAGTCTACAAATAAGGCAATTTTCATGGAAATGAAAAAATGAAAAAAATCCTTTTTTATCAAATTATTTTTCAATTTTTTCTCCAACATTCCTCAATGTCTTTTTTTATGGAAGATACAAGGTAACAAGAAGAATTTACTTTTCTACAAAATGAGATGTCTTGTGTCAAAATTGGTTGAAAAATAAAAATAATAAGGCAATTTTCTTATGAAGGTACTAAATTCCTTTTGGCGCCTCCACCAAATTTGCCTGCGGTAGATGGCGATGTTCCACCATTTTTTTGAATAGTGTTTGATGTCCCAGAAACCGATTGAGACATAGCCCCATATATTTCTACTAAGCTGGACATCACTAGGCTATTCGATACCTTCTGCCCCTAGACAATATCCGCCATTTTGAAAAAGGGGCGCTATTCAAATCTTAAGGGACGAAAAGAAAATCACTGCGGGTCAAATCGTTTATTCAAGTCTCAGTTGTAACCCTGCAAAGTGGTTTGCCTTTATCATCATTTGCAACTTATATTCCCTATTTCGGTTGTACCACGTCCACTAATAGGTTATGGGACCAATGTGGCTGTTTATAGGTACTTTCAGAAAAAAATAATTTTTAGGATTCATGACTCACCCTGTATACAAAACAGAAATTCTTTGCAGATTCAGAGTTGATTTTTTGTACTCATTCTTTTTCCATAAACAGTTTGCTAGAATCTTTTGAAACAACGAAAACAGAAGCGATCGAAGGACCAACTTTTGTCCCTCCATAACTTCAAAATTAGAAGACATAGAATTTTTTCAACAACTTTCCAGCACTCTACTGCACCTCCATATTACGCACCTTCAAGGTGGTCAGACACTTTTGAATCACCCTGTATTATAACAACAATTTTCAATTCAAAATGTATAAGTGGGAAACGGAGGACTTACATTGACGACCAGTCACCGATCTTACAACACAGCACGCAAGCGACCAATGAGCAGTTGGTGCAATCAGCTGTTGTCGACCATCAGTTTGTTTTACCAAAACCTGCTGTAAAAAAATTAACTTCCCTGCAGCTTTGAAAACTGCAAGGAAGCCAATGACTTTCCATAAAAACTATATCACCGTCAACAGTTGACACTAAAAGCCATGTCGACGCAGTGTGATTCTCAGATATTCTGGTAATAGGATATTTAAGGGGCCACGATAGTACGTACGATCGCGCGCAAAATAAACGGAGACAGTGTTTCGCGCGGAGTGTACCGATCTTATGAATTTTGGCTTGATGTCACAGTGACAAGAAGGCCAAAATTCATTAAATCGGTACACTCCGCGCGAAACACTGTCTCCGTTTATTTTGCGTGCGATCGTACATATCTTGAGCGCAGCACTTTGATCATTTTCGCTAGAGCTTCATCACTTGGAAATATCTTCCAAGAAAGTACCTTTCCAACTTTTCTAGCTGATCAAGAATCATTACAACAATACAGAGCATTACAAAATTAAACCATTTTGAGCTTGGTGCTGAATGCTGATTCCAGTTTACTTTTAAATTTACACCTGTTGCGTTGGTAAAAGTACCAATCGGGAACATCAACTACAGAATGCGCGCGCAGCCAAGGTAAAACGGAAAAGGTCAATTGGCGTGAAGGGTGTAATTTAATGTTGAGTTGTGGTCCAGTTGTGTTTATTTACTATAATTAAAGACCGAGTTATTGATTTCATCTTCAACAAAATATTTATTTTTTCGATTTCATTTTGGTCAGTGCTAAGGTCTGGTCGTTTGAAGTTGATCAAGGAGTAGAGGAGGGATGTGTTTGATCATGGTCAGATTAAAATTCAGATCTGCTAGGTGAGAATGTTTTCCGTATTATTTGGGAATGTTGTCTTGTATTCGGAGGTTTCTTGGTCATCATGATCCACTTGTCGGTGAGTGAGATCTGGTCAGTTGGAGCTGATCGAATGGCGTAAAGGTTGCAGTTGGAGTCTTGAGTCAACAGAGTTTGATCAAAAACTGGAAAGAGGAAAGTGGAAAGATTGAGATTAAAATATTTTAGATAGTGGCGTTTTTCATGTGGTTTGAGGAAACAGTTCTATGGACAGTACTAACTATTTTGTACAATATTGTTGTTTGTGCCTCATTCGAGTTTGAAATTTATATCACTCCAGATCGGAGCAGCTGTAAATCGATTAGCGAAAGTATGAACGCAGTCTACTTTACCATTCGGTGAGTAACTGCCTTTGCAGCCTATGAATATGAATAAATGATATGAATATGAATAAATACAGCCCCGGTATTTATAATCAAGTAGAATAATTTTTGACCGTTGTCGATAGTTTACGCGACATTAAAATTATTGATTTGTTTCACAGGCTACTCCACATTTGCCCCCGAACAGCGAAAAAGCGGCCGTGACTCGACTGTGCTACGGCTTAGTCTACTTAGCCATTTTTCAAGTATTAGGCCATATCATTTGGGATGACTATCTGGTCACCGAAGATTACGCCAACCTGGGCTTCTTCTACAAAATTCTACTGATGGGCCTCTGGGGACGTTACACGCTGTACAAATACATATCCTGCTGGCTGCTTACCGAAGGAGCTTGCATTTTATTCGGTACGTATCGACCAAGCATATCTCTTGTAATAACACCTGCAACCTTCTCTGCACACATAGTTCCGCTTAAATCTGGTATTAAAAATAAGGAAGATTGAAAAGAGTTGTTAATCTTTTTCTCTTGCAGGAGTGTCGTACAATGGTGTGGACGAAGACGGAGCCAAGAAGTGGGACGGCTTGGAAAACATCAAGCTGTCCGTGTTCGAGCACACGACGGAATTCAATCACTACATTCAATCGTTCAACGTGAACACCAACCACTGGGTGGCGCAGTACATCTACAAGCGGTTGAAGTTCTTGGGCAACAGGCACATCAGTCAGCTGGCGGCGCTGGTGTTTCTGGCTGTGTGGCACGGTTTCCATACCGGATACTACGTGTGTTTCTTCTTCGAGTTCGTCGTGATTTTGGTCGAGAGAGATGTGAGTATTAATTTGGCGAAGCAACCCAACCACGTAGCTGTAGTACGTCCAGCGGAAGCGTGGTTCGAGTGACCTGGGCAAATCTTCTAGTTTAGCGTAGCAGAGTTGCCGCCTCCTTGCTTGGTGTGAAACTGGCTTGTCCGAAAATTAAGTTATGTTGCCTGTGAAGCTGACATCAGAATGTTGAAATTTTCGAAAGGTTAACCGCGCCATGCGTGGAAATGCGACTTGGGAAAGACGTGTTACCGTCGTTTAGAAACCAGAACCGCAAAAGTCTCCCTCGAATTTCACTGCATTCGGGATTTGTTTTGACGGCCTGAGCAGCGCCGACTCACACTCGTCTCGCGCGGGCCCCAAAAAGTAAGCAAATGGCAAATTGAAGGTAAGTCTATTACGAAACTTTGAATGGCCGGGCTCTTCGAAATTTGGACGATGAAACTTATTTTTACACGCAAATCCTGCTGTGAGGACGAACCGCTGGGCGTTCCTTGTTTTGCCTTGATTTTTAGCGCACTTTCCCAAAAAATTGGAAAAAGGCGCTTTTAGCTTCACTTTGAACGTCCATCCGTCCGTCCGTCCCTACCTGGGATAACTCCTCAGGGAAAAAAGATATCGATGTGGTGTAAACGCTGATCAATAGTACATATGTCCAGGATGTCAAGTTGACATTTGGTTTTTTGTTATTCTGCCGCCATCTTTGATCCGCCATTTTGAATATCTCTAAAAGTGATCTGATTGAAATGAAATTTGCAAGCAATGTAAACCACATCAAGATCTATCCAATTTTCGACAATTGATGCCCCGCCGCCATCTTGTATTCTCCATATTGAACATGTTTCGAAGTGATTGTAAATTAGAGGTGGTCGTTTGGTCTCGGAGGATCCTTTCTGCACTGCGACCTATAAGATCTTTTGTGCGTGACCATGCTTTCATTTTCTATTCAATGTCCCAAGAAATCCACCTCCTCACCGAATCGGATGATTTCCTTGGGAGACTTACCTCTGATGTCTGCAGGTGTCAGTTTCGAAGTGATAGAACTAGGAGAATTATGCCTCAACGGAAAAAGATATCAATGTACATACCACCATATAAAGTTGACCAATGATTTTTGTCACTTGGCCGCCATCTTTGATCCGTCATTTTGGATTTCTCTGGAAGTGGTCCGATCTGAGTGAAATTTGCAGGCGATGTGAACTTCATTGGGATACATTCAATTTTCAACAATTGATGCCCCGCCGCCATCTTGTATTCTCCATATTGAACATGTTTCAAAGTGATAGAACTAGGAGAATTATGCCTCAATGAAAAGAGATATCGATGTGGTGCAAACGCCAATCAAATGCATATGTGACCACCATATAAAGTTGCCCAATTATTTTTGTCACTTTGCCGCCATCTTTGATCCAAAATTTTGAATTTCTCTGGATGTAGTCCAATTTGAGTGAAATTTGCAGGCAATGTGAACTTCGTTGACATACATTCAATTTTCGACAATTGATGCCCCGCCGCCATCTTGTATTCTTCATATTAAACATGTTCCAAAATGATAGAACTAGCACAATTATGCCTCAATGAAGAGAAATATCGATGTGGTGCAAATTCCATTCAAATGCGTACGTGTCCACCATATAAATTTGACTAATGATTTTTGTCACTTGGCCGCCATCCTTGGTCCGCCATTTTAAATTTTTTTTAAAAGTAGTCCGATTTGAGTGAAACCACAGGCGATGTGAACTTCATCAAAATACATCCGATTTTGGACAAATGATGCTCTGCCGCCATATTGAAATTCCTTATCACTTAACGATTTTCATGGAGCTTGGGACTTACCTTTGTTTCGTATGATCATTCTTATTCTCCAACCAAATTCCAACATTTTGCCGCAATCTTGGCCGCCATATTGAAATATCTTATTAGTGAAACGATTTTCATGAAACTTGGAACTTACCCTTGTTTAGGGCTGTGTTCAACAATCATGTGGGAAGTGTTGTGCTGTGCCACGTCCTCTTGAGCTGTGTACTTGTGCTTTCTTTAGTTCATACCGAATCCTCGCAGCGGGAGGAAACCTATCAATATGCTCTTTTCACTTCGTAGTATGCTTTTTTCTTGGTAGTATGCTTTTTTCGATAGCCTAAAGTGAGTCACGTGGATCAGTCCAACTTGGTCAGGTGGGCTTATCTTGATCTCGGTTGTACGTTGACGCGAAGTGTAGATTTACAAATATTTTTGTCAGTGTCACTGTGGCGTCTACCACATTGAATTTCTGTGTTTTGTGCTGAGTTATTGTGCGACTTTTTTGTCATGATAGTTTTGTGACAGTCTTCACACTTCCAAGATAATATTAATCATTTAAACGACAAAATATCCCGGTAAAAATTCATGTCACTATTTCTATGCTCTGGTCCTCCAACAAATAGAGTGAAGAGTGTGATCAAATGATCAAAACGAGAATGTTATTGAAATGTGGTGCACCTTTTACTGTAATCCATTCCAAGCTTAAAAAACCACAGCTTGCTATGAAAAATTCGAGTTTTGTTGGTGTCCTTCATTTTTGATGTTCAATGTCATTTTGTTACAAGGGAGGTTACGTTAGAATGGGTATCCCTATGACAAAATCTTCACCTGAACTGCACTGTGTTGTCAAATTGTCATTCTGGGGACTGTGTCGTCGGCACGTCGCCGGTTTGCTTACTGACTTGAGTCGCTTTCTTTCGGCCAGGATCACAGATCATGATCCTGGAACAAAAGAGTGAAATTACGTACCTAGTTCTTACAGGGCGCCGACAAGCTCAGGTCACGAGATCACTTGGACGAAATCACACTCCGGCGCTAGAAATGGGTCCTTGGTCATTTTAAAACTGTATATTCTTACTGTGGCACCTTCCAACACTTCTCACTATTGAAGTAACGTGCCCAACGGCGTTTTCAAGACGAGAACAAATGAAAATAATGTTAAAATCTGACTCAACAGTTGAATTAAAACGGATATCCAGCATAAGAAACATCACTTTGAACATTTTTTATAAAATATCATAGGCGACTGTGTTTTTTTTCAGGCTTGGAATGGTTAATAAGCACGTTTTACACAGCCCAGTGCACTCCACTAGGTCACGCATTGTTCGCTCGATTGCTCAATCTGTTGGTGGACCAGAGTGTAGCAGTTACTTGAGCCATTTTGAATATTCACTCGATCATTTTATTTTCCAGGTGAAATCAATCGTGACGCGCAACGAAACGCTGAGTAATTTCTTCGGCAACCCTGCAGTGAAAATCGCAGTCCACTTCCTGTTGCGAGCGTACACGTTCGTCTTTATGGGTTGGTGCCTGTTCCCCTTCGCCCTTCTGCAGTTCGACAGGTACTGGAAGGCTTTCGGTGCCGTCTACCACATCGGAACCCTAGTTTTCGTCGCATGGCCGATAATTTATAGTCCAATAATGAAATTAATCTTTAAGCCCACATCGAAGCCCAAGAGTCAATAATAGGGTGGCTTGCTAATGATAATAAAAAAGAGATTTGATTTTTAACAGAAAAACAGCTCGAAGTTCGCGCAGCGCTTTTAGTGATTCTTACAAATTACACAAATTTCATGTGATGATGCTCAACCAAATCTTTAATCATTATGCATACTTCTCTTTTTTACGTATTACTAAATGTAGGAACACAGTTTTTTGTTTTCCGAGGTGTTTTTGTACTTACATCTTCTAACAATATTGATTATAATATAATCTTCAAAGGTCAAACGCACTGCACAATACTAGGAAAAAGTCCTTTTTCAGTATATAATATTATTAATTTATTGTTACTTATTATAACAAGACGGGGAGGATGTATAATAAAGGTTTGTTAGGAAAAATTGTCTTTATTTTCTTTTGTTGGCTGCTTATTACACCAGTGCTTTTTAACAAATTCGTTGATATTCCAATGATCGGCGAATTCAGTGTGTGATTGTTTGGAAAAAATGAATAGTAACGAGAGGACACAACAGGAAATCGCATGTGTGTGTGTGGTGTGTATAAAAATAAGTCGAGGGTTACAATAGCGCCATCTATGATTGTCAAAAACCGAATAGAATACTTTGCTAAAGCTTAGGTTGGTAGAGAATACAACAATGATAAAAAATAGGACGGCAGTACCGTATTTCTTTAGTTGCCAAAAATGTTTAGCGGTAGTAAAAACTTAAGTACATAATTTGCAGGGTCAGGGAAAGCATGATCGCGCAAAATGTGGTTTCGTCACTGAAAATTGCACGGCTAGTGTCTTTGATGCTGGTGGTTAGGGCCTTTTCGCGTTCCGTGAAGAGGTTCTTGGCCAGCATGCGCATCTTGGAGATTTTGTCGTCGAAGATGGCGTTGCTAGAGTTGGTTGGCACGTTGACGTTGCAGTAGTTCTGGTCGCAGCACGACACGCACATCTGAAACAAGAAAACCTTTTAGTCAAACGATTTTTTCAATTTTGTGGGATGAGGGTCACGGTAGTGGAACCAGAAATAGTTGCGAACATAGCCGCAGAACTATGCTTCTTATTCTAATCATACAGAGCTTGAGCAGGAGCCTTCTGTAAGGGATAGATGGTCAGGGAAACCAGTGGGTGGGTCCCTAGATATTAGTCACAGTAGAAGTGTTTGAGCAAACCATTTATGCAGGGTGTCCCGACTTCAACCCTAAAAATTTAAAGGGTTGAGATACCATCAAAAATGAAGCTGCCTTGACCATAAAAAACATCCCTCTTAAACGCTTAATAACGGAGATGCAGCCCTTCAAAATTTGACTTATTTTTTTTTTAAATGATTAATAAAAAAAAACGGGTCAAGGCATTTGGCTGTAACTTGTTAGAGATTTGTTTTGAATGATTATCTAGTAAAACCAGAATTTGACGCAAATCCAACCAGTGATTCCAAAGCTGGAAGGGGCTAAGGGGTCAGGGAAAAGTCGAATTCCGAAAAAAAGTCATATCAAGTCCTTGGTTGATCTTATGACTCTTACGAAAAAGAAGCAAAAAATAAGTCAAACTTTGAAGGATTGAAGGGGTGTATTGTTGTCAAGCGTTTGAAAGACATGTTTTTATGAACAAGTCAGCTTCTTTTTTGATGGTCTATCCACCCTATCCACCCTTAAAATGAATAGGGTTAAAGTCGGGACATCTTGTATGCAAACCACGACACTTTTGGAAAATCATCACGTCATTCCAAGCTGCATGTACCAAATCGGTTAGAAAGCTGAGCTACCCAGGGCGCATATTCATGAAGGATGTTTCAAAACTAGGTGTCACTCTCTATGCCACTGGCTGTTTTTGATCAAATACGCCCATCAACACTTGATACAGATGTATCTGAGCTACGCTCTGATTGAAATTTGGCTAAAATCAGCCAAGCCATATTAAAGTTATGAATCAAAAACTAACAAAAAAAATTACATTTGTAGTCCTATAACTCGTTTTAGAGACAATTTTTTGACCAAAAATTAGCACCATCTTTATATTTCGGAAATCTGAAGCTAGGGTAGAAAAACTGGCACTTTATTTTGAAACAGCCTGTATACAGGGTGTCCCATAATTAGCGTGCAATACTTCGCCAGCAGATTCTACGGCTGAAAATAAGAAAAAAAGTTCCCATAAACATAGGTCGAAAAATGCTTCATAATCGAGCTACAGCCCTCTAAAAGTAGTACCCTGAAGATGGTTTTTATTTAATATTTTCGAAACTGTTGATAGCAGAATCATGAAATTTTGCAAATTGGCCAATCTTTTGATGTCAAATAATATGCAATAATAATAATTTCAAAATTCCATCCAGAAATGGGTCAGACTGTGGGGGGTGGGGGGTAAAATCACCCCAACTTTTTCAAGTGTCGTTTTTTTGCAACTTGAGAATAAAGTTATGAAACGTCAAAGCATTTTGCATGAAAAAGGTCCTTTTGTTCAACTACGATAGGAAGCACCGTTCTCGAGTAAAATCGATTTGAAGTTACCCTACCTGTCACAAAAACTCATAATGAAATTTAAAAAAAAAGAGCGTAGGCCATGGAACACGACTACTATGTTTGGGAAAAAATAATTTAGACGGTGACAGATTCATGGAATAAGTGACAGTGTGTTTGAAAGTTGTGTTTAAGGGGTTTCTGATGCGACTAAAAAAGCTGTTGACGGGGATAGGTTTTATTTTATTTTTTCGTCAAGTAGAAACTCCTCCAAGAAAAAAATGTACGGGCGTTGCTATAAAATTTTGTAAATTTCAAAAAAAAATTGAAAATTTTTGATTTTGATTTTTGAAAACTCAAAAATCGACAATGCATCTTTCCCCAAGAAAGTCGCATGCCAAATTTGAACTTTCTGTTTTCAAAAAAAAGGTACCAAAAATGTTTTCTACTAATTCACTTTTTCATGTCTACGAGAAATCATTTTTGGTACCATTTTTTTTGAGAATAGAAAGTTCAAATTTGACATGCGACTTTCTTGGGTAAATATGCATTGTCGATGCTATCTATTTTCAAAAATCAAATCAAAAATTTTCAAATTTTTTTGAAAATTTCCAAAATTTGATAGCAATGCCCGTACATTTTCTTTTTGAAGGAGTTTCTACTTGGCGAAAAAAATAAAATAAGACCGGTTCCCATCAACAACTTCTTTAGTCGAATCAGAAACCCCTTAAAGCTAATTAAAGAAGTTTTATTGCGGGTACTGTTTTGTAAAAATGGAACGTTTCAAAAACCAAGAGCTGGCAGACATGCACTTCGTGTATGGCTTCTGTAATGGTCGTGCTCTGGCCTGTCACCTGTCTCGATTTTTTTTTTTTCCCAAACATAGAAGTCGTGTTCCATGGCCTACGCTCAATTTTTATTATTTTTTTGTAATTTTCATTATGAATTTTTATGACATGTAGGGTAAATTTCAAATCGATTATACTCGAGAACGGTGCTTCCTATCGAAGTTGAACAAGAGGACATTTTTATTGCAAAATGCTTTGGGGTTTCATAATTTTATGCTAAAGTTGCAAAAAACAGCACTTGAAAAAGTTGGGGTGATTTTACCCCCCACCCCCCCACAGTCTGACCCATTTCTGGATAGAATTTTGAAATTGTTATCATCACATATTATTAGACATGAAAAGATTGGCCGATGTACAAAATTTCGTAATTCTGCTGTCAACAGTTTCGCAGATATTAAATAAAAACCATCTTCAGGGTACCACTTTTAGAGGGCTGTAACTCGCTTATGAAGCATTTTTCGACCTATGTTTATGGGAACTTTTTTTCTTAGTTTGGGTCGCAGAATCTGCTGGTGAAGTATTGCACGCTAATTATGGGACACCCTGTATAATCGTCAATCTACCCATTCGGCTACACTTGTGTCTAGGGCAACTCGAGTGCCTGACGGAATGAGCGAAAAGAGACTCGAATTGAGTTATTGAAAAAAAGTACTTATAGTGACCTGACGAAGTCCATGTGTAAATAGAAGGACAAAAAAATTGCACGCAGGGTAAAAAATTGAAGAAAAAAAACAAGCTGCTCACTTGAATGCTCGGTTATCACCGATTCGATTACTCAACGGAATGGGCGGATTGACAGTTACATACCGAGTGATAATGTGAAAAATATCCACCCGTAATTTCTCCCGATTCCTAGAGAATATTTTTCGAACAGAAACAGGTCAGCCCAGGCATTTTAGTCGAAAAATCGTGGTAACCCGTAACAAATTCCCTCAAAGCTGAATTTTGGTACATATGTTCTATTGGACCTACGAAACAACATATCAAAATACTCGGACTTACACCCTCGTGCGTCCTTTGATTTTCATCCTCAAAGGTCAAGTTCTAAGAATTAGAGAGATACCTATCTCCAAGCTGTTCCTGCAAGTGAACGGAGTATCTGATCGATATAAGATACCTATGTTTCGAATGAACGAGAGAGACTTGTCGTTAGTACTTCAGTGTGTGAGGGAGCCTTTGTATTTCTTCCGATTGGTGAGTTCTGCGGAAAAGGCGGCTGAGTGTTAATTTGTCGCCCGGATATTTCAGGAATAACCATGTGAGAATTCAAAGCCCCAAGCAATGTCGCACAAAGTTGAATATTGATATATAACTGGTATGATCCCTAAGGAAGAACATATCAAAATATTTGGACTTACACCTCTGTGCCTCCTACGATTTTGGGGCTCTGAATATCTAGTCAAAAAATTCACCCAGACACTTTTCTCTGGAACTGTTCCTGTGGACGAACCAATCATTTTAACAATATAAGGTGTGTCTCAAAGGAAACACGGTATATTGTTGCCTATGAAGTGGACACCGGTAGCCATGAAACATTTCTGCTTGATAGTGGCGTGAATAGTACGCGCAAGGTGGAATTTCTCTTCTGGATCTTTGAATGAGAAACATGTAAGAATATTTTGTGATGGACAATAAAGCTGAGCATTGTTAATAGGTTCTTCTTCCCATCTTCGAAACAGACCCAAGTGATGAGACTGATGAGTGAACAGTTGATATTCACAGTGCTCATCCCGAAAATAATAAATTCTCTACAAAAAAAAATTGTGGTTTCTTCATTTAGAGGCATCATTGTCTGAAGCTGTCAAAAATAAAAATTACCGACAAATCCTATATTTATGTTTATCTTGGACAAAAACAGCATCAATTGCTTACGTCTATTTATATTACAAAGTCAGAGCATCAATTTTGTATTAAACAAGTTTTACACCTACTTTTTTTTCTGAAAATAGAATAACGGCTGCAGAAAAGATGATTTTATATTTCTATTGCCCGATAGATACAATAGCTTTTGGTATTTTCTGATAGAGAAAGAACTTCGCTTAGTATCACACACAAAAACAGTGGAACCGCTCCATCATTCATCAGTTAAAAAAAAGAACTGCAAAAATTGTATGCACTTTCGGGAGAAAATTGGGCATCTAATCACTTTCACAACAGATCAATTTTCTCATCTTGTAATGAATACAGGCACATTGTTTTTATCGTTTTCAGGTATAAAATGGTTAAGAACAATGAATACTGTTGGAAATACTCAATTGAGATGATTCTAACCATACGGAAATCGAAATTACAAAACGACAATTTCAGATAGCAAAAATCGTCGTTTTTTCAGTAAAACTTGTTTAGTCGTGTTTCAATTCAATTTTAAACACCATATTTGATATCAGAGGCCAAGATTTAGTTGGAAACTATACCACACTTGCCGATATCAATTCGAGGTTTTTGAGAGAGAAACAAAATAAATTTTGCCGATCTTCTTTTTTTTCCAGGCAACCCAAACTACTTCTCAACAATTCAAACGTCAAGCAAATATTGTGAGGCCTTGAGGCCTCTAAATATGATTTTTTTCATTTATATAAGCTACAGGGGTGTCATTTACGCATTTAGAATGGCAATATTTAGTCCCCTCCCCCACAATCAATGACGCACAGGGGTGTGCCACCAAGTATTTTGATATGTTATTCCTTAGGTCTTACAAGGCCCGTATACCAAATTTCAGCTTTATGGGAATTTGTTGCGGGTAAAAACCTAATATGCCTGGGCTATTTTTTCTTTTCGGGTCATAAGAGCATCAACCGCTAAGGGTTATTAGCTCTTTTGTTTGGTATAAAATTGGTGGGCTCAAATCAGGAGGAATAGTTCACATCTTCGGAGGAAAGTCAGTGTGTTATGAAACTTGTCTACCGGAGCATCCTCAAGATTTCGGGGAACCCGACATGCCACAAGATCTTTGTTGTGTAAATATTAAATAACATAGCCATGTAGGCAACCAGGCTTACACTAGTGTACGTGCAGTTGCACATAAATATTATACCGGTACGCGCAGTCTCCACGCGCAAGTGGACGCAGCCCTCGGAAGTAGGTGTATGAATAAAGGCACTTACTATGCAACGCTCTCAAAGTACAGTTGTGTTATTTCCCTGTCCCACAAGTTAACAAATAAGAAATAAACAAGAAATACAACATGGCGCAGTCTTAAAAACGAAAGAAGTGAACGCAGTAGTAAGTCAAACTAACAAATAAGTGCGGATGACCGAAGAAAATCAAGAAATTACGGAAAATACAAGAGACGCTGACGCACCAACCAACGTGTACAGCACCAAGATGGACGCTAGACAAGCCATCAACGCACCAGGTCAACTGGAATTCGAAGGTAACATGGGAAAGAATTGGGAATTCTTTCGCCAAAAACTAGAAATTTACCTGAATGTCAGTAAACAAAACAGAGAATCTGATGAAGACAAATTATTCATTATGCTGAACTTAATCGGAGACCGAGGTTTGAAAGTATACAACACATTCAAATTTGAAGAGGACGCAGACAAGAAGTTATTTAGTAAAGTCATGGCCAAGTTTGAAGAAAAGTACGTCCCACAGAGAAATGAAACATACGAGAGACACATGTTCTGGACCCGAGAAATGCGACCAGGGGAAACTGTTGATGAATACGCAACGGAGCTAGCTAAATTAGCATCCACGTGTGAATTTGGTGCCATAACCGACAGCCTCATCAAAGACAAGCTGATCATAGGAATCAAGGACACAGAACATCCAGCCCACATTACCCAAGGTCGAACGGACAAGTAGAAAGAGCAATCGGAACCGTCAAAAAGACCATAAAGAAAGCTGAAATAGATGGTACAGATCTCCATTTAGTTATTCTCGAGCTAATGAATACACCAATATCAGAAAGGTTACCAAGCCCAGCGCAACTTTTGTTCAACAGAAGGCTGAGAACGACCCTACCAGTAAGTCAACAACTGTTACGACCAAAAATGAATAATTACAACAAAGTCAAAGCCATATTAAGGAACCAGCAATTAAAAACAGTTGAACATTACAACAAAACAGCAAAAAAGTTGAGTAAACTAAATCAAGGAGATAGAATTTTGATAAAAAATTTTGGGAGAGGAAAAGAAAAATGAGTTTAAGGTGTAGTTATTGATAACAGACTGGGATATGAAAGATCTTACATAGTGGAAGTTGGCGAAACAGGTAGAAGATTTGTTAGAAATAGATGGCATCTCATTAAAATTAACAATGGCAACAATGACACAAACAGTCGTGTTAAAAGTAGCACTAGTGTCCGTAACTATGAATTACCCCTAGGAATTACCTGATAGTCTGTCTGATACCCATCATGATACCACCCCATGGACCTGTTACCACCCCTAAAATAAATACACCGGAAGATATTGTTATTCGTGACATTCCGGAAGATATTGTTATTCGTGACATTCCGGAAGCTATTGTTAGTCGGGGCATTCCTGAAGATATTGTTATTCATGAAAGTCCAGAAAAAGACCACCACACCGATTGTAGCAGATCCAGATCTGGTCGAATTGTGAAACCAGTAATTCGAATGGATCTTTAGTATTTTAAGTTAGTTACTAAGTTAGATAAGTTAGTGATTTAAATGTAAGTACTTAAAATTAAGAAAGGGAGATGTTGTGTAAATATTAAATAACATAGCCATGTAGGCAACCAGGCTTACACTAGTGTACGTGCAGTTGCACATAAATATCATACCGGTACGCGCAGTCTCCACGCGCAAGTGGACGCAGCCCTTGGAAGTAGGTGTATGAATAAAGGCACTCACTATGCAACGCTCTCAAAGTACAGTTGTGTTATTTCCCTGTCCCACAAGTTAACAAATAAGAAATAAACAAGAAATACAACAATCTTTCTCAAACTTTGAACAATCGACCAAATTGAAAGAATTGATTCAGTTTCTAGAAAAGTATTTTCTCAATTTTTAACCCTCTTTTTTCAAAAATTCTTTCGTGTCCACTCTAATATATTTTTGACCCCCCAAATTCTTGTCAATTTTTTCAACGTGATCTTGCTAGCATCCAGGAAAAAATCAGTGAAAAAACTGCTACCCAAATTGCAGGAAGCGAAATTCGGGTGTGGTATAGTCAAGGTGTTTTGAATAAAGAAATTCGCCTGTGCATGTTTTAGATGTCCCCTCGGATGTCCCCCTCGAAATAAGAATCGACCTGTTTTGCTCCAAGAAATACTCACTGGGAACGGGCTTTATCACGGGTAGGCAGGTACTTTCCAAATGATCATCCGGTATCATCGGTTTGAAGAAAAATTTCAGTTTATTATCAATTTTAATTTTGTACGGTCCCAGCAAAAAGCTTCCGCTGGGATTCTACCAAAGCATGAAAATTGAAGAATACCACAAAGTTCAAAACAATATCCGTAATTTTTACAACTAAACTATCCGTAATTTTCACAACTAAACTATCCGTAATTTTTACAACTAAACTATCCGCAACATTAACAACGTCGCACTCGAAAACTATGCCAGTTTTCAAATCGGGATACTTTTTGACATCTACGAGTGATTTGAATTCTATTTGAACTGTTTGCTAGCCGAATTCTTCAGCTATCAGTCCGTATATTCGCAAAACATCAGATGCTTCACATACAGGGTGTTTCAACGGAAACGAGCCACCCTGAATAAGTGTTTGCCAGGTGAAATTTTTAAAATTTCCCGAGACCCGTCGATTTTTGTTTCTAGGCAGACATCTAAGGCATACATGGTAAAATTCTATCTTCAACCCTCCTCACCCCTACCCACCCCAACTTCGAAATCTCAAATGACACTACCTACTTTGCGATACATCAAATTGAAGAGAATTCAAATCTCTTTCTGAAAAAATATTTCCTATTTTTTTTTAACCCCACCTTCCTTCTTCCCATAATTTTGTTTAATGCAGTCAACGTCATCCTGCACAGCATCGAGAAAGAAAAAAAATTTGTGGAAAAAGTTCCACTCAAGTTCACCCCTCGCTCCCCCACCCTAACTCCAAAATCTAAAATGGCACTGCCTATACTTTGTGGTACATCAAATTGAAGCGATTTGAATCCTCTTTCTGGAAAAAATATTTTCAAAATTTTCAAAAACCCTCTTTTCTTCCTAAAGTAGGTACTCCTAATGTCCAATTCAATAGGGAAGGGGTTGAAAATTCACAAGAAATTGTTCAAAGAGAGAGAATCAAATTCCCTTTGATCCGATGTATCACAAGGCAGGTGGTGTCCTTGCTTTTACACATTTTCAGTGTGGATGACGGGTGACGTGATACTCGCAGAAGAGCAGAAGTAAAATACAACTGGAAATTCAAACCTTGATCTTTACCGTGATCTCGTGCCAAAATTCACCATCATCAGTTTGCAAATCTCATAGTCCTCTTCACTCCATTGAGAAAGGTTCCTGTTTCAGAATGTCTTTTTCTGTATATAATGGTTCAATGTAGTCTCCTTTACAATTGCCGACCACGTCTTGAAATATTCAATCACAGGAAAATTCAAGATGGCCGCCGTGAAGACAACAAAAAGTTGACTATCGTATTTCTGAAAATAGGAGGCGTAGAAATTGGCTCCTGATCTTATTCTATTTTTAAAGTCACACATTGTAGAAATACCTACCAAGTTTCACCTCAAAATCTTTGAAATTTGATGATTTATGGGCAAAAAGCCGCTTTTTCGAGCATTTTTACGTTTTTCAAAATATCTCAGAGAAGAAACATGATATTTCAAAACTGTTTGAGGGAGCTTCATGAGCATTAAATTACACCTAGATATGGTGATTTGCAAGACTCCAGCACTTTTGGTTCTTCAGATACAATTTTTCAATTTTTCAATTTTTCAACTTCATTTTTCACCCTGTTTACACCACCTGTCAAGTCTGTCCCACATCCAGGTTTGTTGAGAATCATTCAAAGAATATGTGTGCCAAGTTTCATAACTTTATCACCAAGTGCAGAGTTTCACTTGAATTTGTCCCTCAGTAGGGGAGACCGGGGACTAAAGTAACAGTTTTCACATTTGGGCTGCTCATGAATGTTCGGGAAGTCCCACAGAAAAAAGGAAACCACCCAAAGATTCATCAAATATTTCTCTACAAATGGCCAATGTTAGTTGTGTCCAGGATGACACTATTTAGACCTGGTGATTTATTTTCCAAGACAACTCACATGTTACTTTCATCCCATATATAAGGGACAATTGTAACACCCTTTGGGGTCGAAAGTAACAGCACCAGCAAGAATACAAATCTTATGAAAAAATAACAATAACAGTTACCTACAACTTGTACAAATGTATTTTATATCAACTATTGAAAAAATATATTGGTGCCTTCTCATAAATCCAGAAAATCAATCGGGTTCAGCTGTTTCGGCTTTGTTCCATGTTTTGGGCTTTCTTTTGTCATGCTCTTAGCCAGCTGGTAGGCCATCTTGCGCACATCTTTTGGTATCAAACCATAATATGATTGGCTACTTTCTAGCGCACTTCTCCAAACGGTAAGGCGCTTGTCCCCGCTTCGTCCGTCCGTCTGTTCGTCTGTCACAGCAAAGAAAAATTATTTAATGGGCTGTTCATGACCTTGGAACCCGAACTAAAGAAAATCCTGACAAATTAATGATAAACAATTACATTAACAACAATTAGTGTCGTGGGGCATCGCCAATGAGTGCTGCATTTCAGAAGCCGGCTGGATATAACGTTATGACATGCGGACAAGTACCCGTTTTCATAAAAATCAAATAATACATATGGGGAGTTATATTAAGGGGATAATTTGAATTCCACATCGGTACGTCCCACGGGTCAATAGTTGAGTCAATAGTCAATAGCAAAAATCACCATATCAGTGTATTATGCAAGAACGGGGATGAACGTAACACCCGTTACTTTTGTCCCCGACTATAATTTTCAACTTTATGAGCTTGTAAGTAAACAACCATTCAATATTGCACTAATACGCTTATTGCATCTGGTAGTCGCATTATCTAGCTATTTTGGGCGATATTTCATAGTTGTTTACTAGCTAATTCACCAAAACCAGCAAAAAAATTGTGAAGAGAGAGGAACATACTTTGGGTACCGAAAAACACACTCAGACGAACTGTGCGAACGGAATGATTGGCAGCCAGCCGCCGGTTAGCATGCATAAAGGGGTCAACGTGGTGCATCCAATGAGCTTAGCAGTTTTTCAAAATTACGTCACATAAAGGCGCGAGGGGCGCTGTTACTTCCATGGCGCGTTACTTTTGTACCCGGTCTTCCCTACCCGGACTATACGTCCAGATGTTTCTTGGTTGAATGAGTCAAAGACGAAGGGTGAAAAAGCCCAATTAGCTTTTGCTCATCTGAAAGTGTTCGTGACCATCAACACTACGAAAATCAGAACAATGAATAATCTAACTTGGCTTGTATGTCACTCATTGTTCTAATTTTTGCAGTGTTGGATACGAGCATTTTCACATGATCAAGGGACTTTTCCTTCTTTCTAAACATGAAGTTATAAATGGAGCCTTTCATCTACAATTCCGGACTTGGCATAACAAGAAAAACATATTGGCGTATTGAGAATAAATGATTTCTTTGAAATAAAACTGATTTTCATTAAACTCTCGTCCCAAATTGAATTTTGAAGACGTTTCAGATTTCGCTCACTATTGGAGGAACCTTTGATCTTTACCTAATGTTTGTTTTGAGTGACTTCTGCGCTCTGCTGGGTCGTCTTACCTGATGCTTCAACTCTAAAGTGAGTTTAAAATTCCCAAAGTCGGTGAAATGAAAAAGTTATCGCAGCAAAACCATTAAATTCTTGAGGTCACCCTCTGAATAGATACGTGGAAAATGTAGAAGTTGTCGCGAGGTCATAAGATCATAGTGCAGCCATTGGTATTGGAATCCAGAAAAAAGTCTCCAAACTGAAAGAAGTTTGAAAAAAGGTACAATTTTGAATTGAAGTGCGACGTTATTGATGTTTTTTTTATTTAATTTGAACAAACATCTTACATGTTGTAATAAACAACAAACAATGTTGAGTAGTTTAGAGTTTTTTTTTACAATTTGGAATTGAAATAGTGTTGGAATTTTTTTTTGTCCAATATTGAAAATGTAGACCTAGTCCCCGGGCAAGATTTTAGGAGATTTTTAGCAAGGGATTCAGGGGAAATTATAGAGCGGATTCCAAAAGAAGTCTGCTGCCCAAAAATTATTTTCTTCCAGAAACTAATTTTCCTATGCTTACACTAAGAGATTGAGACCATAAAGCTGAGATCCACAAAACAACTAACTAGCACACCAGCCAATTAAAAGATGAATGCGGCAATTTGACCGGATAAAGTTCTCAATCAAGCTTAGCTGAGATTGTAAAGTGATTCGAAGCGATAATTGGACGGCTAATCAGTGGCGGACTAAGGGAATAGGGGGCCCGGGGCGGAATTGTGAGATGGGGCCCCTAAGGAGTGAAAGTTGAGAATATAAAGGGGGGCTGGCAGACTTTTTGGCCCGCCCTGCCCCGCCGTAATTGAGCAGGAGCCTAAGAAACAAAAAATGAGTTGTTAACTTGACTATAAAACACACAGTAGCGCAGTCAGAATTTGAGGGCGGAGAGGGCAAAGGCAACGGCGAGGGTGCAAGTCAGGGGAAAGTAGCGCCGCAGGCGAAATTTTTTGGGCATAATAATAATGATGCTGATGATAATCGGTATATTTCATGCGTTATACGATTTCGGTTTTTGACGTTTTCACCAAAATTACTTGATAATCAAACTTCTTCCCAGAAAAGTTTTGCGCTTCTTGAAAATTTTCGCCAGAATTTTTTTCTGTATCGGTTTAGTGTGGAATGAAGTGCCGTGGGCGCTTGGGAGGTAGGAGAGTAGAATCATTCGCCCACTTTCGCTCCTCTTGGCTATGCCACTGATCACCCCAGTACCTACAAGAAGTTTTCAGTTCCAGCTTTGGATGTTGAATTGGATTTGAACTGTTGACTTGATGCTAAAACCTACTCGTATATACAAAATTAGGAATAATATGAATTTCTACTACCTGCAACGCGCAGACAAGATAATTTTGTTGTTTTGTTTTTCCTTCTTTTGGAAAGAAATGATAAAATACAAAATTTCAAAACTCTTGAGGCCCCTGGCACTGTGATATCCGGGGCCGGGGCCCCTAAAGCCTAAAGTGAAAATAATTCGCAGGGATTCCGTGATACAGACACACCTCTATTGCCTGTGTGTAGGCGGGTAGGCCCCCAAACCTGTTGTCATGGGGCCTGCCAAGGTGATTTTGAAATGGAAAAAATAGGAAAACAATGTTTCTCACCCAAGTAATATGCGAAAAAAATTATCATCGAAGGAAAAAATTGAAATTTTTGGATTTTATCCCAATTTTTTTGAGGTATTTTTTACAAACAATAGGAATTGGAGGCCCCATCAGATGATTGAGGCCCCGAGGCCCGGGGCGGACCACCCCCACCGCCCCCCCCTTAGTCCGCCACTGCGGCTAATACAAAAGCGCTAGAGTTTCATATCCTTTTTACTACCTATTATAGATACCTACACTCATACCTACCCATGAAATCCGCTACCCAAGCACAAAAATGCAATTTGCAATGAATACTCTGAAACACATGTAAGAAGCAACGACGACGCCAGCTGCATAATAACTCTCCCACAGAAAATCGCTTCAAGCACCTACACGAATATTATTTGTGAGCTTTCCAGAGATTTCCTTTTAAAGCACAGCGCTGCAGCGCAGTCAACTTTTATCTACCTAGACTTTTATCTATGTTCTTCAGTTCTGCGAGCGTGTCTCGCGCGACCTCTCTGAATACTTTTTCCCATAGTTCGAGAAACTCCGGCAGCTATTATTGAGTAATGAAGAAAAATAAGGGTGGAGAAACTTTTTCAGATTTTACAAAAGAACCAAGCAAAACTGGGCTGTTGGGCACACTCTTGCAATAGAGGAGGAGCGTACAACGTACAACAGAAGCGGGATAACAAGGCAAACTTCAGCAAATCCAAAACTGTCACGTACAATACACCCACCAGAGGCATAAAAAACTGCGTGCATTATTGATTGGTCTTATACTCATGTACACGCCTTGCAAGCCACACTCGATTTTCACTGAAAAAGAATGAATAGTTCAGCGGAATACAACAGCGAAACGTGCTTAGCTGGCTCCTCTACAGGGCTTTGCAGTACCGGAGGTAGATTAGATACTGTAGTTGGGCCACAGAGACCAACTGCAGTTTTTTTCAACGGAACAGACCAGTTCTGGGCCTGGCCCAATACGATTCTCTGCTATTTCCATATCGAATTTCTTCGAGGATTTCCCGAAATAAAATCGTTGATGTTTCTAAGTTTGCTGCAATATTCGTTGAAAACCCGGAGACTTCGACTAGCGAATAAGCCACAAACCTCCTACAATTGGTGGAGGAGCCGCTCGCAAGCTTGCCGGTTTCATAGCCAAGTGGCTGGACTTGTGCCGTCACAAGCTTGTCAGTGTTGCCAACCTCGTTAAGTTTATAACCTCACTTGAAGTGTTCGGGTACAACCCGCATTGTTATGATTCTTCGAGAAAAGTGCTTTTTTAAGATTTTGGATTCCTTAGGAAGCAAGTTTGTGCGTGATAATTCTCATAAAACTTTTGCGCTTCGCTCAATACTGATAGTTGGAGATGTGCTGACTTAGATAGCTCAATAAACAAGGACATTTTCAAGAATTCACAATTTTCAATTCACACACTAGAATTCGTGCATGGCTGTTTTTGTAAAACTGGATCCACGGAAAGAAAGAGCATCACAGGAAGTATCTCAAAGTGCCAAGAAATGCTACTCAAAGCTATCTGGGAAGAAGAAAATATGCCAGTTTATATTCCTGCCGGTAAGGTGAGAAGTTTGACTAAATTGTTGGTACACAGTGAAGCCACCCGCATTTGGCGAGCTGAAAATAATGGAGGAAAATAAAACGAAGCCGTGAAATCGAGCTATGTGTGAATGTTCAGAGTCAAGGCATCATTAAAAGATGTCGCTAGTTATTTAATTCATACGTGTGAATCCCGCGAAGTTCTACAACATGATTCACTTGCTACACCTCGATATTCAACAACCGTCCCTGCACGACTTTCGATAATATGGTGAAATCCTTGTGCAATAGAATCGAAGCACACCCGCATATCAAGCTAGTTAGTCTGCCGGCCGGCTCTGGCTGTATCGACGCTTCGCTCACCCGCTGCCCCAGCGCCGCAATCCAGTGCGCTCGACTGATGAGTCTCAACCCACTTGGATGATGCTGAGTTGAAGCCTCGGCTGATGCGCCTCAGCCCACCTGGAGAATGTAGAGTTGGAATCCTCCGGAGATGCGTTTTGATGCCCTTGGGGAAGTTGAGTTGAGATCCTTTCAGGAAGAGTTTTGACCCTCCTAGAGACTGATAAGTTGCTACTCTTTGAGTTGCAACTCACCTCTAGGATGTTATGTCAAAGCCCTTGGATGTTGTGTCTCGATCCGCCTCCGGGAGTCAAGTCAAAACCCTTCGACGACGAGTTCCAATCCTTCGTCAGGTAGTTGTGCCAGGTAGTGGAACCTTTCCGGTGTTGAGCTTCGATCCATCTCCAAGTCGTAGAGTTGAGACCCGTTGATGGTGTGTTTCGAGCCCCCTCCAGAATGCTGAGTCGCGATCCTTCGACGAAGAGTTTCAACCCACCTCGAGGATGTAGAGTTGAAACCCCTGAATGATCCAAGCCCGATAGAAGCGAGTTCTCTCGTTTCGGTATCTCGTGTGGCGGAGTGATGACCTCGACGAGCGGAGGGTTAGTCTTGGTGAGTTGGGATTGGTGCTCACGATTGAGCTTTGTCGCGAAGAATGTATGATGGGGCTAGCGCGTCCGTTCTGAATCTGCCTGCACGTGCTGGTATCTGCGCTACTGTCTGCCATCGGCACAGCCACTATTAAGCCTCGTTGTTTGTTGGCTACTTTCACAGAAAGGTATTCGAGCCCTTGAGCCCTCTGGACTTTGCGTTATGACTGCGGTACTCAGAGCACCGGACCTAGTGGGTTGGATTTGGAAACTCGCGAGTGAGCCTCCTCTGCGTTTCTGAAGCTCCTAGTTATTCGGAAAATGTAAATTTTGAGAAGTACGTGAAAAATCAAGTAATTGAAATAAAATAGAATCGCGTTTGTATCGGGGTTCGGACCCTGCCGTAGAGTCGTAATGGTTGATCGGATTGATGAAATCCTTCCCCCTCTCCTTGAAACTAATGACTTTGTTTTAGCGTTAGAACAGTTCTTGATATTTCCATGTAGATCTTGTCACGGAAATGTAGACGTTCTTATTCGAAACTAATGAATTCAATCCGGTACCCAACAACGCATCCTTTCAGATAGGAACTTTGTAAAAATGAATTGTTATTAGGGCTCGACCAGGTATAGTGTAGACGGCGATGATTTGGTGTTAGGGAAATAATTGTTTCGACGCCTCTCCGCATCCGGCTTTTCGGCAAACACCCTGTTTAGTCAATTCTCTGTCTTTTGTTTCTCCTGACTGCGGCTTTCTCTCACGAACTGGTAAACCACAACGAACTCACGTGTAAACTAATAAAGTTACTCCTGCAGAATTTTGATTAGAAGCTTCGTTTTCAAGATATTTGGGCTTGAAACATTGGAAAACATCTCGAAATCGACACTTCCCTGGGCCTAAAAATTAAAATTCAAGAAAACCCATGATTCGTCAACTAGAATGAGTTTTTCTGTGTCTTTCAAGTTGATGAACCACCATTTTAGCTGAGAAACATGGGGTTTTTCAGAAAAAAAAAAAATTTTGGACCCTGGAAAGTGACGATTTCGTGATGTTTTCCAATGTTTCAAACCCAAATATCTTGAAAATGAAGCCTCTTATCAAAATTTCGCAAGATAAACTTTTCTCTTTGAATTGGACGCAGAATTCAAAAATTGAAACCGTTTTCAATAATATTCAGGAGGGTTTAAAATAGGGGGAAAAGGGGAAAGGTATTATCTTCGCCCCTAAAAATATCTGATGAAATTCGTTATTATTGTTCAATGAAAACCTATCTTAGTAAACTTTGGTTTGAATTTCAATGAAATCGGTTGAATGGTTCAAAAGTTACGCAAAGAAAACTTTTCAAAAAACAACTTTAGGCCTGTATCTCCGTTATAATACGTTAGCGATTGTATGTTTGTCAACAAAAGTCCCTTTATTTTAGATTTTATATCTCCCTGTAAGTTTTGTAACACTTATTCCGGGACATCCTGTATGTACACTTTGAGGGTACTTAAAAGTGAGACATCCGTGCGGTGCCATCTATCATGATAAATAATAGATTATGATAGATGATAGATGACGCCACATGGATGTCTCACTTATGCGAGTACCGTTAAGGGTAGATACATATTATAGGTAGGTAACTTGATATTTGAATCGTCGAGTTTCAGCTTCGAATGCTTCAGCACTGATTGCACTCAAACTTCACTAGAGTAAGAGTACTATTAGGAGATCACTTTCCTAATTTCTTACATCGACACATCGTTATGCTCCAGCTCAGGGGCCTACTTAGAACAATTTTTAGTGAAAAGTAATTGAAAAAGTGATTGACTTTTTCAAGTACTTGATAATTCTGAAATTATTAATTCGGTTTGCAAAAAATTGTACAACTGGCATGATTGCCTGCTCACTCTGGTTCTTCTAGCGACTTACCGTTTGCGAGTCGATCTCGACGCACCCCACTTTGGTCCTCTGGCACTCCCTGTCTGTGGTGCACTTCTTGTTCACCAAAACGCTGGTGCCTTTGGAGTCCATTATGTGCAAGGTGTGACAAAAAGTCTCTCCTGGAATGAACGAGAGACGAAATTGAATTACCATTTTCAATTAAACGTAATTGAATTTGTCAGTTTGAATTAAAGTCGTCAAGAATTTCTTCGCTGTAATTTCGTTAGGAACGCGCGCCGTGCTCTATAGCTCCAAATCGGCCCAGCCCGAGCCGTCTGCTGTCTTGCACCCAGCCACCCACTCTACCTTATGCCTACAGCTTACAGTGTGTCCCGAATTGCGTTATAGCTCTACCCAAATATTTCCAGGGAGAGATGGGATATTACGCCTAGACTTAGACTAAGTACATATCATTGCACATTGTGTAGGCGTTGCCTTTATTGTAGACAATGTAGAGAGCAAAGGCAAATGGGGCCACTGTCGACCTGTCACCTGTCAGCTCTGTCATTAATTGTCTTATTATGGTTTTACGGCTCGATACCAAGTTGGGGCTGAGACCGCCGTAAGTGCGGTTACTAGCAACGGCCAATCAGACCACTCTATTTGGCAAGTTACGGCAACTTTTAAGCCTGCAACTTGGTATCGAGCCCTCAGTCTTTGTCTCTCGGTAACGTCTTATCTGATTGGTTACGATTCCTGAGAACAGACACTTTTACACATCCCACTGTATCCCATCACGTTGTAAATTTGGTTGGGTATGTTACTTCTTGAACTGATTGTGCGATCTTGAGAGATGAAGTATTCTATGGGTTACACCACTGGTTTCCTTCAGGACAGTTTTTGTTCAAATTTTAGGGAAATTTGAATTTTCCAAGAAAACCTCAAATCTTATTCCAAATCATGTTATTGTAAAAATCGTCGATCAACGCTCCACTTCAAGCCTCATTATTCAAGTCCGGTCTCGAAAACCCAGGCCGGTTTTACATTTTCAACCGGAAAATTCCCGGGAAATTGGAAAAAATCATTGGTCCGATTTAAAAAAAAATCCTCAAACTTTCATTCGCAGCATGTCTGCACCTAAAATGAATATTTGTGAGACTCACCGCATGTCGAAGTTTGTACTGTAGTTTTTTCAAATTCACGGAATGTGCAAATTTCATTTCGAAAGAACTACCGTCGGGAAACCGGAACCGCGTCGCTTTTGAAAATGGGCCTACACGCCGCTCAATTCAACTACTTTCGATATCAGTTGGAATTTTTCGAGAAAAAAGTCTATCCCCGAGCAGGAATTAATGTTTAGTGGAGTCCTGCATCAAAAGCGAGTCGTCCTGGTCAAAACACGGGCGAGAGGCCCGCTCGGGTGGCAACGGTTAGGAGAAATTTTAAAAATTCAGAACGCCCTACCAGTCCAGGAGCTTATGCAATCCCGTGGGATTTTGAATGAAAGAGCATAGCGACTATGTGGAATACATTCCTTAGATGGCCAGCAATCACACCTCACCGGGTGTTTTGCTTGAATTTCTTGCAGTCAATTTATACAGGGTGAAACAGAAAAAATGAATAAAAATTCGTAGCTCCAGACTGAAAAAAGATGGAAAGCCTAAACTGCACACGTGATTTGATTTTGTTGTTGTGTTGATTTCTGTCGAATTTGGTCCAAATCCATCGGAGAAATTTTGAAGAACTAAATGACAAAGCTTCGAACTTTGACATTTTTTAATATTTGACAGATGCCATGCGGAGCAATACTTTCAACAATTTTGAATAGAGAGGCGCTTCCGTTTTGCCAGCAGGAGTTGCCCGGGGTAGATCACTAGACAAAGAAAGTAGATCCAGCTGGGCCGTGATTGGTGTATGAATCCACTTTCTCTATCTAGTGATCTACCCGGAGCAGCTCCTGGCGCAAAACGAAAGCGGCTCAGTTTTTCAAAGGCTTTCAAAAGACATATTGCGAGTCAAGTCTCGTGACATATGCTTTCTGTCATTTTTGATGGTGACATTTCCGTTTGTCAGATGACAACCAAAATGTAACAGACTCATTCGACAGCAAAATCATGTTCGCATACCGAAGTTCAAGTCGATCGAATTAACGTTGCGGCTGTTATCGTGGAAGATTACGGACACAGACACACACAGCTCCGTAATCTTCTCGAAAAAACTTCGTTATTTATTTATTTATTTAATATCTATCCGATGGATTGGAGCCAAATTTGGAAAGAAGCAACAAAACAAAATCTTCAAATCAAGCCCGTAGTTGCAGCTTTCCACCAATCCTCAGTTGGACGTTACGAGGTTTTAAATTTTCTCCTGGCCGTTACCACCGGAGACGGCCGCTCGTTTGGATTTTGACCAGGACGACCTGTGTTTGGTGCAGGACTCAACTCATCTGTCCTTTCCTGGTGAGGGATTGATTTTTTTCGGAAAATTCCAACCGATATCGGAAGTAGATTGCATTGGGCGTCGTGTAGGTCTATTTTCTCACACGGTTTCTCTTTTCCGACGATGATTTTTTCAAAATAGTAAATTTAATTTTCAAGTTTTCTTGTTCTTCACTCTATTTACCACGAATGTCAGTTTTTCAAGCAAAACCTTCAAAAGCATCAAGTCGGACATCCACCTGGTGATTTGTACCGATCCACCTGTATAAATCCCCTGCAAGAAATTTAAGCAAAACACCCGGTGGGGTGTGATTGCTGCCCATTCAAGGAATGTATTCAACATGGTCGCTATGCTCTTTCATTCAAAATCCCACGGAATGCTTTTTATTTACATATGCTCCTGGACTATAGGCGATTGACCTTATTGGGGAAAATGGCTGATTCGTAGAGGACGATTTAGGGAGTTAATTGTTAGAAAATTGTGCCACTAAAACTAAAACTGCCACTAGAAAAAATGCCACTACTGCGCTACTGGCAAAGCAGCATACCATGCTTGCATCTGCCTGCGGAAGGTGTAATGTAACAGCCACCAGTCGCAATTTTTCCTTCGCACCTGCCATGTAATGCATTGCTGATAGCGCAAAGGTGTAAGTTGCCGCCCGGCAACGTCGCCAGTTACGTCAATTGGAAGCACGTCAAAACTGTCACTTTGCTGTCTTGTCAATGCACTGCCGCAATTTTTTTTGTTCCTGTGAACGTGAACCCTTGGGGCCCCGCAGGCTCCTTTATTGGGCCTTACATCGATAACCAGCGTCGTCGCCGTCGTCGCAGACAGACCTTTCTCTGCATCATCCCTAGCTTTCACCCAAGGAACAGCAACAGCGACTGTGGATCGAGTCCTCCGCACACACCAACTGTTGGCACGCCAGAAAAGGTCACCGCTTGGGCTGGCTGCGTTGTCAGTCTCCTTTTTCTCAAGATTTTCTTCTTAAACCCCACATGGAGATCCGCATTTTATATTTTACCTACGACCACTACCGTAAGTGCCGTATACCGCACAACTCGGAACCTAAGTAAGTGAGCCCTTACGCACATCGTGACGTATTCTGTAAAGTAAATCGCACAGCGTGCGGTAATGGTAAAGTAAATCGCACAGTTAGGGAATTTATGTTTCTTCTGATGTTGGGGGAATTTTTATCGAAAGATATTCTCAAATAATCCACATTCAAAAATGGGAGCATTTCACGGGAATCTGACGCGTGCCCCGGTAGCACCTTTCACACCGAAAGCATAGGCGAGACTAGCTGTATATATTCGTAGCGAAGGCATGGCCATAGAAGTGAGATGTATCAACAACAAAATCGTCCAGATTTTTTTTCCAAGTGAGGGATTTGAGAATTTCTTGATTAAATTTTAACTCGCATTGGTAGGGCTTAGTTTTTACCTGATCACAATAATTTTGCGAGATTTATTAAAAAAGATTCAAAATATCAATGCAAGGACTGCCCGCAGTCAACAACAACTTGGGATCAAGTAGGTGTAAAAATTAGACAGTTACAACAAGCACCAAATGTCTGATAACAGGTACTCTGCTGCCTGCCTACCTAAGTTCGATAATTTTCAAATAATACTATTTATTGCTGTCCAGTATTCATGTCCCAGTGTTATAATCCAACTATATCACTACGCCGAACAAATAATTGAATGGCTATAGGTAGGTACGCTTCTAAATACACCTCAGGCCTCGCTTTAGGTGGCACAGTAAGTGAACACTCAATTTTCAAGAATAGATTTGTGGGTGCTTTTCTTTCAGGTCTCGACGAAAAGCGTTGTACAACAGACAACCACCAAGCCAGCAGACACCAAAGTTTGAAAATGCTATCCGTCTTTGACATTGGATTAATCTGATGGCCGTAAACACCAATCAAAGTACCTCCCCCTTCTCCGATTTACTGTAGTTTTAGTTTTCAAAAGTGTATAATATGCGATACATAATACTATTATTCTTATTTAAATACAATAAAAGTAATTAACTCGCTCTAACTTGCTCTACTTGCTCTAAATTTAGCAAAACCCAGTATCCTATGAACACGGATATTAATATTATGAACACGGATGACGGCCGCTGACACTGCTATGAGCAGAGAATGCTATGAGGTGCGTGCTCCTCCTGTCAAGAGTGTCAAGGCACACTTCGCACCGACCAATCAACACAATCTGCATTCGGCGGGATTTTATTTGAATTTTGAATCAGGGGAGAACTTAAATTGTAGGTATTTCATGAAATACGTGGCTTTTTTACCTATAATTTTTGCCGTTTACAATACCACTGGCTACATTTCACGTTAATTATAGCTTTTAAGTCAATATCCACTGTTATTGTTGATGTAGGACTGTTTTATTACCTTGGATTTCTGAAAATTATTCTGGGCCCCTCACAAAGGTACAATACCGCTTTGGATTGGGGTCGTAGGTAAAGTACTGTACATGACACGAGTAGTAAAGCAATTACGCACTCAGGGAGTACTGCACTCGCTCGCTACACTCGCTCGTGCGCAACTTTTCCCTGCGTGCGTAATATGCTACTTACTACTCTTGTTACGTAATGTACTATTACAGTTCGCTACCATTGTAATTGGGACGCAAACGTGTGTTGTGTTGTCCTGCATGAAGTGTCTGCACGATTTGCGCCGATATCCCTATCCAACTCCCCACATTTAGATTGGTCCAGGGTGGTCTCAGTAACAGGCATGCAAAGTTACAATGCTTGGTATAAAAGTGCAAGGTATTTCCCACTAACGTCTAAACCAGGGGGCAGGAATCACAGTCCGGACTATAGGCGATTTACATTTAAAAAACACCACCTGGTGTAGAGCTCGGTACTTGATCGTGGAGGAATTTTATGAGAGGAACACATACTCCAACGTCTAGTAGCCTAGGTGGGCACTAATAGATACCTGCAACACCCACATCATTGACATAAAAATTTGACAAGTAGAAATTATGTGAAAAGGGGTTTGTATTTGTGTCTCTTATTTCATGTTATGGTTAGCGTATTCAGCAGGCTTGTAGTAGATCTAGCTCCAGAGGTGCGCAGCTGAAAGATTACGCCCCCATCAATGCACTGCATTACGGTTGCGGTGAAAAAAGGCAACGTTTGCGTCCCGAACACGAAGGTAGCTACGGCGAACTCATTAGAAAGAAAAATGCGAATCTCCAGCTGAAGTCCAAGCAGAAAATCTTTAGAAAAAATCTAGGGAAAAAAGGTAGGTGGTGATTGATTCTGCACGGCCAATCCGATGTGACTTTTACTTGGCTGGCAAGCTGGCTTGTTGTGTGTTTCCCTCCGTGCGGTCGTGCGGATATGACAGTCTGTTGTTCTTCCTTGGGCGGAGGCTATGGATGATTTAGAGAAAGTTCTGCGACGACGCTGGTCATCAACATGGGGCCCAATAAAGAGCTCACGGGGTCCCAAAAGTCCACAGGAACAAAAGTTTGCTTATAGTGGACTGTACAAGACAGCAAAGTGACAGTTTTGACGTGCCACCAATTGACGCAACAGCCGACGTTGCCTATTATTTCCCTAAATCGTCCTTAACGAATGGGCCATTTTCCCCAATAAGGTCAATCGCCTATTATAAGTCGCGGGAACATGACGTTACCTTGGCACCCGCTATGGCAACGTTGCAAGCACGCCTGACGTGGCAACAGCGCAATGCGCATTTCCGCGCCGAGCTGTCACGTCAATTTGCGACAATGTCACTGAATGTCACAATTGACACCCTCTGATAAGAACAAGGGCTGGATTCTTTTACGCAGTCACTAGCTCTGTTTGGCATCCTCGTGTAAAGTGGTGTAGGGAAGGCAGTGTAGGGAAGGCAGTGTAGGGGTATCGGTTTTGTTTAGCTGCGTAGTCAACTAACAGGCGACAATGAAAGAACGGGAAAAATCTGCGAAAACTGCAGGAGTCACTGCCTGAGAGAAGGCAGCCAAGAAGACTTTTACAGTGGGTAAAGTCACTTTGACAACAAAATTAACCTAAAGCGAAACAAAATTTAATTGACCTTTCGATGGTGAATTGACACACAAGACGCTCGCGTCACGCGCCTGCGCCTGCGCATTATAGGGTGCCAAAGTACCGCTGTAGAGATTTGTTTGTTTATCACATTAATCAGTCTAATCTTGAGTTGGGCACATTATAATTTTTTGATGAAGCGACAATTGTTTAATAAATTATCTATATATTTATTTAGGGTTGCACGATGTCAATTGACCGGTCAAATGAGCCGTCAATTGACCGGTCATTTGACCGTGTCAAATACTCTGGTCAATTGACCGGTCAAATAGGAGCCCCCAAGCCTCGTTTGGCACGATTTATAATAATTTAAATTTGATAAAGTCTAAAAATAAAACCAAATATCAGTTTTATTTTTGGAACATGTCATATCATATACCATATATTTGTATGAGTACCTGAACTGAGTTAGTTGAGGTGTTCGCGTACCTACCTATAATTATCAAAAATTAAAATTGAAATATATTTTCATCCAAATTTATTTGTTTTGAAATAAAATAAAAAATCGAGTGAAATATACAGGGTGTCCCAGCTAAGACAATCCAGCGCGATTTTCTCACAAAATATCAAGACAACAACAAAAAATTTCAATTGGGGAAAAGCCTAATCTTTTACCTTTTTATTTGAGGGGGCGCCGATGCTTGTAGGTGCTCTAGTTTCCAAGAAAATGCAATTTGAATCTGGCGAGTCACAAGAATTCGAGAATTCATGACCAACAAATTAAAATACTTCCGATAAAAAAATCCTCTTTCTCTGGGCTTTCCAATGATGTGTCGCCAATGTCTGTACCTGGCCCAATAAGCCAGAAATTCTGCCTTCAAGTCCAGGAAACACAATAATCGGAATTCATAACGACGTCACCGATCACACACTTGTTGATTTTCACATAAAAAAAGTCCCAGTAACGACTGGTGTTAAAATCAACAAGTGTGTGATCGGTGACGTCACGGATTCCGATTATTGTGTTTGCTGGACTTTGAGGCAGAATTTCTGGCTTATTAGGCCAGGTACAGACATTGGCGACACATCAATGGAAAGTCCAGAAAAAGAAGATTTTTTTTCATCTGAAGCATTTTGTTTTGTCGGTCATGAATATTCGAATTCTTGTGACTCGCCCGACTCAAATTGCTTTTTCTTGGAAACTAGAGCACCTACAAGCATCGGCGCCCCCTCAAAAGAAAGTTAAAAGATCAGGCTTAACCCCAATCGACAAAGTTTTTTTGTTGCTTTGATATTTTCTGAGAAAATCGCGCTGGATTGTTTTAGCTGGGACACCCTGTAGTACCGTATGATCAAAAACTTTCCTCCTCTAAGCAGGCTGTGATTTGGTCATTAACAGGCAAACAAGGCTGATTTTGGCCAGGTCACAGCTTGCCTAGAGGAGGAAAGTTTTTGATCATGCGGTACTTACTTAACGAAATATTAAAATTGTTGTCTTATTTCAATAAATAATGTTGAATGATAGTAACACCTGTTTTTAGCTTATATTTTTAATATTTGACCGATTTGACCGTCAATTGACCGTCAATTGACCGGTCAATTGACCAAATCTTATTTGACCGGTCAAAATGCAACCCTATATTTATTACACCTGAAGAAAATTCTATCAACAAGTACCCGCGACCTATAGGCGATTTACATCTAAAAAACGCCACCTGGTGTAGAGCTCGGTACTTGATCGTGTAAGAATTTTTTGAGAGGAACACATACTCCGACGTCTAGTAGCCTAGGTGGGCACTAGTGGATACCTGCAATACCCACATTATTGACATGGAAATTTGATAAGTAGAAATAATGTGAAAGGGGGTTTGCATTTGTGTCTCTTATTTCATGTTATGGTAAGCGTATTTAGCAGGCTTGTAGTAGATCCAGCTCCAGATACCCATGCGCAGCTGAAAGACTACGCCCCCAGCAATGCACTACATTGCGATTGCGGTAAAAAAAGGCAACGTTTGCGTTCCAAACACAAAGGTAGCTACGGCGAGCTTATTAGAATGAAAAAAGCGGATATCCAGCTGAAGTCCAAGCAGAAAATCTTTGGGAAAAAGCGACGGAAAAAGGTAGGTGGTGGTTGACTCTGCATGCCCAGCCCGAGGTGACTTTTTCTTGGCTGGCAGGCTGGCTTTGTTGTGCGATGTCTATCTCCTTGCGGATAGACAGGACAGGACAGGACGACGCTGGTCATCGACATGGGGCCCAATAAAGAGCCTACGGGGTCCCAAGGGTTAACAGGAAAAAAAGTTAGCTTGTAGTGGACTGCACAAGACAGCAAAGTGACAAATTTGACGTGCCACCAATTGACGTAACAGCCGACGTTGCCTGCGGCAACTTGGACCTCCTCAAATAATCAATTCCCTAAAACTTCCTCCACGATGAGGCCATTTTCCCCAAGAAAGTCAATCGCCTATTAAAACGGTCCATACGAGATTTTTTATGCACATGCCTTGGTAAAGCAATTCTAGTTGGCAGCGTGATCTCTGGCAGGCAGTGACGCGACATCAGTAGAAAGCCTCACATCTTTCTCTGACAGCTCCGTGAGAAAACCAGCTTTTTGGCGATTTTGCTACATTCCCGTGCCCTAAAGTGCTCCCACGACACTAGTCGTTAACGTTTGTACCCCCAAGCGAAGTCGGACGCCGGCCACTCCCCAGAGCTCCCAACAACTATGGGCGGCGCGACGTCGAGCGTAGCTCCGCCCCCCATCCCGTCAATCGAAACGGCGCCCGCCATCCCATCAGACGAAACGGCGCCTGCCATCCTGCCAAGAGTGTCAAGCGGAATGGCACCTGCAAAGACGCCCCTGAAGGCTAAGGTGAGGTCGCTCAGCACCACCGATTTGCATGAGAAAAGGGGAAAACAGCCCCTCAAGCGAAAAGTCTACCATCAGGACTCGTCTGACAGCAGTGTCACAACGGTGGCAGACACTGCCGAAAATCAAGCCAAGCAGGGCCCATCGGGGTCAAAATGTGGCGACTCGGATACAGCGCTAAACCCAGCACCGTGCTGCAGCTTTCAACTGGTGCCGATGAGGGCCAAGTGGTCGGCCAAAAGACCGAAGAAAGATGATTCGAAAATTGCTATTGAAAACAAGTACGCGCCCACAACAAAAGTAAATAGAAGACGAGTCAAGAACAAGCGTGAGTTCGTCCAGTGCCACCGCTGTCAGCTGTGGCTGCACACAGCCAGCAACTGCCGTGCGCAGCCACGCTGCTTGAAATGCGGAATGGGACACTGGACCTACCTCTGCACGAAGTCGAAAGACACGCCAGCGAAGTGCGCAAACTGCCGTTTGGACCATCCGGCAAATAGCACCAGCTGCAGGGCGTACACAGCCATCATCGAAAAGCGAAACTCTGCAAGACCTACAGCGACAGCTTCAGCTTTTAATGGTACTCAACAGGGGCAGCGCCCCAGCATACCATTGTATCCATCTCCATCAACAGCCGTCAACACCGGCAGCAGCTGCGGCGAGGTGCTACGGGAAATAAGGCGGCTGCAGGAAGTCTGCGACATTTCGCAGCTGATGCGCAGAGTCAGGGAGCTAACACGGCGGCTCCAGAGCTGCGAGACAGATGAGGAGCGGGAGATAGCCGTCATCGAGTACACGAGCTCGTTGAGTTGCAATGATTGACACTAGATCTTCTTTGCTGAGCCGTTTAAGCATTGTCATAAGACCAGCCACATCCACTTGCACCGCCATTTTTTCTTGTCTATTATGTGGTTGATTATAATAATATATATATATATATATAATCGTAACCTCTTTTACCCATCTGGGTGTCGAGGTGTCAGACGCACCGAGCCGCACTATGGATTTATGCTACTACCTACAATCATCTCGTTCATGTGCGTGTACAGGTAATGGAGCCCCCTTGGGCAAGTACACTACGCTGCGTCCGCTCTCTTCGCGCCCAGCTATCCACCAGTCACCCATCCAGGTTCTGGCTTCTGCGGGCGATGCTTGACTTTCGTTATAGTAGCCTGTATGCATATCCACCCATGCCGTACCGCCGACGATTATAATAATAATAAATATAAATAATAATTTATTTCGATGAAGAATTATGAAATACATTGTCAATGAAATTTATAATAGTGTTACGTAATTCTCGTACGGGTTCGAATATGATTGAGACGATCGTTTCAAAACACACTGTTTATTTATTGTAGTTACTGCGTACTACAATAAATACACGCCAACAATTAGGTATCTACTTGGAAATATATCGCAGGTACTTCGCTTCTATCTCCTCGCTGTCTTTTCCAATTCAATACTGGTCGTGAGCTGACGATTGATGCCTTATATAGGCCTCCGAATAGCGTTCCCAAACTTTCTATCATCTTCCAGCAATTTTCATAGTGGACCGGCATATGCGGTTTCTAGACGACTCCTGAATAATCACACACATCTTTCGCGTGTTTTCCGTGTGTTCTGGAATCTGCACCTCCGCCAAAATGAGCATATGTGTCCTGATCGAGCGTTGGAGTCTCTCCATTTAGTTTCACGCACAAGAACGCTCCGAAATGCACAAGAATGCTCCGCACTTGTATCTACTACACCGCTACATGATGAATGGAAGAATCCAGAAAGATCGCGTGTTTACCCGAATGCACATGATTGCCGCTTGTAGCACTGCCCCCCTCTTAAGCCTGTTCGTCCCGAATAGGCTCATCGTTACTCCCGTAGTAACGTGCAAGGCGATCAAGGTGGACAACTTTCATCTTGGCTCTCGGGGCTCGCTGGATTCTGTACACGACGTCATTAATCCCCTTGACTACCGTGTATGGTCCTTCCCACGACAAACGCAGCTTCGGAGATCTTCCTTTCTTGCGCTGAGGATTTTACAACCAGACCAGGTCACCCGCCTGAAATCCCGTGGAGTTCGCCTTCAAGTCGTAACGGGTCTTCATTCGGTCGGTCGCGATTAGAATCCGGTTTCGAACCAACTCGTGGATGTCACACATTCTTTGCCTCAGGTCATCGACGTATTCGTGGATGTCTTTAGGATCATTCTCCGGCGTGTCAAATCCACGTTTACCATCACGTACATCACTTCAGCGCATACATGAGAACGCATACCTGTAGAGCGCGGTAATTCTAATTTTGACGCACGAAGTTTCACTGTCACAAGCACACAAACCTAAAAAACAAACAATAAAACATAAAGACCTCCTAACCATTCAACGTTCAACATTTAATATTGTTCAGAATGAAATGTCACGTGTTGTATGGCAAAAAGACGCAGAAAAGATTCAGGTGATACGTCGGGTGATACGAAACACAACGAGCTGCAAGGCGATCACCGAAACAAGAGCGTTATTAGGTTAGGTATGGGTTAGGTCTGTGGTCTGTCGAAACGTCAAATTGACGTCAAGGGCTGTCGTGATATGAGATATGGCAACGTCCTACTTTCACAGGTATGCGCAAAAGCCTTTTAGTCCGGTGGACTAGCGCCAAATATTGCCCAAACTATGCATTTTATGACTACGGAACAATTTTTTGCAGGCATGTTCAGGAACCCTTCCTCTATCATTTGAGAAGTGCTGCCAAGCAATTTTCCAATGTGGGGGGCCAGGGGGGCCCTTTTTTTGACAACTTGAATCGTTTTGTGTCGATAAAATCCGTGATAAAAATGCTATAAAAAAAACTTCAACGGATTTTTGAAGAGCAACTCAAAATGTCACTTATGTGTGATGAGACTTATTACAGGGTGAACCGGTTCCGAGAAAGATGACTTTCCGTCAACATGCAATATGATGAAGAAAAAATTGCGCCAAAGACCTTTAGTTTCATCATTGAAAGATGCCGATTGGCATATTTGTTGATCATACGCACCTGAACTGGTTGAGAACCGTACCCAACTGTGTCATTGGTGCCAGAGCTATATACAGGGTGGAAGAGAAAAATATTTTTGTTATTATTTATTTCAAAAATCAAGATAGATAAAGTAATCGAAATTTAGGGATTGATGCTTCATTCAATGCATGTGAAAACACAACAAACCGTTTTGAAATATCTTGAAGCGTTCTTGGAATATTTTGGAAAAACTGAAGAATATCATAAAAATTTTACTTTCCACTTTGATTTCGTATTTTCCATTATATAGAGGTATATACTATAATTTAACAACAAATTAGGGTGGGAACTAAACAGCCACATCACTCACCAGCATCAATCATGTATGCGTCAATGCGTCATATACAGGGTGTAAGAAAAAATGATTGTTTTCTTTGCTGTTATAGAAAAATCCAGACATAGAAAGTGAAAAATTAGAGAGGTAAGAAGTTTATGGGGAAACAAACCAAGCCAAGACACCTGATAAGGTGAATTACTGACGTGAATGTGTAATCCACGCGTTTTTACGATTGTTTTTTTATATAGGTACAGCAAAAAAAAAACAATCATTTTTTCTTACACCCTGTATAAAACGCATACATGATTGATGCCGGTGATGCTGCTGTTCAGTTTTAACCATAATTTATTGTATATTTGTGTATATTGTGAAATTTGTTGCATAACTTGAGGATATACATCTGTATAATGGAAAATACGAAATTAAAGTAGAAAGTAAAATTTTGATGATATTCTTCAGTTTTTTTTGAATATTTCAGGAACGCTTCAAGATATTTCAAAACGGTTTGTTGTGCCTTCACATGCATTGAATGAAACATCAATTCCTTAATTTTGTTTACTTTATCTATCTTGGTTTTTGAAATAAATGGAAACAAAAATATTTTCCTCTTCCACCCTGTATATAGCTCCGGCACTGCTGACGCTGTTGGGTGCCATTCTCAACCAGTTCAGGTGGATATGATCAACAAATATGCCAATTGGCATTTCCCAATGACGAAGCTGAAGGTTTTTGGCACAATATTTTCTTTATTATATTGCATGTTGACAGAAAGTCATTTTTTTCGGAACCTGTTCACCCTGTAATAGTTTTTATCACACATAAGTGACCTTTCGAGTTGCTCTTCAATAATCCGTTGGAATTTTTTATTACGGATTTTATCGACAAAAAACGATTTAAGTTGTCAAAAAAAGGCCCTCCTGACCCCCCACATTGAAAAATTGCTTGGCAGCACTTCTCAAATGATATATGAAGGCTTTCTGAACATGCCTGCAAAAAATTGTTCCGTAGTCATAAAATGCATAGTTATAACCCTAGTCCAACAGACTATTTCGGGAAACGTGGATTGCAAATCGCAGGGGAGGCGAAGCTCTCGGCCAAAAAGAACACGTGCTGGTGTTTCCCCTGTGGTGTCGTGAATGGCAGCGCGATACGCCATCAGGAATATCGGCAGATGACGATCCCAGTCTCGCTGATGCTCGGCGACGACCCTCAACAGGTGCTGCTCCATCGTCCGGTTGAACCGTTCAACCATTCCGTCGAACCGTGGGTGAAGGGGCGTCGTCTTTGTCTTCTGTATCCCGAGTAGAGTACATATACTTTGGAACACGTTGGACTCGAAGTTTCGTCCCTGGTCTAAGTGTGACTCCAGAGGTACTCCGAAGCGGCAAATCAGATTGTCTATTAGCACCCTTGCTACTGTAGAAGCCCTATTGGTTGGGTAGGGCGTACGCTTCTGGCCACTTGCTGAAGTAGTCCATGGCAACCAGGATGTATTTGTTGCCATCTTCCGTTGTCGGGAACGGGCCAGCCACATCGATCGCGATGCGTTCAAAAGGCGCTCCAACATTGTGAGTCTTCAGCTCCCCTCGGCTGCGAGTTCTTGGTCCTTTGCTGGCCGCACAAACCTCGCACTGGCGACACCATGTTTCCACGTCGTTCCGGCAGTTCACCCAGTAGAACCGCTCGCGCACCTTGGCCAACGTCTTGTTCACCCCAAGGCGCCCTCCAGTGACGCCATCGTGCATCTCCTTCAGGACCTCTCTCACTTTCTTCTTGGAAAGCACCAATTGAACCATCTCCTTCTTCCCATCAGGACTCTCCCAGACTCTCTTCAGCAGCCCATCATCTATCCTCGGAGAATTCCACTGAGCCCAAAGAGCCTTGAATTCGGGCCCTTCACTAGATATCTCGGCCCATTCCGGTCTGTCCTGGCCAAGTTCCTTCCTTTCAGCAAGCGTAGGCTTGCGTAGGCGTAGGCAGAGCTTCCTTTGAGCTCAGCCGTAGTCCAATTCCTTTGGGTTTCAACGACAATTGCCTTGACTTGACGTTCCCATTCTGCTGATCCACCCTCTTGCAGTGCTTACAGTCCTCGTTGGATGGTCTTCGAGAAAGAGCATTCGCGTTGCCATGACTTTTTCCAGGGCGGTGTTGGACTTTGAAGTCATATTGTTGCAGTTTCTCGATCCACCGTGCCAACTGTCCCTCGGGATTCTTCAACTGCAGTAGCCATTTTAGGGCAGCGTGGTCAGTCCTCACCAAAAATTTCCGGCCATAGAGGTACTGGTGAAAGTGATCGACAGCTTTCACTATGGCCAGTAGCTCCTTACGCGTCACGCAGTAGTTTCTTTCAGGCTTGGACAACACCTTGCTGTAGTACTCCACTGCTCGCTCTTGGCCCTGCTGGTGTTGTGACAGCACTGCTCCAATTCCGCTGTTGCTGGCATCAGTGTCCAGGATGTACTGTCCTTGAGGGAGAGGGTATGCCAGAATAGGACTCGAGCACAATGCAATCTTCAAAGTCTTGAATGAGTTTTCACATTCCTTGGTCCACAGGAATGGCGCACGGTCTTCAGTCAGTTTGTGCAAGGGCTTAGCAATGTCAGCAAACTTCTCCACAAATCGTCTGTAGTAGGTGCATAAGCCCAAGAAACTTCTGACTTCATGCTGATTTCTTGGTCGTGGCCATTCTCGAACAGCATCCAATTTTGCTGGATCGGTTTCGATTTCTTCGGACGACACAACGTGCCCCAAAAATTTGACTTGCTTCTGGAAGAGCACGCATTTCTTTGGGTTGAGCTTGAGATGTGCACCTCGAAGACGTCGAACTACCTCCCGGAGGTTCTTCAGGTGCTCCTCGAAGGTTCGACCGATGACCATCACGTCGTCGAGGTAGACTAGGCAAGTTTCCCATGTAAGACCTCGCAAGACGCACTCCATTAGACGTTCAAACGTGGCCGGTGCGTTGCAAAGTCCAAACGGCATCACAGTAAACTGATAAAGGCCCGTCCCGGCGGAAAACGCCGTCTTCTCTTTGTCATCGTTGTGGAGTACCACTTGCTAGTAACCACTCTTCAGGTCAAGCGTCGGAAATCATCTCGATCCAGACAGCGTGCTTGAAGTGTCGTCAGTCCGAGGCAGTGGATAGCTTTTCTTTGTCACATCATTGAGTTTGCGGTAGTCAACGCAAAATCGCGTACTCCCGTCTTTCTTCGTGACCAAAACAACCAGTGAAGACCATGAGCTCGTCGATTCTTCTATCACGCCTTCATCCAACATGTTTTTCAAGAGCTTCGACACCTCTTCTGGCTTCGCCAATGGTAGGCGCCTGGAAGCCTGTCGAATCGGTGCGGCGTTCTCAGTGTTGATTCAATGTTGAATCACGCTGGTCCTCCCGGTAGGATTACTTTCCATCGCAAAGGCTGCAGCTTCTTCTTGTATGAATTGTGTCGCAAGCTCCTTCTCCTTGCCACTCAGATGTTTCCAGTCAGGCGAGAACATCTCCATCAGCTTTTTCTCCAAGAGCTTGGGAGTCGCAGTCTTTGTCGATATGTCGTCACAGCGTGAGATCCACTCTACGAGTTCACACTTGCCCAGGGTCTCTCCTTCCTTGATTGTTTTGCACGTCTTGTTCGGGTTAATGACTCTGATCAGGATTTTTGTCTTGTCCATGTTAATCAATGTCTGTGTCGGGTTCAGCAATGCCGGCGATATGTCCTCCAGATTGCAAGGTTTTATTAGGTGATGGTGGTAGGTAGGTAGGTATAGTACGTTCAGTCCTACCATGATTCGAAGATGACAAGATCAAAGCTTCCCTATACCTACCTAGTGATAATACCTACCTCAGATAATACCAAACAAGGTCAAAATTAATTTCATGTTGTGCTCAAGGTTGTGCCCTTTTTTGACATTAGAACATATGGCATTACGTGACGGTGACGTGAATAAAAATATATATCTGCTCGCGGTCAGTGAGTATACTTTCGGCTGAAACCGTTCGTTTAGCCGCTAATTCCGAGAAAATCGTGTGGGCAACACTAAGCGGACAACCTGGAGGTTGCAATCTGGAATCTGGAACACACTGTACGGCAGCTATGTTGCTCGCTAGAGAGCCCCAGCAAAAGCGTTCAGGCTTCACAAACTCGAAGCGGAAAAGCTTCAAGTTGAAACCCAGCCGCCCCCGGAGCGCCGCCGGAAGTTTGACACTTCGGAGCGGGCGCGAGCGGGCCGAAGAGAAGCAGAAGGCGGCGGCAGGCGGCAGCGAAGGCGTATATCAATAAAACTTTCTTTAAAATGGCGGAATTTCCGGTGTGGAATTCCGATTTAAGTTTGGGACAGCCAGCAGGCAGCAGCCAAGGAAAGGTTAGCAGCAGCAGCAGCAAAGCCGGGGAGATGTACACTTGAGGGGTGGACGAGGAGGTGGAGAGGAGTATAGTCATCGGATCGCCCAAAGCATCGCATCGGATTTATATTAGGTACGGGATGATGGGGAAGTTTCGGAGCGCGGCGGCGGGTCGTCGTCTGTAAATGAATTCATTTCGGCCGGGTATACGGTTCGGGGGCGTGTGCGGCTATCAGGGCCACTCCATCTTTATCGCACGTTTGTTTGGAAAAGTGTAGGGCCACGGGGACTGGGAATCGGCGGTTGATACACATATTTTTTTCTTTAGAAAAACGCAAGCGTCATCAGTATAGGATCTATCGACGGATCTATGTGCCTATAATACTGTTACGAAACTCGCTGGAAGTCACGACGCGTGAATAAGACTCATATGCACAAATGGCAGAGGTGCTGTTCTCAGAGAGTCTGCCAGCCTCGTTGCCACCATAATACGCAAAACGAAAAAAACTTCTCAATTTGACAGTGTTCTTGGACTTCTAGGACTCAACTGGATAATTTCCGTGTGGTTTGTCCCATTAGGAGTATGCTTACTTGAGGCAAAATGGGCGTGAAAAAGAAATAGGTCAATAGACCATTTCCGCATGACGTCATACGCACGTGTCGAACAGCTGATTCGGGGCAACGTCAAACATGATGTCAACCATACGTGCCAGCTTGTCAAAACTTTGTGACACCAGTGACTTCCACACACCGACACCGACCAAGGAGGTTATACACCGACCGACAGATTGACATACTACCAATCTGACTGACGCACATGGCTGACGTAGCCCGCGTGCCCCGTGACAGATAACGCAGATCTGACTGACGTTGCCCCGAATCAGCTGTTCAAGACGGAGCTGCGTGACGTCAGTGGAAATGGTCTATTGGGTCAAAAATGACTTGGGTTGTTTCAGCAATGAGCGACTCAAGCGGACTTTGCAAAAAAGTTACGAAAATATTACAAATTTTCCAAAGTAATCATTGGCTTACTGTATGAATGCGTCAAAAATTAATATGATCAGCTTATATGTTTGCATCAACTTACTGTGTGTACCAAATTTGGTCGAAATCCATTCATCCAATTTTGAGTTACAACCAAATAACCATTTTCAAAACTCAATTTTGGTAGCCTCTACCTCCGTTAATGCGTTTCCAATATATTTTTTTCGAGAAAGTCCACTTATTTTTTGATGCGCTATCACCTCCTAAAATATCAACAAAAAAAGTGAAGCACCCTGTATGAGGTGTGGGCACCGCCAGGGCGAGCCAGATTAGAACTCGCAGCGACAGTGAGCAGAAAAGCAGATCAGCGAAGTTACAAAGAGCGAAATCGAAGTGCGACAATTTATGTTACTTGAGAATTAGTACTACCTAGGCATTAACAGTAAGTGTGCCTAAGTTTAAACGTTTATTGTCTCAGTTCGTAACATTGCTGTCAGAAGGAGCATAATAGCGGAACTCCTCGGAACAAAACCCTACGGAGCCGCCTTCAATTTTAGTCATCTTGACGGCGGCCCTTCAAGGCCGACAAAAACTCGTTCCGCCAAGCTCCAAAACGGAAGCAAATTACAAACTGAAGGTACTAACATGAATTTCGGTCCAATACGCAACTTTGAGCGGCTGGGTTTCTTTAAATTCGGTTTCATTAACTTTTCATACGTAAATCCTGCTGCAACTGCAGGCCTGCTGGGATGTTCCTTGTCTTGCCAATAGTTCTTCATGATTCGTCATGTCTTTTCAGCTGCAAGAGGTGAATGGATTGATGATTCCATGGGACCCCTTTTTTTGGACAAAGGCCTAGTACTTTTTTAGTTTGAATCAGCCTAAAGTTGAACCGGCTTCGAGAGGTTAGAAATATTTTTGACACCTGTCAAATGTCAAAGCTGCTTTGATTCATTTGTTCATTGGTGAAAATTAAAAACAGGTCGAAAAATTACTACATTTTCCAATACAATGGAAAAAAGCGTCAGATATCACGTCCCACAAAAATATTCCGTCTATCTGCAGAGGATATGCGTAAAAAATCCGTTCCAAAAGTGGTTCGAACGACGAACGCTGAATGAAGCCAGAGCAGCCAACCGCAAAGTTTTGTGATTTTCCATATTTCAGATTTGGAAACTTAAAAACAAAATCTCACAGCCGACTAGAATCACGGTACAGGTGAACATACTATACCAGGAAACACGATTCCCGCAAGTCTGGTGCAAAAAACCCCTTTCTTTTATATCTTTGTAGGTACATATGCAATCCTCTCCTATGAATATACTTCGTGATACAATCACAACTAAGTAAGGTTGAACGTTTTGTTTTAAAATCGCGTGATGCAGAAAAATGAAAATGAAAAATCAGACCGTTAGGTAGGTATATAGGTATACTTAGGCGAAACTGGAAAAATTGGGACATTTTAGTGACCTGGCGGGACATGATATACAAAAGAAAAGTGAGACTGTCCCGCTTAAATCGGGACGTCTGGCAGCCCTACCTAAGATCCGGCGATCCGGTCCGGTTCGGCCACTGCCACTGAGATTCGGTTCCAGTTCCGGTAGGGGAAGGGGTGGAGGATTCGGCCACCATCAATTACTCATCTCCTGTTTGAACTTCGCGCTGTATCTTAGTTGTTGAGTTTACCCCTCTTCTGAGTGTTTATTGTCAGATGGCATGAGTGGGAGCGAGGTGAGATGTATTTTAGAAAGGTGAAAAAATAAAGTTCATTGGGCCTCATGAATGAAGATTAAGCAATTGCTTTTGCTTAATTTTTTGTTATTAAAAAATTCTCAAAAAATCAGAAACTTCAAGTATAATTCTAGTGCCAAGTTCGTACAGCAGTCCAGGACAATTTCACTCTCAACACAACCCGAATATTTGATGTGCAGCCAAGCAGGGGGCATTTTCTCAAGTGGTTGTCCCTGCCTGTTTTTCGTACGTTGGATTTCGTTAGAGTTTCATCAGAATTTCAGATATGGAACATGTTCTATTTGCAGATTCAAGCCCCTGAACATGATAACGATGTGAAACTTCAGTGTCCGAGTGGAGTAAAGCTCCCCTGGACGTTATATACTTTTTGTGCTTGTGCTATGCCTGAGTTTCGTGAATCTGCAGCATTCAACATAAAAATTTATATTTTTAATGTTAGACTTCCAATCCGGGAAATTCCAAAACCGTTTCGAGATAAGACACCACACTTCATAACTTTTGTATTAGGAAATTATAAAAATATATTTTTGAAAAATGGGGGTACGATTGAGTCGTTGCAATTTTGCACCACTTTACGTATCACCCTGTAGAAAACTTACATGAAGTTTCTCAGCATTCACTATTATAGGATGGGTTACGGAAAGATTAGGCTAGTTAACGCAACAAACAAAATGGGAATCGCAATCGGCAATCGAGAGATATTGACCTTCAAAGTTGGACCATTTTTCCGATACCGACAACTTCGTTGTCCAGCAGTTTAGTACAACAATAATCATGGTTTTCGGAATAAAACTTCGAAAAAGGTATTATTTGAAAAAACTAGTGGTGAGTTGAGGTCGCTCCTTTGTTGAAAAATAGCACTGCAAAAGCTTTGTTCTCATGAATGAATCAAGGGGATATAGATTCATCGATGATCACACAAAAACTACTTAATGGACAAAGGATCTCGCACATTTTATGGGTAAAATGGTTCTTGGTCAAATTGGCTGAAATTTGGATATTTTGTAGATTTTGGTCCACAAAGGGAACGCTGTCAAGCATTATGTATTTGTATGGCGAGTTTTCCCCTACAAGGGGCGAGAGGGTGGCTCAGTCATGCTTTTGCGTCATCATTCAGGAAGAAAGCAATAGTTTCCCGAAAATCGCCAGAACAGTTCGATTTTCTATTCGAGAGATGCAGCTTTTCGTCATAAATTCACTCATTTTGAGACAACCCCCCCCCCCTGAGGGGGTCACTCGCCCTAACACTCACTCGAGCATTTTTAGCGGACGGATATTCGAAAAATCTAGCCTACCATTTGATTCGTGAGTCAATTTCCAACCATTACATTTTTTTCAAAAGAATAGGCCAGAGATAAGAGACGCAGCCCTTGAAAAGAGACATAATACTCGCTATGAGATGAGGAGCGCCACACGCACCGGCTCACGAACTTTGGTTGTAGGGAACAGGGGATAATAGAGAGAAAAAAGTAAAAAGTTCCCACTGGCTCGCAAAGTCCACTTACTTCTTTTACAGTGTCTAGGAGCTGGGCCTAACCCTAACCATAACCTTTAACCCTAACATAAATGTTGAAGCCGCACAATAAGAATTTCGAACTACGCTACCCAAAGTTTAAATGTTGGTCAAGGTGTAGACTCAAGTGTTCATCGGAGTATTGATGTGTGGCAGGTTTGAAATAATTATTAGGGAAACTCATCTTTCTCGGATTTTTTTAGAAAACTCAGCTATCCCAGTTAACAGCGTTGAGGTAGGGTTAGTTATAGGAATGAACCTTTATTCAGTCGGTACAGTGATTTCATGTTGAACTTATGTCTGTGCTTATTGCGTTCAAAGTCGATCTCAACACTTCTCAAGAGCTCTATCCTCGAACCACAACAAGGAAGTACAGGGTGTCCACGCGAGACGGATACCCCCCCATAAGAAACTTCCCCTTCAAGATAATTCAAAAAAGGAAGAACTTTCCTGAAACAATTTTTACGGTAGTTTCCGAATATGTCAAGTATAATTTTCTATTCCGTTCCATATACAGGGTGTCGCAATTTTTTTGGAATTTTTCCAAAACACTCTGTATCTCATCACCACAATCGAAGCACATTGTTATCGTGATTACATATATGCATGACACTTCTCAAATTTTTCCTGAAAAAAAATTGAAAATTCACGATGGGACATCAAAAAAAATATTTTTTTTTTTGGAAAGATCGATTTATTTTAGGAATAAAATATGTCCCGAATATTTGTTCAGTCATTTTATGTCATTCTATGTCATTTAACAGTGAAATAAAATATCCTGGACATATTTAAATTCTGAAATGGGTCCATCATTCTCAAAAAGTAGATGTTTTTAGAGATGGCATTCTAAATTTTTCAATTTAAAAAAAAAATCTAGAAGTTCATTGCATGTTCCTAATTAGGATAACAATGTGCATCGATTGTGATGATGAAAGACAGAGTGTTTTGGGAAAAAATAAAATAAAATTGCGACACCCTGTATATGAGACGAAGTAGAAAATTGTACTTGACATATTCAGAAACTACGGCAAAAATTGTTCCAGGAAAGTTTTTTCTTTTTCAAATTCTCGTAAAGGAGAAGTTTTTTATGGGGGGGTATCCATCTCGCGTGAACACCCTGTACAACAGGATAGCGTCCTGACACTGGATGATCACCAGTCAATACTGTGGTATTCCCCCTTTGTTTTGTTTGTACGTTGGTACCTAAAGTAGGTACGGTCGTTGACGTTCGTGGGTTTTGCCGATGGGAGAGGGAGATGGCGCTACGCTAGGCGTAGCCGGGCGAGCTGCAGTCGCGGGCAGACAGAGAAGAGAATCAGCTGTGGTGAAGAACACGTGATTTTCAGTGCATCAAGAGTGCGTGGTTTTTACAACTCTAAGGTCGGTCTTTCTTTGATTATTGTACCGTAATTTTGGCTTCCACTCACTCACCAAATCATGCATTTCGATACCTATTTTGTCCGCGAAATTATTGTAAATATCACGACATTCTTTGTTCTCTTTGTTTTCAACGGGCTTGCATAACCCGCAGTTTTTCCCCTTGGGAATCAAGGTGCTTCGCACTGCTTTGAATTTTGTGTGATTCATCTACTCCCAAATGATCTAAATATTGACGGCACAGGCCGTAATCTAGTGGGTGTGTTTTTTGCGCACTCATGACGTGACCTCAAGGCCGCGCTATTGCACGTACTTCGAGGTTTCATTAATTGTTTCTTTCCACAAGTTACGTCACAAACAGTAAGACGACAAAAAGAAACTCTGCTACGCCAAAATCAGCCGCTAAGTAGAGAACATCAATTTTTATTATTCATTTTCATTTCATTGTTCATTGTCGGGTTATACTTGAAAGTAAACGAAGGAAAGAAGACTTGCACGCTTCTCCGTATCCTGGGGGGGGGGGCTCCACCTACTCGTATGAATCTGCTTTGTTGAGTCTACTAACCTTTCCTTATTTGGGGGGGGGGGGGGGAATTATGTAAAACGACGAAGAGTGGGCCACAGGTTGGCTCGAGTCGATTTTCTTGTATTTACTGTTATTTCTTGTATGTGATTACTGTTTACTAACCATTGTTCTGTTTTGAATGTGAGTATGTATCTGGGGGGTTTTTGATGGGTAACTTCTGGGGAATTCCAGGCGAATGCGTTATAAATACTTCTTTCTTCCGTTTGCTTACAAAGAGTATGACCAACTTTCCAATTCTCTACTTATTCATCTATCACCTGTTTCTTACTTATTTATCCACCTATTTATCTCTTATTTGTTTCTTGTTTATTTACCTACACTATTACTCATCATTTCTGTCTTGTTTATTTATCCACTTGTTCACTTATCATTTGTTTCTTGCTGATTTGTTCACTTGTTCACAGTTTGTTTCTTGCTGATTTATCCACTTGTTTACATGTCATTGGTTTCTGGCTGATTTATTTACTTGTTTACCGATCGTTTCTTTATTGTTTATTTATCTATAAATTTGACTTTGTTTGTTTGTGAAGTGTAAAATAAATTGCTCAGCGTTCAAAGCGTAAACGAGCGAGTTTCCTTTTGTTGTTATGTAAATAGCTTGTAAACGAAACAAACTTTCGAAGAGGTTCAAGCACTGATTCACGCTGACTTGATCAATGCACCACTGGAGTGACTTCTTTGTCATTTCATCATGACTCATTCACACTTGACTTTTGTTCAGATCATTTGGGAAGGGATTTTTCAGCAACCAACCAGGCTATACGCAGGGAAACTTTGACGTGTTCTTCCCATGTGTGCCTGTCAGCGAATACGTCATTTTGTCGTTGCGATCAAATTGACAGTTTAACATGTTTCATGATTTCTTGTTTTGTTTTGTTTATCTGATTTTGTATTCATTTCATTGTTGTAAATTCATGCATTGTCTAAATAATTTGTAGTGACTTTTCTTGTCTCATTTGTTTGTGTTTTGTTGTTTTTCATTCTTGTTGTGTCATTTTATCACTGTCAATTTCCTGTCACTAGGTGTTTTGAGAAAAGAAACGAATTCATTTGAAACTTTGCAATTGATTTTCAATAAACATTCATTTTGCTTGCATTTCATTCGCGTTTCATTCAAGAATCAAACCTCATCCCCAACGACACATTCTCATCTCGAGTAAGAACTGAACACAACGTAGGTAAAAGGTTAACAACGTCAAGAAGGAAAGGGATAACGACGATCACTGCCAACATCGAAAACGGGGTTACACTACAGAGTGGTTCCATCAACCAGGATACACTACATCAAAGGGGCCGTGACCTGGGTATATTACAGAATGGTGCCGTGACCAGGATGGGGCCGAGACCAGGATAAACTACGTTACACTACAATACGGTCCCAAAAGCGGGAAAAGTGATTTAATTCAATCAAGTTGAACTGTGTGCAGTCGACAACTCAAGCGAGAGTCGCGTGAAGCTGCATCTGAAGCTGCATCAGTGTCCGCACAATGTTCGTGCGAGTTTGAACGGAACTCGCATCGGAATAGGAAAGTTTCAATTAGACCACCGCGTCCAAAGAGCACACCATAAAAGTTTATGCGGCAGAATGGTTTCATTCCATCTCCCGAGAACCGGAACAATTCCTATGCGTCTTTGATACAATTTCGAAAGTTATAACAACAAATTGGACTTGCATGAGCACTGCAAAAGCTAATAAGCACAAAATAAGCTTTCCGAACGAAGAAATAATATTGTTGCAATGTGCAAAGCTGCCGCGAAGGATAATAAAGCCAGATGCAACTCTAACTTGAGAAGGTTATTTACAAGTAGGTACGCCTCGAAGTACCTACACCAAATGAGTCAAGTGAAACTGAATAGCCGTTCCCAACTCACTTGGTTCATCAGTGGCGTATTTATGAGGGTGGCATGGGGGGCATGTGCCCCCCCCCCCCCAATCGATCTGTGATGATAATAATAATAAGAAGAAGGTATACCGGCAAAAAAACAGGCGCGCTCCAATAATGTTGAAAATTTAAAAATGTATACCTAATTTCGTTGTATAATAGGTACGTAATAACGTTCTACCTTTCTACACAATAATTACTATTAGTCCAAGTCTTTGCTGTTTATTGATGGATGGAGGCTTTTTTCTGCCTTCTCCTCCTTCCCCCTCCCGCAAACACCTTCTTACGTATCTTTATTTAAAGAAAATTTACCTTGCCCCCCCCCCATCCCAAATCTCTAAATACGCCACTGTGGTTCATAATGATAATAACAAATACATAATTTATTTATTATTACCTATTTCAATTACAATAAACAAGGTATAAGTTCTAACACCACCTACATTATAAACTCAAAAATAAAACAATTCGTCATGATAATAATAATAACAAAATATGCAAATCAGAAATTTCTAAAAATTCCAAAAAGAAGTAAGCGATACTCGTCTAATGAACTTCTTGTTACCTACCCTTTTACCGATTTAGCAAATACGCAGGTATAAGGTCAAATACATAGGTACACCAAAACAAATTATTGTTCATTGTCGAGTTCATTGTAGTCAATGTAGTCTGAAGACAACAAAGTAATATTCGGTACAGATTATCATACACCTACAAAATAACATGCCGAGGCTCAAACCTCTATCATAAAGTGCCGAATTCTCCTGTTTATTGGCCTCGAATACCACGCCATCATTATTATTGCCATCGTATAGGAGGTTCGTGGTTTTATCGGCTGTCGGAGTCTCCATACACTTTTATGGGAGTTTCATGATGTCTTCGTTGCTAGACCCTCAAAAGGATCCTGCAGGATTTAGGAAGTTTCCCGGTATGTGAAATATACGACGACGGAGGGCTGCGTATAAAGTTTTATCTCTCTTGAATAAAGAGATATTCGAGAAGAAATTATAATTATAAAACTACCTACTTCAGAAGAGTTTGGAACACAAGTAGCTATAGGTGGGCACTTATACATACATACTACCTATAAAAATGCACTTGAGCAAATGCGGTATTGCATGTGTAAAAGATACCACACAGTGTTGTGAGCAAAACAAATTATATTTCATCAAAATTAGTTAACAAGTCGTGCCAGAACTAATAATAATTATTGATGTGCATCATTAACCAGACAAGTTCATCCTCGAGTTCATCTTTTATCTTATTCAATAATTATTTTGAAGGGTTGAAATTTATTGTTTGCTTATAAAAATTATTAAGGGCTCTTTTTGCATTCCGATAGCGGCCGAATGTCGCAACAAATTTAAAGAAGTTGCTATTTAGATACATTGCCAGAGGGTAATTCCTGGCGGTAGCCTCCAACAAATTGAAACTACAAAAGTCAGTGTTTGAATGTCCCGCAAATCGATGTAATCCGTTAACAGATTGTCCGCGAGGCTACAGGGAATTGTACCTGATTTAATTCTTTTTTCTACCTTGTGTCCTTGCCACAGGAAGGTAGTTGTCCAGAAAGATTTAATTAATTAAATTTGATTAAATTTAAAATTTATAATTTTCAAAAAACCGTTATTTCTCATTTGCATTATTAGGTACTTATACAGGGTTATTCAAAAGTCCGGAATAAAATTCATAATTTTTTTCCATATCTATTTCGGAAAAAACGCTCGAACCGGTCGATTTCTAAAAACGGTAAGCCGTTTTTTCATGACACGTGTCGTGTTCTACCGTCAACCTCCTAACCCCAAGCCACCCTTAGTATTTTTTTTTCAAACGGCACCCTATGGCTTGTGGGGGCTCGTTGGAAAGCTTGTCAAAAACTCTATTCAGATCTATTATTGAAAATCAGATCAGACGCTTCACCATGAAGTTTTGAGGAACCCCAGTTTTACTTAACAGTCCGGAATAAAATTCATAATTTTTTTCCATATTTATTTCGGAAAAAACGCTCGAACAGGTCGATTTCTAAAAACGGTAAGCCGTTTTTTCATGACACGTGTCATGTTCTACCGTCAACCCCCTAACCCCAAGCCACCCTTAGTATTTTTTTTCAAATGGCACCCTATGGCTTGTGGGGTTCGTTGTAAAGCTTGTCAAAAACTCTATTCAGATCTACCATTGCAAATTAGATCGAATGTTTGACCATACAGGTCACCAATTAATCAACAGCAATCTCCGGTACGCATTCGTTCGTATTCCTTTAAAATTCATGGTCAAACGTCCGATCTGATTTTCAATGCTAGATCTGAATAGAGTTTTTGACAAGCTTTCCAACGAGCTCCCACAGGCCATAGGGTGTCATTTGAAAAAAAAATTAAGGGTGGCTTGAGGTTGGGGGGTTGACGGTAGAACATGACTGTCATGAAAAAACGGCTTACCGTTTTTAGAAATCGACCGGTTCGAGCGTTTTTCCTGAAATAAATATGGAAAAAAATTATGAATTTTATTCCGGACTTTTGAATAACCTGTATGTATAACGAATATAAAAACTCATAAATCTAGTTGTAGCGTGCTCCCCCCCCCCCATTTCGGACAACGTACCGGTTCCAACAATGGGAGAACTTTTGTTAACCGCAGACAAGACACCGAGATGAAGTCCTTTTGCACCGTCTTAAGAGATCGGCCCACAATACCATTCCGGGGTATAGATTGCCATTTCTGACCCTCAATTTCTAATTACATTGGTTCGTCGGGCGTAGTGCAGTGGCTTGGCTGCACGGCGCCCTCTCACGGTCACCGCTGGTACGACAGTATTCCAAAAATTACCAAGAACATTGGTCAAGAACGGCTCCCTGATAGGGAGTGCTATACAGCTCGCTAAATAAATACATGAAATATATATATACAGAATAATCCTTGAACATTTCCATCAAACGTTTGTGGAATATCTAAGAGGAATATTCTATGAATATTTAGGTTTTTCCTATAATGTCCAGGATATTTTATGAATATTACCACTGAAACATTCGTAGAATATTCTGTGGAAAATATTCAATGTATTCTGATTTTTCCTAGTACCTATATTTGTAATATGTATTCTAGGAATATTCTGGATATCAACAGCATGTCAGAATATTCAGAGAATATCCCTAGAAAGTTGGGTGCTATCTGGGAAGGGACTGAAAATAAAAATATAGCAAACGTGTTTTAGATGTCGCCTTCGAAATGAAAATCGACCTGTTTTTGCTAGAAAATCTAATTTCAAGAATAAGGGGTTGCTAGGGGAAAAACTTTCCTTCAATTAATAATGAAAGCGTTTTGAGAAGGAGTTGCCCAGAAAAATTTGGAATATTGTTACGAGCGGCGATTCCGTGCATTCTGGTGAACACGCGATCTTTCTAGATTCTTCCATCCATTAGATCGCGGTGCAGATACAAGTGCAGAGTTCTCGAGATTAATTGGTCGGACCTATATAAGGCATCAATTGTCGTCTCACGAGTAGTTATGAATTGGAATGCGAAGTGGTAGCGAACGGGTTAGGAGCGAGTAGTAATCACAGCGATATTCCTAAGTGAATAATTGTTGGCGTGTATCTTTTGTAGTAGGCATTAAAAAACAGTGTGTGTCTTAAAACGATCGTCTCAATTATATTCGAACCCGTACGCGAAATACGTAACAATATGCTTGTCAGAATGATAATTTTGATATCTTCTGTTTGATGAATCATAAGATAGGTAATGCTGTTTGAAATTTTGAAGAAGGGTAGGGTAGGAGCTGAGGGGTTGAAGATAAAAATTTGGCAATAGTGTCCTAGATGTTCCCCCAAAACAAAAATTGACTTGTTTGGCGTTTTTCTAGAAAAAAAATTATCGGTCAGAAACCTGGGGTGGGAAGTTCGGAAATTAACAATTGAACACCCTGCATATGCTCAAATCAAATATCAAATAATATTTATTTCGACTCGAAATAAAAAACCGCATCGTGCGACAATATATTCAAGAGCAAACGCGATGATTCTAGATCATCCACGCAAGCGGGAGATCGAGACGTGCAAACAGGATACCTATATATGCACAATTGGCGGGGGTGTCGAGTTTCCAGAGCATGCCGATATATACGCGAATGTGATGGACGTTTCTGGAAGCCGCGGCAGATCTACTGGCGGTCAGTGTGGAATATGCCAGAGAATGTGTAAAATGTTCTCTAAGCTAACACTCGAAGTATATAAGCGGAGATGGCCGACCGACACCAAATTCAAATTCACAGCAACAGTGAGCGAGTAGTCGGCGAAGTTAACCAAAGCGATATCCAATTGCGGAATAATGATTGACGTGTATATGGCGCGATGTGACGGAGAAAAAGTGTCTGCCCTGACCGGAACTCGAACCCAGGTCCTCCATTTGCCGGATGGATACTCTGACCACTAAGCTATCGGGGAGACAACAGTTCCTTCGCCACATGCCCACATGAGAGCCGCCACATGTATTTAGTAGGACGCAGTAATGAACAGTGTATGTTAACCCGTTCGTCTCTCAATTATAAAAGTACCCAGCGCAAATTCGTAACAGTATTATGGACCTATATCTGCTTACGAAACAAGTAACGCCCTCTGCTAGGTTATGCGTAAATTTACGCATTACGCTAACACTTTGTCAAGTAAGACCTATTCAACTGGCGGCCGTCCGCTGTATACAGTATTATGCTTACGCCACTGCTTGTCGGAAGCTCAAACTTATGACAAATAATTCAAATTTTCCACCACCAGATGGCAACGAAGTATACAAATCGAAATGCATAAACTATAAGCCCATAAGTCAAACTCAAACAGTCGCTCGAACCCAAATCCATCATACCATTCCTATTGGATACACAAAACGATAACGTCAATAAAGTCAATAAGTCAATTACATTGTTTAGGTACATATCGTGTGTGTATATCAACCACATGCAGTGTACATATGTACTAGGATAAGCAGGATAGGCACTGGATATTTACCTGGCTTGCAGGGTCTATCAATCGCGTATTGATTGCAAACGAGGTTGTCGGAAACGTTGACACAAATGTAACAGGTGACTGCGTACTTCTCGAAGTCGGCGGAGATCTCGCGTTTCTCTAATAAAAAGTTGGAAGCCAAGTTTTTCTCGTCTAAAGCGGTGTTAGTCATGAAAATGCAGCTCAACAACATGCTCAGTCTCAACATCACAATCTGAAAACAGAAATGCTCAATTAGATATTTATTTATATAACAATCATCTCTATGTAGTTACGATTTACTTATGAAAACGATTTTTTTGTCTTGCGTCAAGTGAACTGTGACTTCTCCTTTCGGAGCGCGTCGCTATTTTCCCAGCCAACTTGACGCACGACAAAACTATTTTGCCTGTATCCGAGTTATGAATTTATGATACGAATCCTTGCAAACGAGGTTGCAGGAAGCGTTGACGCAAATGTAACAGGTGACTGCGTACCGAATGCTTATCATGAAGTGGATATCGAAATATTGTTTCCAGTTGGCTTTAGAAGCGAAATATTCAGCGATTCAGCCAATCCTCTCGCTCCATTAGATGCATATTTGACTTCAAGGCCAAGCGAGAGTGAAAACTTGTTCAATCGCGCTCAAGTTGGTATTTATTTAAACTTGAGGAGTCAGAATATAGGTATAGAGTGCGCACTTCGTCGCTTTAGTTACAAACTAAACTGCTAGACAATTATTATTATCAAAGTAGAACGTTTGAACATTTCAATGAAGTTTAAAGTTGGAGCAATGCCAGAAGAGGACTAATTCGAAAGGTTTTGTTGTTTGTTATGGATAACTGACTTTTTGCTCTATATTACGAAAGCGTAGAGAGGCCATATTATTATGTTTTGTTCCACTTTTAAATTGTGAGATAACTCGCAATTTTGACAGTTGCAACTCGCAATTTTAGCATTCAAGCACAAGCATTCCAAAACATTCCAATCCATTGTGGAACATTCAAGATCGTTCCACAACATTCCAGAATGTTCCGGTATGTTCTGAAATGTTCGGGAATAGTCTGGAACGTTCGGAAACATTCAAGATTATTGTAGAACATTTGAGATCATTCCAGAATGTTCCGGTGTGTTCTAAAATGTTCAGGTGATTCGAGAGTATTTGAGATAATTCCATCACATTCCAGAATGTTCAGGTATGTTTTGGAGTATTGAGGAATAGTCTGGAATGCTCGAGAACGTACCGGAACATTCCAGATCATTCTGAAACATCTCAGAACACTCTTTAAAGTTGTGGAAGGTTTCTGGAGCATTGTGGACTATTCGAATCCTTTTTGGCGTGGGGCCACCTTATTGGTAGTATTTGGATACCTACCTGTGATTGCCAGTTATACAACAGTCAAAATTGCGAGTTGCAACAGTCACAATTGTGAGTTGTAACTGTCAATACTGCGAGTTGCAACTGTCAAAATTGCGAGTTGCAACTGTCAATATTGCGAGTTGCAACTGTCACAATTGTAAGTTGCAAAAGTCAAAATTGTGAGTTGTAACTGTCAAAATTGCGAGTTGCAACTGTCAATATTGCGAGTTGCAACTGTCAAAATAGCGAGTTGCAACTGTCATAATTGCGAGTTGCAAACTGTCAATTGCGAGTTGTAACTGTCAATTGCGAGTTGCAACTGTCGATTGCCAGTTGGAAGTGAAAAATTCATAATTTAAAAGTAGAACAAAACATATGGCCCCTCTATGCGGTCGTAGTACTCGTAGTATTCCATAGTCCATACAGGGACCTCGCCGGTTATACGACCTATACCCTCTTCACCGGGAGTGAATAGTGAAAATCTGCTTATTATATTCGTATTCGTGATTTCGGGATTTTAATACTGTAGAGAATTTTACCAAATTGACTAAAAAAAAAAATTAAAAATTGCAAATGTTGATATATTTAGTAGAGCCTCTTCATTACAAATTATAAAATCGGTTGTGTCACCCCAAAACTTTTCCGACTAGTACCCAGGAACTTATGGAAATTTTGGTTCAAAACGTCCCTTCGGGTGGGAAGTTGACATTAGAGGGAAAGATTAAAAATAATTTGCAGGAAATGAAAAACTTAATTTTTCCGGGACAACCTCAAATCTTTTTCCAAATCATCGCATTGCAAAAATCGTCAGTTGAGGCTTCACTTTAAGCTCCATCGTTAGTTAAGGCTTCGCTTTAGGCTCCATCATCTAAGTCCAGTCTAGATAACCCAGGCCGGTTTTACATTTTCAACAGGAAAATTCCCGGGAAATTGGAATAAAAATTGTTGGGAAATGTTCAACAACTAGTGACTCACTATGTTTTGAGAAAAGTGGTGAAAATCAGTTCACGGAATGAAAAGATGACAAATTTGCAGCTATTCCAGAGAGGAAATCTTGAAAACCATGGGTCCGATTTGAAAAATGCTTCGTCCAAAAATTAACTCAATCTTTTCTCCAACTTTCATTGCCAGCATGTCTGCACCTAAAATGAATATTTCATAAGCCTCACCGCATGTCGAAGCTTGCACTGCCGTTTTTTCAATTTCACGGAATGTGCAAATTCCATTTAGAAGAAATCACCTTCGGAAAACCGGAACCGTATCGATTTTGAAAATAGATCTACACGACGCTCAATACAGTCTACTTCTGGTATCAATTGAAATTTTTTGAAAAAAGTCGATCCCCGAGCAGGCATGAATTTTTGAATGGAGTCCTGCATCAAAAGCGAGTCGTCCTGGTCAAAACACGGGTGAGAGGCCCTCTCGGGTGGCAACGGCTGAAAGAAATTTTGAAAATTCATGACGGTAGACTGGAAAATGGTGGGAAACTGCGACTGGAGACTCAATTTGATTTTTTTGTAGTGTTGCTTTCTGCCAAATTTGGTTCCAATTCATCAAATATTTTGGTCTTGAATAATAAAATGGCAAAGTTTTGAACTTTGACATTTTTTATTATTTGACATATGACATATAGGGCAATACTTTCAACAGTTCTAAATACAGTTTTTCAAGGGCTTCCAGATAATGAATTGCAAGGGGTCGCACTTCTGCGACTAGTTTAAAAAAATTCACTTCAATTCGCGCTAGTAAAGAATTGTTGGTTGCCTAAATAGACGGCCATACATCGACAAAGAGAAACGTCAACATTGAAATACCGAGAGTTCATAAATTAAATGGGTCAAGGGTGCCTGTGAATTTAAAAACGTCTGTCTAAACTAGCGTGATCCTTTTGTAATAAATTTGTCAAACTTTGACAAGTTACGTCCCATATTATTGATCTCTGATCTGCCATAAGTGCACGAGAATACTTCAAGTAGGAAAATACTCCTCGATCATGTAGGTTTCGTGCCCTGCCGTGAAAACCACATTTAAAATGTTCCGAAAACAAAAACTGTGGCTGGTTTGACAGATTACAATAACCAAAAAATTACAGACATCAAATAAACGATGCTAGTCCCGACAGATGTTTTCAAACTCACAGCCACCCTTGACCCATTTAATTTATGAACGCTCGGTATTAGGGGGAGACGGTCGGGTAGAGGGAAAGAACTGAGTAATTTTACAGTAAGCAGCGGTGTTCCAAGTACTGGGCCGGGAATTCGTGATAAAGGTAGGTTTTATTTTGATTTCTTTTGCTGATTTCATTCCTCAAGGTGTTTCCTGCCTTGGCACGTGACTTTGTCGCTCGGTCAATTTTGCATGTTCCATTTTTACAAATTTTAAGTAGGTTTTCCGAGTCGCGGCGAGCGTCATCGTAAATTGCGACATTAATTTGTGATTTTCGCCCTAATTGAGCCCAATCGGACAGAGAACGGGAAAACATCACTCGTACGATTTGTTTAGTTCGTTTCTGAGACAAAAGCGAAAGCCTCCTTTTATTGGGTCCAGGTGTGGTGTCGTGTTATAATCGGGTAGGTAGCTACGACGTAGGTGTAGCACCGCACTGCCTGTCCGCCGTCTGGAATTCTTGCCAGGCCCGGATTCAAAAATTTTTACATTCAAATCCTTTATTACTCAAGTATCTATGTTTTCTCGTTGGGTTACAAAAGACCTCATGAATTCATTCATTCACCTACTCAGGAGTGTACGTTGTCATGCCAGTGTTTGTTGGTACTATAATTCCTGCAAGCGGCAAAGCGAAATCAGAAAGAGCCTGGTTGAACCTGAACACGTGTGTGAGCTAGCTTCTAACATTTTATTATCATATTCGACTTATCCTTGGAAGCCGTGTACGGGCCAGCACTTCCTGGCTGCTCAGGAATTGTACAAATGTTGAGTAACTTTTGTGTGTTTCATGTTTTGGGGTTTTTCTGATTCCTGTTTGAGGAATTAGGGAGGGTCGGGAATTGAGGGAGCAGTTTCAGGTCAGTAATAAATCGGTCTCAACTCTAGGGAGACCACCAAGATATTGGGTTCAGGTCTTTTCAGTGGTCCCTTGAGCCTTTACAAGCAAAAACCTACTCTATTGGAACCCAGAGTCTTGATTTAATTGAGTCGCATGTGTCTACTAATTTGCTTTTAAAAGCGAGTGTGCTTTCATTCGTAAAACGTAAAATTGAATCCTGAGCGTATGGTACCCACCAAAGCGTAAGCGAACGAGTCTCCTTTTGTTGTTACGTGAATAATTTGCAAACTAAACGAACATTCAAAGACGTTTGAGTATCAATTTATGCTGGCTTGATGAATGCATTACCAGAGTGACCTCTCTGTCATTTCACCATGACACCATGAATTTTTGTAAGATCACTTGGGAAGGGATTTCAGCACTCAATCAGGTAATAGGCAGGGATTTCTTTGACGTGTTCTTCCCATGCGTGCCTGGCAGCGAATACGTCACTTTTCTCTTGCGTTTGCTGACAGTTTGACGCGTTTGATGATTTCTTGGTATGCTTTGTTGATCAAATGATGTGTTTATTTTGCTGTTGTGAGTTTTGCATCGTCAAATGATTTGCAATGATTTTCTTGCTTAATTTGGGTTTGTGTTTTGTTGTTTTGGTCCATGTTATGTCCTTTTGTCACTCTGTCATTTAGTGTTGTGAGGTGTTTTGAAAGAAGAAACAGATTCATTGAAAGTTTGATAAGGATTCAAATATGAAGTTCATTTTGCTTGCCTTCATTCTCGTTTCATTAAGAAATTTCAGCGTCATCCCCGAACCCACGTTCTCATCTAGAGTAAGAACGTGAGAAGGGGGACGGGGTAACGACGATCACAGCCAAACGTCGAAAAGTGGGTTACATTACAATATTGCAAGTGAAGTTCCATGAGATATATAGCTTCTGACATTTATTTATTACCACTATGACACCAGAAGAAGAGAAAATTTTGCGACGCCTTATCACCGAATCAACTGCACAAAAAGAATTCGGTACTGGGGGCCGAAATTATTCAACCATCTACTCAGAGATTAGCAACAGCTTCCAGATAGAGCATATGAAAAAAAAATCAAAGACTATCTTTTGGAGAATACTTTCTACAGTGTTGACGAGATTCTTAGCCAGCCTGAAACCTGAATCTCGAATGCTTTTAATTTGTACATTGTTCGTCTAAATATTTGTCATTATGTGGTGTTGTTATTTATACCTATTGTTGATGTTTTATTATTATCTTCGTCATGTTCGACTTTTCCTGTAATTGTTATTGCAGCGAATAAATTTTCTATCTATCTATCTATCTATCTATTGTAACACTTGGAAGCAATGTAAGCTTAATTTTTTTTCAAATCCAATAAAACCTTATGCAGAGCCCTGTATAATATATATGTTTGCGTCATTGCTTGGTTAAAAAATTGGTGTAGGTACCTAGTCATGTTACAAAACCTCCCAGGCCGCAAGAAATCCGTCTCCGATAACGGGTTTAGAGTTCTTCTTTTTTAGTTCAGTTTTCCTCGGATTTTCCACGGTTATAGCTCGAAAGAGTTTTGTCTGTGTTTTCGTCGAGGTGCGAACCCGAAGCTTTGCGTTGACGCAAGTGCTCGGTGCCAACTCGGTGCTTCACTACCATGCGTTGTGCTGGGTTGAGATTCCCGTTCTCCCAAGTTTCCTTTCCTCTTGCATTGCATCACATCGCCTTCGGACGCATCGAGTTTTTCCATCACCAGCCACCGCAGGATTTTCGGTAAGTTCTTTTTCTCTATTTTCTTCTCAAATTCACATCGCGGCAACCTCGCCAATAATAAATAATCTTCGTCCAGAAGTTTATTGCACATTGCGTTACGGAACTCGCTGGAGACCACAACGCGCGAATCAGACACACACCTGCAAAACTGGCTAAAGTGCTTCGCATCGAGGGCTTGCAGCAGATTTTTTTGAAGCTCTCGCGAATACCAAGCGGATTGTGGAATAATGCCGGAATAATGAATAATGATGTTGAATCAACATTCAACATGTCGCCAATCGATAGTTTTTGAATAATTATTGCTGGTGCCTTGAACACTCTATCTCTAGGCTCTAGGAACGCATCTCAGTCCTGCTGTTACCGGTTCGAATCGAAGCTCGAGCTTTTTTATATGAACTATCTTAAAATGCCCTCACGCAGAACGGTCAAAACGGACCATTTTCTTAACGAAAGCTTTCCCACGTGTGCGTTTCCAGTTCCATCCCAAAGTCAGTTTCCATTCCGAGCGTTTTTAATCCCGGCAATCGCGCCGCGTTTAAAGCTTCCCTCTTAAGAGCGGCACATCCCGAATCGGATAAGATTTAGAACCCTGTCACTTTCCATCCAGCATCAGAGAAAACGAAGTCTCGGTAGGAAAATTACCGGTCGTTTATAGGGTCACTCAGCTCGGGGAATCCCCAATTCCCCCGCCCGATCTTCTTTCCCGTCCTCCTTCTCCTCGCATTTTCGGAGCTTGTATTTGTTCTCCCAACGACGCCATCTATCGATATCGAGCCGCACGCACACGGCCCCTCCGGGACTCGGTGGCGTATACATACCAGCGAGTGTTCGAGACATTAATAAAAACCTCTCGCTCGCGCTCCGGCTTGTTGGCATTAGTGACAGTGTGTATACTCGTATATCTGTTTGGGGTTGTAGTTACAGTTGTCTGGCGCTCGCGAGCAAACAAGGAGATTGAACGGGGTTTCATTAGTTTTTCCGGTCCTAGACGTACAGGGTGATTCATAATTCGCCAAGTAATACGCTAACACGGACAATAGTCGGCTTTACTGTGGCATATTCTGAGTACCTACCAAACTGTTGTCCGTATTTTAATTATGGTCCCTACTTTTCATGTTAATAACGTAGGCGTAGAGACAGGCATCGCGACGCCTTCAGAGGTACCTATCATGGACCTGTGCTTGAACTGGACCAACCCTATCTGACATTGCCATGAATCCAGTAAAGGGTCGACATGGTTCTGCTATAATGAATCACCTTTCTCTAATGGCGGCATGACATTTGACACTGTGGAGTGTAGTTGTCAAAATGACATTTTTGGGATAGACATTTGCTTTCTGACTGCCACAGTAGTCAGAGTAGGCGGTACGGTTTCTTTTCGTTCGCTTCCAGCACTTGGTACCTACTGTGAGATACCCGCTTTCCCCAAATGAATTGATTCAGCTGTGAAACGTTTAGTGACAGTGACCCTACGTTGTGTTTTTCGTTGTCGTAAATTATATCACCTTTCCCTAAGTCATTTAAATCGATTTTCCACCTACCTCAACTTCACGTCGCGCTAATACCTCAATCAAACTATAGTAACCTCACGTTCTTTGAAAGAGGATGAATTGAATGAATATCGAGAAATGAACAAAGTCATTTAACCACACCTCAATTTTATCACAAATTAATCAATCATTTACATCGAGATTTACATTCGGTTTCTGGAAGAAAAAAACACCCTAATTACGCGCGAAGACCCTGCGACTAATTAATTCAACCCTTCCAATTCCATTCCGTTTTGCATTCTCCCTAATTTTCGAAACCATTGGTGAACCCGTTTCCTAGTGCACTAGTTTTAATTCCTCGCTTAATTAATTAGTACTTCGTTGAATTTTAATTTTAACCCTTTCTTCTTCCTTGCCCATTTTTCATTTTGTACTAAGAGAAACTTCGATTATTTGATTGTACTTAGAGAGAGATTGTTGTACACTGAGTTTTGTCTTTTTTTTTTATTATTCGTTCATTTAACGTCGGCCTATTTCCGCAACGAGGCCTAACACCGACGCCGGTGAATGCTTTCCTCCACTATACCGGAAATTTTGCCGAACCCCTGTGTGTTCCAACACAGGGTAGGGATTTTTAACGACCACCAACATCGCATGGGGTCGGCAACATCGTTCGTATTTTACGTGCTATGCGACACACGGCGCGTCTTGCATTTAGCAAGCATTCCAACTGAACCAAGGAGCTTGTTTTCGAGGCCGAAAATCCGTCCCCGGCGGAGATCGAACCCGCGACCTCTGGAGTGGTAGTCGAACGCGCTAGCTAACCACACCACAAGCTCCTCGAGTTTTGTCTTGATCTTCCGAATTTATAGCCATTATTTTAATTATCGATCAAATAATTTACATAAATTTGAATGTTTACATTCCATGAATTTTATTTCCGGCTGGTGCTGTATAGTTTGAACTTACAGCCTCATCCAGCAGTTTTATTTCACGCTGGGTTGAATAACTTCACACACATCTGCAATCAGTTGTACAGTTGTCGCGGTGAGCCTCTAATTAATTAGCCTGCAAAATTGATGTTCTGTTCCTTTCTGTCTTGAAGTGTTTTCGAAAAGACACTGAATTTTCTTGGCATTGCTCAAGGGGTTCTCTCTTTGGGAAACTCAACCTTATGCCCATAAACTCTTTGTCGTGCGAAAGGGTTGAATATTTGATTCTATGGGGAAAATAACGCGTGATCGAGATTTTCGCCCAGATTTGATTTGCATAAATACTGCAAGTGCTTGTCTCAAGCTAATAGAGTCTACAAAATCATGCTCTGTAGGAAGCTAAATCTGTTCGAAAGGGTTACTGAGGTTTTCACCCTTTTTCTGGCTCCTTGAAGGTAGGTAGCTAAGACAAGGGGCCGCATTTAAAAGCTCAAAGCAACTACAGGGAATTGAAGTCGGCTTGACGCTTATCATGGCTGTTTGAAATATCAAAACAAAACCTACTATCATTTTATAAACCAAACAATTTCGTCAACCCTATTAAACAATTTGCATTTGATTACAATGGAAATCAGATTTGCCTCAGTATTTTCCTTTCTCGTCACTGATGCACTACAACTATCAACAATGGTTTTTCCACTTTTATAATTTATTCTTGTCGAGTAATAATTCTCGTTTACTACACACGTCTGCCGTTGTCGGATACTCCGACGCCAATCTTCATTTACCCCCGTCTTTACTTTCGGACCGATTCTTTCCTCTCACTTTCCCTCTGTCTCAAGTATGCAAACCCCTGTCCCGCAAACCCATGCGCCGGCATACGCTTCCTGACTCTACCATCATCCTTCGTCACTTCCCAATATCGTCCGTAATTCTAATTTATTCCTAAATATTTAATCCCCTTTTATTTTATAATTTTGAGGCGTCCCACCACTCCCACCACACTACATACAGGGTGTTTCAAAAATACGTGTCATCCTTTTCACCTCAGATTCAGATTTTCAAAATATTTAGATCGTGATATTTTAAATTTTTTAAAAGTGCCCCTGAAAAAGTAACAGGTCTTCAAAGTTCAATTTTTGAATTCGTTTTTCATCCACCAGAGTGTGCTGATATACGTCTCTGTGCGTATTCTATTCTGTTGAACAATGATAGTATATTTGAACAAAAATTCCCAGAGGGGCGTAGATAGTGGGGGTAGCTCCCTTCCCCCCCCCCTCCCACTTTCTATTCCCCTGAAGATTTTCCAAAACTGATTACATTCATAGACTCCCTGTTTGATTTGTAAAAAAAAGTTACTCTTGCAAAATTTTGATTAGAGGCTTCATTTGGGTTTGAAACTTTGAAAAACATCTCGGAATCGCCACTCCCCAGGGCCCAATTTTTTTTTTAGAAATTAAAAAATGGATTTCAAGGAAACTCATAATTTCTCAACTAAAATGAGTTTTTCAGGTGTTTTAAGTTGATAAACCACCATTTTTGCTGTGAGACATGGAGTTTTTTAGAAAAAAAAACAATTTGGGCCTTAGAAAGTGGCGATTCCGAGATGTTTTTCAAAGTTTTGAACCCAAATATCTCAAAAATGAAGCCTCTCCTTTTTTTTTGCAAATTGAACAAGGAATCTAGAAATGTAATCAGTTTTTGAAAATCTTTAGGGGCGTTGAAAGTGGGGAGAAAAAAAGGGAGCTACCCTCCAGTACCTACGCCACTGGGAATTTTTGTTCAAATATGCTAGCATTGTTCAATAAAGACGTATTTCAGCACACTCTGGTTGAAATTTGGGCAAAATCGGCCCAGCCGTATAAAAGTTTTGAATAAAAAAACGAATTGAAAAATTGAACTTTGAAGGCCTGTAACTTTTTTCAGGGGCACTTTTAAAAAATAAAAATAGCAAAATCTTCACATTTTGGAAATTTGAATCTTGAGTGGAAAGGATGGCACTTATTTTTGAAACACCCTGTATGAGTCTAAAAGTATATTTGTAAGTGATGGCTTAGGTCTCGGTATTTTAAATAAAAGAAGAGACGGTGTTTCCTGCCAGAAATTATTATAACTGAGTCGAGCACACGAATACGACTCTTTTGCTCCAGTCAGTTCGGCTTCTTATTTGGTTCTTTCAATGTCCTGCAACTGCCGTAGGTACCTCATTTCTACTTTTTTCACACAACAAAAGAGCCAAATTAGGTCAGCAGTTGCAGTTTTACACTATTTTCCAGTCGGCCGTATGAATTTTCATAATTTCATAACGCCCAATAATTTCTCAAAAACCCATTCCTGCTTGGGGATCGCCTTTTTTCGGAAAATCCCAACTAATATTGAAAGTACAATGGATTGGGCGACCCATTTTTAAAATCAACACTGTATACGGTAGGTACCAATCAGAAACTTTTAGAGGATCGATTCAAGGTCCCTGGGAAAAATCGTAAAGAAAAAGTTTTTAGTTCTTCAAAATAGCTAAAAGGGGAATCTCTTAGTTGGTGGATTTTATCGTGGACACCCTGTACAACTGTACCGTCAACATTCAGCTTCCTCTCACTGCTATAAACTTGACCATTTTCTCTCTAATTTAGATTTGATTGGCGCAGTTCCGGCACTAAAGCTAAATTTTTCGCTGTAATAAAAAACAGGTCGTGAAGCGATTTCTGTCATTCACCGATTTTAACTCGTGGCCAGTGTAGTTATCCTGAGAGAGATGGCTCCCCAATGGGGCCTTGCACTGCCACTTTTACACACCGAGGGCGCCACGACTGTTGGGGGCAGATTCGACAATTTTGACGGCGTTGATGCTTCAGCGACCGACGTCCGTCATTTTATGTCTTGATTTGAAATTTGGATAACCTCTGTTTCTTGCTTGACGTCTCCAGTCACTGTCAGTTACTGGTCAAACTACTCAAACTCCCCTGTTTTTCGCGTCGTTACGGCCGCTTTATCGAAGTAGGCGCCCCCTACAGTAGTGGCGACCTCACGTTGAGTTTTTCAATTGCAAGGCCCCATAAGGCATTTCCACATGACGTCACGAGCTCGTCAGTGTTGCCAACCTAGTTAAATTTATAACCTCAAAAAAAGTGTTCGGGAACAACCCGCGTTGTTATGATTGGAAAAAAGTACTTTTTTGAGATTTTGAATAACTTGGGAAGCAAGTTTGTGCGTGATAATTATTCACAAAACTTCGGAATTTCGATCAATACCTACAGTTGGAAGTGTATTGGCCTAGATAGCTCAATAAACAAGAAAGTTTGGTGAAGTGCTTAAATTTTTTTGTCGAAAAAAAAAAAGAAATCCGTGGCTTTTTTGGAAAACTGGACTCTTGGAAGGAAAGAGCATCTCAGGAAGTATCTCAAATTGCCAAGAAATGCGACTCAAAGACATCTGGGAAGGAGAAAATATGCCAGTTTATTATCCTGCCGATAAGGTAAAAAGCTGACTAAATTGTTGGAATACAGAATAAATGTGAGATGATTTACAAATTATCCATTACTAAGCGCCCTTCTGATTTCAGAAAGTATGGCTGTGGCAGAAACTGTGACCTGTGGCGATATCAGAAGATACCCGGAGCCGAGCTTGGAGCCGATCCCATCTGGTTCACATGTGCTTATATCACAGCGAATATTACAACTACAGTGAAGTAGAAAATGGAAATTATTGTCAATTCAAACATCCAGGCTTGTGAAAGCAATGGAGAAAGCATGGCTAGAGACGTAGAGGACTCAATGGACGTGAAAATTGGGTTGGAGTAGTTGAATTTTCTTTTTGAGGAAAAAGTGAGAAATTCATGGTTTTTTCGAAACGCTGGGCTCGTGGAAGTACGAAGTATCACAGAAAGTATCCCAAAGCGCCAAGAAATGGGAAAGAGGAAGGAAGGAATAAACTTGAAAAAATATATGGAGGTTGTACGGATAACGATAAGGATGGGTAACTAAATTGCTGTAATACAGTTATGTTTGCACAAAATTATCTGTTGCTAAGCCTCTCTAGTTTCAGGAAGTACTTGTGTCAAAAATTGTGGCCTTCGGCAATCTGAAAATGGTAAAATCTACGGACTGAGGAATTGCTACGTCGACCACAATTTGGAACCTTGAATCCTCAATAGAACAATGAATATTTGTATTTTCAAGAAATGTATCTTGACACAATCAAGTTGTAATTGAAAATTCAACATCGTTAAATCAGGTGTAAAATTTCTGTCAAGGAGGGCTCCGGTGACCGAAGACATCTTCGGTGGCCGAACAGCTGTTCGAGTTAAACTTCCATGTTTTGCCGCTGTCCATATTCTACAGCCGAAGTGAAGACATTCCTGCACTTTTAAAATATAAAATATAAACTAAAACTATTGTTTGTTTCTTTAATCCAGCAGTAAAAGCTGGGCCTCAAGTATTTGGATGATTGGGAAGCACGAACCGAAGAGGTACATACCTAGCCCCTCACAAGTCATATCACTCCAGCAATGCCAGGAATGTAAACCTCCAACATTCAGGTGAAGTTTGGTGGCGAAGTCCAGGCCCAATTTCGTCGGAAAATATAAATTTTCACCACTACCCTGTGCAGGTAACCTAACATGTTTGGCTTGCTTTTACACAAAAAACACACTTTTCCACGAGAACTTATTTTGCAGACGCATTAAGAACTTTGCTTTGAACTTGATACAAAGGTTTCAAACTCAAACTCAAAAAGGTAGCTGAGAAAAAAAATGCAGAAACTGGAACTCCATAAGCGCCCTGTAGTTGGGTTGTCCCCGAACATTATTTGGTTCAAATTTGGCAGGCAATTCTGGACTGTTGGCAACACTGCTGTGATGTCAATGGAAATGCCTAACTGTGGTAAACGTCACTTCTGCCTCTCACCACAACTTTTGGGCATACCCACCTACAATAAAGAGTCTGGATGCCCGACAATTTGAGTCTTTAGTGGCGTATACACTGCCAGCAGTTTTAGAGTACCTGAGTTAGATATCAAATAAATTAGGTGCATCGGAGCTATAAACACCGACAAGACGACCTGTTGAATCTCGTGTTGAATTAAACGAAACGAAAGGGGCAGTTGGTTGGTATAACACGCGCTCGGCTCCGATTGCGCTCAGCTGATTGACCCCTGACCTACTCAAAACTCACTGACTTTTTGTTCGATGTTCCTCCACTGCTCTGATCTTGGTTTGCCGTTATGCTGATCGTTATCATCATATCTGAGCCATACGAGCAATCGAATATCCGAAGCTTCTTTGTGTATACAGATCTTGTACGAACCTGCTCACATACATAGGTACACACCTAACCCATCACAAATAAACTGCCTTGCTCCGCCACAACCATTAACGTTATTGCCACTAGAGCTGCAAGCTAGAGCCAGAGTTTGACTCCACAGCCAAGAAGCATCAGAGAGTAATGGAAGCTATTTTCATGCTTCTGCTTCCATTATTAAAACTGCGCTTTTATGGAAATTCGGCTTGCGTACGACGGCGCTTGCAGCAGCAAGACATGCTGCGAGACGTTCCGTCTTGTTCATGTGAACACGTTTCGTCTGGAACTAGCGCGATTCAAAAAACGACCAAGAACGCGAAAAAGAGCTGACTGGAAATTCATGCGATTTTTTCCAATAGTCGTGCTGTCGTGCGCCGTGTACATCTACTCATTTTAATGTGTGTCGGGGAAACATCAGGCGGTTCGCCGGCCGTCCGTCCGAACGCTGGAGAAAAACTCGGAAAATGGCTCGTTATTGATCAAAGCGAAGCCCCGGCGGCATGTCAGCGAAACTAGCGCTATACAGGGCGATTCATAATTTCCGGACACGAACGGTAGTACGCTATACTGTGACATAATCTGAGTACTAAACTGTTGCCCATATTTCAATTTGGTCTTTACTTTTCAACGCTTTTCAAGTGGCCATGTTGGTGGTCGTTGAAAATCCCTAGCCTGTGTTAGAACACACAGAGATTCGACTAAATTTCTGGTATGTGGAGGAAAGCATTCACCGGTGTGGAGGGCTCGGATTACGATCCTGGCAGGATCGCCATGTGGAGGGCTCGGATTACGGCCTTGGGTATATAGGTAATGAATAGAGCGACTATGCAGTTCGACTTTAGTAAATATATTGAATGAATTGAAATAATAATGCGTTATAATACGATAACTATTCCACCCCTTCTCTGAGCTAAGCCTAAACCCTACACCGGCGTCGGTGTTAGGTCTCGTTGCGGAAATAAGCCGACGTTAAATAAACTTTTTTTTTTCTGTTTCGCGGTTCTCAAATATCAGCCAATCGTCCCACCAAGTCTGGCTCTCTGTTTATCGCAGTCACAACGTAATAACCAAAAAGGTCCGAGGGCTCAAATAAATATCTTTGCTGTTGAAGATACCCCAAATAAGATGAGGCGGGAGCTGTGGGCGGATGCTGTGACTCAATGGCAAAACAGACACCAGCGCACATGTAAGCAAATTTACTATAAAGGCGCAAGAGTCTCGTCTAAGTTCTAGCCCCAACTCACTTGGTCCAGGAATCCCGCTTTCCGAGGCCGCAGGAGCCGACAGAGGGTGAACACACTCCGGGGCTAACGACACCCATCGATTCCAAGCATCCAACCTCCGAGGCTTGTTCTCTGCAGACGGAGGCCAGGACTCACTTGAAAAGGGGTCCAAGACTCATCCAAGCAGGACTCATCGGTGATAGATAACGAGTGAATTGAGACGGGATCATCTTCGAGTGCCACTCCATGTCAAAACCGCAACTCCTGTTTGAATGAGCATCAGCATGGTGAAAGCAGGACTTAGAAACGTGACAATTCTACAGCCATTGATAATAGCGCCAGTGCACGGCCATGGGACTCTGTTGCGCGCGGGCGCGGATTATGTCATTTTCACTGCGTGGCCCGAACGCATTGCAAAGTGCACAATGCATGTCATGTTATTTGCATGTGCCAGCTAATTAACTGGCACTTTGATTCAGACAAACTCCATGGAGCTATAATAAAGAAACTTTTGCCTTCGAATTACTGGCTTGTAAGCCCGGTATTTCTACAGGTGAGGTAATCAGTGATAGTGGTGAATAGCTCTTTGAAAAAACAAAATACAATTAAAAGTCCAAAACTGTTTCGAGATATTGATGTACGCTTTCCGAAAATGTCACCTAGAAAATTTTGCGACTTGTTTTCTTAAAACGGTACCTTGCTGAAGTCAGGTCATTTTTTCGCTTCTTTTATTGTCACCCTGTATATCATACAGACGGTCAACAATCGGGTGATTTAAGGTGTTACCTTGTAGTCGAAGGATTACTCTATCAAACATCACAAAAATTTCCAAAATGGGCTAGAGTTTTTTAAAAAAATTGTCATTTTAATAGAGACAAGATTTCGGGGTGATCCCTAGACCATTTGGGTGTGTATAGTTTGGATTGGGCGTCGTGTAGACTCATTTTCAAAATCGACACGGTTCCGGTTTTCCGACGGATTTTTTCAAAATGAAATTTGCAAATTCCGTAAATTTAAAAAAACTGTGGCAGTGTAAACTTCGACATGCGGTGAGCCTCACGAAACAATCATTTCAGGTGACGACATGCTGGAAATGGAAGTTGGAGAAAAAATTGAACTAGTTTTTGGTGAAAATTTTTTTGGAATCGGACGCACGGTTTCCGAGTCTCCCTTTCTGGAAAAACTGCAAATTTTCCAACTTTTTATACCGTGAACAGATTCCCACCATTTTTTTTTCAATCAAAAAGTAGTAACTGGTTCTTGAACATTTTCCAACAATTTTGTTTCCAATTTTCCAGAAATTTTTTGGTTGAAAATGTTAAACCAGCCCGGGGTTTTGAGCCCGGGCCCGGACTTTATTTGGCGATTCTTACAATAGGATGATTTGGAAAAAGATGTGAGGTTTCCCCGGAAAATTACAAACTTTCCATTTCCTGCAAACTATTTTCAATCTTTCCCTGATACCGGTCGGAAAAGCTTTGGGGTGACATAACCGATTTTTGTTAAATGAAGGTGATAGAGTTGAAGTCATGAGTTTCGCAATGTCTCACATTCCACCCTGTAGAAAGTTGCCGTAAATATGTTGAAATCAAAGTTACTACGGAAATTCCTGAACAATCAGACTAACAGACTATAAGGGTAGAAACAAATTTAAAATCGATTACGGCGACGTAAAGTTATTTATACCTCGTTTAGAAATGGGGTCACAATGGCGTTTTGGGTGTTGAGCAGTTGGCTTTTGATGAACAAGCAATAAAGTCAGCAATTGAAAAACCAATTTCGGCGACTGGCATACATCCTCAAAAGAAATTAAATTATTGAATTTATTGTTTGAGTTCTCATGTCGATAGTTTTTTCACCCTCAAGAATTCAGAAGAGCTTTCCCAGTTCGGCGATTACAATGCCCAATCAAGTGGAAAACCCATCAAAAGTGGCGGATGGGACAGTCGAAAGTTTAAATGGATCTAGTGACTGTTTTCGCATGATAATATGCGGTATTTTTTACAGGATAGACCCTCAGTTGAGAGAAGTGCTAGGATGCAAAATTGGTGGATGCGCTGCGTCAATGACCATTTTCAAACTAGTGGTGAGATCGTGAACCTCAGCCAATCATAAATGGTTTCTTTGTTTTTTTGCCTCCTCGACGCTTGAAAATCTTTCCAGATTTCTAAGGACCGGTATTTTCATCCCCAGACAACATTTCCTGGAAGTTGGATACGAAGTTGAATACCATAGATACAATTGATACAATAACTGTTGCCAAATTGGTTTTTGCCTTGTGAAGAGATAACCGGAAGGTATCTAGTATGAAACTTTTATTTTTTTCCCCTGGCTTTTTGATAATTTTTTAAAATCTATTATAATCTCTATATTCTTCAACAGACAAAGCGAAGACGAAATGCTTTGTTTAGTTTCGTGACTTGATGGGCGCGAAGTCTTGTCTCCACTGAGAGCCAATAAAACTACTTTGCTGCAAACATACCAAGAGCTACTGTACCAGGATGTCACCATGCTGTCGAGCTGATTTTATCTTACGTCTCATGACTTTTTTGTGCTACATGGCCTACCTGCTCGCTTTCTCCATTCCAGGACTACATTTCAATTTCAGTTCATTAAAAGCAGACAGCCAGTCGCGAGCAGCAAGAGAAATATTAAGTAAGTTCACTGTCAAGGGGTGCTGTTACCTTATTATTTCGGAGGGAACTTGTTCCTGCAATATGCAACTTGAAAGCTCACGAGAATGTTGGATATAATGTATATTATGATATTTTCTTTCCACTCTGGGAGGAAATCAGTCGTGTTACAAATTCTCATAAATGTTAATGAACTGCATTATGTCTTGAAACATTCACCAGTTTTGATAGTCCGAAATGTGGATAGATTCATTATAAATTCTTGTAAAGTCCGGGCATTCGCCAGAAAATATGTTTTAACTTTGTAGCCGCACAATTCCTCAACTTCAAGTCACACCTTCCTGTTATCTATTTTCTCTCAGAATAAGAGATATTTATTCAGAACAGTTTATATTATAAATGAGTGATAATTTTTATACGATTGAACCACGTACACAGAAAATTGTTGAACTCAAGATCGAAAGTATCTCCAATGGTATTGCAATTTTGCCTTGCCCAAAATTCTCATATTTAGAAATCTCCGAGAGTTTGGTCAAAATCAATAATTACAAAACCATCTGTTTTGTTTTGAATGCAACGGAAAGCGAATCAACTTTGACTAGTCTAAAATCAAAACAGAACACATGAACGAGGAAGAGAAAAAAGAGATAAGCAAACTTTTAGTGGAATATTAGGATATTTCTCATTTTCCAGATAAAAAACTAACTTTCACGAATTCCGCCAAGCATTCTATAAAACTAGAAGACGATAAACCTATACACACAGAGTTATCGCGACCCTTACGTGCATAAGGAGAAAGTCAATAAACAAATTTCAGACATGGTTGACCGAGAAACATCGAACACTCAAATTCTCCATTCAACACACCAATTTAGGTCGTTCCAAAAAAATTGGATGCGGTAAACAATTGCAAATGACGTGTAGTCGTAGACTACAGAAAACTAAATGAGAATAGCTACAGTAGACGATCGGTACCCTTCACCAAATATTCTCGATACACTCGACAAATTGGACAGAAGTCAATACTTCTCCTGTATTGACCTTGCAAGTGGTCTCCACCAGTTGAAGATGGAACCTAGCGACGTCAAAAAGACGGCTTTCAGTGTGGACAATGGACACTATCATTCCAAAAGAACGCCCTTCGGTTCGAAGAACACGCCTTCAACCTTTCAGCGCGGTTTGGATAACATTTCAAGAGGTGTTCAAAACGGAACCTGCTTTGTTTACCTTGACGATATCATACCGTTTAGTACTTCCCTTCAGGAACATAATATCAGACTTCGTGATGTATTCGATATATTATACTCAGGAAAGCCCATTTGAAAATCTAGCTAGACAAATCATGGACAGGAAGCTGGTGCGTCAAAACTTACGTCATAAGGTACATGATTTTAACCCTGTAGGTCGAATTTGCGTAGATAAGGTTGTTGAAAATTTTCTTGTCTTACATGTCAGACCGGAGGCTTTAGGCTGGTATTCGCTTGTCAATTTTTGAAAAATGTCAAAAATTCACGTCCTAAAGTACATGAATAGAACCAACGGGCTTTCATGTCGGAACATCCCCTTGATCAAAAATCGGGTCACTAGACAAAAATTTAGGGGCTCTCGGTCCATAAGACAAGTTTGAAATTTTCAAAAAGGGCCAAAATTCACCTCCTCCTAGAGACTTCTCCTTTGACATAATTAGGAATTAAAAACGATTCTTACATGATTTTTCACGTAGGTTTCGAATCTGTCCACAAAATTTTTTAATAGTAAATCGCTTACAGGATGCAACATCGAAAACTTCTTCTCAAATCGTACACCCTGTATTTTAACATGAAAATCGATTCCATCTTTCATCGTGATTACAAATATATATATCACACTTAGTGGGTTAGTCAACAAAACGCCTGTGAAAAAAATTGATAGATTTTGGTCCTTTTTAGAAAATTTCAAACTTGTCTTATGGATCGAAAGCCACCAAAATTTTTGTCTTACGACCAGATTTTCCACTGAGGGGATGTTCCCACATAAAATCCAGTTGGTTTCATTCATGTACCTTATGACGTAAATTTTTGGCAATTTTTTTGGAAACTGACTAGCTCATACCAGCCTAGAGCCCCCAGTCTGACATGTAAGACGAAGCAATTTTTAACAACCTTATCAACGCACATTAAACCTACAGGGTTAAAATCATGTACCTTATGACGTAAGTTTTGAGGCACCAGCTTCCTGTCCATCAGGGTTTCCTGAGAAAGAGATTCAATACCTAGGCCATGTTGTCACCCCACAAGATATTTCAAGTCCAATACAGGGTGATTCAAATATAGCGGATTTCCTCCCGTGTACGTTGTGGGAGACGTTGACGGAGCACACAAAAAAATGGTGAAAAATAATGGCTCGTTTCTCCTTCGAGTTATGAAGAGGTGAAGTTGAGAATTCAACTTCTTCAGTTTGCATGATTTTGAAGCGAAGCTTTGTTACTCGCGAAGAATTACATGTCGTTAGTAGTTCCCGAATGAAAATTTCTCTTGCAATTGAGATTTGAGTCGAATTTTTAAATTTCAAAATTCGCCTTCCACCTCAAAGGTGCTGTGAAAATACATTTGACAAGTATGTTTGGTATAGTATGACAAGTTCTACGGAGTTTCCAGGCTAACAATACAATTAGGCTATTGTAATGTACCTCTTCGATCTGAAGGTGCCAGGTAAGTACCTACCTAGTAATGCGGTACTGCCAGATTGGAAAGATTTAATTATGTTAATAACTTTCAAATCAAAGCTGATTTGATTTTTTTTCATTATTTTTCCCATGCTCCGTTAACGTACACTATAACGTGCCCGAAAGGAAGTCCGCCATTTTTGAATCACCCTGTATATAGACAAAGTTTCGGCAATTGAAAATCCGATCCCAACAAACCAAAATACAACCAAAAGGGTTTTTGGGATTAGTTGGATACCGTCGCAAATTTATGAAGGGCTTTGCCAAAATTTCTAAACCTCTCTCTCACGATTTGGAAAAGAGAAGGAAATCGACGTCAAAGACGAAGATTTATCCATATGTTTCAACCCCTGTAAAACGCTTTCAACAAACGAACCACTACTTCAATATCCAAATTTTGAACTTGCGTTCGTGCTTACTTGCGACGTAAGTAACCACGCAATCAGTGCGATTTTGTCACAAGGCCCTATAGATTCAGACTTCCCATTTCATATGTACCAAGGACACTTAACGACCACGGAATTGATTACTCCGCTATGGAAAAAGAACTACTTGTTGTAGGTCACGGAAGCAGAATGTTTAGGCATTACCTCTTTGGTCGTGAATTCAAGGTCATCAGTGACCACAAACCCCTTCAGTGACTAATGTCGCTCAAAGAACCCAGTCCCAAATTAGTGCGTTGGGGACTTGAGTTAGAAAAGTACGACCTGAAGTGGTCCTACAAGACTACAATTTCAACTTCGAGAAACAGAAAGAGTCGAAACTACCTGAGTAGAAGATCAAGCATTTGACCCTCAAGAAACTAGAGGCCAACATCCAGCCGCTAATTCCTGTCCAGGCTGCACCCACGACATCACATTCCCACACGTCGGCTATTATAATAGTCTACCTGATGAATAGTGACATAAGCTTGCGTAATCAAATATCGTGTGATTAGGAAAAAGAAGAAAGAGACGATAACGTAAGCTGCACCGACAAGAGAACGGAAATCCGTTCCTGAAGACCAGCATTTCCCAAGAATGGCAAAATTTTGAAAAGTTTGTCGGAGCCTCACACTGACCCTGGAGGAATTATATCACAGTTTTCTCCGTATTAGTATAGTCAGTCTTGGGCGAATCCGAGCGGATTCAATCTTGCGAAATTGAAGGTAACTATAACTGTATACCAATTACTATTGTGCGACCAAGCTAGTTTACTCTTAGCTTCTGGGGATTGCATTGTTGAATACCGAGTTGAATACTAACTAGAAATTCGTTCATTTGCACTCACCACAGTTTGACGACTACAATTCCAACCGCCGTTGATAGTTAATTAAAGCTTGATAACGAACAGCAATGGCACCGTTTTCTTATTTACCCCAGAGACCTTTCTTATTGTACAGTTGTGCATATCACCACCCGGCGGTATAGATGACCAGAGCATCTCCTGCTCCGGTTTCTCTACGAAAACGAACGTTCTGTCTTTGTAAACAGTGGCATAATCACCAGCTAATGTGGCTTGTTGTTCAAAGTTCAGAGTTCAACGTTATGCATACATTTACGCCCGGCGAGATCCGTTCGGATTTGGTTGCGGGTCTCGCTCTGGAGATACCAGGGAGAAATCTGGGACTATAGGTCTGTGGGTCCCTGCGTTACACAGCAAATTAGACCGGGTGTATTATGGAGGTGTATAACTGTATACGGAGCGTGTACGTGTATGTGCTCGTATGTATGCCGTGATTGTTGTACGATAAACCGAGAAGCGAAACCCCACCGCACGGCATTGGCATGGAAGCCTTTGGAGGGTATCATTATCCCCCTTCGTTTGTTTCAGCTCTCGCGCCCAATTAAACTCGACGGTAACTGAATTTAATCGATGTTGTGGTGGCGACATTGGCGCAGGCATCAGACACCACCCCGAGAGCAGAGAGTCTGCCGGCATGCACCCCGAAGGCACGTTTCGTCCTCCCAGATATCGTTTGATATTGTCTGACGATCGGGGTCACGAGTTTTCCGAATAATCCCGGATCTGGATTCAATGGACGCAATCGACTGCCGGTCTTCTCCACCGCGATTGCAACCGTTGTTATCCAAACCGATCATCGATGCTTCTTCTTTCATTACGGAATTCCGCACCCGTTCGGCCGTCTATCCTCCGGTTTCGCGCGCGTTAAACCCCCCTTGATCTATTCGAAACAGTCACCGTTGGAATTTGAGTGGAATGTAATGCGATGAGAGCCCCCGCGCGCGTCTATTTGGTCCTGATGGTCCTGGCCGCGCCGGGTCAACAGCAGAATGCCGAAGTTGGTTCTGATGAAAAGCTCCGATGTGATTACGATTCTAAAAGCTTTGTCTCTCCCGGGGATGGAACTCGGAAACATGGCCCATCTGTTTGACTTTGTCGCATAACTTTATGTAGGGGAAGGTCCTTGAAATGGGATACAAGTTTTAAACGGTTATAAATTATATAAGTCCTGAGTGAAAAATCTTATCCAAAATATATGTAATTATTTCTCGCACAGTGCTCTATCATAACCCTGGAGAAAAAAGTATTTTACAAAATATAACCACTTTTTAGAAAAATGTGTAAGTAAGTATTCCATTTTGGGAAATCATTAACCTAAAATGAGCTTCACCTTACAATGACCATATCTTTGAAGTGGGATAGTAGGTAATTTAATGGGGAGTTAAAAAAACCTATAGAAAGATTATACATATAAATAAAGTTTTCCCCGTTCTCCTCTACCTCGGTGCAGGCATCGGATATCTCAATTTACCTTGAATGGTGGAAATTTTTTATTCTATGTTTATTTTGATATCGAGGGTTTTCCTTTATATAAACTTGAGAAAAAAAAAACAAAAAAACTTCTACGTCAAATCAATAGCTTATCGCTTGTTCATATTGGAGGGTACTGATTCCTAATTCAGAACCTACGAATTCTGCTATATACCAACCACATCATCATCATATCAACAAGACGAAACCAACCTTGAGATGTCTACACCGAAGCCCTTATCTGATCCAGCTCTGACAGTTATCACATTTAATGTTGGAGGACTGACAAAAACCAAGGAAGACATCATAGCGGACCTTTGCTCAGCAAACGACTGCGATATCCGTTAAAGTTGAAGCCATTAGAAGCGAAAAATCAGCATACCTATCCCGTTTTACCAATGAATAAAATAATAGGGCTTTATGGAAATCTATTAGGACATTGAACATCAAACACAAATCAGATCCATCATTACCACTTTCATTAAGAAAACCAGATCTTATAAACTCCCATTTTTTTATCTGTTCTTAGTCCACAAGATGTCTCATAGCCGGCTTTGAGTGATTATCTGGGGAAAAAGCGCAGTCCTGATCTTAAATTTCAATTTCGGTTGCCCACTATAGAGGAAATAAATAACATTGTTCTGGATTTGAATTCAAATGCCTTTGGACACGATGAAATTAACGCTAAAATGTTGAAACTCTGTATTCCAGTGATCGCCAAGCACATCACACATGTTGTCAATGTGTGTCTAGATGCTGGCTTCTTCCCAGACAGTTGGAAAATTTCTCTTGTTCGTCCTCTTCCCAAAACAGCTACACCCACTTCTTACAACGACTTGAGACTCATCAGTTCAGTACCAGCGATGTCCAAAGTATTGGAAAGAGTTATTTATTCTCAGGTATATGAATTTGTCACTACTGAAAAAAATATTTCTCCTTTGCAGTCCGGTTTTGTGAGGGGCCACAGTACTACCGAGCGTTCATAAATTAAATGGGTCAAGGGTGCCTGTGACTTTGAAAACATCTGTCGGAACTAGCATCGTTCATTTGATGTCTGTAATTTTTTGGTTATCGTAATTTGTCAAACCAGTCGCAGTTTTCGTTTTCGGGACATTTTAAATGTGATTTTCACGGCAGGGCACAAAACCTACATGATCGAGGAGTATTTTCGAACTTGAAGTATTCTCGTGAACTTATGGCAGATCAGAAATCAATAATATGGGACGTAACTTGTCAAAGTTTGACAAATTTAATACAAAAGCATTACGCTAGTTACGACAGACGTTTTTGAATTCACAGGCACCCTTGACCCATTTAATTAATGAACTCTCGGTACAACTGCACTCGCTAATATGACTGATAGTCGGGGTGCTACGATTTTGAATACCGCAAATTAATTAGACGGGATGCTCTTTGGCATGATAACTACTCATACCAAGGTGATCAATTTTCTCCAAGGATGCGTCAACATTTCCCACTCAGAAAAAAAGATGGCGACGATTTTTGACAGGACCTGAATTTTTGTGAAACATAGGCATGTGGGATATCTTTTCTTACTAATTTTGACCTCCTAAACACGAATATCGAGTTTATTTTCACATTAGAAATCAAATCGACTCCATATTTGACATTCAAAAACCGCAAAAATAGCAGACTCCCGCTTATTTTCGAATTGAAAATTTTGTGTGCCATTTACAGCGATTTCCAGCCTTGAGCTCGTTAAATGGATCTCACAAAACAAGTTAACAGTGTAAGTTCTGCAAAATAACTCCACAAACATCGCCAGGGTGCGCCCCAAAACATACAAAATATGGGCTCTGGGAGCACATTTTTCTGCGGCTGATTTAAGGAATGTAAGTGTGAAATGGAAAATGTTTTGTAATATATTTTACTGTTTTATATAGTAAACTTACATATGCTTGGATTTATCAACATAAATTGACAATTCCAGATAAAAACCAAAAAAAATATATTTTCATGATTTGTTGATAACTTTTTTTTCAATAAATACTGAAAAACGTAGCTTTGATTTTGATGATGTTTTTCATCCAGGTAAGATACCTTTTTCACCTGAAACAACCACCTTAGCTCAAAGCTTCGGTATAGCGACTCATAATTGAAACATTTTCGTCAGACTTGCGGTTGCCAAACATCGTAAAAAGGGTCTTTTGATTTTTAAGTTTTGTCTTCACACTTGTTCTGGAATGCAACATACGGCTGATGATGAATCTTTGGCTCAAAGTTTTCTAGAGTATTTCTATCTCGCCCATGAACTCTCTCAGGTGTCTAGAAATTTTCGGACTGGATATGCACCATGCAATGGCGAAGGGCAGTAGGATCTCCAGTGTTATTACCAATTTAAAATTTGTTGTCTTGGTGTGTTGGAATTTTCGAGAATGGAAGTATAGTGTTATCAGGGAAAGCGCAAAAATACCTAGGAGGTGAACAGGCATAGAAAACGGACGTGGAAAACATATGAAAAAGTGATCAGGTAGGCACCAAGACCTTTTCAACATTACAACTCTTATTTGGCAACTATAGTACCTATGATACATGGTGTATGTTTTCATGCTCTTTGGCTTGTCCACGTCCTAGACGTTTTTGAGCCTCCATTTAGAGCTCATTACTTTCATTCTCGCAAAATTCCGACACACACACGACAACAAATTTCAAGTTGGTGCCATAAGAATACGGATAACACTGAAGATCCTACTGACATTTGTCGTTGGTGCATACCTATCCAGTCCAGAAGTTTCTAGACACCTGAATGAGTTCACGGGCGAGACAGAAAACTTCAAGCCAAAGCTTAACCATCAGCCGTATATGTTGCATTCCAGAACAAGTTCAAAGAAGGACTTTCTGGAAAAAGGAATTATTGAAAGACGCTTTTCTGATGTTCGGCAATCGCGGATCTGACAAAAATGTTTTATATTATATGAAATTTTGAGCTACGGTGATTGTTCCAGGTGAGAAAGGTCTCTTGATGTATTTACTTTGATGAAAAACATCATCAAAATCAAAGCTACGTTTTTTGGTATCAATTGTACCTGTCATAAAAAAAGTTATGGACCAATCATGAAAATTTGTTTTCACGATATTTTGTTTCAAATTGCCATGGTATGTCGATATATACTTGGCATGTGTTAGCTTATAGGTATATTAAACAGTAAAACATATTGCACAACATTCTTCCTTTCACACTAACATTCCCCAACCAGCCGCAGCGAAGTGTGCTCCTAGCGCCCATTTTTGGTATGATTTGAGGCGTACCCTGGCGATGTTAGAAAAGTTATTTTGCAGAACTTATACTGTTAACTTGTTCTATGGGATCTATACAGCCAGCTCAAGGCTGGAAATCGCCGTTGATGAAACACAAAATTTTCAGTTCAAAAATTAGCGAGAGTCTGCTATTTTTGCGGTTTTCAGATGTGAAATATGAGGTCAAGTTGATCTCTAATGTAAAAATAAACTCCATATTCGTATTCAGGAGGTCAAAATTAGTGAGAAAACATGTGCCACACGCATATATATGTTTTATAAAAAGTCAGCTCCTGTCAAAAATCGTCGCCATCTTTTTTTCTGAGTGGGAAATGTTGACGCATCCTTGGCGAAAATTAATCACCTTGGTATAAGTAGTCATCATACCAGAGGGCATCCCGTCTAATTCATTTGCGGTATTTTGCCATTTTATGTCGCGTACCACACCGACTATGAGAACATCCTTTGTGCTAGAGACTTGGGTAATAATGCTGTTCTGGCCTTGCTGGACTTTTCAAAAGCCTTTGACACGCTGGACCACTTTCTTCTTTGTGCTAAATTACAATACCTTGGATTCGATGAAACTTCAACTAAATTCTCTCAAACATACCTCGTCAATAGAAAACAGAAAGTTGTTATTGGTACAGAGTGCTCAAAGTTGGGCTCAGTCACATCTGGAGTACCTTAAGGAGCTCTTCTAGGGCCACTCAGAAATCATATGTTGCCCTGAAATTACTGTATAATAATGTCAGCATCATAGGTTTCAAACTAAGAGAGACATTGTGCGAATCGCTCGTGATTCCCTTTGTAGAGTATGCTATTGCCGTTTACTTTTTCTGTTTAGATAGCATAACAAAAAATAGAATTCAGAAAATACAAAATAGCTGTGTCAGGTTCATTTTCGGTTTGAGGAAGTACTACCGCATATCTTCGAGGTTGAGAGAGTTGAATTGGTTAAAGATGGGGAACTTGAGTAAGCTGCGCCTATCAACTTTGACTCATAAAATTTTGCTAACCTCCTCACCAGAATGTCTTCGAGAAAAACTAATTCACAGACCAAACCCCCAAACTGTCAGCTTAAGATACAATAAACAGCTTGTTTTGCCGCGTTTTCGGACAACCATTTTACATACAAGAAACACATAGCGGGCTAAACTCTAATCGCGCATCATTTTGAAAATGGTTTTAATCGTCTTGAATGACCTCAAAACGGATATATCCGGTGAAATATCAAAACTTTTCTTCTGCACGATCACAATATTCACTTCTCCTTTCATGTTGGGGGAGGGGGGGGTGTCGGGGAAGTAAAATCTAAAGATTTTCGATTTTCCAACCAAATCCAGTGGCGACGGAAATATGGGGGTGAGAAGAGGCAACGGCAACTCCCAAAAATTTACGACACTAGGTCTTTTGTATGGAATATGTTCATTAGGTTCATCTGCACAAGATTTAAGCAGAATTGGTCTAATGGTTTTTAAGTTATTCAGTAAAAAAGATTCTTTCCTTCAACTTTGATGTGCTATGTCCCCGTTAATATGTATGTTTTTCAAAAAGCAACTTCGAAGGCCTGTACCTCCGTTATTATACGTTTGCGAGGGTATGTTTATCAAAAAAAAAATTCCCTTATTTTTCAATTTTCTATCTCCCTGTGAGTTTAGTGACACTTATTCCGGGACACCCTGTAGAATTCACAGGGAGATAGAAAATTGAAAAATAAGGGGGCTTTTCTCAATAACCATACCCTCCAAACGTATAATAACGGAAATACAGACCTTCAGAATTGCCTCTTGAAAACAGGTTTTTTTTGCAAAACTTTTGAACCGGCGCCGGCGTTCAACCGATTTCATTCAAATTCGAAACAAAGCTTACTCACTGAAACAGGTCTCTATTGAACAATTATAACGCATTCCATCAAACATTTTCAGGGGCAAAAATAATAGGGGGCACCTTCCCCTATTTTTCACCCTCCTGAATATTTTTGGAAATGGTTCCAATTTTTGAACTCTAGGTTCAATTCCGGGGAAAAAAAATTACAAAAACCTGCTACGGGGCATGACTCGGCTGTCGTCTCGAAAGTAGGTACGTTTTACCCTTGTATTAGCCTAGATCTTGAGTTTGATGAATATTTGGTTGGATGGCGATACTTGGTTCTGTCAGAACTCATGGTTAATCGTTTTACCGGACTATCCCACTTTAGTTCAACTTCCTCTAATTACTACCTCTATATACTGGCCTATTGATTGCATTACACGGTTCGTAGAGCTACGGTGCAATTAATTGAGATCTGGAATGGCATCATCTAGTGAGCTGGCTTTTTTGTCCTTCCAAGCAATCAATTCGGAACTTCATAGCTTTCTTTGTCAATACGCTTATTGAGTCAATACCGTAAATGCTCACGAGTTACTGGTGGTCAGTGGCATAGCCGGCATAGCCAAGGGGGGCTAGAGTGGGCGAATGACCCCACTTCCCTACCTCCCAAGCCTACACGGCACTTCATCCCACACTAAACCGATAGAGAAAAATATTTTGTCAAAAATTTTCAAGAAGCGCAAAAATTTTCTGACTATATAATACATTAAACAAAAACCAATCAAAACTCTTAAAATGTGAATAGGCAGCCAATCAGCACGTCTGTACGCGTACCACCCCGGCAATACAGGCGCCGTCCTTGACGTAAATATTATCGCTGTGGTACCGTGGTCCTTCCCCCTCTCCCAGACCAGGGCAGTGACTGTCATTGGAGCGCATTTACGCAATATCAGTTCTGTCAATTGTCACAATCAAAATCTATGAAACTGAACATGCAAAGAACGTTTTCCATGCATTATAGGTATCATTTTCTTCCATTTAAAGGTATAGTATTTCCAATTCCTTAGTAAATTTTCATTCCACACTGTTAGTTGTTAATTTTGTGCTTTCTGATTTATAGGAGAAGAGAAAAAGAAGCCCAAGTTTTGTTGAACTGCAAACAGAACACACCCTGTTTAATTTACCAAGAGGAATCTCAATTTTATCTACTCACGGACTTGGTAATTGTTCCGTATGCGGTGAAACGCCAAAAATTAGTTTTTTTTCGGGGAAAAAGACTTTAACAGATATATTTCACTCCAAAGAACACGATTCCGCTGTCGGAGCCGGGTTTTTTCAACTATTTCTTTTGATTTTCTAACCTCAAAAGTTTCACCGCATACGGAACAATTACCGCGGGGATATTATTCCGTATACGGTGAAACGCCAAAAATGCATCAATTTTAGTAGGAAACGACACTCATTTGTGGATTTTACTTAAAAAAACACAGTTTTGTTGTCGGAGCGGCACTTCTCATTCGCTTTCCATCGAATTTCATTTTATAAGTCATGAAATCTGTTGAATCTGGCCTATAGTGCGCCACTGTTTTACGCGAGGCCATACGTCAAAGTCTGACAGATGATAGTTGACAGAACGGCTGAAATTGGAAAAATTTCGTGAATTAGGTGATAAATGGTCTCTTATTGTTATATTAAACAAGAATTCATTATTTTTGTTGAACTCTCCCCGTCGTCTCAAGTATGCTCCTTCTTTTTAGACCTGCACCAGTGGGTAGGGAGTTGGAGTTGCTTTGATTCTGCTTTTGTTTTGTTGACATATGACACGTATTCAGTGGCGGCGGGTAATTATTATGAGTTGTAAAAAGTGAACGTTTGAACTAAAAAAAGAAAACTCTTGCATCTTTCCGACATTGGAATCACGTTCTTTAAAGTGAAATTCAACTATGAGTGTCATTTCCCACCAAACTTGATGCCTTTTTGGCGTTTCACCGTATACGGAATAATATCCCCGCGGTAATTGTTCCGTATGCGATGAAACTTTTGAGGTTAGAAAATCAGAAGAAATAGTTGAAAAAACCCGGCTCCGACAGCGGAATCGTCTTCTTTGGAGTGAAATCCATCTGTTAGAGTCTTTTTTCCCGAAAAAAAACGAATTTTTGGCGTTTCACCGCATACGGAACTGTTACCACGGACTTCACCAAAAATGGCTTTACACCCCACAAAGACAGCGGCTTTCCAATTCACAAGCAGACGCTTCTGCTACATCAAAGGAAAATGTCCTTCGGTTTCATTAAAAACATTGAATCAAGATTCAACTTTTCATGTGAAGACTCTCCCCAGCCTGTTACAATATTTGAGTGAATTGTGATAACATAAAGTGTAGACAATAGCTTATTTAATAATCTGTACATGCATGCATTTCTAAAGTATGTGTCTTGAATCTCAACTTCGTGTCACTACCTACTTACCGTTCAAGCAATAATCATGTTTTTTGAGTATGTTCCTTGACTCTGAACTTCGTCTTACTTCCGTAGTGTTTCATTAAATTATTAAAACAAATTCAGTACATATAACACATTTTACTCAATTTCCTTCTACAAATAATTTGCATTGAGAAAAATTGTATGTCTACAACGTGTCAATCGATCAAAACGTTCCATCTCCATTGGCTCATTTAGAGAATTTCTGAAAGCTCCTGCACTTTCCAAAATCAGTCGAAGGATTTCTTATTGCTAAAAAAAAAATCCTTCAAGTATTTCAGTAGAATCAATCATAGCTTAACTTCCTATAACCTACGCCGGTCTTGTCCATTCTCAGGTATAATATCCTCCGATTTGTCCATTTCGCAGTAACACGCTGAATTTGGTAAAAAATTTCAGTGTAGCTGGATATGGCATGAAAGCCACTTCTGATTCTGAATGTGTTCTGAATAGGTCCACTGCACTTTTTGTGTGGAACCATTTTTCATCTTCCGATTTCCAACTGCAACTAACCTGCAAACTCGAACGTCGAACGTCAAACAATGACGTTTCCAACTTGACGTATTTACCGACGCAGCATCTCGATCTCTTCCATTGCCAACGTTAAGAAAAAAGCGCTATTGCGCTAATAAGAACGCAGTTTATTATGATGATGAAGTGAATATTAAAAACCATTTTGAGTAAAGAATAAGATTACCCTGATTATTCAGTGTACACCACAAAGTTCTTTGTAAAATTTCAACCATTTGAACAACACTGGTAGAACCAGAACCTTGGGTAGCGCTCTGTCAATTCACTATATAGTCTTATCAAATACAATGCGTTGTACGCTTAATCGTCAGATAATTTTTTAATAATATCATTTCGTTATAATCCCAATGCAAGAAAATACGATTCAGCTTTGAGATTATAACTCATAATATTACTAAAAAATTATCGACAATAATCGTACCACTCATTGTATTACTACTGAAAAGAAGTTTGATTATCAAGTAATTTTGGTAAAAACTTCAAAACCGAAATCGCAGAACGTATAAAATATACCGATTATCATCAGCACTATTACTATTATGCCCAAAAAATTTCGTCTGCGGCGCCACCTCTCGCCGACTTGCACCTTCGTTGTTACCTTTGTCCTCAAACTCTGACTACGCCATTGTGTTTTACACTGCCGGCCCTCCTTCATACTCTCAACTTTTACTCCTTATCTCACCATTCCGCCCAGGGCTCCCAATTCTCTTAGTCCGCCACTGATATTTTGCCATAATGCTTGCGAGCATGATAGAGCCTTGAAATGATGACTAATCTTTTGCCCCTGTGCTATCGATCGCTTCCGTCCAATCCAACTAGACTGTTTTTCAATGTTTTGTTTTTGCACATGTGTCCTGACGCTTTTACTGTCCAAGCAAGTCGTACGGTGATTTTTGTTGCAGAGTCACGTCAATTTATTTTGCTATGTTTGATATGAGATGATTTGATGTTACCTGTAGGGTCGGGGCCGGGTCTGTTATATCATGACGGATATGCCAAGTTTGTTGTCAACTCTTAGCGAAGAACATGTCAGCTATTTGGGTTAAACTTTCTTGCAGGATCCTTGTGAGTACTGGGTACGCAATAACACCATTTCTGTTCTGTTTTGTTTTGTATTATTTTTATTATGTCCTGCCTGCTAACTTTTTTTTAGTTTAGTATTGAGAATGTCTCCTTGTGGCTTGTGGAGCTTGGGGTGCTTTTGCTTTGCTTTGATGGGTAGGAAGGAGGACGTGAAATATCAGTGAGTTTGAATCCGTCACTCTTCCTTTACCTTGACTAACAGTTTGACATATTTTGTAATAAATATCGATGTTCTTCTGTCTATACACTACTTTATAAAATCGTTGTCTATTTTTCGACCAATATATATTTTGAGCTGATGGCGCTCATCTTCAGGGTTTTTTTGTTTTTAGATTTTCGAAAAAAGTAGATTTTTAAAATTTTAGATTTTTTACTTTTTTCAAAAATCTAAAAACAAAAAAACCCTGAAGATGAGCGCCATCAGCTCGAAATATATATTGGTCGAAAAATAGACAACGATTTTATAAAGTAGTGTATAGACAGAAGAACATCGATATTTATTAAGAAACACACTACAAACATGGAAGAATTCCTGTGGAAAATATTTTGTAATGTCTTATTTCCAATTGTTTTTATTGTTCATTTCTGCATTGTCTCTATTACTTCCTACCGGTTTTTTGTGTTGACCCTCATGATCTGTTGAGTTTGGGGTGAAAATTTCACAAAATTTGTCTGGAATTTGTAAGAATTTTCCGAAAATTTTATGGTTCATTCCAATTTTTCAAAGGATTTGACGTTGCACGAGATTCATTCAAGCTATCTTGTTACGTCCAGGCAGCAATGTAGGTCAAATTTACGTAATCTCGATGTGAATTAGGTCGCAGAAGTCGGCTTGACCTATTTTAACTTCGTCATATTTACGTAAATTTCACGTAATTTTAACCAAAGTGAGAGTAAAATTTATGTTGTGACGACGTAAATTTTAACCTCTTCCTAGACCATGAGGTCCAAAATTGATTTCACTAAACAGGACGATATAACTTATAATAGGGGAATATTACGTCGCCTCGACCTAAAACAGGGAAATTCTACGTCGCCTCTGAAATAAGGAAATTTTAGGTCGACACAACGTAATATTTTTGACAAATGGACCTAAAATTTCTCTAATTTGAACCTGGACAAGTACCAATTAGTAGGTACTACTTGCGTGAGTGAAACAGCATCAGTATAGGTTGTCTTATATGTCCATATTTAATCCTGCATCATCCAAGTGAAGTCTTTGCCAATATTCATGTAGAATAAACCGAATTAAGACTTGGCATTTTTGGGCATTGACAACCTACAAATTTATTGCGACCGAAAATTTTCAGACCAATACCTTATACCATGATAACTGTGTAAAAACTAACGGGCCTCGAAATTTGTTTTTTACAAAAAACCTATTTTTTGAGGGAAAAAATCTGCGAAGTTCGGAAATTGTTATAGCTGCTTTTATCGATGTAAAGTGGTCTTATACTAAGATGGAGCACGGTGGAGCATATCACAGACGAAAGTTTACGTGAAAAAAGTACTATTTTCAACATTTCTTGATCACTTCACTAATGGCGGCACAGTTTCAGATTTCTTCAATGCCAATATGAACGGTTTTCATTCATTTTAAGATCGTGCCTTCAAAATAAATTTCATGACTTCATGGTCGAAATAGCTTTGAGTTTGAAATAAGGGATTATACTTATGAGAAAAAACATCCCAAGCTAAGACCTATTTTTGCCGTCAAAGTTGATTAACCTATAAAGAAATTTTGTAGCAATTATTACGTAAATTTAACTATCATGTAGACCTACTGATTAATAAGTCAACTTTAATTAAGTCAGATTTACGTAGTTTTAACTAAATCAGGTAAGATTCCTTTTTCGTAATCGTTTCATAGATACATAACGCGCAGAGTAATATAGATAATCAAACATATAAGTTCTGCAGTTTATGTATCCAACTCGACATTTGTCAAAGTATTGTCAGCATTCACAAGAAATTCGAGCTTTCTCTCAAGGACGGAGTCATATTGGTGAAATAAGCGTTGCGAAATCAATCCGTCTGGGTTTATTCCTTGACGGATTCTTACCATTTTGGTCTCTTTTGAAAGCTACAAGGATGTAGTTTGGTTTGAGCCCATTGGCATTTCCGAAATCCAAAGAAAAAATTGAAATTTTGACATTTGAAAAAATTATTTTTGGATTTTGGAAATGCCAATGGGCTCAAACCAAAGTACATCCTTGTAGCTTTCAAAAGAGACCAAAATGGTGAAAATCTGTCAAGGAATAAACCCAGATGGATTGATTTCGCAACGCTTATTTCACCAATTGAACTCCGTCCTTAATGCAAGCAACGATTACAAAAAAAGTTGTTCGACACACGAACGCTGTGCTTTTTCAGGCCCTTAGCCTCTTTTACAGCATTCGGCTACGCCTCATGATCGCAAACGAGGCTCCTTGGCCTCTTTTACAGCATTCGGCTACGCCTCAAGATGGCAAACGAGGCTTCGGGCCTGAAAACGCGCTCTTATATCGAAAAATACCGAATTTTCTCAATCTGCTGCTTGGGCGGTTCTGCGGTGAAAATTTTGATTTTTGAAAGATTTTCTACTTCTCACTTTCTGATTCTTCATCAGCTCCTGAAATTTTTTAGAATTAACCGGGAACACTCCTTATTAGCACCTATGTAATTTCTTGCGTCCATAAAAAACACGTATTGAACTTCTGGATCCATTCTACTCGCAGCTTATACTGCCTCCCATCAATTACCAAACAAATGAATACCGAGCGACTATAAATACCTACATATAAGAACAATGGCATGAAATCAGATGAATCAAGGAACCCGTGCGGCTCGTGCCTCTGCAAGTCAAGTTTCCCCGGGACCTAACCGAATTAATGAACCCACAGAGATACTTTTTCTTTTCCCTCGGCCTCAGCGTTTTCCCGATTCCCCTCTTCCTCATCTCTATTTGTGAAACAATAAACACCTCTAATGTGTATCCATTTCCTTCCGGAGGAAAAGGGATTACACGAAAGGGGGGAATACACATCCATCCCGCACGCCACGCTACATCCTCCCCCTCCCCATCTCCAATCAAGCGCGTTTTCCTTAAGATACCCCGAACACGATTACACCTCCTTCGTTATAAAAATCGCCTCGCAACCGGCGCGCGAAACTTTTTTTTTTCTGCTGTCGAAGAGTTGTTAGTTCCGAACGCATGAGGGGTGAATGCGAATTTCGCGCCGGAGCAAACTGGACGCCGGAAGAGCAAAGAATAAGTTTGTGTCATCTGGACTTTTTCTTTTCTTGTCCCTCCTCTTCCTCCTCCTTTCCCTCCTTCTCCGCCTTTCCTCTTCATCCTTACTTGATTCCTCTAATCCATTGGTCTTGCCTTCATGTAATTGTTTAGAGCACGTTTCTATGTCTTTTTCCTGTGCCTTCCAGCATAGCAGTATTGAAAGAGAGGAATGGAATTCTCACTTTTAAGTACAAAAATATTTCACAACAGTCTGATTGGGATAACTAGTTATGTGTCGCAAAAGGTCGACGATGACTTTGAAAAATGACAGGTGACAAGGTGAAACTTGCGAACGGTCGCGTAGGAAGAAACAAAAAGAGAACCACGTTACCGCTGGAGGTGAATTGTAACAGTTTCACTGCCATGCTTTTTGGGCTCTGTAACGCGCCGGCTACGTTCTGTTGCTTGATGGAGTCTATCCTGCGATGTTTTGCATATAAGACTATATCACGTGATAGTCATCGGTCGAACGTTCGAGGAATATCTGAGCAAATTTTCAATCCTGATAAGTGTATTTAGCAAAGGACGATTAGATAACTAAGCGTTCTATGGTGTCACTCAACCATACTGGCTTGTTGGTAATGCAGGTACGAGACATAGATGCATGCCATATTCCTAATTCCTGAAATTCCTTGAAAACTTCACCGAAAAACTGCTTACTATTGTCGCAGACTAGGGTTTTGAAGACACCAGACAGAAGAAATACATGATTCAACAAGTTTTAAAAACAGAAATTTTGATTCCTAAATAAGCGTTAGTCCTCCAGTGCCAAGTCGGTAAAACTATAAAAGTATGGTATTTATAGTGTTTCTCTAGTAGAACTAATCGTAGTTCGAGCCACAGTGCGAAATCAAGCTATTTTTATAGTGTAAGTTCGTGAGTTTTACTTTGTGATGTTACTTGTCACTCAATAGGTAGGGTGTTTTCACAATTTTTTATTAATCGAAAAATGGAAAGTACTTGGGGTCTGTATCCCACTAGTGAATTTAGTTTTGACAAAAAATTCCTCACAATAATTTTGAAGGGGATACAAAGGACCCCGCACGTTTTCCATGAAAAAGTGGTTCTGGTGAATTTGGCAGGGTTTTCTCTATGTTGCAGACCTTGATTTGAGAAATATTTTCCTGAAAAATTGGACCCCTCCTATCAACAGTTTTTCCCCTACACTCCTAATAAGGTCCAAATTAGGAATTGTTTCGAAACATTTGAAATTCATGAAACGGGCTCATATCGAGGCTATGATCATGAGAAAAATCACTAAAAAAATCAAACTTATAAATTGGGTAGTTACCAAGGGGGATGGGGGGTAGGGCTGGGCGATTATGAGATTTTATAATCGATAATCGATTATAAGAAAATAATCGATCATAAGAAAATAATCGATTACTCCGATTATAGTACAGGCCAGTAAGATATCTACCCGGAAATTTCAAATAACGGGCTGAACTTGGATTTTCATAGAATCAGTAGAAACAAACCCTCAAAAGTCCCCAGAAATCCCGTTTGGGCAAACGCCGATATCTTGATTTTTCATCCTACTCTATTTTTGTTTTTGTTTTTAGTCGCCTATTCATCAACAAAACATTACAGCGACCCACTTTTTATGCTTTTTTGCTTCTCTAGAGGTTTTTAAGGGTGGATAAGCGTAACTCAAATTCTACGAATCAATAATTCAACACAAAAAAAATGACAAAATATAAAAATTGGAGATCTTGTTATAATAGTCCAGATGTTAGGCGAAAGCACCCTGTCTTTGTCGTTAAAACATGCCACTTGGCATATAGTTGTTGTATGGGCCATAATCTTCCGATTCAGAAGTGTAGCCATTGGCGACAGACATGCAGCTCTGTATACAGGGTGGAAAAGAAAAAGGAAGAAGAAAAAATGTAAGTCATGAACCGAAAGAGGTAGAGTCGCGTAAACGGGCATACATAGCCTGCTGTTCATGCCCATAAAGCTCCATCAAACCATTTCAGATGTACTGAAGCGTTCCTGAAATATTCTGAAAAAACTGGTCTTTTCCCATAAAAATTTGATTTTCAAGTAAATCAGTGGAGGAGCTTGTGGTGTGGTTAGTTAGCGCGTTCGACTACCACTCCAGAGGTCGCGGGTTCGATCTCCGCCGGGGACGGATTTTCGGCCTCGAAAAACAAGCTTCTTGGTTTAGTTGGAATGCTTGCTAAATGCAAGACGCGCCGTGTGTCGCATAGCACGTGAAATACGACCGATGGTGCCGACCCCATGCGATGTTGGTGGTCGTTAAAAATCCCTACCTTGTGTTGGAACATACAGGGGTTCGGCAAAATTTCCGGTATAGTGGAGGAAAGCATTCACCGGCGTCGGTGCTAGGCCTCGTTGCGGAAATAGGCCGACGTTAAATAAACGAATAAAAAAAAAGTAAATCAGTGAATTATCAAAGTCAAAGTATAGGGGTGAAACTTCATAGTTCTTCATTCAGTAGCGTAACAAACTGAAAATGATCGGTAGCCAGTGCCTAGGCCTATTCTCAGAAAAAAGACATTCTCCTTTTTTTTCTTCCCGAGAGCCATCTTGCGTTCACTATTCACAGAATAGGTAATTGAGAAAGTGACTGGTACTTATAAGGTTGGTGAAGTATAATCATTTTTCCACAAAAATAGTAATCTCAACATTAAGAACTGCTTCCTTGTAGAGTAAACATTGTCTTGACTTTCTTTGCTCATGAGGACATGAGGGCTAAGATGGCTTAGTGAAAGGGAGAATTATTACGTTAGGCATTTTTATGCCTCACATTTTTCCAAGTCATTCACAAAAATGTATCATCATCAGTGAAAAGTGAAAACGTTTGTCCATGCCAGTGTTGAAATTGCAAAAATATTTATATAAAGTTTCATCGTTATCGAATGCATTTTGAGAAAGATCTATTGCCACGGAAGGTGCGAATTGGCATGGAAATAATTTGATGAATTTTGATGTTAACTGTGATGCTAAGAATGATAAGAAAAACTGGTGAGATGTGTCCACTTGTGGCATAAAAGACGAGGAAGACGTTCTATAGAAGTGAAATGAAATTTCAACTGAATTTGGACCTCGATCAGGGCCGTAGGCGAAAGCACCCTGCACTTTATTGTTGGAACATGACACTTGGCACTGGCAGTGAATGTTTGAAATATACTCTTCCAATTAAGAAGTGTAGCCATCGACGCCAACCCTGTAGCCCCTGTATATAGGAAAAAAAAGTAGAACAACCACGAAAATTTCAACCTAAAATTTTTTGAGCCTTTATCGTTTTTTCTGCGTCGAACTATCTCAGACAATATAAAACAGTGTCAATACCACATCCTATCAAATTACTTTCAGGTGAATCTTGTGGCCATACTCTTTCCAAGCATTTGATGGAGCAAAACTATTCATCAGAGGTCATCGGCAGTATTTTCCCAGCGCTCCAGCTAATCACTCTATTTTCGCTCCAAAAAGTCATTCTACTAAAAATAGAAAGTGTATATGGGATATGGAGGAAATTTCTCACCCTATTCAATTATAATATGTATACTCAGTTTAGTTGTATCGAAAAATTAAAATAAAACTGTAAAAACTGAGAAAAAGTTGAGATCATGTTAGAAATCAAGATGGCGGCGTTTGCCCAAGTGGGATTTTTTGGGACTTTTCAGGGTTTGTTCACAGTAGCTTCTTAAACATATCCCCAAAATTTCAGCTTGTTATTTGAAATTTCCAGGTTAAGCCAATTTTTATTCTAACTGGCCTGTACTATTAATCAATTTTTTCGATTAATCGATCAAATGAAAATCGATTAATCGTTCATTAAAAAATCGATCAATCGATCATTTCAAAAACCATATATTTGATTATCGATTATTAAAAATCGATTATTAAAAAAATTGATGAATCGATTTCTTTTGGTTATCAGTTTTTCTGCAATTATTGCATGCACTCGCATTTTGGTCGATTTTTTTAAAATAGTTCCAAACAATGCTTCTCATCTTAGTAGCCATAGTGGTTTACAGAAAGACCCAATCGAACCAAACACCAAGTCAAGAAAGAACTGAATAAATAAGAATGAACCGGCCCCACCTAGCCTAAAGCGTGCAGCTTTTCATTTATTATTACCAATTCGATGGTCTTCTTTACATGCAGCTCATATTACGTTTCGACCGAGTTTCGCTCTAGTTATGGATAGGTTTCATTCCCTTCCCTTGACCTTGACGCAAGACGCAATGCAATTCAGTTTCAAAAAAGAAAGAAATTTGCTATACATATTTTACGCTATACATGCGATAGGGTGATTATTGCATGAAATTCGTTCACCTGATCACCGGCAGGCAGCGCAAGGATCTAGTTATGTTTTGACGTTTGTTAGGGAATTGCGTTGGGGCCATAAACAAGGATTGGGGCACATAACAGGTGTAAGGCATTGTTAGAATGATTAGAAATCACAATCTCGATCTCGTAAACGCCGAACAAACCAGTATGTGAACAAAACACGTAAAAATGACAGAACTTAGTGAGGTTAATCCGGTTGACGTTGACTCCGCATGGATGAAACTTGGCAGATGACAATGACACTATTGACATTTTGCCATAAACTCCCTCTACATGCAATCACCCTATTATTGTAGAATTGCATAGGTGATCGAATAGGTAGGTACCTATAACGTACTCATTATTCATTACTCAAAACTTCTCTATCTTCCATAGCAACGTGACCAGAGAGCTAGAAAATAATCGAAATTTGAATAATCAATTAATAATTGATTACCAGTTTCCGATTAAGTGATCAGCGATTATTCCATTATTCGAAAAGTGAATAATCGTAATATTCTTAATTTGAAAAGCAATTTAATTTATCGATTAGCGATTTTATCCCAATAATTTTCGCATTTTAATCGATTAGATCCTGCATGCTAAAATAATTATTTATTGATTATATATTTATTTTTCTGCATGCTAAAATAATCGATTATTATAATCGATTAATCGAATATATTGCCCAGCGCTAGTTAGTCCGGACGTTAATGTCTCCAACCTTGCAAATCGTGATGCCGGGATGCCACTTGGCAAAAATGTTGTACATACCCTATGGTTTATTTTTAGAAATGGAGCCCACCTGTCACCCCCTGGCAGATCTTTGATATTGTGGGTTACATATCTCCTAGGGGCAGATTTATGAAATCTACGTTTTCTTGGTTATTTGATCGAAAATCGAGCTGATTTCTGATAGGTAGGCATGAATCATAATTACACGTGATGTCCACTATGTCATGACGACTCAAGGTGACGTTTTGCGGGTTGCCTATCTTTCAGAGGAGAAGAAATCCGGAATCTTGGATTTGACGAATAATGGCTTTTTCAATTTCATTTCTGATCATCAAAGTAGGCTTTACAACGGGATTGGGTGGAATATTTCACCTTGATGTGACATTGGTAGCTTGCTGTTGCCTGATATATAACCCAGGATAGAAACGCAAAATTTTAATCCAACCTAGAATGAATTGAGAAGAGTTGAAAATGTGAGGATCGCTTCACAATTCGAAGGCCAACCACACAATAAGTATATTTTGTTCAAGATCGAGGAACACATTGCAATATGCAATAAGTTTCCAGAAAGTGTAATGCACCAGTTGCGTACTAGACGTTTTGCGAAGTAGCCGAGGAAGTAGCCGGGGTGCGATTTTTCACAAAGTCTTACATATCAAACCGTGACTAACAGCGTTTCTGACATGCTTGGCATCATTTGTAACCAAATCGTACATTTCGATTCCAAAAATTAGTGTGAAATGTTGATAGAGACATGTTTTATTTAACCGGTTTTATGTGACGAAAACATGATTATTTTTTTTATCTTCAAATTTGATGTTTTGTAATTCTAGTTCCATCATTGTCCAATGTATGACTGTGATAATAACTATGATTTTGACTTGGACAGTTGGCTTGGGTTATTTCAGACACAAATATCATTTGCTGAAGTTCTTTCCCCGTTTCAATAAAGTCACGGAGTAATCTTGTTTCTTGAGAATATGTATCATGTCAAAGCTTGATTTGATGAAAAGTGCTATTTCACAGGGAAAAAAAATGCTAGGATTAGAATGTAGCTTTGATTTGGTACTTTATTCATTTTAATGCCAAAAATAGTTTTTTTCTATCAAACAAAGTAAGAGAACTGAAAACAGAGCCGTATTTCAGTCATGACAGCATTTTTCTTCCGATTATGCAACTTTTTGAAAAGAAATTCCTGCATGATGCACCTTTTGGAACAAAACTACCGTGTGACTCAGCTGTACAGTTCAGTTTAGCAATCTATTCCAAAATTGTGATTGTGAGTGTTTTGGACCAAAATGAAAACTACAAATGCATAGGTCGAAGCTTCGCGTTTTTTCACGAAATTTATTCCGCATTGTCGGAAGAAAAACAATGTCAAGACAAAAATACTGCTCTGATTCTAGTTCTCTTTTTTATTCAATTGAGAAAACTATCCTCATGCATTACAATGGATAAATTACCAAATGAAAGGTACATTGTAACTCTACAATAGCTCTTCATGTGAATAGCACGCTTTGACTCATCAAGCTGTTGACATCAAATATCTCAAGAAACAAGATTTCTCTGTGACTTCATAAAAAAGGGGAGAAATTTCATCAAATGATATTTTTGTGTGAAATAGCCCAAGCCTAGTTCTAGTCAAAATCATAGTTACAAATACTTTGGGTCACGATGGAACTAGAATCACAAAACATCAAATTTGAGGGTGGAAAAATCAAGTGTTTTCTCAATAAAACCGGGTCAAACGTGTCTCTGTCGACATTTTACACTTACTTTTGAATTTGAAATCAGAATGTGCGATTCGGTTGGAAATGATGCCAGACATGTTAAAAAAGGTGTTAGTCACGATTTAATCATAGGACTTCGTGAAAAATCGTACCCCGGCTTCTTCGCAGCCGTCTGGTACGCCACTGGTGCATTACACTTTCTGGAAACTTATTGCATTGTGTTCCTCCACCTTGAAAATATATAGTCCAATGAAAAAAGTACAAAGAAAGCAAAGATTCCAAAAATGGTAACTTCTTCTACCTTCGACCACCAATACCAAGGATCTGCCAGTGGTGGCAGGCAGGGCCGGATTAGGCCTTATTTGGGCCCTAGGCTATAACATTTTGAGGACCCCCCCACCAGCGACAAAGCTACATCTCATTTTCGATATCATTGCTACTTTAGGTATCACCCAATTCTTTTAAAAAAATTGTTATTAGACTAAGCTATTGATGAGAATCGTGCGTGCGTTTACCGATCTACCGATGAGTCGATGCAGTGCTGTCTTCAATTTCCAACAACTATTCAATAGGGTCCTTGCATGAGTTTTATATTGAGACGATTACTTCATAAAATCATTCGAAACGTTATCCACAATAATTTCCGCCCAAAAAAAATTTCACAAAAATTGGTCTATCCTTTGAATGAAGATCAAAGTTTGAATTTTTTTTCGCGCCAAAAACGCGGTCGCTTCTACAATGACCTTGTATGACCACGATGACGTCAACCCGAGGGTTCTATTTTTCGTTTGTGAGTTTTTTTCTTTGCGAGGTTGCAACCCTGCGCCCTGAAACCCCGCGCAAATTCAAATCTTCACAATCTGTGGTGCTATTTGGCTACCAAAGCATCAATGGAGGCAATAAAAAAAAATCGTGCAAGGACCCTATTCCTGAGAATTACAATCGGGCCACGTACCTATTATGTATTATGTGAATTGAAGCCTCCAGATGGAAGTCAATGCTACTGAATTAAAGTTAATGACGTGGAAATCTTAATGGAATCAAACTCGCATCTATTTGGAATTGGAATACAAGTATTTGAAATACGTACTTGAAATACATTTGAGTATTTTGTATTTTGTCTTTGAATACATTTGATTGAGAAGTATTTGTATTTTGGAATAGTTCAGGCAGATAGTATTTCGTATTTTGTATTTAAAATACATTTTTTGAGAAAGTATTTTGATTTTCAAAATACAAAATACAAAATACATTTGTTTCCGACGCTCTGTAGTCTGTTTGGGCTCAGATTGTTTTGGTAATATTATACTTCACCCCATTTCCATTTCTTGCTTTTGCACAATATCTGGGATCGATGATAAGTTCGATTACTTTTTTTACGTTTTACTGGTGGGTTCATCCTGTCAGCCACGAGAGGTTCCATGTCGGATGTCGAACAATATTTTGGAAAAGCTGGTTGTCCTCAAAGGAAGCAACATTTGTGATTTTGAAAAATTGATAAATGAAGTTGAAAATAGGTTTGGTTATTGAGTTTTCGTTACTTCATGTTTGTTTTATTTGTCTTTTATAGTTCATAATAATTTACTTATTGTTGCGACTGAACCATTGGAAGACCTGCATTTTCCGTTTTTTTTTTAAATTGTTAAAATACGTATGTATTTTGTATTTTGAAATACCTTGGTTGTATTTTGTTATTTTGGAATTTCTTGTTTTTCCAAAATACGTATTTTGTAATTTGTATTTTGAAGACATTTCAAGAGGTAGTTTGTATTTTGTATTTCGACTATCTTGGATCGTGTATTTTGTATTTTGTATTTAAATACATTTTTCGAAGTATTTTGCCCAGTCCTGTCTACACCCTTGATAACGCCCAAAGTCATTGGTTTAGACCGTTTAGATTTTGTAGAATTATTTCCCCATTGCTCGTAAGATCAAAAGTTATGGGAAACAGAGGTTTCGGAATTTTACACCATTTCCTTGATTTAGACCCCCAACCCCTTTGAAAACCCCCCCCAGTCGATTGATTATTTTTTTTTTGGATTAATTCTCCATTAGTCTTTTGCTCAGCTTTCATGAGGATCAAAAGTTCCGGAATTTGATTTTATTTTCTCGATTTTGATCCCCATCTTCCTCGGTAACTACCCCAATTCATGAGTTAGATTTTTCAAGTGATTTTTATCATGATTACAGTTTCGATAGGAGCCTGTTTCATGAATTTCAAAATTTTCGAGACTAATCCTAATTTGGACCTTATTAGGAGTGTAGGGGAAAAACTGGTCATAGGAGGGGTCCTATTTTTGAGGAATGTTTTTCTTGAATCAAGATCTACAACATAATATAAAAAATTCAGACAAATTCACCGAAACCACTTTTTCATAGTAAACGTGCGGGGTCCTTTCAACGAAATTTTTTCCGGCAAGACAGCATGTGACGTCGTTCATTTCCACCCGGCGGCCAGACCTGTTGTGATGGCTTTGAATGTCAGCTCGACGTTAAATGTTGGCATTCAAACTTCTACATAAACAGATCTTGAAGAAATAGTTGGTATTTTGTGCCTCGGTGTAGAAACACCTTGAGAAGTGCCCCATCAAAATTGTTCCTGAATGTTCCCGAAAGTTGATCAGTTACGAAAATGCAATAGTTCACCCCCCCTAACCGTGATTTTCCTCATCTAACAAAAAAAAATGAAAAATGATTTTAATTTGGACAAAAAAGAGCTAACATTGTTATTCTAACCAATTTTGTAACCAACCAACCAACTAGCGTTTCAGCGTTTCGGTTAGTTTGTGCAGATACTATCCAGCTACTCAGTTTGTACATAAATCAGCCAAAGTTTACACACTTCAGCCGAAGCCGGAACACATGTATCGTGGACTGCAACAGAATGTAACATTAGACGCGCCACATCTTGCTTGTTTCCATCCGGAGCTTCCGCCGGAGCTTTTTGCCGTCGCGCAACTTTTTCGTGATGGGTCAACTCCTCGGGAACTGGCGGAGTTGCTGAGGACACAGGAGTAAGTAGCCGTCCTCTTGATTATGCAAATACCTTCGGGAGAGTGGCAAGGGAGAGAGACGGCTCCACTGGAGAAAAAACGTGTTAAATCGTCCATGAATACAAAACGGAGTAAATTCGACACTAAAACCTTTCCCTGGGAGATTTCCCTCCGTCGCCATCCTTCTCATCGTATATAAAAAGGTAATGGCTTTGCCGTGTGTGGGTATGTGTGTGTGTGTGTGTGTGGGTGCACGCTCCCTGAACGGACCCGGCCCCCAGATATCCGTCAAAAAGAAAGGAGGATCCGGCGATGCGCTTGCAAGCAAAAAGATTAGGAGCAGCACGTTAAAAGGGCGTAACGCAGACGGAACTTAATAGATTAGCGAAGTTGGGGACAAGTTTGCCGGTTGCGGGTCGTCGCAGTCCTTTGCCCCCGTTCGGGGAAAAAAGGACCGCGGAGCCCCGAGCGAGGAAAAGGACCCCGGGATTGATCTCTCTGGAGCGCGCGGTGCGACGGTGAGTAGTGCCGCCATTGCCATAGATCGTTTTAATAAAGGCCGGCCGCTGCCAGGGCCGGATTGAGCTTCGTTTGGGCCCTATAGGCTTTAACCCTTCGAGAGCTCTTCAAAAAATGGAAAACTGCCAGCGAAGCGAGGGAAAGAATAGCGCCACGGATTTTTTGAGTTTATGAAAGCACCAACGTCTTGGGTCTCCTCTACTATCTTCAACTCCCCCTGAAGAAATGAATTTCCTAACAATAAATCAATCAATTCTGTAAGAATAAATACGTTGGTAAGGTAAAGGTAAGGTGAGGTAAGGTTATTTATTTTTCCTACGCCTTACCTTGAAAGTGGGCTTTCTCCTTACCTATACCTTCCATCATTACATGGCGATCCTAAGCCAATTGATCTGTGATAGGGTGAAGTTATGGAGTCACAAACATTGAACGCGAGCAGCGGCAACACCAGAGGCACAGCATAATGGGAAAAAAGTTTATTGAGATTATAAAGGACCACAACACCCGCCTACCTACAAAAAAAGTAGAGAGAATTTCATCAATCAGTTGAAAATTTGGATTCGAAGTCAACTTCAAGGTCATAATAATCAATTCTAGCACCATGGGTGGAAAATTTGAGCTCCTCACCGCAGCGAGTATGTTACCAGTGATGAACAACAGCAAAGAAGTGACGAGACAGCTTATTGATTCGATTGAATGGTACGATACATGTCCAGATACAGACGGTAAAAAACTATCGACAGCGTATATTTTTAAAGCGTGATTGTCCGAAAGACGCTGAATTTTGTTCAAACAAACCTATTCATCGAATGCCGCGTTAATAGCAGATATGAAAACAAAGTTTCTAACTCGAAAATCTGCAGTGAGTTTGTTGCAAAAATCAATTTCTCCTGAACAGAAAAGTAGAACTTGAGACGGATTTGGAAAGTCGATTGAAGAGCTGTTTTTGAACTTAACGATGCAACAATCCAGAGATAGTTCAGAACCAACTGACATTTTCAAAACAGGTGACCGAAAAATTAGCAATCAGCTCTTATAAACTGCTCGTCAAAAGTTAAGCATAGACCAAAATTTGCCACAATTTCAAGCAAGGATTTCTTCGAAGAAAGATATCCAATTAAAAAAAAATGTATGGTGTCTAGTAGAACTTTTCTTCAGCTACAAGACGCTGTGTTGACTAACGGCACCATTGACTTTGTCTATGATACACACGATGCCAAAGGAAGAAGTGTCAACAGTGTTAATTTTTGAAGTCGTGGAACTTTTATAGAAAACATTTCGGATTTTTTTTCTCTTCAGTTTTAGAAAGCGAATATCAATATCTCGAAACGGTTTTTGACTTTTGATCGTATTTTGTTTCTTCAAAGAGTTCTTGATTTTTTTGTTGGAATTTGGATTTTTCTATACAGAATGGAGTATTATACTAAAAAAAAATTTGATTAAAATGGAAACTACATTGAAAAAAAATTGATCCGTGTTTTTTTATTCAGTCAAAAACCGTACCGTTTGGGCGCAATAAATAAATAACATCAACTAGTTCTGACGTCACAGCGAGTCACCGCCTATACTGCCTGTGTAAATGACGTCAGAAATAGGCAAAATATAGGAATTTCGTTTATTTATTGCGGCCAAACGATACGATTTTTGGCTGAATAAAAAAATACGGGTCAGTTATTTTTCAATATCGTTTCTGATTCCATCGAAAGGAAAATATTTTTTCAAAAGTATAATACTCTATTTGCTAGAGCTGTTGCTTTTTTTTGAAAATTCACAGAAACATACACAATTGCTAGCATGCTGCGACATCACATTGACACTTATTGACTCCAGCGTAGATAAATGCAAGACTTGAAACCATACGTTGCATCAAAATTACTATGGTTACCAATTAGTCCCATCATGGGTGATTTTGTTACTGCCCAAGCCACTGAAAATTTCCAGAAGTGATATCTTCTAGACGAGTAGAGATTTTATTTTTTATTTTTTTTATTCGTTTATTTAACGTCGGCCTATTTCCGCAACGAGGCCTAACACCGACGCCGGTGAATGCTTTCCTCCACTATACCGGAAATTTTGCCGAACCTCTGTGTGTTCCAACACAGGATAGGGATTTTTAACGACCACCAACATCGCATGGGGTCGGCACCATCGTTCGTATTTTACGTGCTATGCGACACACGGCGCGTCTTGCATTTAGCAAGCATTCCAACTAAACCAAGGAGCTTGTTTTTCGAGGCCGAAAATCCGTCCCCGGCGGAGATCGAACCCGCGACCTCTGGAGTGGCAGTCGAACGCGCTAACTAACCACACCACAAGCTCCTCATAGACGAGTAGAGATAGAGCCATAATTCGTTTTTTGATTCCAATCGGACACATTATGGGCCATTCGAGCATGATGTGCTAATTTTACACGTTTATACTTTTTCAGTAGTGGGGAGTAATTTTGACGTTTGTCATGTCGGAACTTTTTTTTTGAACTTGTCATCATTGAAATGTCAACATAGATGTATGCTGTCAGTTTCAGCTGATAAATTTCAAGTTTGCGTTCGGTGTTTTTCTGCCTCAAAGTCCAAGTTTCCTGAGAAAACCTATGTTGGTCTTTTGTTTTCACTACTGATGTAGAAGTGGTAGATTACATTCACGCTGACATTTCAATGATGACAAGAACAAAAAAATAGTTCTGACATGACCAACGTCAAAGTCTCCCCCCATTACTGAAAAAGTATAAACGTGAAAAATTTGCACATCATGCTCGAATGGCCTATACTGTGTCCGAATAGAATCAAAAGAAGAATTACGACTCTATCTCTACTCGTCTAGGAGATATGATTTCTGGAAATTTCCTGTGACTTGGGCAGGAACAAAATCACCCATGATGGGACTAATTGGTAACCATGGTGATTTTGATACATACCCATACCGACATACCCATTAGGCCCCTCAAGCTTTGCCGACGTTCCCTACAATGTTTATTGCAGTGAGAATAAATCTATCTATCTATCTATCTATCTATCTATCTACAAGTCTTGCATTTTTATCCATGCTAGGTCAATAAGTGTCAATGTGATGTCGCAGCATGCTTCATTGGGTATCTCCCCTGAAGAATTCCAAAGAATAACCTCTTCTGGGGGCCCATGAGGTCAAATTTTGTTAGAAAGTTCCACGACTTCAAAAATTACCACTTTTGACACTCCTTCCTTTAGCATCCTGTGTATCATGGACAAAGTCCATGGTGCCGGAGTCGACATGAAGACTTGTAGCTGAAGAAAAGCTCTACCAGGCGCCATAAACTTTTTTAAAATCGGATATTTTATATTTTTTCCCTAAGATATCCTTGCTTGAAATTGGAGCAAATTTTGCTCTATGCTCAACTTTTGACGAGCAGTTTATTTTTTAATGGCAATACACCTTTGAGGTGTGATATCTTAATTTTGTGTTGCTAGGTTTCCTTCAAATAATCGTGAGCCAAACATTTATTGCAAAATGACAGGGAGCTGGTATTATTTTCGAAACTTAGCAACCGGGTCAATTTTGCAAATTTACCTCAAATTGACCCTCCGGAATTGGTAAATTCAAAAGACTCATGATTCCTTTATGCAAGCGCAATACATTTTTTTCTCTTGTTTTCTGGGAACCTATTGTTGTTGTCACCTGTATAGCTACATCAGTTTTATGACCCCCAAAGAAAAACGCGTTGTCAGCAAATTTACAAACTCAGCTCAAACTCAAACGCAATGCGAGAGGAATAATTGAATAATTGAATAATTGCGTCAGAAGGATGCGGCATAATACAACCTGAAATCAGGATGAAATTCTTGAGAATAAAGATTCGTCAATAAATAACCATAAGCCAATAAGAGCCCGAAAAAAAAGTCAAAGAGAAAGTGCAGAATATATATGTTGAATTAAATAGGTCAATAGAACATCCGTCGCAAGAAACTGAATTTGAATAATTCCTGAGAAAGAAGCTGCAAAAACAGTAATTATTAGGCCGGAAGGAACAAGGTTTAGTAATAACAATTAATTAATGACGCAATAATAACGAAATATGCCCCAAAAACAAATCAGTACTCAGACCTCGGAGGCTATATTGGAACTCACGTTGAAATCAAGCCTTACCTATAATAAAAACGACGCAAAAAACGCTGAACCAACGAAAAAATTGTAATAGAAAAACCAATATCCAATAAATCGCAAAAAATCGACGACATCAAATCAAATACAAGGCATAAACATATCGGATTTAATTCAAAGACAACGAAATTCCATCTCCAGCCATTCTGCCTCAAACAGGTACGAGTGAAATAGAACAAAAGTTGCTAATAGTCGGCACAATACAAGAGAAAAAAACTCCCGGCATAGAGATCGAAAATCTTTCAGGATCAAGGGAGACGTTCCGAGGTCTTCAATGCATCACGCGGAAATGAAAACCGCTGACAGGACTTTTGCATAAATAAAAAACAAATCCACGCAGTCTTACAACCAACTGTGAAGATCATTCAAAAATCGTAATTTTTCAACACCAACATCAATTTTTTGTACTGTTCTATTCAATCAAGTCCAAAATTAGCAAAAAGCCACAGCCACGACATTCGATGAAAAAAAAAAGGTAAATCCATTTTTTATGACGCAGGCGGAAAGAAGAATTTGGAATTCCTAATTGATTATTTAATTAATTAATTGATCATTTATTTTAAATTTAGAATCCCCTGCTGAATCGCTAAAGATATTGCCATTTCTATTCTACGAGATTTAGGCCAGTCAATAGGGAATTTGGAATGGCAAAACGTATACTCTGGCTGAATTTTTGCATACACCTAGGGGATCCCCCACAGAGCCCCGAACCGCGAAAATCCACCAAAATTTCCTTGAGCTTCCCGAGATAAGGGTGTTTTCTATATCTCGGTTGCTATTGGTTGGATTTCGATTTTCTTTTTTTGAAATGTTCAAAAAAATATTTGGAACAAGTTGTGTTCAGAACTTTTCAATAACTTGTCGAGAAAAACTGCCAGAAGCCGAAGACCCTCGTTTTTTAGGGGATGGTTTTTTCTACAATTTTCTATCTGCCAAATTCTCATTTATGTTCGTACTATCTTCACTAATAATTGATGAATAACAAAACCTTTAACAGGGTGACTTTTGGAAAGGACCCACCCCCGATACTTCGCCGCAAAAATTTTTCCTGATAAAAAACCGGAACAGGTCGATTTTCATTTCGAGAGGGACTTCTAAGACAAGTGATGACAAATTTTTATCTTCAACCCTTCGCCCCCACCCCACCCTATCTTGAAATTAGGAATGACACCACTTACCTTATTGTGATACATCAAATTGAAGGTGATAAAATTCCTCTTCTGTCAAACATATTTTAAATTTTCTTGAATCACCTCTCCAACCCCTTTTAAAATTCTCTCATTGTTAACGCAGGAAAGTTTCTCCCGATTCTTGAGTATCAGATTTTCCATTTCTTATTTCGAAGGGGACACCCACAACACGTAGTGTCAAATTTTTATCTTCAACCCCCTCGCCCGGACTCCGCCCCACTTTGAAATTTCAAATAGCTTACCTATATGTGATACATCAAAATGAAGGTAATAAAATAGTCTTTCTGTCAAACAAGTCTGGAAAGTTTTTATTGAGTCACTTTCAACCCTTCTCAAAATGATCTTTGTTTATAAATTAAAGGAAAGTTTTTTCTCTTGTCAACTTCCAATTCTTAAGAAATAGACTTTCCAGCAAACATAGGTCGACTTCTATTTCGGATGGGATATTCAGGACACGTATTGCCAAATTTTCATCCCCAGCAAAGTGGAGAGGAGTAGGGAGTGGTCTAGAATATTTGAAATAATTTTTCGCAGGATGAAAATTTTATTCTATTTATCACAAGAATCACAAGATAGATAATGCCATTTGAAAGTAAGATAGGGTGAGGGCGAAGAGGTTGAAGATAGAAATTTGGCATGGCGTGTCCCGAATGTCCTATCCGGAATAGAATTCAAGAATTTGAAGTTGATGAAAGAAGAAACTTTCCTTTAATTTATAAACAAAGATCATTTTAAGAAGGGTTGAAAGTAACTTAATAAAAACTTTTCAGACTTGTTTGTATAGGTAAGCTATTTGAAATATCAAAGTGGGGCGGAGTCCAGGCGAGGGGGTTGAAGATAAACATCTGACAGTACGTGTTGTAGGTGTCCCCCTTGAAATAAAAATCGACCTGTTTTTACTGGAAAATCTGATACTCAAGAATCGGGAGTTACGTAATGATAAGGGAGAAACTTTCCTTCATTAACAATGAGAGAATTTTGAAAGGGGTTGGAGGGGTGACTCGAGACAATTTAAAATATGTTTGACAGAAAAAGAATTTTATTACCTTCAATTTGATGTATCACAAGGTAAGTGATGCCGTTTGAAATTTTGAAATAGGGTGGGGTGGGGGCGAAGGGTCGAAGATAAAAATTTGTCATCACGTGTCTTAGATGTCCCTCTCGAAATAAAAATCGACCGGTTCCGGTTTTTTCCCAGGAAAAATTTGTGCAGCGAAATATCGGGGGTGGGTCCTTTTCAAAAAAGTCACCCTGTACAAAGGTTTTATTATTCATCAATTATCAGTAAAGTTAGTACGAACATAAATGAGAATTTGGCCTTTAGATCCCCACACGATGGAGTTGGAATCGATGCCCCCTACACCTGGAAATATTTTCCAAACGAGGTTGACTTTAGCGCCCTCTGGGGCGGCTGGTTTGCGGCACAAACAAATTTTCGGTTGAAACTTGTAGGGACTTACAGGAGCTACAACTTTTGTTGGGAATTTTTTCCATAACCATCATAGAAAAGCAGATGGAAAATTGTAAATAAACCACCCCCTAAGAAACGACGGTCTTCGGCGTCTGGCACTTTTCTCGACAAGTTATTGAAAAACTCTGAACAAAACTTGTTCCAAATATTTTTCCAAACATTTCAAAAAAAATAAAATCGAAATCCAACCAATAGCAACCGAGATATAGAAAAACACCCTTATCTCGGAAAGCTTGATGACATTTTGGTGGATTTTCGTGGTTCGGGGCTCTGTGGGGGATTCCCTAGGTGTATGCAAAAACTCAGCCAGAGTATACGTTTTGTAAATATAAGACACTTTTTGAGCCAGGATGACTGGCCTAATTCAGTAACAGTTTCAAGACACCACTTTTATCAAAATTAATCTTTCTAAATTGTTCACCTTTCATTATTAGGTAGGTAGGTAATTCAATGCAGATATACGGTATCCTTTGTTACTGGGCAAGTCATTATTGTATGACAAGGTGTCACTTTTTGTATAAATATATAAACTAAGTGGCTAATTGGAGAAATCCAAAAGCCAAAAAATATGAATATACATATATATATATATATATATATATATATATATATACACACACACTTATATACAAGCTAATAAAATGAACTGCATTGCATAATGCGCTGACTGAAAAATTTTAATTTCATGGTGTTAACTATTCAGTATTGTTATGCGATTTGAAATAAGCGACCGATGAACGTCAAGTGTAATAATTAGCATAATTTGTATATATGTATGTTTATTTCATTTAAGGCAGCTAATTTTACTATTTCAATATTATTGTATATTTAATTTGATCACAATAAATTTCATCGCACTTTTAATTTGAATTGTTAATTAATTTTGAGGATAAAAGCACTGTGCAAAAACATTATAATTTGATCAATAAATTTTGTTTACAAAATAAAGGGATGTTGCTCTCTGTCATACCGGGTGTTTATTAATGTCTGTGATCGCATCGCCTTTGGAATCCGCTTTCGATCACTACAATTGCGCCTGTTGCTGCGATTTTCGGCCTGACCCATGCCTGCCGCGATCACAGATTCTAATAAACACCCCGTATAATATTGATGCTGATTGACACCACGTTGACTTTTTCTGAGGTTTACGTGGCAACCCAGTACTATTTTTGGCGCGCCTATTTACTCGACTTGAATCGATGGACTCTTGTTAGCTGAACTTCTATTTCATTTCTCGGTGCCGAAGATTTTTTTTTCAACTGAACAGTAGTTGATTTTATTCACTCAGGCATCGACCTAGGCATCTATAAAATCTTAGTTTGGTATTCTTGTAATAGCGAGATCTGCCTTGCTCACCCCTCATCAAAGCCTCCTCCCAAGAAGCTCAAGGCTTACAGGCTACTCGGCCTATAGTTAATCCAGCCCTGGCTGCTGCCGCCGCACGGAGAATGAAACCGTGGTGAAGCAGAATGTGCGAGATTTTTCCGGAGGACCCCGCCAGCGCGCCGTACTGGAGAGAAAGCCATTTTAATTCAGATTTATATTCAATGTGTTTTAATTCTTTTGTCGTGTAAGCACGTCGCGGGAAACGGGTGCCTCCTCCGGTTATTCTCCCTTCTTGTCGAATTTATACGCTCCTTCGCGGACGAGTGCACATACAGGGTGTTTGAGTCGGCGCGCAGCGTCGTTGCTTTTCAATCTTGCTTTTAAACTCTCTTAAGATTAATCGGGTTGCTGAGAGCCCGGTAAAAGTGGAGGCCTTTTCAAGACGTCCTGCCCACTTGAATCTTGATAATATCATCTTCACGAACGGCCATTCAACGCTGATTAAGTGTATACTACTCTTTTATATCATGAATGTCTTGCGATTTTTTTGAGCTATCAGCTATCAGTCTGATATAACAATGTTCCCGTGTGCTAGCTATTATTGTGACTGCTCGATCACACCGAGGTCAGCTATCTTGTATCGCGAATTGATACTTTGACCATGTTGGTCGGTTCGAAGTGGAGCTCGACGGTTGACTTGAAGGTTGTTTATTGGCAAGTTGGATTGGATATCCCGAGCAAAACGAAAAAAGGCATTCTCCGCTGGGGGTGGATCGAAAGGTGGATTGTACCAGTTTCATTATTATGCCTTTTGGGCTCTCTAGTGTACCGGCTACGTTCGAGTGTTTAATGGAATGTATCCTGCGAGACTTCATGTGGGAATTTAGTTTAGTTTGCCTCAACGACGTGGTAGGCATCGATCGATTCACAAACATTGACGTTTCCATACGTGTACCTTATATGTTGGAGGAAATACAGATTTTATGATATGATATGAATATTCGAGGAACATCTCAGCAACCTCACAACTCCGGCGATTGTCTCCAGTAAACGACGATAAGATGTCTGAGCGTTCAGTGGCGACGCTAAACCATGACTTGAGGAATAAGGATAATGTAGATACTCGACAGCGTATTCCTTGGCCAATATCCTGAAGACCTGACAGACAAATTGCTCACCATTGTCGCAGACGAGAGTGTTTTGGTGTCGAGAGCTTGTCGGAACATTCGTAAAGTTGTTGGACTCTTTCGAGCTCTTTCATCTTCATTTTCGTGGAAAACACCATCACCCATCTTCCAATGCCACCAGCCTAAAATTAGCTCGTCCGATGAATACAAGGAACGCTTGAGCTTGAAGCCACTTGATGACCCGGTAAAAGCTAGTAGTTAACGCAAGAAAATGACGACAAAGAGCGATCGGAGCTTCCCGTAACGCTCTGGCTTCCGAGAAGCCACGTGTCGCTTTGTCCCGTTTCCATGAACTGTTTGCTCGCGCCGCTCTGACCCGAATGTATTTCGGAGAATTTTCTTGTGGCTTCGAACGACGATACCTACGTACGTTCTAATCGAGGTGTTGATTTTTGGTAATAATATCTCGATATTTTCCTTTTCTCGATTTTTCGATAAATAACTGAATATAACTCGTTTGCAAGCTTTTCTCGTTAGGAATTCCGACCAACAAACTCCACACTGAGGATTAGTAAATCTTCCGACGCGGACAACGAGAATCCAAACTTCTAAATCCGTTCTGGTCCGTGGAAAAGGACGTCGGACTCTAGCTGCCTGGGCCTGGGCGCACGATCCTGTATTTTTATTTCTGAGGCTATCAGAGCGGAGCTTTTAATTTCGACGAGAAAGCTATTAAAATTCGGGCCGAACTCGACCGGGTCCGTCCGTCCTGCGAGGCGTGTTGTTGCTTGGCATGGTCGTGTAGCATCAGCTCCTGTTTGCTGCTGCTGCCGGCTAGGAAAACGGATATCCTTCAGCGAGATCGATATCCCTTATCTCGCCTAAAACAGCAGGATATAACTCTATTCTCCATTTGCGAGCCGCCCGAGCAGGCACACAGCATACACATACACACACACACACACTAGAGCTCCGAAATCATGCGAAAAGCGTCCGCCTGAAACAACTCGGGTGGGCCATAACTCGTCCTCGTGCGAACCCTTCCATGAGTTTCGTGTCCTTAATTCACGGCGATTAACAATTTTTCGGACATATCTTGTACGGGCTAACGGCGGATCCCTTGCGAAGGTCAGAATGTCGGTATGTTCATTTTCTAAATCAGGGTTCACCAACACATCAGCTCCGCTGGGTCAGAGTAATGTGCTCATTCGAGTGATAAGGTACATATCCCGTGAAGAATGAAGAAGCATCCTGTGTGATTAACGATTGTAACTTGAGTCAGTTTCGCTATCCAAGATGGACCCAGGGAGGAAAGAACGATTGAATCAATATGGGAAGAACAAACACGCAAATAAATGCACCTCTTAAGACCTTAGCAAACCCGACAGTTGTTTGATAATACAGAGAGCTCTCAAACTACCACAACAACGGATCACCAGACTAGAACTCCACAGACACGTGTTTTGCCCCTATCGGGAACTCATCAGTGCGGAGGTATTCAGGTCCGATGATCCGGTGAAGTAGAAAACAAAGAGATCAGTGAAATTCACTATTGGGGGACTCATAATTATGTGAGTCTTTCATGCGGCGTCATCTCTCCAAGGCATTCTGTGATGCGATGAACTCAAGCATCAGACAGACAAGGAATTTAAAAATGCAATTCCACAGAAAGCTGTCACAAGAAGCATCGATAGTGATAGTGAACAGGATGATCACGCCAGAATCCCCTCCCACTGGAGGTTTCCCCTTCGAGATCATTTGAAAAAGAGAAAAATCCCCAGAGAATTTTTTCCATAGGTTTCAAAATTGGAGACTATAATATTTCACAACCTAGAATACACAGGGTGTTGCAAGGAACTTTTTTGTTGATGCGACACCCTTTTTTTTCGAATTGCAATCGATGTAGTTTTCTATTTTGAATACAAATATAGACCACAGCCTTGAATTATTTCAGAAAGCGTAAGCATAGCGTTTTGGTCCTCTTGGAGGAAAGTTGAGTCAAGAACCCTCCAGGTTGAGTTTTGACCCGCCTAGAGACCGATGAGTTGCTACTCTTTGAGTTGCAACCCACCTCTAGGATGTCGTGTCAAAGCCCTTGGATGTTGTGTCTAGATCCGCCTCCGGGAGTCGAGTCAAAACTCTTCGACGACGAGTTACAATCCTTCGTCAAGTAGTTGTGCTGAGGCCCTTCCGATGTTCAGTTTCGGAAGTTGTAGAGTTGGGATCCATTGATGATGTGTTTCGATCCCCCTCCAGGATGTTGAGTCGCGATTCTTCGACGAAGAGTTTTAATCCACCTCGAGGATGTCGAGTTGAAACCTCTAAATGATCCAGGCCCGATAGAAACGAGTTCTCTCGTTTCGGTATCTCGTGTAGCGGAGTGATGACCTCGGCGAGCGGAAGGTTAGTCTTGGTGAGTTGGGATTAGTGCTTACGATTGAGCTTTGTCGTGAAGAATGTATGATGGGGCTTACGCGTGCGTTCTGAATCTGCCTGCACGTGCTGGTATCTGCGCTACTGTCCGCCATCAGGTACAGCCACTATTGAGCCTCGTCCTTTGCTGGATACCTGCATAGAAAGGTATTCGAGCCCTTGGGCCCTCTGGACTTGGCGTTGTGACTGCGGTACTCGGAGCACTGGACCTGGTGGATTAGATCTGGAAACCCGCGGTGAGCTTCCTCTGCGTTTCTGAAGTTCCTAGCTATTCGGAAAATGTAAATTTTGACAACTACGTGAAAAATCAAGTAATTGAGAAAAAATAGAATTGCGTTTGTATCGGGGTTCGGACCCTGCCGTAGAGTCGTAATTGTTGATCGGATTGATGAAATCCGCTCCCTCTTCCCCCCTTAAAACAAATAATTTTGTTTCAGCGCTACGATAGTTCCTGATATTTCCATGTAGAGCTTGTCACGGGAATGAAGACTTCTTATTCGAAACTGATGAATTCATTCCGGTACCCAACGACGCCACCGTTCAGACAGAGATTTTGTCAAAATGGATTGTTATTAGGGCTCTACCAAGTATAGTGTAGACGATGATTATTTTAGCGTTTGGGCAAATATTATTCCGACGCCTCTCCGCATTGACTTTTCGGCGAACACTCTGTATAGTCAATTATCTGCGTTTGTTGCTCCTGACTGCGACCTTCTCTCACAAATAACAACAAACTAGCGCGTATATGGGGCGTGCTCAGGCGCGTGCTGGCCCACCGGGCATCCGGGCATTTCCCGGTAGGCCCTCAGCCATCAGACCTTTTGAGGCCTTGCTTGTTTTTTTTCCAAAATAATTTTTGTTTTGGAAAAAATTGTATTTTTTTTCAAACATAACACTGAGTACCTACCTATCGTGTGATCAATCGAATTCCAAATCTAGGCAGGCTGTGGCTTGGTCGAAATCAGGGGTGCAAAGCTGCATTTGGCTAGGGCACAGCCTGCCTAAACTAGGAATTCAATTGATCACACGATATACAGGGTGGTCCTTGTTTTATGTCATCAAATTTAAGGATCAATAGAAAATGGAAAATGAAGGGGACTTTCTCCAGAAAACATATTTGAGAAATGCCTAATAACAGAGATACAGCCCTTCAAAGTTGGAAATAAATAATCGTTTTTTCCGCATAACTTTTGAACCGTTCAACTGATTTCATTCAAAAAAGAACCAAAGGTTTACTTAAGTTATCCCCTGTCGAACAATCATAACATGTTCCATAAAAAAGTTTCAGGAGCGTAGATATCAGGGGGTGTACCTACTCCCCCCCCGCTATTTCTCACCCACCAGTTATTTCTAAAAACTGTTCATTATTTTGAATTTCACGTTTAATTTAGAAGGAAAAGTCACTCCTGCAAAATTTTGATTAGAGGCTTCGTTTAGAAGATATTCAAGTTTGAAACTTTGGAAAACATCCCGAAATCGCCACTTTCCAGAACCCAAATTGTTTTTCCCCTGAAAATTTCCCGTGTTTTGGAAAAAAATGGTGGTTTATCAACTTAGAAATTCTAGAAAACCTATTTCAGCTGAGAAATCATGAGAAATCATGAGAAATTGGCGATTTCGGGATGTTTCCCAAAGTTTCAAACCCAAATATCTCCTAAACAAAGCCTGTTTGGTCCTCAATTAAAATTTAGGTTTTCGGATATGTAAAAAAGAAACTTATCACACGAATGAGAAAAAGCATTACGATAAGAATTGCTCGGTGTGTTGTACGCCAGCATAGATGGTCGCGTTGTGCGCCGGTAGTTTATAATTTCTAAAGATTATTAATTTTCCGTTTTTACTTTAATTACCTATTACGCGCTGTGCGAACATTCTCCTTCCTTATTTGTGTGTGTGTACCTGTTAACCCCTTATACCCTTCGACGTCCGTGCACCACCAGAACATCCAAGAGCTCTTGCCTACACGAGAAGACGCCGGACGTCAAGGTGAGTCCTTTATTCTTTTTTCGCACCTTCTTTTCGGGTGTATCCCCAACAAAGCCTCTAATCAAAATTTTGCAACAGTGATTTTTTCTTCAAAATTAAACGTAAAATTCAAAATTATGAACAGTTTCCAAAAATAACTAGGGGGGTGAAAACTAGGGGGGGAAAAGTAGGGTCACCCCCCAATGTCTAAGCCCCTGAATTTTTTTTATGGAACATGTTATAATTGTTCGACAGGGGATAATTTCAGTGAACCTTTGGTTCTATTTATAATCAAATCGGTTGAACAGTTCAAAAGTTATGCGGAAAAAACGATTATTTATTTCCAACTTTGAAGGGCTGTATCTCTGTTACTAGGCATTTCTCAAATATGTTTTCTGGAGAAAGTCCCCTTCATTTTTCATTTTCTATCGATCCTTGAATTTAATGACATAAAAGTCGGACCACCCTTTATATCTAATTGATTTCCAGATTTTGATTTCTTTTAGGGAAAATTTGGAAATAATAATCAAATCGCCGTCGGTCACGGCGTTAAATAGGTACCTATTTGAGAAGAACATTGCGTGTGCTTGACATACAGGTCGTCTCATCGAGAAGTTCTTACTTGAATTCTTTTGAATAAAAAAAATATTGAGGGAGAACGCCAAAACAGGTCAATTTTTTTTTTATTTCAAAGAAAACACTTGGAATGATGTGTATTTGAGATCATGTAGTTGGGAGACTCATTATTCATATTTCTCATTCAGTAGATTGTTGACTTTTTTCCTAAATAAGTGATTCTTATATCATTTTATGTTTTTGAGATTGATTTATCATTTTGATTTTTGGGTGAATATTGAAAAAAAAACACCTTTTTCACCTGGTGGAGTATCAGTCCGCCAGTCAGTCTGCCAGTTGGTGGAGGCATTTCTGTCTCAAAGGGCCTTTTGACATGAATTCGCCCGGGCCCTCTTTGGGGTCCTAGAACGCGCCTAGACGTGCTCAAAACGTTCTCCACAATAAATTTGTACCTTGACTTGGGTAATTATTTCGCGTAACACCATCGGTTCGAAAGTTTTTGGAAGGGTGAAATTTGGTTTAATATTTCCGGTTATAGGCACCCTCGATCACGGAAATCTTTCTGAGCGTTGGGGGCAATTCACGGCGAAAACAGGTTTAAAGCCTCCACAAAGGCCAGCCACATCCAATCCCTTCCAAACGGGCAAAATAGAACCCTAGCCCAAAAAGAGCGTTAGACTTTAAAAAGAGGCTCCACAAAAAGGGGACCACCGCACACACCGGCCCACAAATCTTAGATTGCATTCGTAGTCGAAATCACTCTTCCCTTTTCAGTGTCTAGAAGCCGGGCCTAACTCTAACATAACCTCTAACACTAACATGAATGTTGGATCTGATTGAACCGCAAAAAGAATTTTGAACCACGAAATCAGTCAGAATTAAATGTCGGTCAAGGTGTAGAATCAGGTATTCGTCGGAGGGTTGGGGTGTTGGGACTTCTGAAATAACTTGGGGACCTTATATTTTTGGGAAAAGCTTTGACATTTTAGATATTTTAGTCTGCGATGTGAAGGTAGTACTAGGTAAAAGAGCGAGTCATTGTTTAAATATTTTGACTTGTACATAGAGGTCAATAGATTGATGTTATGTAAAAAATTTATACTGTGTCTTATTGTGTTCGAACTCGTGGTCAGACCTGTCTCAACAATCTCGAGAGCTCTATCCTCGAACAAGAAAAAGACAGGCACAACGAGATGCCGTCCTGATATAGATGATCATCGGCCAAGCGGTTCCAAAAGCAGGAAAAGAGATTTAATTCAAATAAGTTGAATTAAATGGAAGTATAATGGGTTGTCTACCCATTCAGGGGTTCAAGAAGATAGCTGGGGTCTTTTCAACATGTATGGGAAGAGTGAGGGGTGTGATTTAGGTGAGTAGTTGTTATCAAAATAAGGATAATGTACAGTATGTTCATTAAAAAATTCAATAATGGGAGGCCGTGGACCGATGATAACCTGGCCGTTTTCGGATCGAATGGCCTGCGTCACAGCCTCCCTCTATTGAAGTTTTTAATGAGCATACGGTAGATAAGAAAAACATAAATATACAGGGTGTTTCAGAAATGATAACAAAAAAATACTACTGTGAGTAGATCTTGTCCAAATTTCATGAAAACCTATATACCATTTTGCAAAGTTCGGCCTAATGACGAAGATACAGCCCTTGAAAGTTCACTTCTTTCGGATTTCAAAAATTTGTAACTTAGGAACGTTTTGACAAAATTAGCTTAAATTCAGCATAAGCGGGTTTATCAACATCATCTATCAACCTCCCAAATTTTGAAAAGAACCAATCAGTAGCGTAGAAATTATGGGGGGTCACCTTGAGTCAACCTTTCTTCGGATGCTTCAAAATTATTGACCCTGCTCGTAACTCAGACGCCACTGGCTGCATTCTTTCGAAATTTGGCAGGTCGGTAGATAGGTCCGACAAACCGGTCTATAGTAAATTTAAGTTGATTTCGTCAGAACCTTCCTGAGTTTTAAATTTTTGAAATCCGAAAAAGTGAACTTTGAAGGGCTGAATCTTCATCATTAGGCCGAACTTTGCAAAATGGTATGTATATAGGTTTTCGTGATATTTTCACGAGATCTACCCACAGTTAATTTTTTTGCTACCATTGCTGAAACACCCTGTATTCTGTATTAGAGCCTGATGCGGCGTCTACCTCTGAACGCTCCTACGCCCCCAACTAAGAGTGCCACAAGCCCTTAGATGTGTGACAACACCTTGTAGAGTCTGAGTCTAGACAAACTCCGTCCCTCTGCAGACAGCAGAGCAATTGCAGTATAATTGTGCCACTTGTTTTACATTATCGCTTAATACAGGACTTTCTGGGCGAGTCACGTTTCAAAAATCAAGATTTAGCACACAGAATAATGTAGCTCCATACAGTACATCTCTCTGATGCGAAACTAATTTTTCAAAAGCGCCTGTCCGCAGTGGCGTTTCAGTAAAATTTAATACTGCAATTTTACGCTAAACAGCACTAAACAAAGGGGCTTTTAATTTTTTACGGTGTCATAGCGCAATTCCGAAATGGGCAATTTAGCCGGGCGCATAGCGGAAATGAAGCCCCCATGAAACCGGCCTCTATACATAACTGCCTTGCGTGTTGGCGCTGATGGGGAGAGGTTGGCAATGTTCACCACTCAGTTTGGCGCAACAATGTACTCTTCCCGTATCGTACATTATATACATCCTAGAAACCGATTTTCGCTTTTGAAAAGTTCAATAATTGTTCTTCAGCGGTGAAATTTATTGCGTAGCGTTAGTTTAACTGCGGTTAGAATGGCATAATTAATTAAAGGGGACGGGGGGCAGGCGGGGATCTCATCTCCTCGTCCTGGTATACACAAATCATTCCATGGCACTCATCACCCCGCCGTCTCGCGCGAACAACTACCCTCTGAAATTGCGCTGAAAATTGCGTTCAGTATGCGTGCCTGCTTAAATGTTTAATCCGTTTAACCTCAACCGCACCGCACCATACACTTAAACCGGCGTAATCATTAATCATCCTTTGAGATAATTTGACTCCGCGATAACCTAAGATGTACCAAAGATATGTCTTAGATATTAGACGTTTGAACTCGTTATCAAAATTCATCATCATCAACATCATCTTCATCAATTTTTACTTCCCCGACCCACCACCCAACGAGGAGTAGAAGTATTGTGAACGCGCTAAAAAAAAGAAGGTTTTGAAGCCTTATAGGTTTCCTGGTGTCCACAAATGTCTCTTGGAGTCTCACTAAGCCCCCTTCTCGTTTGGGGCTCTGAAGTACAAATAATAAGAACTCTGCCCCAGGTAAACTTGTGAACCTATTTCAACCAATTTATTTTCAAACAAGAGGTGACTGGTTCTCAAATATTCTCCAATAATTTTGTTTCCAATTTCCCGAGAAGTTCCCTGTTGAAAATGTAAAACCGGCTTGGGTTATCGAGACCGAACTCAAATTATGGAACTCAAAATGAAGCCCTTTTTGAGGAAAATATCTCAGTAGTCCATAATTTTTCTCAAATTCTAACTTCCTACCCGAAGGGACGTCTCATACAAAAATTTCCATCCGTTCCTTTGCTACTCGTCGGGGAAGTTTTGGGGTGACTGAACAGAAAAACCACTTTCGGTGCGAAAAGTTAATAGGTTTGACAGATAGATGGATACGAATTACGGAAAAAGCTGGGTTGCCATATCTTCGGCGTAATTCGCGAAGTGCCTAACTCAACTTTGCTCTGGAAATATCTCTCCCCATTAAACTCCCTATTTTTTCTGGAAGAGTCAGAATTAACATAATTATTTGCCTTAAATATAGTTTCTAGAACTCGTTTCTGATGTACGACTTCATTCTATGTTCAGCAATTCAAAACCCTCAATGAAAAAGACAGCAGTTTTTTGCTCTCCTGCAAAATTAGATGAAATGCAGTTACGTGCTTTGTCAGCGGCGGTGCTTCGCCGGCTGAAGGAGACGATAGAGGGCAGCAGGGGCCAACCCGGGTTTATCACTAGGTTACTGTTGTTTGGTTAGACTACTTGCTCCATATTGGTATCTCGTATCTCTTTAAGCGGCTTTATGGCGACTTTACAGAACTCGCATGTCGCCGGCGACAGTCCCCCACTCCACTGTAGTTGAATAATTAGTACGACACAATGACAGAAACTCATGTCGCGGGAATAATATGGAGGGAGGTAGGGGAGTACAGGCAGATCGAATCTTATTGGCCAGCGACACTGTCGCCGGAGACATACGAAGTTCTGTGAAGCCGCCATTACTAAACTTCATCGTGTCGCCAGCGTATCAAACTGTACCACCGTACCAAACCAATAAAAAACAAGTGAGTATGCCTTCAGGTGCGTGAGTCTCAGTAGTGCATTTTCTTGAAGAGGCATGTTGTGAATGTAGTGAAATTTGATTGAAGGAGAAAAGCCATTCGTTCTCCACTCTGCTCTTAACATGAAATGAAACTCACACTGCTGACACTTTCAAAATGAATCTCAAAATGAAATTAGCACATTCTGCAAATTTAAAAAAAATTCAATGCAAACTTCAACATGTGGTGAGCCCCACGAAATATATTTATTTCAGGTGCAGACATGTTAAGAATGAAAGTTGGAGAAAAGATTGAATAATTTTTGGAGGAAAAATTTGCGAAATCCGACCCAAGGTTTTCGAGTTGTCCTGTCTGAAAAAACTGCAAATTTTCTAACTTTTTATCCCGTGAACAGATTTTCACCATTTTTTTTTAAACAAAAGAGGTGACTGGTTCCTAAATATTTTCCAACACTTTTGTTTTCAATTTCTCGAAAATTTTCCTTCTGAGAATGTGAAACCGGGCCGGGTTATCGAGACCGGACTCAAATTATGGAGCTCAAAATGGAGCCCTTATTAGGAAAAATATCTCAGTTCTTCAATCTTTCTCTCAAATTCTAACTTCCTACCCGAAAGGACGTCTTATAGAAAATTTCCCATCCGTTCCTTTGCTACTCATTGGGAAAGTTTTGGGGTGACACAACCGATCATCTTATAATAAACGTGGAGCAGATCTACTATCTGAATGATAAATGAATGTATCGATCCCTTTTTGGATATTACACAGATGTATAGAAATATCATTTGACTTTAAGTCACGTTATGTGTACATAAATATAGTATAGGTGAGGTAAGTAGGTATGGGGTGGTATCCGGAAAAAAACGCCCTCAGCAAAACACCCTCGGAAAAAACGCCCCTGGAATAAACACCCCCGGGAAAAAACACCCCCGAGAAAAAATAATCCCGGGTGAAAACACCCCCGGAAAAAACGCTCCCGGAAAAATCACCCCCGGAAAAACCGTCTATGGGAAAAAAGGCCCCCGAAATAAATGGTGCTGAGACAATTCGTCGCGGACAATTTGTCGTAAGCGAGGTCGCAAGAGGAACGACAAAAAACAAAGAAGCCATTAAGTTCTCGGAGCGTGAGGGGGCCTATTACACATGAAACCACAATGGAGCTCTAAAAAAACATTATCGAATACAAAGAGGTCCGATAGAGTTCCGTAAGTCATGGAAAAAAGCAAGATGGCTCAGCAGGACTACAAACGATACTGAAGACACAAGGGGACCTTATGAAGCTTCAGATAACAAGGGAAGGCAAATTAGGCTTAGTGATACTCTGAAAACCAATAATAGTCTGAGTGGCAGACTAATTATGGCTCCATACTATACTTGAGAGACAAGGGGACCCGATAGGGCTTTGAAGACCACATCGCTGTACTAGAATGATAGTAAGACAACTTGAAAAACATAGTTTCGAGTAATCGCCACTTGAACATTTCAGAAGAACGAAAAACACTCTTCTTCTCGAAATTTCGGAGATTTTTCAATTTTCCAGTTGTATTATATCGCTCCTGATAGACCTGTGAGGAATTCATTATGAAATCACATTTACTCTTTGAGAAAAAAATCAAAAAGTGAACATATCCTTGTATATCGCTAGAAATAATGGTTCTGTTGGAAGTTGTCCGTTTTTTCATGTAAGTTATCCTACTATTCGTCAGGAATTCGTAGAGTGATTTTGAATTTATCTTTTTTTTTTTTCAAGTTGTCCGAGTATTGCACAGTAAGCATAGCCTGGTTCAACATATTTTTCATAGTTATCCTTGAGTATTGTATGACATGGAATAAGCCCATTAGTTTTTGGCTGTCATCTGACAAATGAAAGTGTCACTATCAGAAATTGGAAATTCATTTGGAAGTCCTTGGAAAACTGTATTCAGAACAGTAGATAGTGTTTTGCTAACTGTCGTGTGTCAAATATTGAAAAATGTCAGAGTTCATAACTTTGTCACTCAATTATTCAAGATTTTTCATCAAACATTTCATCCTGTGAACCGATTTTCACGATTTCTTTTACTTTTGGCAGTCTTGGCCATAGCTATAACCAATATAGTCTGCCTCCGCATCTATCCATTGTTTTGGTTCAGTTTTACCCAATACAAACTGACCTATGGATTACGAAATCATTGCAATGTACATTGGAGATAAGTTAAAATTATCAAGTCATTTCAAACAATTCACGGACAATTTCTGGTCAAATAGTGGGACAACTTAGAGAAAAGTAAGATATTTTACAAACGCATGAGGGTATGTTTGTGCAATAGTGAGTTAAAATGAAATCTCTGAAGACTTTCATTGAATCAGTTGGTTTTTTGGTATAAGAGTGAGACATCTTTCACAGTAAAATACTGAGATAACATGAAAAACAAGGACAACTTGAAATTTTCAAATCAGATTTGTTGTAAAATTGGGACATGTTGAAATGTCTTCGTATTATACCAGAAGGCAAGATCAAATTCGATCTATTTCTCAGTAGAAGAAATAGAACATTTTGAGATGTCCCAGTATTAGACCAGAACTGTGAAAAAAACAGATAATTATAACAGTGAGATATTCATTTTTTATGTACTTCCATGATGATTCTGAGTGATTCGATTTTTTTACCAGGTAGAGAATAACTTGGAGCTATAGATTTTGTAATAATCCGAAAATCAGAAATTTTAAGTTATCTTACTATCATTCTAGCACAGCGACATGAAGAGTATGAAGGCACAAGCTGCTTACTACTGCTCTGAAAGCCACGAAAATATGTAAGGGGGCCCAGCGGAGCTTTAAGAGACGTTGAAAAAATAAAGGGGCCCAGCGGAGCTTTAAAAGACGTTGAAAGAACAAGGGGGCCCAAGGAAGGTATGGACACACACAAGAAGGCAACAGGGGGCTTACTGGGAACTCTGATAGCCAAGAAAAAACATGAAGGGGCTCATTAGGGCTCCAAACTACACTTACGGACCCAAGGAGGTCCGATGGGACTCCGAATATCACCAAAGCAGAAGGCGCTCATGACTGCCCCGAAAACGGATGTGAGGGGGCTCAGCAGAGCTTCAAAAGATGTAAAGAAACAAGGGGGCCCAATGGAGCTCTGGATAACCCAAAAAGGCAAAAAGGACGTACTGGAATTTTGATAGTTAAGAGAAAAACACAAGGGGGCTCACTAGGGCTCCAAACTACACTGACGGATGCAACGGGGTCCGATAGAGCTCCGTATATCACATGAAGGCACAAAGGACCTACACTAGGACATCGAGCAATGCAAGAACGCACAAGATGGCTCAAAGGAATTCTGAAAGCCACGAAAAAAACATAATAGGGGGGCCAATCGTGCATGTATAACACAAGATGGCAAAAGGGGGCTTAGCGGAATTCTGGAATTTATTAAGCACATAAAGGGGGCTCATTAGGGTTCCAAATTATACTTAAGAACACCAGGAGGAGGCCTAATTTGGGACCCGATATAACATGAATGCACAAGGGTCTTACTAGTGCTCTGAAAGACTCAGAAAAGTGCTAGGGGGGTCAACAGAACATTCAAACTTTATTGAAGACACAAGGGGACCCACTGACGTTATTACAAAATTACGCAAAATGGAGTTTACTGGTGCCAAGTCCGTGAGCCATGAAAAAACCAAGGAAAAAACATACAAGGGGACTCAACAGAGCTCCAAATACACTTGAAGACACAATGGGGCCCGAAAGGGCTCCGGACATGACTTAACGGCACAACGCTGCTCCGGAAGTCATGGAAAATTCAATGAGGAATAGGGCTCCAATTACGTTGAAGACAACATAGGGGGGCGTTTTTTCCGGGGGCGTTTTTTCCCGGGGGTGTTTTTCCCTGGGGGTGTTTTTTCTCGGCGGTATTTTTTCCCGGGGTGTTTATTCCAGGGTCGTTTTTTCCGGGGGTGTTTTGCTGGGGACGTTTTTTCCTAGATCCGTGTGGGGTAAGGATAGGGAAAATAAGGGCCATTACATGTAGACGGTACTTTGATCGGAGTTGGACCCTACTTGTCATTTGTAGGTACTTGTGATTCAACAGATGTTAAAATGTCATATAGATCCCTCATACATCAATTAGCGACATACGTTTTCCGTGTTATGAATTATTGATCGTAACCTCGAAATGATGGAAAAATAGTTTTTGTGTCTCAGTGAATCTCGTAGGTGAAAGAAGTTAAAACTACACAAATTTCAGTCGAATGAAGGCATAAGAAATCACTGGTCTCCTGAAATAAGCGATCAAACTTCAACAAAGTTTTCCATGAAACCTTAGAACAGTTTCATCAGCTGTCATATGCAGCTGTCGGCTGCCACTGTCAGATGTCAGTCACCAACCGAACCAAAGCAAAATTCCTGCAAAAGTCAACACCGACTTTCACGTTCCTGACGGGTAAAAGGGTGAACTAAATGCCATGCAGTAGATCTATTGCATTGTGGTATGACTGGTATGCATCTTGCAATTACTGTTGGACCCACTGCAAGTTGTGACAAATATGCTAAGAAAAAACTCCAGCTCACTACGCAATTTGTTTTTTTGGGTATTTATCCTACAATAATAATTGTGCTATTCATTTACATATTTATTCATAGGCAACGTTGCTTATTGATTTAAAATGCACAAATTGTGCCCGTTCCTATTTCAGAACCAACAATAATACACTTCGAAAATAATTATTGTAGCACAAAATTGTTACGGAGCTCACTGGAGACCACGACGCGCGAGGCGCGAGTAAGACATACACCTGCACGACTGGCGGAGGAGCCGTCCATCGATAGCTTGTTGAAATATTCACGAAGCCAAAAGACTTTTCCCGAAGCTCTCGCGAATAGACTACCAAAGCAACCGATGCTGGAAATACCGGAATGATAAATGGAAGCGATGAGAAACATCGAGGTCTTTTCGGAACAAGTATGGAATGGAATAAGCGTTTCGAATACAAGACGGGAGTATGTATAAGGAGCAGCAAGGCCATGGAGCAAGTTTGAATTTGATTCAGAGTGACAGTGCGAGCACAACGAGGTGCAATAGGCACGTGTGATCATTCACGTGAGTTGTAAATTAGTAGCACGTCATAATAAATAATGCGTATTTAAACTTCATTCCCAAGTACCAAGTATCCAACACAAATTCGTCCGTAACAAATATTCAAAGTTCAAAAAAATAGCAATAGAAATTAAATGTTGAGTTAAGCCACACTTGATGGTTCAAGTCGTCATCGGTTAGACAAAAATCAAAGTATGTTACTAGGTAATATTCAGATATTGCTATTTTATTCCTCGTTCATAATTGTTTGTGGTATGTGGGTGGAACCGTGTATTAATCGTGAAATCAGGTTAATCTGTCTTCTAATCCTCGTATGCAAAAGACACTGACTGTCCTTTATGTAGGTATGCTACGTGCATATCCTTTGGCCAGAGTGAAATACATACTCCAGGACCACTCTTGTGATCCATATTACAGCATGTGCAATGCATGATATGTGTGTCGTCAGTCATGATTATGTTATAAGTCTAGAGGCTTTACAATGTAGAAGCTGCAAGGCGCATAATAAAAATGATGAGACAAAATTCCATTTTGGCTCCATTGTACCAGCTTGATGGTGTTTTATCTCGTGTTTTCTTCCTATATTTTCGCTATTCTGAACATATTTTTGTCACTCAGGAACCTTTCTTGATCAGTTGTTTTTATGAAGAGAGAAGACCGATCACCATAAGTGATCGCCGCGGTACGATTTGCTGTATAGTAGTAAGGAGCCAAGGAGCGTTTCGTAAATACGAGGTATCTAGCATCTGAGTACGATTCACCTACCCCCCAAATTTACAATCTTAGAGGTTTGGGCTGTTAAACTTAATATGGTGGAGGCGCCAGGTAAAACCATCTGAATACAATCCACCCACCCTGCATTCGTGTGATTACTGTATTCGCTATCGCTCGTGCATAATTTTTACACTCATGAGAAAACGATCACTTTCGTTGCCATACAGGTGTCCCGTTTTTCAACGCTCACTATTGAGATCTCGGAAACGGTAGGAGATACAAAGTCGGTTAATTACAAAAAAGCTGCGCTATTTTATGACTATCTCAAATATGTCAAGATATCGGAAATATCTGGTCATTTCTGAAATATCCCGAAAAAACGGAAAAAAATCCGAACTTTAACATTTCAATCACTTCTTTATTATGACAGCTATCAATTTGAGAATTGGTATTCTGATATTTTTGAAGGTCCTTGTTCGACTGAGGTCAATAATTTTTTCCTGCGCATGCTGACCTTCGAGCTATGACAGTTGACTTTATTTTTTCTCATAAACATCATATCATTTATTCACCTCAAAAAAACTCGTCTTTCCTTCCTCTTCACAAGAATATGAAAGACTTGTAGCATTTTTGTCAGAATAACCTGTAAACATTGGGAAAACTTATTCGTTTGTATTTTTGTCCTATTGGATAATATTATAGATCGGCGAATTTTGAGGGTTTAAGGACAGTGAGTAAAAAATTTTCCTTTGTTAACGCACAAAATTAGACAAAATTTTAATCAGTTACACAACATACCGGGTGATCATTTGAAAACTATCCACCTGCAATAACTCCCGATTCCTAGTCAATATTTCTTCGAGCAAAAACAGGTCGATTTTTATATCAAGGGGGACATCTAAAACATACATTGGCAAATTTCTATCTTTAGCCCCCTCGCCCCCACCCATCCCAAAAATAAAATTTCAAATGACACTACCTACCTTGCGATACATCAAATTGAAGAAAATTGAATTCTCTTTTTGAAAAAAGATATCTAAAGAAATAACTCTACCCCCCCTTCTCCCTAAAAATTCTCTGAGTGTCCTTTCCAATATTCTGGACCCCTCAATTCTCTTAAGTTTAGTCAGCATCATCCTGAATAACTCTTTAAAGAAGAGAATTTTTGGTAGGAAAAGTGCTACCCAAATTGACCCCACTGCTCTCCCCCACCTCAACTTTAAAATTCAACAAAATACTACCCACTTTGTGATATATCAAATTAAAGAAATCTAAATTCTCTTTCTAAAAACAATTTTTTAAAATTTTCAAGCCCTCCCCCATTCAACAGGACATTTGAAGTATTTTAGTAGGAAAACGGAGGTTTTAAAAATTTCGAAAAAATTGTGTTTAGGGAGAGAATTCAATTCCCTTTAATTTGATGTATCACAAAGTGGGTATTGTCATTTTAGATTTTCAAGGTGAGGAGGGGGGAGCGAAGGGGTGAGTTTGGGTGACACTTTTTCCATAGAAACTTTTCTCTTCAGATGCTGTGCAGGATGACCTTGACTGCATTGAAGAGAATTGAGAGGTCAAGAATATTCAATTGGACACTCAGAGAATTTAGGGGGGAAGAGGGGTGAGGTTAAAAATCTTAGAAATATTTTTTCAGAAAGAGTTTAATTCTGTTGAATTCAATGTATCCCAAAACAGGTGATGTCATTTGAAATTTCAAAGTTGGGGTGGGTGGGGGCGAGGGGGCTGAAGATAGAAAATCGCTAATGTATGTTTTAGATGTCCCCCTCGATATAAAAATCGACCTGTTTTTGCTCGGAGACATTTTCACTAGGAATCGGGAGTTATTGCAGGTGGATAGTTTTCAAATGATCACCCGGTATAGACCACCTAAACATCTTTTAACATTTACATAGGTACACCTCTGGAATACCTACACCTACCATTATTATTTTACTGATTATTGTACAGCTGATTGTTATATTATAATTATTTTTGACAATTCAAATCAATCAAAATTTTTCTATTCCTTTAAATGTCATTTTTTCGCCTTTTATATCAAAATTTTTATAAAATAACAACCATAGCTAACCGTAAGTTCTTGTATTTTCATATTTTATTTTTTACTTCAATACACGTTACTTCTAGCACCCGAGGAAGCCCCAAATTAGGGGCGAAACGTTGTGCGTTAACAAAGGAAAATTTTTCATTCACTGTCCTTGAACCCTCAAAATTCGCCGATCTATAATATTGGAAAAACTATTTCTAAAGCAAAAACATCGAGTTACTATTTCGGTTGACATGCTCTCGTGGCATAACAATGGCGTCTGGTTGCCATGATCTATTGATTTTGGACAAAAATTAGTAACATTCAATTTTTATGTACTTATTTGATAATAACAATCAAATAAATACAAAACCAAGTATAACACAATATAACATAACTATAAACATTTATAATTCACAATTGCTCGGATTGGATTCCATTTTGAGAGGATTGTTTGAAGATCGAGTTTATGGTTTATGCTCGGATTTATGACAGTACAGGATGTCCACGGAAAAATTCACCCCCCTCTGGTATATTCCTCTTGAGATGTTTTGAAGAACTCAAAACTTTTTCTTCACGATTTTTCCCAGGGACCTCAATCGATCCTCTAAAAGTTTCTCGTTGCTACCGTATACCGGGTGTGATATATAACTTTTTTGTTTTAAATACAACACCCATATTTTATTTCGCTATTTGGTGGAGCATTTTTTCGGATTACAAATATACAGGGTGTCCCAGCTAAAACAATCCAGCGCAATTTCCTCAGAAAATATCAAGGCAACAAACAAAATTTTCCAATTGGAGGGAAGCCTGACTTTTAGCTTTCTTTTGAGGGGGCGCCGATGCTTATAGATGCTCTAGTTTCCAAGAAAATGTAATTTGAATCTGGCGAGTCACAAGAATTCGGAAATTCCTGACCGACAAAACAAAATACTTCAGATGGAAAAAATCTTCTTTATCTGGGCTTTCCATTGATGTGTCGCCGATGTCTGTACCTGGCCCAGTAAGCCAGAAATTCTGCCTCAAAGTCCAACAAACACAATAATCGGATTCCGTGACGTCACCGATCAGACACTTGTTGATTTTAACACCAGCCATTACTAGACTTTTTCATTTAATAAACCTGGATTCTCCACAGCAATGAATACTGGCTGATGTGAAAATCAACAAGTGTGTGATCGGTAACGTCGTTATGAATTCCGATTATTGTGTTTGCTGGACTTTGAGGCAGAATTTCGGGCGTACTGGGCCAGGTACAGACATCGGCGACACATCAATGGAAAGCCCAGATAAAGGGGATTTTTTTTTTCATCTGAAGTATTTTGTTTGTTGGATTCTTTTAGCTGGGACACCCTGTATATAGCACTAATGATTTTTTTTCAAGTAAGCTGTCGAAAGAATAATAAAATAGATAGTCAACCAATTTTGTTTCGCGGCAGGATGGCTTTGTTTTCTACAGTTCACTTGAAAAAAAGTTATTTTCGCAGTATTTTGTCTGCAGAATTCAACTGTGCATGGATAAATGGTCTAACTCGTCCCTAATACAGGGTGTCACGTGATTTTTAATTTTTGATTCATTTGACTACTTATTTTATTATTTTTTCGACAGCTTCCTTGCCACAATAAATCTTGAGTGCTATATATTTTTGTAACCAGAAAGGAAGACTTTATCAAATGACCCAATAAAGTATAGGGTATTGCATTTAAAATAAAAAAGTCACATGTCACACCCCGTATACAGTACCAATTAGAAACTTTTAGACGATCGATTCAAGATCCCTGGAAAAAATCGTTGAGAAAAATGGAAGCAAGAGTTTATGATGCGTTTCAGTCATCAGTCAATTAACTCGCACGATATCAGAGCAGTCGTTGATAACATGGGTTAAAAGCAAGAGCAAAATGGACTTAAGTTGACCTTTCCAAAAATAAAGGACAGAGAATAGTTTTAACAGTTGTCCCAACTTAGGCAAAACATTTCGGGCATGATGTGATGTTAACGTCAGATTCCATTAAATTTTGTTTCTCCAACTCTCAAGCCACATCATGTAGTTCGTAAAATTGTACATGGACACAATATGAGGCTTCTTTACATTATTTTCGCACAAAGTAACACAGCAATAAATAACAATTTTGGCAAGTCTTCCCTTTCTACGCTCAGTGCCTGCCTATGAATCTGACACTTCCACTATGAGATGACTCTGATGACAGGTTATTTAGACAAAAATGCTACAAGTGTTTTATATCCTTGTACAAATAAAGAAATGATGAGTTTTTTTGGGTGGTTAAATGATATGGTGTCCATAAAATAAAATGAAGTCAACTGTCATGGCTCGAAAACTAGTAGGCGCAGGAAAAAATTGTTGACGTCAGTCGATCAAAGACCTTAAAAAATGTCAGGATACCAATTTTTAAACTGATAGCTGTCATAATAAAGAAGTGATGTGAAATTTTTAAATGAAGCATTTTTCATTTTTCTTTTGAGATATTCCATAAATGACCAAAGATCTAATTCAATCGATTTTGTATATCTTGCCGTTCCCGAGATCCCAATAGTGAGCGTTGAAAAACGGGACACTCTGTACCGTGTGATCCAAACCATTCCGAATTGGGGTAGGCTGTGACACGGTCAAATTCCGGGATGAGAAGCTGCTTTTTGCCAGGGCACAGCCCACCCCAATTTGAAATGGTTTGGATCACACGGTATAATGCCCGCTCTATGAACATTCGCAGCAATCGCAACGCAACCGTAACGCAGAGCGCAACGTTTCTGATTGGCTCGCAAGGTATTCGCAAAGCCATCGCAACGACGCGAAAGGCTTGCGAGTAGTGTTGCCGTCTAGACAAGACAAGACAAGAGTTGCCCTACTCCTGTCCTGTCTTGAAATATCAAGATAATTCCAAAATTTCAAGAGAAGACTCCAACTCTTGATGGAAATTTTTCAAGAGTCTGGATAGACTCTTGAAATTGAATTACTATAAAACCCCTTCTTCCAAGAAAAACACGTGACAGAAATATAAACATCTTTTAGCAAGAAAAACAGAGGAACTGTGAGGAGCAAGGAGCACTTTTCGAATAGGGACTATCCTCCAATAAAATATTCTACTTGGGTATAATTAAGTTCAAATTTCAAAACAAAGACCAACTTTTAATGACAGTGAAATTTATCATTGGTGTGAATACTGTTATTGCTGAAAGAAAAGGTTGCCACCGCCACCCCCGACCTGTTAGTAGACGTATTTCTGCAATGGGGTCTTATATAAAATGACAGAATACGATTTTATAGCCATAGGTTGATGCCTGAATCTGAATAAATATAGTCAACTATTGTTCATTTGAAAAAGTACTCAAAAAATCTGGCACCGGAAAAAGATATAGAAATTCAACTCACCGCAGTCCATCGATCGGTTCGAATCGAATGAATAAGCAAGCCAAGAGCAATACGAGGCTGCCATGAACGTCAAGAAACAGTCAACGAAATAGTCACAGTCAAGAAAAAGTTAAACGATCAACCTCCAATATTATTCTGCTGTTTGATGTTCGAAACATTGCTGCTGGATAAAGAAATGTAAATAATTGGTTTAAGCACGACCCAGAGTTCCCAGATGTCGTGGTGCAGACGTGGTCCAATATTTTTGTCGAAAATATACCGATTATTTGCAGACCTGTGTCAGGTTCCTGCTTGTGTCAACCTGACGCGGGCAAAAAGACTAACTTCACTCAAGTTGTAGAAAGAAGACCAGCCTTATCGGTATTTTGCCATGGTATATTGGAAGGATATCTGGCGGCAGCATGTTGTCTGGATTATTTTCCTTTTATTGGCAAGAAGCACTTTGTTTCGCAGCTATTGACCAAAAGCCTCATCGAGCTACCTAATTCCTGTTTTTCTTCAAGTTGCGATCTGAGAAGGAGCAGCTATTTTTTGGAAAAGTAGAAATGGAGATGTTTGAGCAGCCCTTGAAACAAAAATCACTTAGACGAAACCTTCGCATGAGAACCGGAAAAAAACAGTAGAGACATACAGAGTCTGAAGGAGATGTCATGTGAATATATAATCATAAGACATTAATATAATTCGACATGGCATCTCTCTGGCAACGCTTTTCCGTTTTCTGATGCAACATTGATAAATCAATGAACTGCCACCACAAACCAAAAATCAAATTGTCTTCTGATATATAAAATTCACAATATACAGAAAGATGCTTCTATGTGCTATTTTGTTTTTCCTAATTTCCAAAATATTAATGGACTGTAGACTGCCTATCAGACACGATGGCCCGCCTAGTGCGCAAGCGCAGAACAGGTTTATTGCTTCATTATTTTCCCAATTTAAACTCCCAAATTCCCAGATTTTTCTTTTGAAAAAGTAAGGACTTTTGAGACGAGATATTTTATATCGTCTGTAGTGATCTCGTTACTTTGATTTCAACAAATAAAAGAAAAATAGTATAAGAACCCTTTGCAATCATTTTCATTTCAAGTAGATATAGTTTTGATTAGCATTAGGTCATACCGTTTACCCTTATTCATGTTATTTTATGTTGTCAATAAACTCTGTAAGAAATCTCCAAGCTAATCACACATTCAGTAGAAAATGAAAACCATCAACAAAGAGGAATATATCTGTTTGATTTTTTATTTTACCTTTTCAAGAGTCTAATCAAGACTCTTGATCTTGATAGCCCAACTCTTGTCTTGTCTAGAAATTTCAAGACAAGAGTTTCTAGAGATCCTGTCTAAGTCTTGACGCCCTTTCAAGACAAGAGTCTAGAAAGTCTAACTCTAGACGGCAACACTACCTGCGAGCCAACCAGAAAAGTTGCACTCTGCGTTGCGGTTGCGTTGCGTAATTTGCGAGGGGGAGAAAAACTTCAGGATTTTCGACCTTTCTTCGGTTTTTCATCAATTCATTTTTCCCTGACGTCCTGCAGCAAAGCATTCCCATACTTTTTTGTAGAGTGTTGAATTTCCTATATTTTGATTCTTTGAACATGTTTGTATATCAATTTGTTATCGAGATATGGCGGTTCGAAAAAAGGTCATTTTTCAAAATTCGCAAAAATGCAGAATCCCACCTTACTTCTTCTGTTATACCTGAATTATGATGGAATTTTGTTGTAATTATGGTTTCTGGTTACAATCATCAACTTTGGACCCCCCCCCCTTTCTGTACTTGCAGGAAACAATCTGGTGGATGTCATCCGGCGCAGAATTTCTGGTTGTGGGGATTGATAGTAGGTACTCCTCGCCTGGTTAGGCTCCAGCCCCAAACTGATGGGAAAAGTTCATTGCCTAACCACAACTGTACTAGCTGGTAAGTGCAGAGGGAGTGGTACCTACTTGGTAGGGTCCCTTGTTGGTGGTAGGCGGGCTAGTTGCCATTTAGCTTTCGTCACTGATCGTGTTAATAATCGGTATCGTAAGTCGTCGAGGTTGTGAACTGTAAACATAAACTGCTACCAGGAACTTTCCTCTATAGAGTCGTTGATCTGCTGAGGAGAGGCGTTTGGTTTGGAAACGGAGCTGCTGCTGTAGAGAGGGAGGTATTCTTCATGTAGAGCTGCAAATTTTCTTTTCTCCCAATCCATACGGTGCTTAGTGGTATCACAACCACTCACTACGTAGAGGAAAAAAGTATGTACTTGGGGGGGGGGGGGAAGGAGCAAGAACTTGCTAAGTAGAGGACACTGGGACCACTGCCTCTTCCACTTTTCTGAAGATAGATGTTCTTTGTGGACGTACCTAATGCTGTCAATAACAGAATAAATTCGCTGGCCTTGGATATGGCGGTGTTGCTGATCATCACGTTGGCGCCCTTCTATGCCTACTTCACTTCGATACTAGCACTCGCCATTCGTGTTATCAAAATCAACATCGAAATTGATGCGCTCTAATTGTGATCGTTTGCCATGAACTTTTCTTGTGCTATGGTCATCATGGTAGATGAGAAAAACACGACTTTGGTTGCTGATTGTAATGAAGAACGGCGAGCTCGTTCTACGGCTTTGATGCTTTAGTAGCCAGCATAAGTGGGATATCCTTATCCATCAAATGCAACAATCACATTGCTCCCAAAGTGTCTCTGCATGTAGTTGATGTAGGTACGTAGAGCACAGCATCTCGAATGGGGTTGTGGAAGTTTTGTTCCACACCACTTTATATAACAAGTATCCTCCGTCCAAAATTGGTCACTGTGACCAGGAGCCATAATTAAAACAACATTCCATCATAATTCGAGTATAACAAAAGAAACAAGGTGAAATTCTGGATTTTTTGCAAAATTTCAAAAATGATCTCGGTAACGAGTCAACATACGAACATGTTTGTATCAACAAAATTATAGGAAATTCAACGCTATACAAAAAAATACCAGGATGCTTTGCCGTAGGACGTGAGTGAAAAACGTTATCGAGGAAAAACCGAAGAAAGGTCGAGAATTTTGTAGTATTTCTCCCCCTCCGCTTTTCGCACAAGGTCCTCGAGGTCCAAAACTTGAGAAAACGTAAATTAACCATCCCTGAACAACATCCCAGAGTTTCATCAACTTCCGACTTTTTTCCACCTAGCCCCACTTTTTCCAACCTGTCGACTGGACTGATGAGTCCATTGCTAAAATTAAGTCCCGCATTCCCTTGCTTCCTTTGAAGCGAATTCCCTGAAAGCTCTGTTTCGATGTATTTTATGTCTGTATCAGTGCCGTAACCAGGGCGTGGCGAAGGTGGCATTTGCCACAGGCGCAAAAATTTCAGGGGCGCAAAATTCAGCTTGGGTAATACCTATTACTTTTTCCTACCTATTTTTTTCAATTTTTATTTCAAATTTTCACCTGAACCTATATCTACTTCTTACTACAACTTCACTCACTTTCTAAATAAAAAAATCAAAAGCGGCTCTTTCTATCGCCTTTCCATGACATGATCCAGAACAGCCATGTAAAGGATAAAATTAAACAGCACGGCGCTGCAGGAAACAGCATGCTGAGGTTGAGGCAGCGCTCGCGCTCGGCGCTCAGCGCCATCCGCCAACGCCGGTCGGTCTAGGTGCTTTTCGAGTTCCAGCCTGACTATTGCCGCATGTATTTACTTGAAATTTCACCAAATAAATACGAGAGCGCCGAATTAGTCTGAGATGAGGCCTCTCTATATTCTGCCAAATCTTTTCATCTCAAATGCAGTAACTGAAGCTTGTCAAGTCGTATTTGCGCTCTTTGTCCACCAAGAAAGAATTACAAAGATATCTCTAGTTTCAATCGATAAAACAGCTACGTTTTGTTGTTCAATTTTTATCTTTGTTATCCTATAGGTACTACTAGTTAGTATTTTGTTACTTCTTGTTGAAGACTTTTTTGTGTGAAAAGATTATCAGTTTGTCTTATGCCCGATTGCACAAAGGTGGTTTTAAATTTTAGTTCGGTACTAAACACAGGATCAAATTTTTAAAGTGGAACAAAATGCAAACCCAGTTACTTCAAGGGGAGATTATAAATAATAAATAAATAAATAAATAAAAATAAATAGATGAATTATGATGGGAACACAAAATATGGCTCCAAGTGATTATTTGGATACCAAAACACAGGCGGGACAGCCTTTATTTTGACTTATAGAACAAATCTTGCGGGTAGTGTCAGAGCTTTTCTTTGTAATAAAAAATAAGCGACAAGTGCGTGTTACCCCAACTTTTTTTCTTTATCCAAATAATCGCAAGGGGCCATATTTTGTATTGCCATCATTTTCTTTCTTTGAAGTAATCGGATTTGCATTTTGTTTCACTTTTAAATATTTGATCCGCAGTTTGGGTACCGAACTAAAATTTGATACCACGTTTGTGAAATCGGGCATTAATGTTTCTATTTCTGGGTTGAGAAGCTTGACTGCAAAAGAATGGACGGCTGGGAGTTTGAAAATTTCTTCTAGGAGCCGAATGAGTTTATTATAGATTTCATCTTTTTTGTAATGAAAGATCGAGTGGAAGATTTTAAAAATATGATAATGATCTTATTGGCCATTTTGAATTGTTTTTTTATAGATAATTGTTTTCCCATTGCAGTGGCGGACTAAGGGAATTGGAGGCCCGGGGCGGAATTGTGAGATGGGGCCCCTAAGGAGTGAAAGTTGAGAATATAAAGGTGGGCTGGCAGACTTTTTGGCCCGCCCTGCCCCGCCGTAATTGAGCTTTAAAAGCCTAAGGAACAAAAAATGAGTTGTTAACTTGACTATAAAACACACAGTAGCGCAGTCAGAATTTGAGGGCGGAGAGGGTAAAGGCAACGGCGAGGGTGAAAGTCAGGGAAAAGTAGCGCCGCAGGCGAAATTTTTTGGGCATAATAATAATGATGCTGATGATAATTGGTATATTTCATGCGTTATACGATTTCGGTTTTTGACGTTTTCAGCAAAATTACTTGATAATCAAACTTCTTTCCAGAAAAGTTTTGCGCTTCTTGAAAATTTTCGCCAGAATTTTTTTCTGTATCGGTTCAGTGTGGGATGAAGTGCCGTGGGCGCTTGGGAGGTAGGGGAGTGAGGTCATTCGCCGACTTTCGCCCCCCTTGGCTATGCCACTGATCACCCCAGTACCTACAAGAAGTTTTCGGTTCCAGCTTTGGATGTTGAATTGGATTTGAACTGTTGACTTGATGCTAAAACCTACTCGTATATACAAAATTAGGAATAATATGAATTTCTACTACCTGCAGCGCGCAGACAAGATAATTTTGTTGTTTTGTTTTTTCTTCTTTTGAAAAGAAATGATAAAATACAAAATTTCAAAACTCTTGAGGCCCCTGGTACTGTGATATCCGGGGCCGGGGCCCCTAAAGCCTAAAGTGAAAATAATTCGCAGGGATTCCGTGATACAGACACACCTCTATTGCCTGTGTGTAGACGGGTAGCCCCCAAACCTGTTGTCATGGGGCCTGCCAAGGTAATTTTAAAATGGAAAAAATAGGAAAACAATGTTTCTCACCTAAGTAATATGCAAAAAAAATGATCATTGAAGGAAAAAATTGAAATTTTTGGATTTTATCCCAATTTTTTTTTAGGTATTTTTTACAAACAATGGGAATTGGAGGCCCCATCAGATGATTGAGGCCCCGAGGCCCGGGGCGGACCGCCCCCACCGCCTCCCCCCTTAGTCCGCCACTGTCCCATTGTGACCAAAAATCCAGAGGGGGAGGATATGGAAGCTTCCAGCTTGAATTTGCGATTATTATTAGCATTTCAAGGCAAAAATCAACAGGTGTATGTAAGTAGGAATGGATGAATCGGTACCCAGCGTGTTTATTGCTTTTGCTGGACTTTATTACGGTAGAATCTCTGGCATATTGTCTCAAGTAGGTACCGAAATCAACGCCACAAAATCCAAAGCCCACAAAAACATTCTTTATTGATTCGAAGTATCTGACTGATTTTGTCGATTTTCAAACGAATCTCGAATCCTTTTGACTCGCTCGCGCTCGATTGAAACTGCATTTCCTTTGAGACCAGCGCACGTACAAACATTGCCGTCTCCTGGAAAGAATAAAGCTCGAGGTTCAGGCTTCCTTCCTATCGAAAATGGAATTTTGTTTCCTTGATATTTTCTGGTGAAAATCGAGCTGATATGTTTATGTTTAAGCTGGGACCATCCTCCATGATGCTCGTTGTACTTTGTATTGAAGTTCTCTTTACTGCATGCTAACGGAGGACGCCTTTTTCAGTGCCCAGTAATTTTGATACGACACAAGCGTATCTTCCTGTGACAAAAACCTGATGGGCGGAAACACGCTTCTCCCCATAGAACGCCAGGAGATACGAAAGTGCTCTTTATATTTCATGTCTCTTAACTTGGTTTGATGGACGGCTGTGCTACCGCTTGAGAAATTTGCTGGAAATGCCTCGTAGAGATTTGTACTTTTCGCACACTGGTGGGGTATGAGCCTGCATGAGTGTGTAGGCAGGTAGGTACGCTATACACGTGATGGTGTGTGCAAGAAAGCGCCATAGTTTGAGGAACAAGCGTTGGGAATTTAACTTGGTGGCGGGCGGCACACACTCACACACACTACGAGAGTTTAAGGACGATTCCGTCCGTGAGTCGCATGCACTATCCTGCGCCGTTGTTCGTAATGCCACACTCTCAACTCCCATATACCTGGGGCTACGCGCGACGTTATTTTACTGCTTCACAGAGCTCGCTCATAAATTTCGGCCTTTATGCTACAAAGTTCCTTTCTAAAAGCTGCATTGCCCCGGGAACAATATATCTCGCATCGCGCAGCGGAGATTTCGCGTTGTACCGCCACCCTCATGCTTGTCCCAAGTTCTTCACACGTAGGTACACAATTACACTCATACAGCCAGCAGCACGGCAGTGGAATAATGGGGACAGGAGAATAAATAAAAACACCTGGATTGCTGGACTGAGTTTTAGAGAAACATTTCAATTACCTACGTACTAATCGATTTGTGCTTCACTTTTACTTGGTAAATCAATTTATTATGATAGTTAATTCAAAATAAGGGCTTTTTTGTAGCTACGTATTTGAAAAAATCGGTTGTGTCACCCCAAAACTTCCCCGACTAGTATCCAGGAACCTATGGAAATTTTTGTTCGAAACGTCCCTTCGAGTGGGAACGAGGGTGGGAAGTTGGAATTACAGAAAAAGATTGAAAATAATTTGGAGAAAATTATTTTCTGCCGGAAAATTCTCGGGAAATTTGAAAAAATTGTTGGAAAATGTTCAACAACTAGTTACCTCTTGTTTAGGTTAAAATGGTTAAAATCGGTCCACGGAATAAAAAGTTGGAAAATTTGCAATTTTTCCAGAGAGGAAAACTCGGCAACTGTTACTCCGATTTCAAAAATTTTTCCTCCAAAAATTAGCTTAATCTTTTCTCCAACTTCTAATTACAGCATGTCTGCACCTAAAATTGATATTTCGTGGGGCCTACCGCATGTAGAAGTTTGCATTGCGTTTTTCTCAAATTCGCGGAATGTGCAAATTTCATTTTGAAAAAATTACAGTCGGAAAACCGGAACCGTGTCGACTTTGCAAATAGACCTGCACGACGCTCTATCCAATCTACTTTCGATATCAGTTAAAATTTTCCAAAAAAAGTCGATCCCCGAGCAGGAATAAATTTTTGAGTGGAGTCCTGCTGCAAAAGCGAGTCGTTCTGGTCGAAACACCGGAGTGTAACAATTTGTAGTTTATTTTGATTGCGGTGTTTTCCAAGAGGGAGATGATGACTGAAACCATGACATTGTTCTCGGAATGTCGAAGTCGATTTGGTTTTGGAGGCGGTGTAATCACAATGTTTAAATTCGAGATGAGAAGTGTTCTAAACCTGTTTGAAAAACAAAGGGGTAGTTGAAGCTTTTTGGATTTGATGATCTAAAGTGCTCAACAAAATAAGTGTCGCAACAGAAATTTTCCCCCAAATTTGAGTCAACATAACTTTTGATTGTCACAGACGATTACAATTCGGTTTTCAGTTCTGGATTGCCTAATCTTTTGGCTAACTACCATGTTCAAAGATCACCTGAAAAGCTGCACATGAAGTTTCTACAGGGTGGTAAATGAAGCAGATCATAATTGTTGAAATTTTAATGAACCCCCGTTTAAGTTAAAAATTTTTTTGTCGACAACCGATAACAAAATAATAGAGAATGATGACTTACCTCGGAACGGTTTTCGAATTTTCCAGATTAGAAGTGAAATAGCCAAGATACGATTTTTTTGCTGGGAATTATGCTTTTCATCTCTTCTTCTCCATGAAAAATCAACGGCCTCTCGATGTGAGAGGATATTTCTTAGCAGGCTTGCTCATTAGACGATTGTAAGCAATTTGTTGTCTAGCGCACCCCCTATTTTGTCTTTTGGGGCTGAAATTGGGTATATTTTTTGATGAATTCGTCACCAATTTCACAACCTAGGCTTGTTTGATATCAATTCTTTTGATTAAGGCTCGCTAAACAAGATTATCTTGATAGAAACAGTCTTCTGTCTGTCTGACTGTTTGTCTGTCCGTCTGTCTGTCTGTAACATGTTACGATATGCTCCAATTTCACAACCGAGGCTTGTTTGATATCAATTCTTTTGATTAAGACTCGCTGAACAAGATTATCTTGATAAAAACAGTCTTCTGTCTGTCTGTCTGTCTATAATATGTTATATGGATGTAATATGCTCCAATTTTAGAACCTAGGCTTGTTTGATATCAATTGTTTTGATTAGGGCTCGCTTAACAAGCTTATCTTGATAAGAACAGTCTTCTGTGGGCTCGATACCAAGTTACAGGCGCAAAAGTTAGGACGGTGTAACTTGCCAAATAGAGCGGTCTGATTGGCCGTTGCTATAGTAACCGCACTTACGGCGGTCTCAGCCCCAACTTGGTATCGAGTCGTGTCTGTCTGTAACATGTTACGATATGCTCCAATTTCACAACCTAGTGAACCCAGGCTGGTTTGATATCAGTTCTATTGATCAAGGCTCACTGCACAAAATTATATTGATAAAAATGGTCTTTTGTCTGTCTGTCTGTCTGTCTGTCTGTCTGTAATTATGTAACGATAACTTCCGAACCAGTACATCGAATTTCACTGAAATTTAGTATAGACATGATTCATGAAGGTTAGAATTCAAATTGATCCAGAAACCCCACGATATCTTAAAAGGTCTTAAGAGACCGCACCATACCTACTTACTCATCAGTTCCTTTTCTTTTGCTCTCGCAAGATCAATTTTGAATACATGAACATTTCTTCCCATTTCTATCGAATTTAACACTTGGTATTTTTTGTCTCCAATTGTCGATCAATGTAGGTACATGTGTGGTTGTTCTGGACTTGAAAAATTGATTGAAAACAGAAGAAGAGCGGCATGCCCTCTGCTGAAACCGCAGCATCGTGCTACTAGCCTAAGATGGGCACAAAACCATAGTAGCACTGGGGAATAGCAGAGTGGAGTAGGTGCTTGTTTTCAGATGAAAGTAAGTTTAATTTGTGTAGGTCGGATGGACGGGTTCTGGTATGGCGACAGAGGAACAAAAGACTTCTGGAAGAACACATAGAGGCAAACCCTTGCCTCCCGGCCCGGCCCGGCCAAAAACCACCCGGTTTTTGGAGGTGGAAGAGTGACTGTTTGGGGAGAAATGAGGACTGGAAGAATAAGTGATTTGGTGATACTGAGAGGAGAGAGTGGATGGTGGGAGGAAGAGGGAATGGTGAAAAATACAGGGATTTGTGTATAAAGGATATTGTGGTCCCCTTTGCTCAAAATTTTGGTGACAATTTCATGTTGGTCGACGACAACGTCCGACCTCATCGGGCTAGAATTGTCATCGAATTTTTAGGGGATCACAATATTGAAAGAATAGATTGGCTACCCTTGTCTCCAGATATGAATCCTATCGAGCATGTATGGAGTAGGATAAAGTTGAAATTGAAAGAAAATAAGGACAATCGGACAATTTGAATGACTTAGCGATTGCAGTTCAGGAAGAATGGAAGGCTATTCCTCAGAATTTTCTGCGGGCTTCAGTGGAGAGCATATCGAGATAAGTAATGGCTCGATCTGATCCAGGCAAGAAGGGGACCGACAAAATATTGATTATTTAAGCATCTTAAACTGAAAATCATCAACTGGAAGGAGAATGTTACTTACCTAGTACCTACTTACAAACCTGGTAAGTTTGAGGTCCATCTTGCAAATGCTTGAAAAAAAACCTGATAGCTAATTACGGGATGGTGCGCCCTCTAGTGCACCGACTTGAGCTAAAATCTCATCAACTTACTCGAAAATTCAAATTATACCCGCATATGTACACTGACTAAGCTTTGGAAACACTTTTGAAAAGTGTCAATTTTTGAAGTCAAATTGCACACGTAATTGAATGTGATATGACAAAAAAAAGTGTTGTCTTTCACAGTTCAAAAGATGTCTTTAAATTTTGAGTGCATGTCACCTTCTCAAATCTTTTTCACTCAGTCTTAATTTAACCTCCAAAATTGACAAGCTTGACAAGTGTTTCCAAACTTTCGATCGACACTGTACCTTCATATTCACCAAATTTCAGTTAAATTCGATGGACCGTTCGGGAGTTATAGAAACAGATGACTGACATACAGACAGACAGAAGAATGTTTTCACCAAGATAATATTGTTCAGCGAACCTCAATCAAAAGAATTGATACCAAACAAGCCTAGGTTGTGAAATTGGTGGCGAATTCACAAAAAAGTACGCCCTATTTCAGCCCCAAAAGACACAACAGGGGGTGCGCTAGACAACAAATTGCTTAGAATCGTCTAATGAGCAAGCCTGCTAATAGTCCGGTGGAATAGAGCCTAAACTATGCATTTTGTGATAAAGCAAAGGGCTTCTGGATTTACATTCTTGAGGCTGAACTTGACAATTCCAGAAATGGCGCCAACGAGTTTGGTGTGGCAGGTGACCTCAGGAGCCATCCAGAGCTGTACAAGAACTAAAATCTTCCATGTTCCTCGAAAGCACCCAAATACATCATACTTCGATGCGCTGATACTCTATGGGGAGGAATTGATCAAATATGTCGATGCTAATCACGTAAGGGGGCTGAGGAGGAGGCATTTTTGTCTTTAAAGGCGATCTATGATTTTCATCAATCCTGAATGAATATGAAGAAGTTTGGTATCATTTTCGACTAAAATCAACGTTCTGAGTTTGAATAAAAGTGTTCAAATTACGTTAGAAACATGTTTGAACAAGTTTGTCTGGAAAAACACGCTTTTTTGATATTCAACTTTAACCTCACGGTTTCCACTCCTTACCATAAGCATTCCATTTATTCTTGCATAATCAGTTACTCCCAGCTTTTCTTCGACTGAAAAAGATACATCAGATATGCTCCTCATCTTTACAAGCTCATAGAAGTCTGGTCGCGAGAGCGGTTTTGCGTCAACACGTCACCTGATAAGTGACGCATGCTTCAATTTAAAAACGTGCTGCGTCATAAATAAAGGCTCTCTTGTACGGTTTTCAACTTTGTCTGACAGAGGAAGAATTGTTCCTCCTTGTAAAAGCAACAAACATGATATCGGAGCTGTATCGCATGCACAATATGACTTTTCGTGTGAGGGTGCGTCAATTACAGTGTTCAAAGTTGACATAAAATAACTTTCGGAACAAATCCTTCTTATCATCTTGTAAAAACAAAAGACATATCCAGTGTATGTTTTCCATCATTAAGAGACCCGAAACCAATAGAATATATAACAATTTCGATTCCAGATGTCTTCGAAAATTAATAAACCTGCAGTAAAAACTTTGATATTTTCCCTGATTTTTTTTGGAATCGAAATACCGAGTAATGCGATCCAAGGATACATCGATACTGCATTTTGGGTTAGGGCAACGAATTTTCTCATGTGCGAACCCTATACCAATAGACATGATTTGACCCGCAGCACTTGACATTTCGTCAATAAGGAGGCAAATGGGGGCCCTTTAAACTTTGAAGATAAAAGAACTTTCACAAAACGAACATTTAGTATCGTCATGTATCATAAAGGAAGCTTATGAGTCTATTAGAAATTTTGGTAGCATTTGTCGCCGTATTCGTTCCATTCTCCAAACTTGAAAAAAAAAACATTCTTTTGTTGAGGTTAAGAAACCTGTTTTTTTCTTTTTGACAAGGAAACGATAAATTCATGATGTTGTATTGAGTAATTAACCAAATCACATTCCGTAAGTCTCATTCCCTGGTAGAAAAGTGCCCATGGGCACATTTTGGAACACATGTGTGCACCATGGCATTGCTTACCATGGAGATGTGCCCAATGTATAGACAATACAAATAGAAAAGACACATGTCGTCACGGTTTTTTACGGTTGCGTAGGAACCAGGTGAGTCCTTCATTCAAAAAAAGGTTGGCTGATTTTTGATGCCCCAATATCCGTGACGACGGTGGTGATAACATTATGGTCTTCTCTATTTGTATTGTCTATACCCATGTGCACCATGAGGATGTGCTCAACGTTTCCATGTGCATCATGAGGATGTGCTTAAAATACAGGAGGACCTGCCCAACGTGATCATGTGCACCAACCATAGTCACATCCCCATGAATACATTGAGCACATCCCCATGGTGCACATGGATACGTTGAGCACATCCATGAGTCATCATCACATCCACATCAAATAGCACCCCCAAGGTACTTATTAGGTATATGTAATAGCCTACCTGGAGGCTGTGACAATCTGTAACACCCTCTAACCTACAGGCTGTGAACAATCTGTAACAACTGTACATAAAAAGAGGCAGAAAATTATAGATAGAGTTGACTAATATTTTGGAATCTACATGAAAATTGACAATGGAAAGTTTTTTTTGAGGTCATTGCAAAGAGAAATGCCCCAAGAAAAGGGTTGTAATGTCGCGGAACACCTTGTATATTATGGAATTAATGATTGCTAATCAACAAGAACAGAAATCAAAATAAAAGTCTTGCGAAATGTGTAAAATGCTCACTGATTTATCAAACTAAAAGAAAAATCAATTCTTCCTCAAGAACAGGCCATCAACATGCTTGATTTCTATACTAACTCCACAAGCAACACAAATAGGACTGCTCCCAACAAGAAAGGCTGCAACACGATACAAATTAATGATTTGTGATCGTTTTCGAGCTTTTAAATAACGGCAACGAAATTTTTGTTCTTTCATACTTACGGATGGCTCCTGAGGTCGCCTGCCACACTAAACTCGTTGGCGCCAATTCTGGAATTGTCAAGTTGAATCTCAAGAGCGTAAATCCAGAAGCCCTTTGCTTTATCACAAAATGCATAGTTTAGGCATTTTTTGGCTTTAATCCACCGGACTATGAGAGATATGCTCTCACATCGAGAGGCTGTTGATTTTTCATGAAGGAGAAGAAATGAGAAGCATCATTCCCAGCAAAAAAATCGTATCTTGGCTATTTCACTTCTAATCTGGGAAATTCGAAAACCGTTCCGGGGTAAGTCATCATTCTCCATTATTTTGTTATCGGTTGTTGACAAAAAAATTTTGAGCTCAAACGGGGGTTCATTAAAATTTTAACAATTATGAACTGCTTTATTTACCACCCTGTAGAAACTTCATGTGCAGCTTCTCAGGTGATTTTTGAACATGGTAAATAGCCAAAAGATTAGGCAATCGACCAGTGAAAACCAAATTGAAATCGTCCGTGACAATCAAAAGTTAGGTTGATTCGAATTCGGGGAAAAATTTCTGTTGCGACACTTATTTTGTTGAGCACTTTATATTTATGCAGTAGTTGAGTGTTGATTGTTTGACTCGGTGTTCAAGGGGGAGCTCGTTCGTCAAGACAAGAAGGCTCTCTACTGGAGTGGCACAAAATGCACCCATCGGCTATTCTCACCGCAGTCGACTGTATCGTCTTTGCCGTTTTGAAGTAAGTTTTCCTGGCGGTAGGGTAGGCTATGATTCCATAGTCGAGTCTAGACTTGATCAAGCTTAGGTAGATCGACAATAGTGTTGGAGTATCTGCACTGCAATCAAAACTCGATAGAACTCTCATCAGATTCAACCAGAGGCGTATCTACGGGGGGGCAAGTGGGGCACGTGCCATGGGCGCACTTTGACCCTCAGGGCGCAAATGAGAGGAAAAGATAGAAATGTAAAAAATGAACAATGAAATTATGTAGATATTTGAACTGTTGGACGCAATTCGTGTGAGCGATAATTGACAAGCGAAATGGGAACAGAAAAAGAGGGAAAAAACCAAACCAATAAATTGAAACAGACGATCAACTTTCGACTTTTTTATTCGATCCAGATAGGTATAGTCTAATACAGGGGGCCAATTTGTCGTTGGCCCACCTGAATTCTGCCTACGGCGCATTTTCCAAGGTTTCTAATCCAGGGGGCGCACTTTTCATGTTTTGCCCTAGGCGCAATTTACCCTAGATACGCCACTGGATTCAACCCCTCATTGCATTTTCTTTTGACTTGATCGGAGCGGTTTTTCCAATTCAACATTCGATCAAGGATGACACCCAAGAACCTTACTGAATCGACAAACTTCAAACTTTTTCCATGAAGTCGTAGGAGCGGGGAGGAGAGAAATCTGTTACAATTGATCTTTTCTATAAAGAAAGTGAAACCAGACTCTCTACTCCATTTTTCAAGGCTGTTTCACTCAATTTGCAGTGACTGCCGAATAAACTTTGGGTCGTTCTCCTAAACGTAAAGGTCGTCTGCGAATAATTCACACTCAATTGGCAACTTGAGGCTCTTGACACATGCATTTATTGCAATAAGAAAGAGGGTCACGCTTATTACAGAACCTTGGTGGATTCCATTTTTTAGTGCTCTGGTTTGGGATGTAACGCTGTTGAGATTCACCTTGAATTTCCTATCACGCAAGAAGTTTTGGACAAGAGCCAAAATATTCCCAGAAAAACCCCATTTTTCCATCTGAATCAGTATGGGGTGTGTCCATGTCATATCATATGCCTTCTGGATGTCAAAGAGAATTGCTGTGAGGATTTGCTTGTTGGAAAATATGCATCGTGTACCTCAGACTCCAACTGTGTGATATTGTCGTTTGTTGAGCGGAATTTTCTGAAGCCATTTTGGGTACAGTAGAGGAGATTACGCTTCTCAAGATACAGCACCAAGCGATTATTGACAATTTTTTCCAAAATTTTGCACATTATGCAGGTTAACGAAATGGGCAGTAGAAATTTTTTCCTTCCTTTGGTTTGTTAGGTTTTAGTAGCGGTGGAATTATAGATTCAAACCAAGCAGAAGGGAGATTGGTCTTTTTGTCATGTGGTTATTAGTCCAGGATTTATAGAAAAAATAGCGAACAAAAATGAAAGCTAGCTGGATTTTTGTATATGAGTTCGGTTAGGCATGTAGTTTAACATAATAAAAGTCCTCAAGAATCCGGTGTGAGCTTCGGCCGTTGTGGCCTCGAGAAGAACTTGAGGATCAGTTTTTCGCGTATATCTCGTGAACAATTGCACTCAGAAAGAAACTGCCCGGAGAGAAATTGTTGAAAATTTTATTGTCTACAAGAAAAGTCCTTACACATTCCATTGTCAGACCACTCCTTCTTTGTCAAAACACAAGAAAATTAAAATAGTCCAGATGCTCGATGCTGAAGACTGTATGGACCTTGAGTTTTATGATGGCGGGGTGCCACTTAGTAGAGGTGTTGTTCGATCCATTCTCTTTTGATTGAATTTTGATGACATCAATATCAACTATGCCGGCGACATATACAGGCAGGGCCCAACTGAGGTCTCCCTCAGTGGAGGGGTGTAGATGGGAAAAAATGCCGACTGTCTGCGAGCAAAGCAAGAGGCATGCGCCGCAGGCGATTTTGTTGTCGAGTAATAATAACAATAATAATGACAATAACAGGTACCTTTTTCATTAAAAAATATGATTAATCAAAAAAATAGATTAAAAAAAACAAGGAAAGAAGAATATACAAAAATCACTGCATACAACTAACAAATCTAGACCACTTGGAAGCGTCAATGCCGTCAATCGGAAAAGGTGCCAAAATGTCGTAAAAAAATTATAATGATACGTGTTTCGCGTTTAGGTTCGTTTATAATTGAGACGATCGTTTTAAAACACACCCTGTTGATTACTGCGTACTACAATAGATACACGCCAACAAATACTGCTTTCGCTTGGGTAGATCGCTTTGACTTCTCGCTTTATCGCTCTCAATTGAAAACTGATCCGTAGGCCGAGAATCGTGCTTTATATAGCTCCGACTATTGTTCTGGAATCTTCCATCGGTCCTGCAGCAAATTTCACAATGACTTGGGATACGGTTTCGCGGCGACTCCCGAAAAATCTCACACCTTTCGCGGGCTTCTCGCGTGTTCCGGAATGGCGGCACCTCCACCATTTCGGCTGATGTTTCCTACTCGGCTGTTGAGTCTCCCATGTAATTTCAATAGTCAAGCCATGCCGTATGTTCTTGAATGTCTAGAGCTTCGCACTTGTACACTGCAATCTTAAAGACGGAACAGTCTAGAAAGATCAGGTGTGCTGGAGATTGCATGTGAGAGTCTGTGTTCGTAACAATAGTATAAATGAAAAAAATGTGGTGACGTTGTTGATCGCTAGGGCGAAAAAACTATGAAGGCAGCAAAAATGCATGAGCGATATATTGCAAAAGTTTTACGATATATCGCTTTTTTCTAAGACTTATATATTACCGAAATCGACTTACAGTGCAATTTTCAACTAGGAAAATGCTGGAATATTCAGCTTCACGTGATGTCTCGACGGCTAGAAACCGCCTGTTAGTCCAGTCGACAAGTAGTTTCAGACAGAAAAAGGTCGGAAGTTGATGAAACTTTGAAATGTTGTTCAGAGATGGTTAATTAACATTTTCCCAAGTTTTGGACCTCGAGGACCCTGTGCGAAAAAAAGAGGGGGGGAATAACTTCAGAATTTTCGACCTTCTTTCGGTTTTTCCTGAATAACATTCTTCCCTGACGTCCTGCAGCAAAGCATCCCCATACTTGTTTGTACACTATTAAATTTCCAATATTTTGATTCTTCAAACATGTTTGTATATCAATTTGTTATCGAGATATGGCGCTTCGAAAAAAGGTCATTTTTCAAAATTCGCAAAAATGCAGAATCCCACCTTATTTCTTCTGTTATACCTGAACTATGATGAAATTTTGTTGTGATTATGGTTTCTGGTTACAATCACCAGTTTTATACCCCCTCCCTTTCTGCACTTGCAGTAAACAATCTGGTAGATGTCATCCGGGGCAGAATTTCTGGTTGTGGGGATTGGTAGTAGGTATACCCCTCGCCTGGTTAGGCTCCAGCCCCAAACTGATGGGAGAAGTTCATTGCCTAACCACGCCTGTACTTGCTGGTAAGTACAAAGGGAGTGGTACTTGGTAGCGTCCCTTGTTGGTGGTAGGCGGGCTAGTTGCAATTTAGCTTTCGTCACTGATCGTCAGGGCCGTTCCTAGGGGTTTGAGCGCCCGTGTGCGAAGCTTCCGGTCTGCGCCCCTCCCCCCTGCTCTAATTTTATACTCGACCAAAAAGATGGGAGAATTCAGAATTCATGTCACTGTTCTATTTTTTATTGTATTCACAAAAGTAATATAATAGCTGTATTACACTGCACAATTTATTGTACAATTTATTGAACAATCTGCCCAAATACTGTTGAAAAAACAATGAACTTGGTTGTTTAACTGACAGATTGTACAAGAAATTGTGTAGTGTAATACAGCTCCAACAGACATAAGTCTTTAGTTGCAGCGGTACGCTAGCAAAATGACCCTGATTCTGCATTTTGTGATACTGCAATGAAATTTGACATATGCCAACTACGTAGAATTTCAAGTGATTTGACCCGCAGCACTCAAAAATTTGTCCATTAGGGGGCCACTGGGGGCCCCTCCAAATTTCAAGATGTCAGTGTTTTTACCATGCACCATTCAGTACCGCCCTATGTACCGTACAAGACCTAAACACCTTTGTTCTTGACCATCATAACATTTTTCGTCATGTCAATTCCATTCTTCTTACAGAAAAAAATAATTTCTTTGTCTGGTCAACAAGTCGAGAAATATATATATTTTTTTGAACCACAAATAGATTGTTGAGTCGTTTTTGTGTGATCATCGATAAATCCGCATCCCCTTGATTCATTTATGAAAACAAAAGTTTTGCTGTTCTATTCTTTAACGAAGGGGTGACCTCAACTTATCATTATTTTCAACATTACCTATTTCAATGTTTTATCCCAAAAAATATGATTTATATTGTACTAATATATAGCTTGAAGTTTTCTTCAACGGTTTGGATGATGAAACGGCCTCAGATTCCACCTGGAAGCCGTACATATTAATTTTTCTGCAAGGCCGTCAAATTTGGCATTTTTGATTTTCTACCGGGAGCGGTAAAAATGTCAATACACACCACTCCGCCCAAGAGCACCGGTTGCGGTACTTTCGCACCAACTCTCATTTCAGTATCACAAAATGCAAAATTGTTAGGCGTGAATATCGTTTTCCGCTAGAGCAAACCGGTGCTCTTGGGCGGAGTGGCGTGTATTGACATTTTGGCCGCTCCCGCTAGAAAATCAAAAATGCCAAATTTGACGGCCTTGCAGAAAAATTATCATGTACGGCTTCCAGGTGGAATCTGAGGCAGTTTCATCATCCACATCGTTGAAGAGAACTTCAAGCTGTATATTAGTGAAACAATAATAATACTTACCGAGGTAAAACATTGAAAAAGGTAATGTTGAAAATAATGGTAAGTTGAAGTCACTCCTTTAATGAAGAATAGCACTGCAAAAAGTTTTCTTTTCATAAATGAATCAAGGGGATGCGGATTCATCGATGATCGCACAAAAACTACTTAACAATCTATTGGTGGTCCAAAAAAAAATTATTTTTCAATTTGTTGACCAGGCAAAGAAATTTTTTTTTTCTATAAGAAGAATGGAATTGACATGACGAAAAATGTTATGATGGTCAAGAACAAAGTTGTTTAGGTTCTGTACGGTAGAAAGGGCGGTACTGAATGGCGCATGGGAAAAATTCAGACATCTTGAAATTTTGAGGGGCCCCCAGTCGCCCCCTAATGGACAAATTTTTGAGTGCTGCGGGTCAAATCACTTGAAATTTTATGTAGTTTGCATATGCCAAATTTCATTGCAGTATCACAAAATGCAGAATCAAAAAGCGTACCGCTGCAACTACTTACCAAAAATAACAATTCAGTTAATGAATATAAAAAAAACAATAATATCCAGGATATCAGTAAATCTTGGGTTTTCAAATACATTTCTGCATTTTTTGCTGGGAACTTTTCATTATCTTTCAGGGATCACAAGTGAATACCTAACTTTTATACTTCTTCTTGTTAGGTGGAAGCTTCCGCTTCTAGCGAATTAGGATTCGCATTCGTCAGCGAAGAACGTTCGTAGAACGTTCGCAAAACGTTCGGTGACTTAGCCATTCGACACGGAAGGTTCAATTCAAACCAAAAACCAAATGAACGTTGCATTCCTTTGCATTCTGTTTATTTGCCTCATCTGGGGCGGAGCTGGCCGCCATAGTTACCGTGGTCCGTGATTGTCTTTGTCTTGTGTTACGGTTTTCTACAACTAAAGCGTAGTTCATGATCGACGCAAGCGAATACGGAACCGCATACGGTTACGCAAACGGTAGCGTGAGCAAAATCGATAGTTTATAGTGAACGCTTTCATAGACGCACGCCTGCGTCGTAGGAGAAGGAATCATAGTGGATTTGTTTGCCTGAGTGAGTTTGTCAATGAGTGCTCCGCTCCACATTGACATTGTGGTTTACTTGGCCATCCAAACTCAAATTCTAATTGGTGAAAACCAAGGTCATTTACGTATCCGCAACGCAAGAGTTGGATGTTGACCAACTCCTTGCGTATATGGGATCCGGTTGCGAGTATTGCGTTCACTATAAACGATTGCGGCGTTTTCAGTTTGTCGAAGTATAGGTAGTCTTGCGTAACCGTATGCGGCTGGGTTTCCACCAATCAGAATTTGAGTTTGGATGGCTTAGTGAACAATAATGTCAATGTGGAGTGGAGCGGCACACTCAAGCAAACAAATCACCTATGATTCCTTCTCCTACAACGCAGGCGTGCGTCTATTGCCGTCTATAGGAGCATCCACTATAAGTACAGGGTGATTCATGAGTGACCTTACATAGGCTAATGGCAATGCATTACATAGGCAATCATGTACAATGTACAAAAGAACAAATAAATGAAATTAATAATGGGAGATAGAGGACTTCGAGGCAAATCAGGATCCACTGAAGAAATTTTGTTTTCCCCATTGGTTACGAAGATACAGGGTGTTTTGTGTGTTCCGTATGAAACTTTGATAAGCGATATTTCTGAAACGGCTAGAGATATTTTCTTGAAACTCACCAGTAATATTTCTTTATTGGAACTCACCCTGAAGCCATACTGGGTAAGTCAAAATCCAGGGCCAGGATTGAAAAAATGTGCCTCTTTTTTATTTGATCAAACAGTATATTTTCTGACGACTTTTCTAAAGAACTGCTATCGGATTCGAAAAGCCAAGGAAAAATGCTTCAAGAATCACTCTTCAATTTAGATGGCACACCTAAACCGTTTCGACATAAAAATTGAGAGTGAAATTTATGGGTAAGTTTCCATTTTTGACCGGACATAATCGACTCATTGTTTGATTGAATTCATTCAAATTCATTTTTTAGCTTGTCTCTGTGGAATAGAAGGGCTTGGTAGGAAGAAAAATTCCATAGCCGAAGATTTTTTTTTTGACGACCAAATCGAGTCTAATTTTGGTTTCACTCTCGATTTTGTCATAAAAAAAATGGTCGGCTCTGGAATTTTTCTTTCAACCAAGATCTTCTATTCAACAGAGACAAGCCAAAAAATGAATTTTGATGAATTCAATCAAACAATGAGTCGATTATGTCCGGTTGAAAATGAGAACTCACCCACAAATTTCACTTTTAATTTTATTGTCGAAACGGTTTAGGTGTGCCATCCAAATTGAAGAGTGATTCCTTGCGCATTTTCCCTTAGCTTTTTGTATCCGATAGCAGTTTTTCAGAAAAGCTGTCAGAAAATGTACTTTTTGATGAAACAGAAGAGGGGCACCTTTTTCCTAGCCCGGCCCTTGATATTGACTTACCCGGTATGGCTTCGGGATGAGTTCCAACAGAGAAATATTTCTGGTGAATTTCAACAAAATACCTCTGGCCGTTCCAGAAATATCGCTTATCAAAGTTTCATATGAAACACACAAAACACCCTGTAACTTCGTAACCATTGGAGAAAATAATATTTCTTCAGTGGATCCTGACTCGCCTCGAAGTCCTCTATCTCCCATCAGCCTATGTAAGGTCACTCATGAATCACCCTGTATAAACTAGCAGTTTCGCTTACGCTACCGTTTGCGTAACCGTATGCGGTTCTGTATCCGCTTGCGTCGACTATAAACTAAGCTTAACAACAAAAAATTGCTTTGTATTGGTATATTTGGTTCTCGCATCGGGCGCTAAAGCGCCGCCTGGCTACAACGGGGGGCGCCAAGCGCCCTTTTTTTTTTGATTTTTTTCCAGTGGTCGAATTTTTGCGCCCCTGGCAAAGTGCGCCCGCGTGCGTCGCACGCCTTGAACGCCCCGTTAGGAACGGCCCTGCTGATCGTGGTCATAATCGGTATCGTAAGTCGTCAAGGTTGTGAACTGTAAACATAAACGGCTACCAGGAACTTTCCCCCAGAGTCGTTGATCTGCTAAGGAGAGGCCTTTGGTGTGAGAAACGGAGCCGCTGCTGCAGAGAGGGAGGTATTCTTCATGTAGTGCTGCAAATTTTCTTTTCTTCCAATCCATACGGTGCTGACGTGGTATCACAACCACTCACTACGTAGAGGAGAAGTATGTACTTGGGGGGGGGGGGAGAAGGAGCAAGAACTTGCCGAGTAGAGGACACTGAGACCACTGCCTCTTCCACTTCTCTAAAGATAGATGTTCTTTGTGGACGTACCCGATGCTGTCAATAACAGAATGAATATGTCCATATCTTCAACAGCAAGTAATGATGACGCTGTCGGATTCGCTGGCCTTGGATATGGCGGTGTTGACGATCACCACGTTGGCGCCCTCATATGCGTACTTCACTTCGATACTAGCATTTGCCATTCGTGTCATCAACATCAACATCGAAATTGATGCGCTCTAATTGTGATCGTTTGCCATGAACTTTTCTTGTGCTATGATCATCATGGTAGATGAGAAAAACACGACTTTGGTTGCTGATTGTAATGAAGAACGGCGAGCTCGTTCTACGGCTTTGGTGCTTTAGTAGCCAGCATTAGTGGGGTATCCTTATCCATCAAATGTAACAATCACATTGCTCCCAAAGTGTCTCTGCATGTAGCTGATGTAGGTACGTACAGCAACCAGCATCTCAAATGTGGTTGTGGAAGTTTTGTTTCCCACCACTTTATGTAACAAGTATCCTCCGTCCAAAGTTGATCATTGTGACCAGGAGCCATAATTACAACATCATTTCATCATAATTCGGGTATAACAGAAGAAATAAGGTGAAATTCTGGATTTTTGCAAAATTTAAAAAGTGAACTTTTTTTGAAGCGCGATATCTCGGTAACGAGTCAACATACAAACATGTTTGTATGGACAAAATTGTAGGAAATTTAATGCTCTACAAAAAAGTACCTGGATGCTTTGCCGTAGGACGTAAGTGAAAAACGTTATCGAGGAAAAACCGAAGAAAAGTCGAAAATTTTGTAGTATTTCCCCCCCTCCTCTTTTCGCACAGGGTCCTCGAGGTCCAAAACTTGAGAAAACGTAAATGAACCATCCCTGAACAACATCCCAAAGTTTCATCAACTTCCGACCTTTTTCCACCTAGCCCTACTTTTTCCAACCTGTCGACTGGACAGTTGCCTAACGGTCCAAATTTCGGGGTGGCAACATGGATTTTTGGATTCAGCAGGGTCCATTTAGTAAAAAATCGCTTGTTGCCAAAATGTTATATGATTTGCTTCTAGGACCGGTTTCTAGACGCCTTTTGAGAAAAGTGGCCTAGACTACTGGTAACACAGCTGTATGCTGAACTACAAACTAATAATCGCACGACAGTAGAGTGACCTGTACATACCTGCCTAAATGAGATTCGCCGATTCATGATAGAAAAATAGAAAATGCCTAGATTTGCCGACTGATGACTATAAAATGAAAAATGTTGCGATTTGCCGACTTATATTTCGAATGGGGGGGTGTCACATCCCCCCACACCCCTCCGTCGGTTAGGCCCTGTATACAGAGTGAAATGAAAATAAAAAGTTGAACAAATGTACCTCAAGAACCAAAATAGGTGAGGAAATGTAAATCGCCAGAAATATTTCTAATTTCATGGCCATGAAATCGTCGTAAATTTGGATCAAATATGTTGAGCCGTTTCTGAAATATCTCCAGAAGACTGAAGTCGTTGCGAGAAAAAAATTGTTGTCCGTATATCAGTAATTTTTCTAATATTGAATCGAAACGTGGTGTTTTGAATCGAAACAATGATAAATTACATTTAAAATGAAATAACAGTGGAAAGCACTCTCTAGGCCAACTACTTTTAGAAAAAACACAGTCAACTTTTTTTCTGATAAGTGGACGAAAAAAATTTTTTTTTTTGGTAACAACTTTAGTCTTTTGAAGATATTTCGAGAACGACTCAAGATATTCAATTGAAGTTTAGGACGACTTCATGATCATGAAATCAGAATTATTTATGGCGATTTATATGTCTTCACCTATTTTGGTTCTTGAGATACAAATGTTCAACTTTTTATTTTAATTTCACCCTAAACCGCCGGCATAGCTCGTATTGATAGTTCCAAGTTTCAATCAAAATAGAGTCGATCGAACAACACCTCTACTAAGTGGCACTCCGCCATCATAAAACTCAAGGTCCATACAGTCTTCCAGCATCGAGCATCTGGACTATTTTGATTTTCTTGGGTTTTGACGAAGAAGGAGAAGACTAACGATGAAATGTGTGGAGACCGTTCTTGTAGGCAATCAAATTTCCAACAATTTCTTCCCAGGAACTTTTTCCTCAAGTGCTATTGTTCAGGAGATAAATCCAAAAAAATGATCCTCAAGTTCTTCTCGAGGCCACAACGGTCGAAGCTCACACCGGATTCTTGAGGACTTTTATTATGTTAAACTACATGCTTAACTGAGCTTATGTACAAAAACCCGGCTGGCTTGCATTTTTGTTCGCTATTTGCGATTTTAACAGCTAAAATTCCTGGACTATATAGATTTTTGGAAGAGTCCCTTGGCTTTTCGGAGAAAGTTGTTTCAAAAAGCAGTAAGGAATATCATCGGGGCCTGGACAGGTGTCATTGACGGAATTGAGGGCTTCTTCAAGTACGTTGATAGTGAAGGCAGTATTTATATGGTGATCTCGATGGTGATCGTGGTTAGTATGATGATTAAAAATCTTCTGATGCTCTTTGTCGAGCTTGCGTATCAAGAAATCATTTTTATAGTTCGCGTTGCTCGATTTCTTGTGAAAGTGTTGAGCTAAGACTTCGACGATGTCGTTCTGGGAAATTAAGATTTGATTGTTTTCTTCCAGAAGTTTTACCGTTTGAGAAGCGGGGCAGGTGGCGTTTTCTAATTTTATTCAGCACTTCTGAGGAAGGGATAGAGGGAAAGATAGATGAGACGTAAGTTTGCCATGATTCTCTTTCACTTTTTTTGATGATAATACTTAACGGGCTCGCGCTCGTTGTTGTTTGAACATAAGTAAATTTACTTGTGAATTACTTCTTTTGAATCTGTTGAAGGCTTGTTTGCTTTCTTCAAGGCATTTGCACATTCTTTATTCCACCATGGAATTGGGGTATGTTTAGTAGGATTAGTGGATTTTCCGCCGGTGTTTTGTGCTGAGTTTAGGATAACGTTTACAAAGAGTGAAACCGTTCCATCAACACTATCCTGCATTTCGAATTTACTTAGGTTTGTGTCCACTTCGTCTGAAAAAAAACTCCATTGCGCATCTTTCAGGTTCCATTTTCGACGATTGACGGTGAAGGTACTTGGTTCGATCAAATTACCTGTTACTTTAATTGGAAAATGGTCGCTACCGTACAGATGATTGCACGTTTCCCACCATAGATGGGGAGCCAGGGCAGGAGAACATAGAGTAGTCAGGTGTAGGATGTTAAAGTTCCCATTAAATAGCCCAGTCAAATTAGGTTCTGACCTAGAAATATTCGCCCAAGGCCCAATTTTTGGCCAAGGCTGAATTTTTGCACATTGATGGTTTGGACCTAGTATAACAACATATCAAAATACCCAAACTTTCCCATGTCCGCGTCTTCGATTTTCAGGTCCTCAGGTTGCTCCAGGAGATTGCCTCTATTATCAATGCGATATGAGCCAAAGGCGACATCATGAGCATTGAAATCACCGAGTATAATGCAGGGAGGAGGGATTTGTTTGATGAGATCTCTGATTTCTTGTAAATTGAAGATTCTGTTACTCTGATTTCTTGTAAATTGAAGATTCTGTTAGGAGCTATGTAGACATCACAGATAGAGATCCTGGTTTTTAATTGAACAGTGAAAGCGACGGCTTCGAGGTCAGTAGTTGAGTGAATTTTTTCTGATGTGTATAGTCTTTACTTACAAAAGAGGTTACTCCCCCGCTTGCTCTTTCACGACTAGTTCTATGTTTTGAAAAACAGTTATAGCTCCGAAGTGTTGGATCTTTTTTGAGGTGAGATTCCTGAAGACAGATAATTATGGGTTTTTGTTCCCTTACCAGTATGTTGAGATTTTCTAATTGGGTAAAATACCCATTCATATCCCACTGCAGAAGAAAAGTGTTCATTATGTTATTTTTTTGTTATAAGAAGTGCTGATAAATGAGGTCGAGAGTGGTGGGTTTTTAGAGTTTTTGGTGTGATTCGACGGGAAATAGTGATTCTTGTGAAGAGCAACTTGTCATACCAAGAGGCTTGTCTGGAATTGTATGCAGTTGTTCATAAAGTTTGTTGCATAATCTAGTACAACGACTTTCCATTGTTCAAAGTGTCAGAACTGGATAAATTTCCCTTATCCTTTCGATCAGGGCTTCGACGTTGTCGGTATATTTTTGTTCTACTGTTACCTAGTGGGGTCTTTGGATTTACTACATTCGTTGATACATTTGCTTAGGTTTTCATAGGACAGAATGTAGTTTGATGGGTTTTCGTCTATTAGTTGTTTCGCTGGTGTCAGCATGTCACCTTCTACCTCCAAAATATTGTCTGTGGGGCTTGATTGTTCAATTTTTTTTGCAAGTTGAGCTTTCAGCTTTATAGGTTGGGGTTTTTTATTTCCGGTTTGACAAATGTGGATTATTTTGGACTACCATCGGGTCTTGATGGAGTGAGAGGATTCTTGAGAGTCAGTGTCGCCTGTGAAGTTGATTAATATCGTAGATATTAGTCTTTTTTAACTGACGCTCCTCAGATTTCCCGCAGTGCATCGTCGTTTATTGGAGAAGTGTGAGTTTCATCTTCAACCTGAGTAGCGTTCAAATTAGGGCACTGATCCGCTTTGTGGCCCTGTTCCTTACAGATGAAGCATATAAGCTCTCCTGTGCCGATAAAAATTCGGTATTCAGTATCCTTCAGTTGAATGAGAAATGATGGAGGGGAGAATATGATCGTCATTGGGCTGTATGAATATTTGACGCCTGAAGCTCGAGATGTGCCGAGAAAGTTTTTGGGTAACACAACCGATTTTTCAGTGAAGAATTGAAGAATCAATTCAATTCAATTTTATTAATTCCTGCTTTATAGCTTTGAATGGCTGCCGCCCTAACACAACTATCATCCTTATTACAATTCAAAAAACAATCTTACAACTCATTGAAAACTCAACAGCTCGTATTTTTCTTCTTTTTTCTTTCTTCCTCCACTCTTCTCATCCATGCCAGACCTCTTCCGTCCTCTTTTAGTATGAGAATTGAAGAATCAAAGTTTGTATCTTTGTACTCCATATCAAAAGAGCGGCATGGCAGTGGAGCAGGCAGAGTTGAATTCGGAGCAACAGTGCTATTCGCGATTTAGATTAATTTTTCCCGCCACAAGATGGCTGCCAAGTGCGGATTGAGATGAGTAGTGACAGCCGAACTGTTTATTACACAGTAATAAATATAGTGTGCCTGAACGTTTGATACTTGATTATTGAAGTACCCAACGCAAAACCGTAACAATATCAAGGCGCGGTTAACATTTAATTTCATGATCAAGCGAATGGCTGGGAATGAAAAACCAACTGCAATGAGCAGGAGACTAGTAACAACACAATCTTGCGCCAATTTCCAACTTGGCCAGTCGTCAATACCCAAAAGCTTCAATAAAATATGACGGTGGCGTGGATTGCTATATACGATAGTAAAAAGTGCCTTTCAAGGGAAATCAACTCGGAAATCACGGCTTACGCACAATTTATTTTCCATTGCGTTGAATCACTCTGGTTTACGATTGACAATAAAAAGAGTTTTCTGTGCGTACTTACTTGATTGGAGGCGTAACTGAAAAATGACTTTCATCTTTACGGGATGGCCCGGCGTCAGCTGATCAGCTCTCAGCGAAATATTCGAGTAGTTCTACATTATCCCAGTAAACACACAAGAGAAGAAGTTTATTTTGTAATGTGAAGTTTTATTAAACGAATAACTCGGTTTGAAACGTGAAACTTCCGTAACGTACTGGTTAAAATATGTTGATCACAGATGATGTTGATCCAAATCCAAGATGTCAACTATCCGTCAACTCGTTAACAATGTAATGGACAGGGAGCTGGTGCCTCAAAACTTACGTCATAAGCATAAGGTACATGATTTTAACCCGTAGGTCTAATGTGCGTTGATACGGTTGTTGAAAATTTCTTTGTCTTACATGTCAGACCGGGGCCTTTAGGCTAGTATTCACCTTATTCGTAAATGAAATGCATCATGGGAAACGGGTCCCCACAGCGTAGGTAAAGTACAGTCAAGTGTCGTATTTGAATTTGTCATTACGAGCAGGGATCGTTCACGTTCCAAGTACACGCAGCTTTCCGAATTTTCTCTCATCTTCGTTATTTTGTCTTGTTATTGCTGCTGCTGTTGTAACCGGTTATTGTTATCGTTTGTGGCTACTGCTAAATTACTGAGTTTGATTTGTTAATCCATGTTGTGAAATACCGACCTACCAATGGTGGGAAGTCGCAATCAGCAAAGGGGTATACAAGGTGCTGTGTACCTGGCTCACGGACCTGGCTGCAAGTCCGACACAGCCGAAAGTCGAAATGTTTCAATTCACGCGTTCACCAAAGACGAAAGAAGAGAAAGGTCTGGGTAAAGCGCGTAGAAAAAGGAGTTGTGAAAAGGACTCATGCCAGCCTACAAAATGCCACAAGGTTTGCGGCGTACACTTCATTACATCAGGTAAGAAAAGTTACGACGATAAACTGCCAAGGTCCGTCGTCTTGCTGGCTTCCACATTGCACCACTTCAGCGTTTCATAAGGGTACATCGCACCATCCAAGCTGATTCAAGCACTGGAGAGCCATTCCACTGGAGAATGACATGGGAATGACTGAAGAAACCACAAATTACAAACACTTGAATAATACCATAGTGATGATAAATATTATTTTGTTTCTATGTCACTGGCGACGGGCGCGCTTTTGTTGTGTTGACATTATAAATAAAGTTGACATGAGAAAATCTGGTGCATTTTGGTTTGGGACTCAATCCCCCCAGATATCTCCACTTCAACATATCGTCAAAAGATGGCAGAGGAATTTCGAATAAGGTGAATAGGCTTGTCAATTTTCGAAAAATGTCAAAAATTCATGTCATAAGGTACATGAATGAAACCAATGGGCTTTTGTGTGGATACATCCATTTAATCAAAAATCGCGTCATAAGACCAAATTTTTGGGGCTCTCGGTTCATAAGACAAGTTTGAAATTTTCAAAAAAGGCCAAAATTTACCTCCTCCTGGAGACTTCTCCTTTGGCATAATTTTAGGGATGGAAAACGATTCTCACATAATTTTTTACGCAGGTTTCGAATCTGCCCACAAAAATTTTCAATGGTACATCGCTCACAGGGTGCAACATCGAAAGTTTTTTCTCAAATCGTACACTCTGTATTTTAACATGGAAATCGATTTCGTTTTTCATCCTGATTACAAATATATATCACACTTGCCTCGGGTTCCACCAAAATTTTAAAAGGAGATTGAATCTATCACGCTGATAGTTGCTGTGCATCAGCCAATAGGATGGCCAGTTGCTTAGTTACTATCAGAGTGATAAAGTTATCGCGTTGATAAAAGTTTGGTAGAACCAGAGGATGGTGAGTTATAGTCAACAAAACGCCTGTGAAAAAATTGATGAATTTTGGTCTTTTTTGAAAATTTCAAACTTGTCTTATGGACCGAAAGCCCCCAAAAATTTTATCTTACGACCAGATTTTCGATCAAGGGGATGTGCCCACACATAATCCATTTGGTTTCATTCATGTACCTTATGACGTAAATTTTTGGCCATTTTTTTGAAAATTGACAGACTCATACCAGTCTAAAGCCCCCGGTCTGACATATAAGACAAATCAATTTTTAACAACCTTATCAACGCACATAAGACCTACAGGGTTAAAATCATGTACCTTATGACGTAAGTTTTGAGGCACCAGCTCCCTGTTCATAACGGAAGTGGAAGTTATTATTTGTAAAGGCTGTCTGATTTCTACATGATTCTAGTGGGCTGTGTTTCTGGTCGCCATCGACCGATCGTGGCCTGGATCGCAGTCCACTAGAATCATGTTGAAATCAGACAGCCTATATCATCATCATAAGATGTATGTATGTATGTATGTATGTATGTAATTTATTTGTTTAAACCCTTGGGGTAAACAAAGTAAAGTAAAAAATAAAATAAATAGGCAGGTACACAATCTTCTTCAGAAATTAACTTAAAAATTAGGTAAATACAATGATAATAATTGATAAAAGTAACTAAATATTATGTACTCAATTAACAAAAATAAAGTAGGGACAAAACAATGGAGGTGTGCCAAAAATTATGTCCAACCGCAGAAGCCACAGAATAAGAGGCCCAGCAAGATCCATCGAGCACTATTCCTCAATCAGAGACAGGAACTTTTCGACTGCCGAGAAAAAGTGAAAAATATTGATGAGCTTTTCAATGCAAATAATGGCGAACAAAAAGTGAAATGAAAAAGTGAAGTGAGAATAAAGATGTTATCTGTGCAGCTCCTGTTTTTTCTGAAACCAGATTGACTTTCAGGTAATAGGTTATTGTCGTCCGCCCATCTACTTAATCGTCGGAAGAAGATACAACTAAACAGTTTAGATAGTGCATTGGACAAAGCTATTCTTCTATAGTTTGATGGGTCATGAACGTTTCCCTTTTTATGTATCATGGAAATGACACATTCACTCCAGCCGGGTGGTAGGTGCTCTTTATCGATAATAGAATTAAATAGGTTTAGTAGAAACTGTTTATATTTTGCTGGTAACGCCTTTAAAAATTCATTAGAGATTCCATCGGGTCCAGCTGCTTTTTTGTTTTTGAGAGAATGCAGATTTTGGTTTAGTTCGGATAAAGTGATGGAATCATCTAGAAATGGATGGGTGGCATCAAAATATGTAATAAATGGGCCTGAGTCGGTGGACGCATAGAATGATCTTAGGTAATTTTCCCAGATAGACGTGGTGATAGGGTTAACTTTAGAGATAAAATTCATTGAGTGTACTGCCGACCAAAAGTCTGTTGTATTTTTAACATTAGATAAAGCTCTACGCCTGTTATCGTAGTAAGTTTCCTTGCTGCAAGCTATAGTGGTCTTATACGTTTTTTTGGCCTCCAAAAACTCAATCAAAAAATCACCGAGAAAACCGTTTTTCCTACATAGTGCAAGTTTAGTTTTGACAAGTTTCTTCGCGTTTCTACAGGATAGGTTGAACCAGCTTTGAGAGTAATGGTTACTAGTCGCACGTTTTCTGTGATGTATCACTTTCATCATACCTGATATGCACGCTGCATTCTTTATGTCGCCCAGTATAATTTTGTCATAATCACTGACAGTGATTATCATAAGATGTATAAACACCTTATACCTACTGAAAAATACCATAAAAACCATCCCAAAAAAAAAAAAAAAAAAAAAAAAAAAAAAAAAAAAAAAAAACAATAAAATAAACCCCACTTGAAGCGCGGTTATACATCAAATTAACGTTCAAAATTTTTGAGCCCAATTCATTATTTTCATTGAAATGTTGATGCCGGTAAAGCAAAATTAAGTAAATAGATAAAGTTCAGATCAATCCGCAAAAACGAGCTTCAGAAAATTTGCCAATTCCTTTTTCTTCTGGATTTTCTGGAGTCGTCTCAGAATTTTTTTATTACAAAATGAAGAAAAATGTGCTGGAAACAGAGGTAGATACCAAGAAAATCAAACAGTTTCTATCTTGTTTTTCAAGACACGTTATGATATACGCCTTTTTGCCTCGATGTTATTTTACTCTTTCGTTTTTATTTGGTCTGGTCAAGCTGATTGGGACAACTAACCGACTTCTAACTACTTGTCCCCTGGGTAGCTTCGAAATTCATTGAAATGCTTGAAATTTTCAGTCTTGCTATTAGGTAGGCCCTCCTGACGATACAAGTGCGTCCTGAAACGGTGGAAGGAACTTTCAGGATAACTGAATTATAAAGGAGACTTTATAAACATTTTCAGCAGTTTGAAAACAACAGGCAATAAAACTTTCGACAACTTTTTATGGATGTGTTTCCAACTAAATCATGATTCGATAGTATAGCTGATGAATTAGAATGAGACCAATAAATAATTTAATACTTCTACGGGAAAACCCAAATTCTACACCTATCAAATGCGAAGGCTGCATTACTTGCTTAACACTCACTTTTTCTATGCCGTTATGAGTATGAGAATAAATTGATGCCACATTGTTAATTGGACTAATTGGGAAACATCTAGCTTTTTTTCTTTGTAAAAGGCGAATATTGACTTTGGAGCGGCTATTCAAAACACATCCCACGAGTACACAACCCTGCTTCCGCACTGCCCTTCCGTAAACCATCACGCAACATTTTTTGTTTCGCAACAACAATTTATCCGAACCTGTCGAGCAAGCATCCTCCGGTAATATAAAATGTAAGTTACCACTTTATTATTTTGTCGTGGGGATCTCCCAGGGGCGGATCCGGGGATTCCGGGGCCACTGCGGGGATGTATGAAAATTTCCCGGAGGGCCTGCCGTGGATATGAGAACAAGGAGCCACTCTGAAACTGTCATGACGTCTTGTGCTGAGGGATTTTCGCACACACCTACTCAACTCTTTTGTTTTAGGTGTATGCGGGGATGTCTGTGGCAACAAGACGCGATGAGTTCTGGGACGCGACGCCGAATAAATCAAAATGTTATATCATAATGTCGCAAAATAAGTAATAGATATCACTTCGTTCATTTTGAACGACTCCAAAATGAAAGTGTCACAGCCCCGGATAAAGCATCTTAACTGAAAAAATCTGTTGTGTCACCCCAAACCTTTCCCGACTAGTATTCAGGAACCTATGGAAGTTTTTATTAGAAACGTCCTTTCGGATGGGAAGTTGGAGTTAGAGAGGAAGATTGAAAATGATTTAAAAATATGAATAATTGGATATTAAAAAAAAATTCTGGGATAACCACAAATCTTATTCCAAATTGTCTTATTGTAAAAATCGTCAATGAAGGCTTCACTTGAGGCTCCATTATTTGAGTTTGGTCTAAATCTAAATCTAGGCCGGTTTTACATTTTCAACCGGAGAATTCCTGGGAAATTGGGAAAAAAAGTTGCAAAATGTTCAAGGACCAGGTAACTCTTGTTTTAAGAAAAATGGTAAAAGTCTGTTCACGGAGTAAGAAGTTGGAAAATTTGCAGTTTTCCATACCATTTCCATTCCATTCGAAAACCGTGAGTCCGATTTCAAAAGCTTTTCCTCTTGAAGCTAATTTGATCTTGTCTCCAAATTTCATTTCCATCATGTCTGCACCTAAAATAAATATTCCGTGGAGCTCACCGCATGTAAAAGTTTGCACTGCTGTTTTTCCAAATTCACGAAATGTGCAAAATTCATTTTGAAAAAATTACCGTCGGAAAACCGGAACCGTGTCGATTTCGAAAAAGAGTTTACCGACGCTCAGCTCAATCCAGTTTACTTTCGATATCAGTTAAAATTTTCCGAAAAAAGTTGATCCCCGAGCAGGAATGAATTTTCTAAAGCTCTCAGACATAAGACACAAGAGTAAACACACCGAGATCTGCATCCATGACAAGTTTGTCAGTTTGACATGGATACGATTCGTAACAAAACTTACCGGTTTGAAGGAATGGAATGGGTCATAAGTCGCGTGAACAGCCAAGCTCAGGTGGCAGCGGCCAGGAAAAACTTAAACACGAAATTCATAACACCCGACTGAAAAATTGTGGAGAACTGCAACTGAAGACTTTATTTGACTTTTTTGTTGTGTTGCTTTTTGCCAAATTTGGTTCCAATCCATCAAATAGATTTTGAAAAATAAAATGATTAGGTTTGGGAAATTACATACAGACAGACAGACATCGATCTGGAAATGGTCTTAATCATCTTGAGGGACCTCAAAATGGATATATCCGGCGAAATCTCTCAACTTTTTTCCTGAACGATTACACTACTTCCCCTTCCATGTTGGTGAAGGGTCGGGAAATCTCTGTATATTTTGCGCTGCCTTCTGTTTGAGCATAAAAATCGGGAATCACTCGTGATGCAGCAAGACATCCACGGGTATGACACGCGTCATGCGACAGACTTGCGTCTGGACTTCTGTCGCCTTGCATGCTCACAAAGAGCTCCTCACTATATGTCCGCCAGGTTGTTCCGCTTCCGCAGACTGCCGTTAGGCGTTCGGTCTCTCGGCGAGAAAGATTTCAAGAGACGGATGAATAATTTTCTGATGTACTGCGCATTTTACTCGAGTTACTCGTGTCGAGTTGACCTACTGTCGAAAAGGTCCTTCGACAGCGAAAACGCTAGTAGCCAATCCAGACCTTGGCGTCCATAAAAAAATTAACGCTCTAGATCTCGAACCGAACGGTCCACGTACAAGATTTTGTCAAACCCACGACTCGACTGAGCAAGTTTGGCACTTTTGTTCGAAACACCTGGACCAACTCAAATCTCCAAAGTTCTTTTTTTAACATCAGTATTTTTCGTGACAAAATTTGACGCCCTAGCGTGGGGCTGATTCCACTTTCTTCAATTTTTTTCCCTTGATTAAAAATAATTCTCATCCACAGGTTGTGTGTCGGCGCATGCGTAAGGTCATTTATGATTGACTTGTGTTGCGCATATGGTAGTTTTAATTGTGTGGTATGCGCACTTGAGTTGTCGCACCTAGTAGCCTTTCTGTGGTTACTTGGCAGTTGTTGCGTTCTTGCGCCTGCGCGGAGCTCTTTTGTTTTCAAGTTTTGTTTCTAGGTCCTTTTATAATCGCTTCTCAGGGCTAGGTTGGAGTTATTTGGTGTGAAATCAACAACTTCGGAGTGAAGTTAGCATACGTATATGCGCAGTAGTTGATTGTTGACAGTTTGATTGCGCAGTGGGTGGTGGAAGTACCTTTGGAGTGCGCAGTGGTGTTTGTGACTAGCGGTTGCATTTGTGGTTGCGCATTGGGTTTTGGTGCTTGACTGACCTGCGTGTTTGAATTTGTGTTGTACTTTTGCGTGGGTACGACAGCTTTAGTGGAACACAAGATCGCCGTGGATCCGCCCCCCCATTAAACAACGGTGCTACCCGGTGTCACCTCCGCGACAACAGCTCATCAACGAGGAATTGAAGAAAATGTTGGAGTTAGTGATAGTGGAACCTTCTAGCAGCGCATGGTCCTCACCCGTGCTACTGGTGCCTAAGAAGGATGACGGCGTTTGATTTTGTATAGACTATCGTCGACTCAACGCCTTCACTGAGAAGGCTGCGTACCCCGTTCCGTTCATTTCTGCAATTCTGGACCAGCTGAAGAATGCCAGATATCTGAGTTCTCTTGATGTCAAATCCGCGTACTGGCAGGTTCCCTTAAGTGCTGAATCCAAGGAGCTGACCGTTTTCACCGTTGCTTCCCGTGGCTCATTCCAATTTCGGAGAATACCATATGGTCTTACGAACGCGCCAGCCACGTGGCAAAGATTGATAGAGACCGCCCTAGGTGTGGATTCACAACCACACGTGCTAGTCTACTTGCACGATGTCATTGTGGTGTCTCCGGACTTTGACACTCACCTGCGTGTGTTGGGAATGGTGCTCGATCGTCTGCATGCTGCTGGACTCACCGTCAGCCGAAGCAAGTGCCAATTTTGCCGACCTCAGCTAAACTATTTAGGCTACGTGGTGGACCGACGCGGACCAAGAGTCGATTCTAATAAGGTTGATGAAATTCTGCGGGTTGAAGCTCCCAGGAACGCTAAGGAGGTTCGACGCTTCGTGGATATGGCATCGTGGTACCGCCGATTCGTCCCACAGTTTTCGTCCATCATAACACCTCTTACGAATTCGACGAGAAAGCGAGTACCATGGTGTTGGTCTGATTAAAGCGAGAATGCTTTTGCCGTGGTTAAAAACTGTCTGGGAACGGCTTCAATCCTTACATGTCCTGATTACTCCCGGCCGTTTATCCTTCAGATAAACGGACTCAGACTTCGGCTTGGGTGCGGTGTTGTCTCAGACTGGCGACGAAGGAGAACAAGTGATTTGCTTCATCTCGAGATCCCTCACCCGACAGGAACGTAACTATACGGTGACTGAGAAAGAGTATCTAGCAGTGATTTGGGCAATTGAATCCTTGAGACACTATCTGGAAGGCGTCCATTTCATCGTGGTAACGGATCACTGGAGCTTATTATGGCTCAAAAACTTGAAAGATCTAGTTGGAAGATTGGCGCAGGGGGCTGTACGACTACAGCCCTATGATTTCGATCTTATCCATCGCAAAGGTCGTGAGCATGTGGTGCCAGACCTTTTGACTCACAGCGTACCGATGGTCGCGCCAGTGCAGGCTGAGGTGGAGGATGACCTGGACACTTACACGCGAGATCCGTGGTTTCTGCGAATGAGACAGCTGGTGGAGAAACGGCCTCGAAAAAGTTTTCAAAGTGGCCAAAGTTCAAAGTTCTTCGGTCCAAACCTCCAAAGTTCTTTTTTTAACATCAGTATTTTTCGTGGCAAGGTTTAATCGCAGACAAGCTGTTTTCATTTAATTTTTCTCTCAAAATAAGTTTCCAGAAGGGAGTTGAATCTGAGTCATTTTTGAGCCTTAACTTTTAAAAACCGATTGACGAGGAAACAAGTCATCAATACAGGAACAAAAAGTTGATTTTTTGAAATCACAATGTAAATACAGTGGAGATGAACCGAAAATTCCTGAATAGTCATGAGGTAAAGACATCAAACTGCAAAATTTTCTCATCAAATTTTGAGAAACTTTTTTTTTTCTCGAAAACCGTTTTAAACCGCGGACTAGTTTTGCATATCACGATGTGAGAAATGTATATGAAGTTTTCTCAGTTTGGGTCTAATAGAGCAGATAAATCGTTAATCTCTGGAATATTGATTTTGTACAGGGTGATCCACCGAGATCCCCCCTACCCTCCTGTTAAAGTTTTTCCTGTTTGAATAAATTATTTTTTCAAACCATTTTCCTCGTAGAATCGAAATTTGGACACCAAATTTCTCAATATCTTATCGTATACAGAGGGTTTAAAAAAAACAATTTTTTTGACACCTTGTATCTAAATATTGGAAATGATGCGGCTTTTCTTTTTGAGTCCAGATATACATATAATCTGATATTTGAAGGAGACCATATACAGGGTTTCCATTTTCCTATACTTTTCACCGCAAATTTCTCCCCGCCATATTTGTTTTAAGGAAAACGCCGGAACAGGTGAATTCTTATTTTGAGGGGGACATCTAGGACACGTATTGCTAAATTCTAATCGATAAAAATCGACCTGTTCCACCGTTGTTCTTGAAAAAAAAATTGGGGTGAGAAGAAAAGTGTAAAAATGAGCACCCTGTATATGATTTTGTTCAGATATCAAATTACATATCTGGATTCAGAAGAAAAAGCCGCATCATTTCCAATATTTGAATACAAGGTGTCGAAGAAAACTGGAAGTTTTTTTAAACACCCTGTATACTATACAGGGTGTTTCAGGGATGATAGCAAAAAGTATAACTGTGTGTGGATCTTGTCAAAATATGACGAAAACCTATATACCATTTTCCAAAGTTCGGCCTAATGACGAAGATACAGTCCTCCAAAGTTCACTTTTTTCGGATTTCAAAAATTTGTAGTAACTCAGAAACTTTCCGACAAATTCAGCTTTAATTCAGCAAAAATTGGTTTATTATAATCATCTATCAACCTGCCAAATTTGGGAAGAATCCAACCAGTGGTGTGGGAGTTATGAGGGTCAATAATTTAGAAGCATCCGAAGAAAAGTTGACTTAAGGTCACCCCTCATAACTTCTACGCCACTGATTGGATTCTCTCCAAATTTGGCAGGTTGATAGATAAATATGACAAACCAGCTTATTCTGAATTAAAGCTGGATTTGTCGGAACGTTCTTGAGTTACAAATTTTCGAAATCCGAAAAAAGTTAACTTTGGAGAGTTGTATCTTCGTTATTAGGCCACAGTGAAATTTTTTGCTATTATCCCTGAAACACCGTGTACATATGGTCTGTATACTATACTGTCCAAATTTGAATTCTACGGGGAAAATGGTTGGAAACTTTTTTCTCTACCAGTTTATTCCAACCGGAACACCAAGGGAGGGAGAATCTCGGTGAATCATCCTGTACTTTGCCTCTCAACAAAAACTGTGAAATTGTATAATTGGTTGCCTGCTCACTAGTGATTGCTCCTAGATTGCTATCGAACTGGGAAAGTGGAGTAGGTACCAATGTTTACGAACTGATTACTTAACAACCATCATTCCAGTAGGGCACCACCCTGTATCAATCTATACCTACTTTTTGCTTATAAACAGACATGTGTAAACAACTCGGATGAGACGCTGAGCGTGTGGTTTGAGACGTCAACAACTTGATTCATGTACCAGTGAGTGAGGAAAACAATAACGTTGTGGGTATATGAAACCACACACAAGACGCGTCGAGTTTTCCTCTTTGATTTTTTGATAAAAAAAAATATATCCCGAAACCAGATAGGATCAGAGGGGAATCGGGATAAGCTTGCGTGGCCTGCGGTATATCATTTTAAAGCTAAACGAAATTCCAAATTCAACACCACCGGAATTCGAATCTAAATCCAATAAAGCTAGTTTGCAGAGGTTACAACTTTCAATGGGGCCTACAACACCCTTATCATCGTTCCCCATCACACATGCACACACACAGACTGATGATTCAGCTGGGATGATCCCGATCCCGCCGCGATATATAGTTTTACGCGTGCGAGATTAATTTCGGGAGTTTCGGTGTGCTCGCAGATCAACAAACGGGCCGGAAATTCCAATGCATAAAACATAAATTGCGAATATTTTGCTAGATTTTCATCTCTCGGACTACAACTCGGCTCTCGCTCAGAGCCGCATCCACGTCGAATCAATAAAAGCTAGCAGCACACCAGCACACACACACACACACACACACACACAGGAACTCTCATCCCGAAATATCTCATATCTAAACGCACCCATCGACAGTTTCGACGGATTGTTACGTCCATTATAGGTCGCGAGAATAAAATTTCCTTCGCCACTGTATTGTGGAAACGGCGGCGTGACGTTATCACCTCGCGCCTGGAAATTTATTGCGTTTTTTCCGTGACGTCCAGGACCGAACTCGCTGGATGCCGCATGAGAAACGGAACATCCCCCTGATGGTGCGTCGGTCGTCCTGGGGGATATAAATTCAATATTGTCATGTATCGAGAAAACAGGCGATTTTAGAGTCGGCAGAAACTCTCATATCAATGTCGGGTCAGATTTAGACTTTTATTTGCAAAAACTGAATTCAAGGCTTGGTACTTGGTTTATGTGTTATTGTATTGGATAGGCTGCGATGTCGCCAAACCAACAGTTTTGGTGGGAGGTTTGGGAAGGCCCCAGCTATAGATGTCTTTTTCAATTCCTGTAACCGCCGTCATGTCCTACGCACCAGAAGTTATAAGGAGCAACTGGTATATTAATTGTATTCGTATCGAAAGACTGATGAAGCAGCGCCATAGTGGTGAGATGTATTGTAACAGCATCGTAACTTTCGCAAAATTTTCGCCCGACAACGGTGATATTTGTGAACTCATGAATGCAATTGCTTGATCTGCAGTTTCCACCATTTTTCAGTCGAGTGTTTTCAAAAAATTTCAGAATTTCGCCTAGCCGTTGCCACCCAAGAGGGCCTTTTGCTCGTGTTTTGACCAGGACGACTCGCTTTTGATGCAGGACTCCACTCAAAAATTAATTCCTGCTCGGGGATCGACTTTTTTTAAAAGTTCCAACTGATATCGGAAGTGCATCAGATAGAAAAGTAGAAAGTCAATACCAAACAGACATCATCGCAAGATGAAAAAAGAAAATCAAACCGAAATCTCTCTCTGTTGTGGGCACGGCCAGCGGTCTGCCTACACTGGAGTCCGCCCCAAAAAAGGCCGTTGTTAACGTTTCTCGTCTTGCAACGAGCTCCATTGTCGAGGGCGTCAATGAGGCAATAAAACACAAATTTCTTGAATAGAAGTCCTGTGTGAGGATATTGAAACAAGGTTTCCAGAATACTACACCTCCTTCAAAATAACAGTCGATCTTGATAATTTTGATGAAGTAATGAATCCAGCATCCAGCCCTGTGGCCCAAGGGTGCTCACTCGATACGTTTTTTCAATTCCCGCAAGAAAACCAAAAACCCAGAGTGAACAACTGTGACAGTTCGATGGCAGTCTGTCATCTTAACATCCGAAGTGTTCGCGAAAAAGTCGACGACCTGGAATAATATTGGTACAATCATTGGACTTCCCGCAAGTTGTTTGTCTATCCGAGGTGTAGTGCTCTGGGAAAAACTCTGAGATTGTCAACAGAAAAATCAACAACTCTGTATTATCTGACTATTTCTGTCGTTCAGAATCAAGAAGAGGTGGTGTAGCTATATTTGTGAGATGTGACATTGTGAGCAGGTTGAAGGTAGTCTCTTCTATTCCTCGCAAATAAATTGATTTTGAGTATGCTTTAACTGCATTCAAAATAGATCAACTCAATATTATAACACGATGTTTTTACAAGAGCCCTACTGTTGAGCCATCTCTTTTTGTCTAACTTGAATAATTTATTGAATCATGTTTGTGTTCTAGATCTGGAGCATTTATGTTTCATGACCAGTGATTTTATTAATATTTTTATTATTATTTAATATTAATTTGCTTGCTGGTGACAAAAGCAGATCGGGTAGGCTGCTGCTTGATCTGTTCGGATCTTACGGCTTTGAAAATTGTTTTTCTGAATGCTCTCGTGTGCAGGGTGAAAGTGCATCTTTGATTGACAATATTTTTCTCAATAATTGTAATTTGGATAGAGGCTATTCAAAAATAAGAGAAATATAGGTCAATTTAGGCATCTTCTATCTTTGGTGGTTTGCTTCTTTGTTTACCGTGACACGGATAGTTGTGACAATAATTTTTTAACTTTTTCAGCTGTATTCCGGGAATTTAATGTAGAAGGGCTCCATAATCTTGAAGTGGAATAGGTAGTTGTTGTATAAATTTGATTTGAGCTTGAAGTCTTTCCACAAGGTTTTTTAATCTTTTATTTTTCTTGAGGGTTGCCGACCGGTTTCGCCAAACTGGTTGGCATCAACGGGGCTTGTACAAGGATAGAGCTACAATAAAATTATACATAAATAAATTCTGAATAGTTAAAAGGGGGAGAAACTTACTATAAAAACTGTAAAAACTGGATGTCAAAATTGACAAAATCAGCAACAAAGGTATAAGGAAACAATTCAGAACTTTCACAGGTTTTCTCAGGTAATAATAGTGGTTTCTAGATATTGTGTTTTTCGGAAAAAATTCTTTTGCTTCCGAGGATAATTTTGAGAGTCTGTGTACCTAATAAGTCGTCTGCCTGTTCGTTTAAGCAAATTAAGTTTGGATTTGATTTCAATTTCAAAATTTCAAGAGTTTCGAAAAGTATTCTTTTATGGTAGGAATTTTCAAAATGTAGGAAACTTGTATCAATATCAGGATCAAAATTGTGTTTTGAAAAAATTATGTGGCCTGAAAAATGAGATTTTGCACTAAAAGGACAAAATTTTTTTGATCTCAAAATTTTTCGATGATGTTCATGGATTCTAGTACAGAACTTTCTTCCTGATTGGCCAACGTATTTTGCATTACAAGTTCTACATGTGAGCATGTATACGCCTGATTTTTCGGAATTTGGTAGAAAGTCCGTGGGAGGATGAGATAAAATATTTTTTAAGTTTGAATTTGTGGTATAGGAAATGATTGAGTTTGGATTGGCTTTACGAAGAATTTTAGCAATTTTGTTTGATAGGCGTCCAATGTAAGCTAGTTTTCGGTAAATAGTGTCATTTTTAATATTCTTAATTTTGAATAAAGTGTGTTTTGAAAGAAATTTATCAAAAGTTCTATTTATAAAAGAAATTGTATAGCCGTTGCTTGTTGCAATTTGTTTAATTATATTAAATTCAGTTGTAAAGTTTTTATTGAAGATTACTCAAAGTACCACTTTCAGATAAAAACTTCACAACTAAATTTAATATAATTAAACAAATTGCAGCAAGCAACGGCTATACAATTTCTTTTATAAAAAGAATTTTCAATCAATTTCTTTCAAAACACACTTCATTCAAAATTATGAATATTGAAAATGACACTATTCATCGAAAACTAACTTACATTGGACCCCCATCAAACAAAATTGCTAAAATTCTTCGTAAAGCCAATCCAAACTTAATCATTTCCTATACCTACCACAAATTCAAACTTGAAAAATATTTTATCTCATCCTAAGGACTTCCTACCAAATTCCGAAAAATCAGGCGTATACATGCTTACATGTAGAACTTGTAATGCAAAATACGTTGGTCAATCAGGAAGAAAGTTCTGTACTAGAATCCATGAACATTATCGAGAAATTTTGAGATCATAAAAAATTTGTCCCTTCAGTGCAAAATCTCATTTTTCAGGCCACATAATTTTTTCAAAACACAATTTTGATCCTGATATTGATACAAGTTTCCTACATTTTGAAAATTCCTATCATAAAAGAATACTTTTCGAAACTCTTGAAATTTTGAAATTGGAATCAAATCCAAACTTAATTTGCTTAAACGAACAGACAGACGACTTATTAGGTACACAGACTCTCAAAATTATCCTCGAAAGCAAAAGAATTTTTTCCGAAAAACACAATATCTAGAAACCACTATTATTACCTAAGAAAACCTGTAAAAGTTCTGAATTGTTACCTTATACCTTTGTTGCTGATTTTGTCAATTCTAACATCCAGTTTTTACAATTTTTATGGTAAGTTTCCCCCCCTTTTAACTATTCAGAATTTATTCAAGTATTAATTTTATTGTAGCTCTATCCTTGTACAAGCCTCGTTGATGCCAACCAGTTTGGCGAAACCGGTCGGCAATCCTCAAGAAAAATAAAAGATTAAAAAACCTTGTGGAAAGACTTCAAGCTCAAATCAAATTTATGTATTTCGGGAAGTTATGGATACTGATATTCCCTTTGTTGGTGTGAAAAAACATAGAAATACGAGTAAGACCGGAAGACCTTCGATTACAGCCAAAATTGTGAACCAGGGTGCCTTTCTGAGAAGCTTTTCAGGAAGATTGAAAAGGCTGATCCTGCTGACTAAGAAGTAAGAACTGCTGGCTAGATATAGGATTCTGCAACGTGAACATCGGGATGGAATTGACAAAGCCAAAAAACGATTTTACGATAATGGGATGCTCGAGTCTAATAATATGTCGAAGACGGTGTAGAATTTCATTACAATCACAGTGCTAACACCGACGCTAACAATAAGAAAACAAGTGAATGGATCCCGGGATCCTTTCTTGATGCTAAGGGTAAAAGAGTGTACGATGGTCAGGTTGCTCAGAGCTTTAATGACTATTTCATAGATTCCATAGATGGAATAACGGCATCTTTCAATTCTATGGACAGGGTTAGGAGAGTAAGTGTTGGATATGGTGATTATGGGACAATGTTTTTGTACCCTACAGATGTCAATGAGGTGAAAAACGTGATTCAGTCTGTTTCCGCGAAGAACTCCAGCGGATATGATGATATATTGATATAACTTCTTCTCTGCTTGGGCATGCATGCACTTGACTTCATAATAGTTTCTAACCGAACTTATAAATCTCTCTCTTGCAGAGAGAGTTTTTCCAACCGTGCTTAAATCTTACATTATAATTCCGGGTCACAAAAAAGCTCGCAAAAAGGTGATAAATCCAGTATAACTAACTATCGTCCTATAGCATTGTTATCTGTTTTTTCAAAAATGTATGAAAAAGTTTTATATAATCGGCTGTTGTCATTTCTTGAGTTTCAAAACATTCTAACAAAAAAACAATTTGGATTTGTCAAAAATAATTCAACAACTGATGCTGTTCTGTCTCTCTATAACTTCATTCTGGACTCTCTTGATCATGAAAGGGATTCAATTTCGCTATTCTTCGACTTGTCTAAGGCGTTTGAAACCGTTGATCACCGGCTCTTACAGCTGAAAAGTTATACTCATATGGCATTCATGGGTACTGCGTACAATTGGTTAAATCCATATCTATTCAACAGGGAGCAGAAAGTTAAAGTAGAATTTGGAAACAAGACTCATTTTATAACTCAAAATACTCAGATTCCAAAAAGACATCTGTGGGAGTACCTCAAGTTAGTGTTTTGGACCAATATTGTTTTTATTGTTGATGAATGATATTTGATTTTCAGATGCTCACATCACTTTATTTGCTGACGAAAGGTCTGCTCCTGTTAGTTCGGGGGATCCTCAGGTTCTCATCCAGAAGGCTGGTTTGGCGGTTGATGACATGGTGAAATTTTGCTCGTCCAATCGTCTCGAGTTATGCAAAGCAAAGACAGATGCAAAAAAAATTCTATTAGAAAATATAATAGAATGTCAGAAATTTAGGTTCAGGATGAGACTGCCAAGTTTGCTAACTGTGTCAAGTTCTTGGGTGTGTTTCTGGATGAGGATCCTAAATGGGGCCACTAAATAGACTGTGTGACAAAGAAACTTTAAACATCTTGTTTTGTTTTGAGACAGCTTAGAGGTAGAGTCAGTCTGGACGTTTTGAAGGTTTATCATTTTGCACATGTGCAGTTAGTTCAGAATTAAATTTGAATTATGAAATACTTATTTATTTGTTCAGACAAGTCCTGATATGTAAATACTCATCTGAAAGAATCCTAATAAACATTGCATTACATTACATTAGATCAGATTGGGCGTCGTGCAGATATATTCTCAAAACTGACACGATTCCGGTTTTCCGACGGTAATTTTTTTTAAATGGAATTAGCACATTCCGTGAATTTGAAAAAACTACGTTGTAAACTTTGACATGGGGTGAAGTAAGCCTCACGAAATATTCATCCAAGGTACACACATGCTGAGAATGAAAGTTGAAGGAAAGACTGTATAATTTTTTGAAAGAAAAACTTTTGAAATCGAACCCACGGTTTTCGAGTTCTCCTCTCTGGAAAACCTGCAAATTTTCCAACTTCTTATCTAGTGAACAGATTTTCATCATTCTTTTAAACAAGACATGACTGGTTCTTGAACATTTTCCAACATTTTATTCCAATTTTCCGGGAATATTCCGGTTGAAAATGTTAAACCGGTCTGGATTATCGAGACCGGGATTGAATGATGGAGCTTGAAGTGAATCCTTGATTGACGGTGTTTACATAAGATTATTCGAAAAGAGATTTGAAGTTTGCCTGGAAAACTCAAATTTTTCAGACAAAATTTTCAATTTCCTGCAAACTAAGCTGCTCAACAACTAAAATGACGGTATCGAAAATTTTGGCCCTCTTCAAAATTACGTTACTCTGGATCGACACAACCGATTTTGAATTTGTTTTCACAGTTTCAAAATCAAAATCAAAATTCAAAATATCTTTTTAAAAAAGAGAATTCCATTTTCTCCAATTTGATGTATCGCAAGGTAGGTAGTGTCATTTGAAATTTTATTTTTGGAATGGGTGGGGGCGAGGGGGCCGAATATAGGAATTCGCCAATGTATGTTTTAGATGTCCCCCTGCTCGATATAAAAATCGACCTGTTTTTGCTCGAAGAAATATTGACTGGGAATCGGGAGTTATTGCAGGTGGATAGTTTTCAAATGATCACCCGGTATGTTCCTCGTGTAATTTCTAAAAGCAAAATGTACTACATATTTTGAATTTGAACTTGAGGCAGGAAATCGCTCAGACCAATCAAGCGCCACCCACAGCGGTAGTTTACAATGCCAAATTTGAAAATTCTATCTATTTTAACGCTCGACAAAAATTTCTTGTCTATGAACAATCATTGAACGTAGTTATAAGAATCTGGAAAACAAGGATTTTGAAAGTTAGTTCTCCGCATAAAATTACGTGTCGATATTTATTGACCTAGTTCTGATGCATCGACGACTATCGAATCGATGTAGGCAGGGGTAGGTATAAGTACGTATTTAGTTGGAAGCACCTCTTGTAAAAAGTTTTGAAAGTTTTATTGCCTGTTGTTTTCAAACTTCTGAAACTGTTTATGAAGTCCCTTTATAATTCAGTTATCCTAAAACGCCCTTTCACCGTACAAGGATTCTTGTACTTTGTACTGTCGGAAGAGCCTACGCCGAAACAATAGCTTCAAATTGAGTTTACTAGAAGAATTATGGAATGCCATACGCTATTCGTACTTCAAAACGACCCCAAAGTTGATAACTAAACCAACAATAATTACTAAATGTATTTAGACAAGGCGAACATTTTATAGGTATAGGCAAATTTAATGGGTGGTGAAAAGTTTCATCGCTTGATCGCATTGAGCCACCAGAAAAACAATCAGAGACTGATTTTTCACACCAAAATAACGCCAAAAAAAAATCGTCACTCCAAAAACCTTTCCCGACTAGTATCCAGGAACCTATGGAATTTTTTCTTGAAAACGTCCCTTTGGGTGGGAAATTGCAATTAGAGAGAGATAGATTAAGAAAAAATTGCATGGAATTGAAAATTTTGTCAGGAAAATACACGGGAAAATATGAATTTTCCAGGAAAACCCCGAATCTTATTTCAAATCATCTTATTGTGAAAATCGACAATCAAGGCTTCACTTTAAGCTCAATCATCCAAGTCTGGTTTCTATAATCCAGATCGGTTTTACATTTCCAACCGGAAAATTACCGGGAAATTGAGAAAAAACTGTTGGAAAATGTTCAAGAACCAGCTACCTCTTATTTTATGAAAGGGTGAAAATCTGTTCACGGGATGAAAAGTTTGAAAATTTGCAGTTTTTCCAGAGAGAAAAACTCGAAAACTGTGGGCTCGATTTCAAAATGTCTTCTCTCCAAAAATTAATTCTAATTCAATCTTCCATTCAACGTTCGTTTCCAGCATGTCTGCACCTGAAATGAACATTTCGTGGGGCTTATCCCATGTGGAAGTTTGGCTGCAGCTTTTTCCAATTCACGGAATGTGCAAGTTTCATTTGGAAAAATTACCGTCGGGAAACCGGAGCCGTGACGTTTGTGACAATAGATCGACACGATGTCCAATCCAATCTGCTTTCAATATCAGTTGTTTTTTTTTTAAGTTAATCCCCGAGCAGGAATGAATTTTTGAGTGGAGTTCTGCATCAAAAGCGAGTCGGCCTGGCCAAAACACGAGCGAGAAGCCCTCTCGAGTAGCAACGGCTTGGAGAAATTTCGAAAATTCATAACGCCCGACTGTAAAACGGTGTTGAACTGCAACTGCAGACTTAACTTGACTCTTTTGTTGTGTTGCTTTCTGCCAAATTTGGTTCCAATCCATTGGATAGATTTTGAATAATTGAATGGTGTCTTGAGCTTTGGCATTTTTATTATTTGACATTATGACAGATAGAGCAATACCAGCTCCAACTGTTCTGGATACAGTTTTTCAAGGGCCTTCGAATGACATGTTGCAAGTCAAGTTCCGTGAGATATTCGCGATTTTAACTACCGATGGGGGCGCTGTGAACAAGATGGAGGACTGTACATTTTTCTGTCACCTGTCATCGTGCGTTGTATAACGGTTGTATTTGGGTTGATTAACTATTGATCGCTATTCAACAAAAGTTCATTTTCTTAAATAACTCGATCACCCATAGAAGTATTTTGTCAATTCGCGCGATCATCGATGGCTATTTGACAGAAGTGACAGAACAGAAATGACGTAAAAACTTACAAACTAGGTTCGCCATTTCAGCCGCCAGGGGTCGTCTAGATTTTTAAAATCGCGAATAGCTCCTGACATTTGTTGACAGTGACACTTGTGCTCGACAGATTACAGCCAAATTTTCCGAATTTCAAGTTGATCGGATCAACGGCTCGGCAGTAATCGTAGGAAATCACAGAGAGACAGATAGACAGATATCATTCTGGAAATGATCTCAATCGTCTTTGGGGAACTCAAAATGAATATATCCGTCAAAATCTCGAATTTGTTTTGCTACATGATTACCATATTTTCCTTTCCATGTTGGTGGGGGCCAGGAAAGTAAAAATTCAAAGGTTCAAAAAATTGCCTTATACACTCGGCTTGAAAGGGTTCATCAAAATTATTAGAATAATAAGAATAGAAGGGCTCGAAGGACCATCCTTCGAATCTTAATATTTCTAAAAATAATAGGTAGATCCAAAATTCACTTTTTTTTGGACTTTTGAAGTATTTCTCTAACTGCAGCTCGATTGTCTGCCCCGAGTTTGCAATCATCCTGTATACGTATTTTAACTAGGTATATTTTACGTCAATTCAACGTACGTATGCGCATGCGCTGGAGTATAAAAATACTGCTTCATTCAAGATCTAGAAACGTTTTCAGAATACCCAGCAAATCAGAAAAAATACAATAATCTCCAAAACACTTACGTAATGATATGGCTCATAACGTTGAGTCATGAGGAACAGCTGATATTACAGTATAGCAAAGTAGAACTTGGAGATGAAATAATTCTGTAATAACTAAGGAATTGCAAGTGACAAACGCGTCAGTTTTCACGTTGAAAGTTACGTTACGTCATACGCAAACTCACTATTATTTAATGAAATCTGATAACGTTTTTCAGGCAAAATAAACTCGTTTCAAAAATAGTACTTCAATCGACAACAAACTGCATATTTTACCTTTCGGAAAAACAGGAAAACCGCTGGAATAATAAAAAAATGTGTGAATTCAACACAGGACTAAAACAAAGCCAGGAATGTAATAACCCGATTTCTCTCACATCAAAAATTCAATTACCGCATCAACTACACAAAAGCCGTTAATCCTGCGTCCATCCACACAATAATGATTGACAATTTACGGACTTACCTTTCAAACATTTTTTTTTGTAACTATCATTATTAAAATCCAATACTTCCACGACAGCGCGATAATTTCAACTATATATAGATGTATTTTATGTATACGTTTAGTTTAAACTGATATTATATTCTAAGAATCAATTCCTTTAAATCACTAAGAATTAGTTAGGTAAGTATTTTTACATTAAATTTAATTAAGTATAAGTAATTATTATTTATCTTATTTATAATAATTATATTTTTTTTTATGTACGTCCGATAACAATGTATAGAGTAATATAACTGAATCACAATATTTTAGCACACAATTTCCACGCGGTTTTCCGTTTTTTTTTTATTATAAGTAATTATGTCATTTAATTTTTTGTTGTCGTTACTTTTACGAGTGGCAACTTTAATGGAGCTTTTTTATGACGAAAGCTCGAAAGCTCGGAGCCCACTACGAGCTTTCCATGTCGTCGTCCACTTGACGTTCCTCCTTCTCGCACTCTGGTGCGAAAAGCGCTATTGCAATATCCAGAAGCCCTGGGAAAATCGAAATCCGACGAAGGTGGGCGAAAATAAACGACTGAAAAAAGGACAATCATCTGATTGCCTTTCGGGACTTTCACGGGACGGCCTGGAATACAAGCATCCTTGTGGTGGCCTGCCAGTTTCTCTCGGCTGTACACCGACTGCTGTTTCGCCGGGGTGACGTTTTAATTGTTTTCTTTTTGCACTTTGCACAAGGGACGGCCGGGTTCTTGAAACTGTGGCGGCGCTCCGGCATCGGGGGCGGCGGGCGGGAGAGGGAAGCGTGGGCGGGCAATATGGCGGAACATAACTCGCTGGAATGTGGAAATTAGAATATTTTTAACTTATTAAGTGAATCACGGTCACCCAAAGCTATACCGCAAGCGCTTTCTGATCAACCAATGAAAATGTGGGCTGCATGGTTGGAAGTTTCATTATTGATAATAATTTCAAGATCAAGGATCAAGGCAAGACCTATGAAGGTCCTTCAAAGTTGAAGTGTCAAGAACTCCTTTCCAACAGCCATTAATTATTATCGTTACACCGACGCTCATAAGGGAATCGTACGATTTCATCGCATGGACCTTGAGGACATTCCTATTGTTATGCCTGTGTCAATCACGCTCGTAGTAGGTCTTCAATGTTTAGTTCTCTTCATTGTAGGAAATGGAAAATCATCACATTTTGTGAACATATTATTGAAATTTCTGGATCAACTTCATCGAAGAATCGATAAAAGTTTGTTTGGAAGTACCTAGGAGGATGGAAGTCGGGATCTGTTTGTCAGCTCATGAATAATTGAATCATTACGATAGCTCCGTCAAATTGCCATCATGTACGTCAAAAACATGTCACGTGTCAGTGTAATAAATCTGGCGTCGTACGACAACTTGTATGAAGTCCAATGGCGGCTTCACAGAAGTTCGTATGTCACAGACGACAGTCCCCCACTCCTTCATTCAAATCTGGCAACTCCAACTGTAGTTGAATAATTTGGAGATCCTATTGGCCAGCGACAATGTCGCCGGCAACTTACGAAGTTCTGTGAAGCCGCCAAAAGTCTAACAGAAAAAAAACGGGAAGATATGAAGAATCGAAGGAAGAACTGCGGAAGATTGTGATCATATACTGAACATTCAATAGGCGGTGAAACAACGAGCCTGTAGTACTGGTGGAGGTGCCGGAAAATGATCCATATCAATTTAATCGCTTGTCTCATCATTATCAGTTATGTATCACTGAAAGAACCTATGGCACTTCCACTAGTTTTTGAAAAATGGAGAAAAGGAGTTCTACAACTTGAACGAATGACGAATGTATTACTGACATTTTATATCTGAAATCTTCTCCTTGCGATAGGTACCTACTAATGCCAGCATTCATGGACGGTGCTTGAGGCCCGCCTTGTCGAAGTACAGTTGCAAAGCAAGGTGGACCTCAAGTACGACTTCTGTGTCATAAACAAATGTTCGGCTGTCCTCGTAACAAGAGTCTTTCTTTTGGATAACTTTCAATGATCACCACCCTAGCGGAAAAAATCACTAGATTTGTCTTGAAACTTGACAGATTTTTGAGATCGGCCTTCGACAATATTCGACATATTGTAGGGTGTTATAGGTCAACCTAGAAATAATCGAATCCACTAGTATTGTTTCGTATTTCGCGTACGGGTTTGAATACGATCGAGACGATAATTGAGACGATCGTTTCAAACACACACTGTTTATTAATGCCTACTACAACAGGTACACGCCAACAATTATCTACTTGGAATTATCGCTGTGATTACTACTCGCTTTTAATCCGCTCGCTAACACTTTGCATTCCAATTCATAACTGCCCGTGAGCTGACGGTTGATGCCTTATATACCGGGTGGGCCATGAAAAACCGCACTGTTTTATTTTCCTCGCAGAATTTTTGTTTCTTGAACGATTTTGACAAGTTTGGTATCCATGTGTAGCCACTTGAATAGGCTACCAAAATCACGTAGAAATATTGCTGGATTATCAAAATTCAAAATGGCGGACACAACTGAAAATTAGCCTTCTTTTGCAGTCGTTTCTTTTGATTGAAATTTGACAGAATTACTGGATTAAACTTTTTTTTTTTGTGAAAACGAACTGTTTTCTACATTTTGAAACTATGACCAGCTCGATCGGTTGATTCGTTCTGAAAATATAGCAAATTGAAAAAGGGCTATTTGCCATTATTTTAGTCCGTAACGAATAATAGAAAGATATTGTTTTGCTTGTAAAATTTTTGATTCTTAAGCGATTTGAACAGGTTTGGTATAATTGTGAGCCAAATAAATAAGATACAAGTGTCATAATGAAATATGATCGAAATGTCAAAATTCAAAATGGCGGACTCAACTGGAAATAAGCCTTCTTTTGCAGTCTTTTTGTTTCAATGAAATCCGACGACTGTCAGAACTGAAAACTGAAGGCGTTTTTGGAAAGAACGGACTGTTTTTTTGCACTTAGAAGTCACAACCAGCTTGATTTGTTGATTGATTAAGGAGATGTAGCAAATAAAAAAAGGTTTTTTGCCATTGTTTAAATCTTGAACAACTGATAAAATTTATTGCTAAGATTGCTAAATTTTTGCTTTTTTTTCATCGATTTCGACAGACCAGGCAACATTGTGTCGCCTAATAAATAGGCTATAAGAATCATACATAAATCTGGTCAAAATTCGAAATTGGAAACAACCTCGGACACAACTGAAAATCATTCTCAATTTGTTTTTTCAATTTGTTACATGTCCACAACGAATGAACAAAGTGAGCTGGTCATGGTCTCAAAATACAGAAAACAGTCCGTTTTTTCAAAAAACGCCTTGAGTTTCGATCGTTCTGGCACATTCTAACAAAAAAGGAAAAACTGCAAAAGAAGGGTTATTTTCAGTTGTGTTCTTCATTTTGAATTTTGAGATTCTGACCATATTCGTAATGATTATTGTGGCCTATTTATTTGGCTACACAATGGTACCTAATCTGTCAAAATCTCAGAAGAAATAAAAATTTAGCAGTCAAAACAATAAATTTGTTTCACTCGTTAAGGATCGAAACAATTCCAATTTTTTTTTCTTCAATTTTCTACATCTTTCTAACGAATGAGCCATTTGACCTGGTTGTGGTCTCAAAATGAGAATAACAGTGCGTTCTTTCGAAAAACACCTTTAGTTTTGTAAGTCCGTCAAGTTTCAATCAAAAAAATACGACTGCAAAAGAAGGCCTATTTCCAGTTGGGTCCGCCATCTTAAATTTTGACATTTCGACCGTATTCACACATGATACTTGTATAATATTCAGTTGGCCACACAATAATATCAAACCTATCAGAATTGTTTCAGAAACAGAAATTTGGCAGGTAAAATAATATTTTTTCATTATTCGTTACGGATTGAAAAAAATGGCAAACAAGCCTTCATTCAATTCGCTACATTTTCAGAACAAATAGACCATTTGAGCTGGTCATGGTCTCAAAATGTAGAAAACAGTTCGTTCTCCCAAGAAATGTCCTTAGTTCTGTCATTCTGTCAAATTTAAATCAAAAGAAACGACTACAAAAAAAGGCCAATTTTCAGTTTTGTCCGCATTTTGATTTTTGATATTCCAGCAATTTCTACATGCAGTTTTGATAGCCTACTCATTTGGCTACACAAGGATACCAAGCTTGTCAAAATCGGCCAAGAAACAAAAATTCGTCGAGGAAAATAAAACAGTGCGGTTTTTTATTGCTCACCCGGTAGACCTCCGATTAGTGTTCCCGAACTTTCCATCATCTTCCAGCAAACTCGACAGTGACCCACCATACGATTTCCTAGGCGAATCCTGAACAATCCCACATACCTCGCGCATAATTAATTCTGCCGTGCTCTGAAGCCGGCGCCGCCGCCAAATGGACAGATGTGTCTTGATCAGGCGTTTGAGTCTCCATGCATTTCAGTGCCACCACGCACACTCTAGAAATGTCCAGAGCTCCGCGCATTTGTACACTGCGGCCGTGAAAAAGCCTAGAAATATCGCGTGTTTACCAAAATGCACGGGAATCGTACATTCATAAAAGCTGCTCGTAGCAGTATTGTTGTTGTTGTTGTTGTTATTCAAAGTGAATGTTGTTGCATTGTAGAGTTTATTGTGTTGAAAAAAAACAGGCCTAAGTACCCAAGTAAAAGGTCCAGGTCCATTGTGAAAATCATTATTTATATTTGTTTCGTTGTTGTTGATGTTATAAAACTGTGATTTTGCATAAAAAGCTCCATGTCGCAAACTTGGTCACTTACAATTTTTAATTAAGTACATATCGAAAACAAACGAATAATATGGGCAGCCGAAAGGAGGCTTGGGAGAAAATAACTCGGATGTACAACGTATAACTGAAAAAGCTGCGGGATAATTTGAAATAAGAGATGTACAGGGTGATCCACCGAGATTCCCCCTTCCCCTCTGTAGAGTTTCTCTCTTTGGAATAAATTAGTGGGGAAAAAAATTCCTAACCATTTTTCCCGTGGAATTAAAATTTGGACACCAAAATTTTTTGTATCTTCTAGCACATATACACTATACAGGGTGTTTTAGGGTGTTAAAAAGCTTCCAATTTTTTTCGACACGTATCTAAACATTGGAAACGAAGCGACTTCTTCTTCTGAGTCCAGATATCGAGAGATTCATGGCAGTACCTCGTAATTGAAAAATGGAACTTTTTACAGGACTGCAGAAAAAACTGATTCAAAGTCCGGGAATGGTACAGAAAATTACTGTATTTTGCAATGTTATCGAAGAACAGTTACTGTTTACAGTTACATTGCAAAATATCGTAATTTCCTGTACTATTGGACTTAAAATCAGTTTTTTTGCGCTCCTGTGAAACGTTCTATTTTTCAGTTATGAGTACTTATGAGGTACCTACTGCCGTGAAGATCTCGATATGTGATTTGATATCTAAATAGATATAAATCATATACATTTCTTACCCCACCAATTCATTCCAACGGAAAAAATTCTAACGGGGGGGGGGGAGATCTCGGTGGATCACCCTATACAGGGTGATCATACATAATTCCCCTCTCCCTCCTCCCTAATGGGGGCTTCCCCTTCGCAATGATTTGCAGAGGAAAAAACTTTACCTTAAACGATTTTTTCCGTAAGTTTCAATTGATTTTTTTTCACTTGCCATATACACAGGGTGTCGCTGAGAACCACTTTTCGCCCTATATACCTATCTATTCAAACATTAAAAACATGGCGTCTTATTTTTTATCATACACATAAATGAAATAACGATTGCATCTTAAGTGAGATATTCGACGTCTATGCCACTCTCTGAAATGTGTTTATTCATTAAAGTCTCAGACGAGATGTCTTACTACCGAAATAAAAATTTCGCTCTTCTGCTAGCGCGACAATAACGTCTCCTTTCCGATTAGATAGGTACCTACTTGTAAAAGTTCGATGGGTACTTTAGATCGAGTATGACGCATTCAAAAATTTACGGGCTTGTTTCATTTAGAACTCGACTAGCGAGAGGCGCACTCAGGGAGTTAATTATACAGGGTGGCCCAACGAAAACGTAACAGACAGATTTTCGGCATCTGACCTCATTTTGTCGAGATAAGCCCCCGGACAGGTCAACTTTGTTTTCAGGGGGGATGTTCAAGTGCTATTGAAGGGCGGCAGCACCTTCAAAAATCAAAATAACAAGTGGGGTTGAGTGACATGATTTTGAAGCTGGTTCAATTGTCACTGCAGCGGTGTCGACTGGAGTGATGTCTGCTGTTTTGGATTGCAATATGGGCCCAATGGTGATGCGATTCCCTGAGAAGTAACATTCGAGGTAACATTCCATAAACGCTGTGTTACGCTGTTATGACCAAGGCAACAGACAATGGCCGACAGGATTTTTCACATAACAGGGCATTTATAGAATGTTATTTTTGTAGAATTGCACTATAATCGCAGGGCAATAAGAAAAATTCGCCCTGCTTCCAGATGTGGCCGATATATCCCTTCTTCATCTCTTCGAATGTGCATGAACAGCTGAAAGCAGGGCGATTTTTTCCAGCGATCAGCGAATAGTGGAGTCGGCACGTTCGGAAAAAGTCCTGTTCACTGCATTTTTGAGTAATGCAATGCCCTTTGGCACACATGTCCTTAGAACCTGTCTGAACAATTCTGTCCATCGCCGCAAGCAAAATTTTAGTTCAGATCCTGTATACAGGGTGAAGAAGAAAAACAATTTAAAAAAATTGCATCTTTTGAACGGACAAAGGTAGAGTATTGCAGGGCATGTCATATGATGCGCAATTTGATGGTTGCTGAGGTACACCAAAACATTTTGAAACAATAATTACGGTTTTCGAGATATTCTGAAAAAACTGAGATCTGTCAAAAAAAACATTATCTTCATTATATCGCTTATTTTTGAAGATATCGGAATGAAATTTGGTATTTGCCTCACAAAAAACGTCATAAATGGATAACAGCTGCAGTTATTTTCTAGGCCTACTATTTTCCTAAATAAGACAGTCAATTTTTTTGGGGGGGAGCCGCCATCTTGTTTTGTGAATATCAAGCTGATGACCGAAAAAATGACTGATAGTCATTGGACTAGTATCATGCCATTACTCAATCATGTGAAAGATCACCTTGGATGGACCATCATACCATTTTTGCTGAAAGAAAGATGATGCACGGATTTTATCGGATTCCTCAGAACTAGAGGATCTACTGCTAGCCATCGAGCCATTGCAAGTAATTGAACACCGCGATTATGACCCTTGATCATTCTTCAGGTTGTCTACCAAGATTCATAGCCATAGGTTCAGCGATTCGGTTTAAGCAGCTCTTTAAATAAAATAGTGTCGATTTTTCATGAAAAAAGCAGAAAATCACGAGGTCTCTGGGTCATTTCTTAGGTCATTGGAAAAAGATCCTCCATGGAATTCTGATAAATTTATGCTGAATTATTAGAAAAAAGTGCATTCTTCAGTATAGGTTTTAAAAAAGTGGCGCAGGATGTACTCATGTGATGTAGGAAGAACATGAAAGACTATCTTGCAGTAGGTAGAGAGCGAACAAATTGTGTGGTAGGGCAACACTAATAATGGATAGAACCTTATAAATTTTGATTCAGCAATGTATTTTAGAATAATTTCTATTCAGATTCCTTCTTCAACTTTGGGAAATGTTAGCATGATGGCGATCTATGCAGAGGACACCACAGGGTGATAAGAAATTGAAAAATTTCATCCCATCATCTAAATAGGCTGAAGGCATGAAAATCGCCAAAAAGATCCATAATTGACCGCTTTAACAAGACAAAAGGAACCGTTTTGAACAATTTTCAGTCGTTTCTTCGAACCTATGCTATAGAATGCACTTTTTTCTGATAATTCAGCATAAATTTATCAACATTCCGTGGAGGATCTATTTCCAATGACCTAAGAATTGACCCAGAGACCTCGTAATTTTCTGTTTTTTTCACGAAAAGGCAACACTTCTTAATTCAAACAGCTGCTGAAACCGAACCGCTGCACTTATGGCTATGAATCTTGGTGAGCAACCTGTGAAATGAACAGGGGTCATAATTGCGGTGTTAAATTACTTGCATTGGCTCGATGGCTGGGAGTAGATCCTCTAGTTCTGAGAGGAACCCGATAAAATCAGTGCGTCATGTTTCTTCCAGCAAAAATGGTATGATGGTCCATCCGAGGTGATCTTTCACAATATAGAGTGATGGCATGATACTAGCCTAATGACTATCAGTCATTTTTTCGGTCATCGGCTTGATATTCACAAAACAAGATGGCGGCTCCCCCCCAAAAAAGTTGATCGTCTTATTTAGGAAAATAGTAGGCCTAGAAAATAACTGCAGCTGTCATTCGTTCATGACGTCTTTTATAAAGCAAATACCAAATTTCATCCCGATATCTTCAAAAATAAGCGATATAATGAAAATAATGTTTTTTTTGACAGATCTCAGTTTTTTTCTAATATCTCGAAAACGGTTAATAGTGTATCAAAATGGTTTGGTGTACCTCAACAACCATCAAATTCCGCATCATATGACATGCCCTGCAATACTCTACCTTCGTCCGTTCAAAAGATGCAATTTTATTAAATTGTTTTTCTTCTTCACCCTGTATACAGGATCTGAACTAAAATTTCGCTTGCGGCGATGGACAAAATCGTTCAAACAGGTTCTAAGAACATGTGTGCCAAAAGACATTGCATTACTCAAAAATGCAGCGTATAATACTGTACCGACCCCACTATATTGAATCACTTCCAGCCAGACTTACTTTGTTCAACTGCATGTAGATAAGCCAGATTGCACGATCTACTTTGGTACATTTAAAACATCCATAACTGGAAAAATGAGCTTAATCATTTGGATTCTCTTTACCCATGTAATTTTTGCCAGACTAACAGTCCTATCGACGTTGATTCAATGAGATAATCAGTCAAAAAGAATAATTCACTGCTTCCTGGACTAAATTATCTACTCGTGAGAAGAATACACACTCCCTGAACCAATGGTTTGTTTTTGATCCAATTCAAGTTTCAGTGGATTTAAATTCAAGAGCTTCCATTCATGAATTAAAAAAAATCTTTTTCAATTAGAAAACACCTGACGCAAGTCGAATCAATTACAACGCGGTCCTTTGAAATTTCCAAAGCGATTTTATATAAATTTAGCTTCGACAGGAGAGACGATTAAAAAACGATTCCAACAATATCCAGCCCACACGCTTTCGAAATCCCATAATATCCCTGCTGGTATTTAGCGCGATCCGCACGGGATCAAAGGTTTTTCGTGGGGGATTGACCCCGCCAATAACCCTTTCGCCACGAACAAACACTGCCGTATAATTTTTCAAAGAGTCGTCCAAATTTCCAAAACTTTCCCAACTTTTTGACTCTTCTCCCAAATTCATGCCAAGGATTTATCCTTGAGTCAGGTATAGAATGTTGAGCTTCTTGCACTGTTCAACATGCCTTATAAGTGTTTATTGTGAAACGCACCATGCACCCCCATTTTCTTTCCTGGAAATGTTCTCTTTGAAAAATAGAAATCTCGGTATCGGTCGATTTTATATTTGAAGGGGACATATCCTTAGATAGCATGGGATTTTCTATGAATATTCTTTGAATATTCTTTTGGGAATGTTCGAACATTCAGAGTTGTCTTGAATATTCAGGAATATTCGAAGTATATATCCATAGACACAAAATGTCCGCCTTAAGAATGTTCATGCTCATTGGATATCTATCAGAATATTCCAGTACATATCCACGATATATTCCATTATTCCCTGGACTTGAGACACGTCATAATTTTCCAAATTGTAATTTTTCATCTGCGATTCTGCGATATTATTAATATAACTGATAAATCTTTCGGACAACGTAGCGATATCCAGGAGTAGGAGAACTTTTGTTATCTACAGAAAAGACACCGAGACAAAGTCCCTCTGGACGTCTTTAGTGAGACGCCTTAATCAATCACCATCTTAGTCCGGTGGACTAGCGCCAAATATTGCCCAAACTATGCATTTCATGACTACGGAACAATTTTTTGCGGGCATGTTCAGAAAGCCTTCCTCTATCATTTGAGAAGTGCTGTCAAGCAGTTTCTTAATGTGGGGGGGGGGCAGGGGGGCCCCTTTTTGACAACTTGAATCGTTTTTTGTCGATAAAATCCGTGATAAAGATGCTATGAAAAAAACTCAAACGGATTATTGAAGAGCAACTCAAAATGTCACTTATGTGTCATAAGATTTATTACAGGTTGAACAGGTTCCGAGAAAAAGGATTTTCCGTCAAGATGCAATAAAAAGAAGAAAAAATTGCGCCAAAGACCTTTACTTCCGTCATTGAAAGATGCCATATTGGCATATTTGTTGATCATACCCACCTGAACTGGTTGAGAACCGTGCCAAACTGCGTCAATGGTGCTGGAGCTATATACAGGGTGGAAGAAAAAAATATTTTGTTCTGATTTATTTCAAAAATCGAAATAGATGAAGTGGACGAAATTTAGGAATAGATGCTTCATAGAATGCGTGTGGAGACACAACAAACCGTTTTGAAATATCATGAAGCGTTCCTGAAATATTTTGAAAAAACTGGAGAATATCATCAAAATTTTACTTTCTACTTTGATTTCGTATTTTCCATTAAACAGAGGTATATGCTATAGTTCAACAACAAATTAAGATAAAAACTAAACAGCACCATCACCCATCGGCATCGATTATGTATGCGTCAATGCGTTATATGCAGGGTGTAAGAAAAAAATGTTTTCTTTGCTGCAATAAAAAAACCAAGATATAAAAAGTGAAAAATCAGGGAAGTATGAAGTTTCCGGGGAAACAAACCAAGCCAAGACACTTGATAAGGTAAATTACTGACGCGAATGTGTGATCCACGCGTTTTTTGCTTGTTTTTTTTTTATATATACAGCAAAGAAAACTACACATCTTACAGGGTGTAAAAACTATTTTTTCTTACATCCTGTATACAACGCATACATAATTGATGCCGGTGATGGTGCTGTTTAGTTTTCACCATAATTTATTGTATATTTGTGTATATTGTGAAATTTGTTGCTTACTTAAGGGTATACCTCTGTATAATGGAAAATACGAAATCAAAGTAGAAAGTAAAATTTTGATGATATTCTTCAGTTTTTTTTTTATATTTCAGGAACGCTTCAAGGTATTTCGAAACGGTTTGTTTTTCTTCACATGCATCAAATAAAACATCAATTTCTCAATTTTGCCCATTTTAGCTATCTTGGTTTTTGAAATAGATGAAAACAAAAATATTTTTCTCTCCCACCCTGTATATAGCTCCGGCACCATTGACGCAGTTGGGTGCCGTTCTCCACCAGTTCAGGTGGATATGATCAACAAATATGCCAATCGGCTTTTCCCAATGACGAAACTAAAGGTCTTTGGCACAATTTTTTCTTTAATAAATTGCATGTTGACGGAAAGTCATTTTTTTCGGAGCCTGTCCACCCTGTAATGATTTTCATCACACATAAGTGACCTTCCGAGTTGCTCTTCAATAATCCGTTGGAGTTTTTCATTTAGCATTTCTATTACGGATTTTATCAACAAATAGCTATTTACGATACGAGTGTTAAAAGTGACAGGTATTATATTGTGAGCGGGGACGCTTGCGAAACGAGCATTAGCGAGTAGAGCAACCCCGCGAACAAAATAAGACACTTTTAACGCGTGTATCGTACAGGATTTTATCTACAATGGTCTTTGAAATGTTTGGTAAATGTCAGAGTTTATTGAAAATATGACAGAAATGCGCAGAATCATCATTTTTTCACGTCGCCCATGACGACGTGCTAAAAGTGACGGGTATTATTTAACGCTTGTAGATAAAAATGATTAAAGTTGTCAAAGAAGGGCCCCCCTGACCCCCCACATTGAAAATTGCTTGGCAGCACTTCTCAATTGATAGATGAAGGCTTTCTGAACATGCTTGCAAAAAATTGTTCTGTAGTCATAAAATGCATAATTGTAACCCTAGTCCACCGTATTATCTGTCCTGGGGTATAGAATGCCATGGTCTGACCCTCAATTTCTATTTACATCGTTTCGTTGGGCGCGGTGCAGTGGCTTGGCCGCACGGCGCCCTCTCACGGTCACCGCTGGTACGACCGTATTTCAAAAATTACCAAGAACATTGGTCGAGAACGGCTTCCTATGGGAGTGCAAAACAGCTCTTTTAATAAGTTCATAAAATATACAGAATATCCATCAAATATTTCCGTTAAACGTTTGTGGAATAGTATAAGAAGAATAAATATTCAGTTTTTCCTAGAATGTCCAGAATATTTTATGAAACAGCGCCAATACTCACCTGCAAATGCCGTAACCAATGTTATGGAAAACAGAACGAAGAGAACTGCCTGTCTCTCGATTGTTCCGATTCTTGTGACGTTGGCTACGAACATTTTCAGACCAGCAGGAAAGCTGATTCTTCTTCAGAAACACGCAATTCTAATTTGGTCCCTCCATCGATCATGTTTTGTGACAATCAATCCTGAAACATCAAAGAGTGTTCAGAATGTCTCACCCGGAAACAATGTTGATTTTCATTTAACTTTCCACTCGATCGGATTCCTGGAGAGATACATTCATATGTCACTTTTGATGCCACCCTATATTTTGAATGTTGGTCTTGAGTTGATTGTGTTTATTTCGTTTTCTTATCTAAGGCTTCAGCTTCAATATGAGCCCTGGACTTTGAAAATTGGTTTAGACGGGGAAGTGTTATGTAGCAGAAGACCAGAAAGTCGTTTTTTTGATACCATCCTGTAAATAAAAGAGATAGAGAGATAAATCAAAAACGTTTTCGAGATATGAACTTTAGCTACATGCCACTGATGTTGAGATTCTAAAAGAACAGTTTTGTTTTGAATGGGAGTTAGTAGGTACCTATGTCAAACTTCATAAATGTTGCACTGCTTTCTTCAACACCCTGTAGGAACTTAAGTTGACATCTATCGACCTTTGAATTGATACGATTCTATACCTAGAAAATCAAACTCTCAAATGCTTTGATCGGAATTGAAAATGTTCAAACCATTCGGGGTCGTCTTGTTTTGAAAAAGGGTGAAATTTAGAGTACGACAATAATTTCTTTAAGTATTTTATTTGTAATATTCCAGAAATATTCTGGATGTCCACAGCATGTCAGAATGAAGATCCCTAGAAGGATGGGTGCCATCTGGGTCTCTACTGTGATAAGATGATAAGAATGAATTCAATGTTCCTGCTTCATCTCTTAAAGCAGGGTGATCACGCTTTAAATCCAGAAAAATATTTTTCTTAACAAGATTTTTTTAAATTTGAAAAATAAGCTAAAGAGTTTTCGAATTCAGAAAAGCGTAACTTGAAGACAGGTGGTTCGATCTTCTTTTAGATTAAGATAAAAGAGAAGGACTTCAAAATGATGTATTACTCGACCTTCATTCCCATTTAAATTTTTCATCAGAGCGGTCACTCTAAGGGGTTTAGAAATAAATTGAGAAGAAGGAGCACTTTTCTGCTTTGACATACCTAGAAGCAAAATCTTTGAGGCAGAATCGAATCACAAAAGTATAAAAGTAGGTGGGGTAGTAGGTTCACTTCTTCCTTGAATTAAGATTAAAAAAAACTGGTTCTTATAAACAAAGCCTTTACATTTTTTTTACAAAACTTGTAAGCCTGAGCTATGCTTGAACATATGCTATAGGATTGCGTAGGTAGCTGTGGGCTGTGGAAGGGCTTCCAACGCTAAACATAGTATCACGTATCGAACCACCGACAACTTTAAAATTTCCGATTTCTCTCTTTCAGCTTCGCCGGTCAGATCTGCTCCCCTGATGTCTCCTGCGCTCTCAGAGGCCTTTTGCAGATTTCACGGACGATTACGTGCCACCGCCGGAAGTGGCGGAGAAAAACCGGAAAGGGCCCGGGCAATACGTCATCATTGTCTGCCACATTACGTCAAATTTTCACGAACCGTCTCCCATATAAATTCATGATCGGTGCGGCGGTGCGGTTTTTGAGGGTCGTGCGGGGGCAGTAGGTGGAAGCAGACCACTACATCCTCATCCTCATCCTCGTTCTCCTGTCGCTCCCCCTCCTCCCCCCGCGTCCCTATTCCCGACGCTTTGGTCCTCGGGCCTTCAACACCACCACAACCACCACAATCCTTAACGGACGTCTTGACGTTTTCATCCCTTTTCCGGGTGAATAAATAATCAAGTTACGGGCGTTGATGTGAGGGATGATGGAAGAAGGAATGTTTGGGGCGGTTTATGAGAGGGTTTGTGTTGTTGAAAGGTGCGGTGCGGTGGCCGGCTGCCGGTGCTGGTGGGACGAGGATGGTCGGTCGTGCTGTTGCGGCGGTGACCTCCATTATGCAACTCGCAAGTCAGAACTACGCATCAAGAGTTGCCTATACGACCCACTGGATTATTCGGGATCTAGAGCTCGTGGTGGTGTCCACTACATTGGCTTCGCCCTAGGTTATAATCGATTTTATTGTTCGGACGTAAACACACCGAAATTTTCATTTGAACTTCAGAGAAGAACTTCAATAAAGAAAAGCGCTTTGATTGAAGATTGAAGGAGGAGGTTGAGGTAATTTGTTACGTGCTCATGCCCACCTAGATAGCAGCACCTATATGCCTTGACAACCGTGGAGTTATAAGAAGCAGCTGTCATATGGGCTATACTTATTTACAGGCATCTATTAATCTGGCCCATTAGTTGTCATTTGTTTACAATTTCACAGCCTTAGGTCGGTACTTATGTCACATACTTCTTCGAACACTTGTATTTTTAAACTTTAGTCGAGACTTTAGTGACTTTAACCTGAAAAATATTACACGCAGTCTGGAATTTAGATTAAGATATTAAATTGTGTCAAAATTGTCTTTGACTTCATTTGATTTGCAGCCTTATTGGCTCCCGCGTCGGTCGAAAATATCAGACTCGGCCGGAGAAGGTCAAATCAAGGCATTTTATCTAACTTGGGCATACCCACCTACCGAGAAACCGAGATGCAGCCCTCTAGAGCTGAAAATTTATGGAAATAATGTGTCGAATACCTACACTTAACGGCTATCTACGTTTTTAAGGAGGGAGCCCGAAACTCCTCACCCCCTGTAATATCTGCAAAAAGCTGACTAACGGTGTATTACTGGCGGCCTAATAATCAAACCAATGTTGCCATACTGTTTGTGTGTTTCGATTGACATACAGTTTTTCGAGCACTTTTTACAACCACGAAGCAAACTCTGTTGCCTTCTAGTCACGATGATCAGTCCCCAACAAAGGGGAAATCACGATCACATTTGTATTTTCTTTGCAGTTGAATTGTTTACGTCATACCACTCTTCTTTGCTGTGCCCATCTCAGGTCCACGCGCAACATTACGCAACATTGTTTTGTTGGTAAGTCATGAGTCACTGTAGCGAACCTGCTCTAATTTTCCACTGAAATGGTGTAGGCAACCAACAATACAACAACATCCAGAAACTTGAACTGTTCTTTCAACGCGTTGTTCCTTCTCATTTTTTTTTGCAGGAATTTCTGGATATTCCGCAAATCCCAATCGCAATCCCTCTCCGTGTCCAGGAGATGGACAACATTTCGGTAAGATTCATACTCTATTTCGAATGGGAACTGTTACCTTTCTTCTCAAATAACTCAAAATTCTGCATTGCAATTCATGGCGATTTTGGTAATGTTATAATATAAAAAATTTAGTTCTGCACAGATTCTCCAATTTTCAAAGAGAGCTTGTTATTTTTCCAACAGTTTCAGCTACTTTTATTTAAATACTGTAAAAGGAGAAGGATCATGCATGCTGTAGTGTTCTGGTTATTAGTAGAGAAGCCGCGCCGCGCCGGCTCAGGATCAAACCGATTTTTGAAACTCGAGAAACAAAATTATACATCGACTAGATAATTTTCGTGAAGAATACAATTCAATTTAATGGCCTCTGAAATATTGAAAAAATTGTCAAAATTGTCAAAGAAAAAACAATTTTTTTTTGTTAGCTTGTTCGAACTTGTTGTCATTCAAATTTACACGATGGATTCGAGTTTGGGACATTGAATTTAGTCAGAAAAGATATCAAACTTGTCGTGATCGGTTCAATAGGAAAAAAAACACCTAGCCGAGCTGCGCCTACCCACGAGCCTCCTTCGACAATGATCGACACTTTTTGTACCAAAACAATATCAACGAGATACAATGCGTCAAATTACGATGTATTTGCATCCAATGGATTGATAGGTTTCATTTCCTCCAATCCCTCCATTTTAAGTTGCAATTTTTCACCTCCACCACCACCAGGCGAAGGTCCCGGATTCAAATCCGCACTGGGCCAGATGGACTTTTTCACGTGTCCCTTAGTACTAATGGGGTATTTACTATCGTGCGGTGGTGCCTCGAGAAGAGGGATGAAACGAGAAAGCCATCGAAACAAAACCCCACTGATAAATCCCCCACTGATCCAAGAATGTAAATTCTACAGTACTTCGTTGTTATCGTCATTGTAATCGGTAGGTACTGAAAAACCTCCACGAAAAAAAAAACTGCTAATAACCAAGTAGTTGATGCAGGAAAAAAAAAATCAAATTTTCAGGACGTCCATATTTTTTCCGAGGTTTTGCCGATTTTTTTACTATTTTTCCTGTACTAATATCAGATACTTGCCCTAGGTTGCACCAACGCTGTAATAGTACATTACATAACTAGTGTGGAAAGTGACATATTTCACACGAGTGGCAAGTTTAGCACGAGCCGCTTGCGGCGAGTGCGGAGACCCCACGAGTACAAGAAATACACTTTCCAACGAGTTGTGTACACTATTTTTCCTACAACCCCGAAAATTTCCATCTTGAAAAAAAGATTCATAATTTTTTTGAAAAATTGTCAAATAAGAAATAGAAATGATTCTGTGATCACACTTGATTATGACTACACAGAACTTTTTTTTGTTAGCTCCAAAAATATTGAAACTGAAAAAAAAATCTAAATATTTGACAAGTAGGTGCCTGTGTGTTCAAAGTGTTTCTGGTGTAAGTTCTATCATTCGAACGTATTTTTTTATTCCAATATTTTTCAGTACAAAGTGCGTTTTCCCTGCTGCAGTTGGGATAAGATAGCACAATTCTGGTTCAGGGTTTTACAAAATAAACCTGATAGATAATGAACCGAGCATTATGTCATTGATGTTCGATGTCACTCATAGGTCCCACACAATTGTTTTTCATAAAATTTCCACCTACCTCGTGTGAAACTCCAAGGAAAGAGCTAACGTTGCTTACATCTCAACACTCAGTTCCTTCTTGGGTTTTGCAAAAATCATGGGGTGACATTTTGAGGTAGTGTAGACATCACACTGGTCTTTTTCAATAGAATACGTAAAAAGAATGCTTCCGGGTCGTTTCCTTGTTTCGGAATTATCCACGTGAGATCCTAGAGTATACAAAATTAGTGCCCTTTCGTCTTGACATCGCTCTTCTGGTGAGAAAACACAAGAGAGGCACTCACTTGCTATGCTGCACAATGCTATACTCGATGCTATATTTGTTGGTCCACGGTCCACCAAACACACTGGTTGCCTAGCTTTGACAGTTAGCTGTCGGCGCCTGATTACTTTTGTCACTCAGCTGCCACTGTCACTTTCCGAGTTTTTCTAGCCACTGAAGTTTTTATCTAATGCAACAATGCACAAACATGAGTACCTTACCCTGGGTTCCACAAAAAAAAAATTCGAGATCAGTTAATTCGCGATTTTTGTTGTCAATACACAATATTGCGCGGAAGTGGCGCTCCGACACGGATGTCATGCGAACTAAGAAAACGGTGACAAGTTATCATCGCGCATGTTCAGGGCCGCTATCCTTGAATCGTGCGAGAAAAGTCCCTGGGAGTAAAATACATTCCGCAGTACACTGATGTAGCGAATGTTGCCTAAAATCGTGATTTTTAGGCAACTTTCGTTACAGAAGTGTAGTACGGATTATATAAAACTATATATAATATATAGCGGCCCAGAATTCGACAATGACCTTGATTTCTGTACTTGACGTTGACGTTTTGTTCAGTTTTATCAGCCACTTGTGAAGTCTTCCGATTTACAATGTATATTCGGCAGTCAAAAAAGTGTGTGCCACTCAGAGGACCGTCACTGTTTGTCGCCACACCATGCTTTCATCAATACAATACAGCACTGATTAAATGAAATATCCCCAGGCAATTTCGCGGCAAATTTGAATGTTATGGTTGAAGTGTTCCATGTTTTTTTTATTTCGTAATTTGGGCATTTGGGAATGATCCCTCACATATGTGCTTTCATGAATAGGTTGCGAGGGTTTCTCCAATTTTTCTATGTAACCACTTCTACTTGAAAAGGACGCATAATCCATTGAGCTTAGTTTGAGAATCACCTATTTTACAGCGTAACATATGGAAGACTTAGAACGAATCACCTCGTTTTTTAGCGCATGCGCTAAGCGGTCACGCAATATTGTGTATTTGTAGCTTACTGATCAATGGAAATGCTGGTTTATCTGTCAATAATGGAAGGATGATGGGTCTAGTACAGATTTTAGGCATTTTTTGTGGTTAATCACCTAGCATTTAGTAGGAAAAAGTTCAGTTTCTGCAATCAGCGTTGATCGCTGATCATCTCTTTTGTGGAACTGACGGTTAGTGATGGGAATTTTAATTTATGAGTAGATCTCAAGTTTTGATAATTGAATCTGAGCTGAAAGATAATACCGGGTGTTTATAAACGTCTGTGATCGCATCGCCTTTGGAATCTGCTCTCGATCACTACAATTGCGCCTGTTACTACGTTTTTCGGCCTGACCCAAGCCTGCCGCGATCACAGTCTTTTATAAACACCCCGTACATGTAAATTACGTAATTATAGATAAAGTGGGTAGTGTGGGATTCATAAGAAAAATTTCTTTTTTTTTATACAATGAGAGCTCGAACAAACGAGAAATAAACAGTTTTCTCCGTTGACATGGAGAGAGACTCGATTCGGAATTCTGTGAATAATTTGGGGCATTAAATGATTGTGAAAGGTGTTATTTACAATCGGATATATGCAGAAGAGCGTATGGATAAGAAAATGGACGTGTCTGTGGATAATTTTTGCGGCGGAAAAGCTGGGAGATGTCAATTTCGCAGGTAATAAATTTCATAGACTTCTGGATAATCAAGTAGCGTGCGATTTAAAAAAAAATCACACTTGTGTTATATGATGTACTTTCGAAGTGTCAAGAACATGTAGAAAACGTCACTTTCCTAGGTGGTCGTAGGCAAATATTATAATACAACATTAGTGAAATTTCTTTTGGTCAGTACCTGCTCGTTGGTGAATAACAGAAATTCTGGTTTTACAGAAGAGGATGATCCAATGATTGATAAGCTGGAGATTTCATGCATTTCGTATGGTCAACCTATTAAGATTGGCCAAATTGAAATCCATTTAATCTCGTTTTACCGTTAATGGCGTACCTATAATTTTTTGGTGCCACCCAGGAATGGTTTATTTAATACAGGATGATCACAAAAGAAATCATCTGTCCAGTTAAAGTTTTGCCGTAATAAATAACTTCTCTCTTCATTGATCGATTCTAAGAATTTGAGACTGATATCACAGCTTAAGCTTTGGGCTCGGTTTTGGGTACAAAGATCCGGGGATGAGAATAGGGCAATTACATGTAGTAAGTGAGCGCTTTTGCATGAGTTGGTATTCACTGCCAATGGTGTCAATGGCTAACGTCCAAAGTCTCTCGCTCATCTGTCATTGCTGTCACCTGTGCCTGACTATAAAAATCAAAAATGTCGATCGAAAAATCGATTGCAAGGCAGTCATGACATAGACCTGGTAATATAACCACATACCACATCACAACAATCAAATAGACGTACCTAAATCGTAAACAAAGCATGCACAACCTGTCGGTAAAGACGTGAATTCAATCCATGTAATCGCCCTAATGACTCGAGAAGAACATTAAAAATCAAGGTAAAAGTCTTTTTCGAGCGAATAACTTTTTGTAACCGGTTGGTTATTAGCGGTTGGCATTAGATTGACAGATACTGTCAGTTTTTTGTATCTGACATTTCTCGCTAAAACGTTGCGGTTATAACTTTGGCTATCAGCATTTGGCGGGAAAACAGTGAATTTACTTGACGGAGAAAATTCTGCGGTTCTTTGGCGGTACCGGCAAGGGATTAAAAACTTAATTTCCTGGAAACTTTTGGTTTTTATCTGAAAAATTAGTATCCTAATTTAAAACCCCTAATCAATCTAAGTTACGGCTAAAAAACCATTCAAACTTTGAAGGGTGATATCTCGGTAATGGAGCTACAATCAAAAAAACGGCGTGAATGACACTTTTACGCAAGGGGAATCCCCTCTTGAAGTTTGTAACACCAGCTTGGAAACACCCTGTAGAATCCGTTCGAAACTTGAATCATAGATCTTATGGGTTAACCATAGGCGGCCATCGGACATCTGGATTACCCGATGTTCTTGTGGGTCCATCGCAGAGGAGTCCATCGTCTTCGATTCTTCTTCCCTCGTCGCCAAGTCAAGTTTTTGAGGTCAGGTTAAGTACTTCTGACGTTTGGAAATTTTGAACCGCTGCTTCTTTCAAATTCAAATCTGTTGCCGCCACAATTTGTTCCCCCTCCATAACAATAACCAGCCCCATGACCAGGTTATGAAATGTATAACCGGTGATGATATCAAATGGCTGCACTTCCTTTACCGCTTATAACCAATCCTCGCTCAAACGTCAAATTCTATAACCAAGTGTAACCGGTCATGAAATGTTATTCGCTCGACAAAGACTAAAGTGTGGTTGAAATACAGTCACAACAGCAATATATTTTATGAAGAAGAAATAGCCCCTTGAATCCTTCAAAATCGCCGTGTAGCCAACACTACTGACAAAAATTAGAACAGTGATGCCCGATTGCACAAACGTGCTATCAAATTTTAGTTCGGTACTAAACAGGGGATCAAATATTTAAAAGTGAAACAAAATGTAAATCCGATTACTTCAAGGAAAGAACATGATGGGAATAAAAGATATGGCCCCTTACGATGATATGTATACAAAAAAAAAGTTGGGGTAACACGCACTTGTCGCTTATTTTTTATTGCAAAGATAAAATTTGACAGTTTCGGCAAGATTTATCCTACAAGCCAAAATAAAGGCTGTCTCACCTGTGTTTTGGTATCTAAATAATCATTCGGAGCCATATTTTGTATTCCCATCATAATCTCCCCTTGAAGTAACTGATGCGGAATTACATTTTGTTCCACTTCAAAAATTTGATCCTGTGTTTAGTACCGAACTAAAATTTGATACCACCTTTGTGCAATCAGGCATGAGTGGCAGACATGCCAGTGTAATTCATTGTTCTGATTTCGTAGGGTTGGTTACGACTATAAATGGTCTTTCGAGAGCGTTTCAGATTTGGGTCAATTTTGATGGAACCCCCTGATTTTAAATGTTTGTCTTGACTCACTTTTGACCCTCAGACGTTTTACCTGAAGCTTCAGCTTCAATACATGAGCTCCAGAATTTGAAAATCGAGCAAGGGAAAAAAGTTTCACCTGCAAAACCAACAAGGTGATTTCTGTGATCACCCTGTAAATGAACGGAATAGGTAGGCAAAAAATTCAAACGTCGTCCTACACTTTGAGGTCTACTTTCACATTTTTATGGATGAAATGAAAAAAATCTTTTTGAAACAGGAGTTTCTTGACGGCGGTTCTGATTTTTACACTGAGTTATTCAACCCGCACCTCTTCGCGCTGCATGATACTTGTAGATGGATTTATTTCCAATAGGCGGTGTACCCAATAGAGGAAATGTTGAAAGAACTAAAAATTACTTACAATCAATAATTAGACATAAATTACAGTGAAAAATAAAATTAGTCAAACAGTATTCGCTGGATATGTTTTATGCTTCATGGAAGTGAAATTAATATCACAGCTGTTTGAAATACTATTAAACACATTTACACCATATAATCAATATAGGACTTCAACAATAAATTTGTCTTAGCACGTTCAGTGAGAAAGGTATGTTGGCATGATGAAACTTTACTCGCGCGGTGCATTGTGTACCACCACCCCTCAAAACCCACATAATGCATCCATTCTTCACGTAATGGATGATTATACTAACTACTATTGGATCCTAAATGGTACTTAATAAATTTTGAACATTTTAACAATCATAAAATATGAATTCTTTATGGACATTTCAACAAAAAAAAGTCGGTCTTAGAACATAATAAAACAGAATTACTCAAAAGACCAAATAAAACAGAAAGTATTATTCAGTAATTGAAGTATTAGTCAAACATCGTTCCTCGATAAAATACTTCGAAAAAAGCAAACCTAATGGAAAGAAAAAGACTGCTCAGAAGGTTGCTTCCTGCTTATGCTGCTGGAAACTCCGATCCGAGGACAAGCTGCAAACCTGGAGACTCCGACACGGGGATAAGCCACAGACCAGTACAATTGGTGGAGGAGCTCCGTTCAAGAGCCCGCCGGATTCATGGCGAAACTGCTCCATTTGAGCTCTCCCAATTATATGAAACTTGGAGATGTAGATACTTTTTATTAACAATTAGTGTTCATTGCTGACCGATCATCCTCAAATGCAATTATTGTCAAGCTGTAATGGACAAGATTCGATATGCGAAAAAAAAACTGACTCGATATGTTGAACAGCGAAACACCCTGATTGGAAAGGGAGCTGGTGCCTCAAAACATGCGTCATAATGTACATGATTTTAACCCTGTAGGTCTAATGTGTGTTAATAAGGTTGAAAATTTCTTTGTCTTACATGTCAGACCAGGGTCTTTAGGCTGGTATAGACTTGTCAATTTTCGAAAAAATGGCCAATGCTTACGTCATAAGGTAAAGGATGTTTTTTTAGAGGTATAGAACTTCAATCAGCGATAGCGTTGGTGCTTGGGAAGATTTTGCCGTCAATTTTTCATATAAATACTCATAAAGGCTTGCCATTTGCTCATACTCACGCACAATCGCACGACAGCTCGAAATTATTATTTTAAATTCCAATTTAGATAGTTTCGATTTCGGGTAGCTTCTTGGCAAGGATCAGGCTCTATCTAACTAATACGGCCAACGATATTGTCCCCAAGACCCTGGACAGTTCGGGACTCATTCAGGAAAGCCAGAAACTTCACAAGCCCCGAATGAAAGAAGTCTAAGGAAGTTGAAATACAAAATCTTATCGGCCAGTAATTGAAATTGGAAAAAAATCCAGAAGAAGCACGAAAATTCCGTATAAAAAAAACAAGTCTTTATCATTTTTGAAGAACTGTCTGGAGTTGTGCGATTGTGCATGTGCATGACCAAATGACAAGCCTCAATGAATAGGTCCAGAAGAGGTCCAGAAGAGGTCATCCTCTGGACCTCTTCAGGGGAGATGCCCAATGAAGCATGCTGCGACATCACTTTGACACTTATTGAACCCAGCATGGATAAAAATGCAAGACCTGTAACCATACGTTGCATCAAAATTACCATAGTTACCAATTAGTCCCAACATGGGTGATTTTGTTACTGCCCAAGTCACTGGAAATTTTCAAAAGTGATATCTCCTAGACGAGGAGAGATAGAGCTATAATCCTTTTTTTGATTCCAATTGGACACATTATTGGTCATTCGAGCATGATGTGCAAACTTTTCACGTTCATACTTTCTGAGAGGTGGGGGGTAATATTGACGTTTGTCATGTCAGAGCTTTTTTCATGTATTTGTCATCGTTGAAATGTCGACATGAATGTATATTGTCAGTTTCAGCTGATGAATTCCAAGTTTGCGTTCGGTGTTTTTCTTCCTCAAAGTCCAGGTTTCCTGATAAAACCTTTATTGGTCTTTTGTTTTCATTGATGATGTGAAAGTGGTAGATTATATTCATATTGACATTTCAATTATGACAAGTTCAAAAAAAAATTCTGACATGACAAACGTCAAAATTCAAATAATATTTCAAATATATAGCATAGTATATCTAGTAGTATAGTATTTATGTGTTTATTTACAAACACTGACGTTTCCATACATGCATCAAACTGTCTAAGAAAATAAAGATTTTATGATATGATATGATATGATATAAATTTCAAATCTTTTCCATCATCTCTCATTCCTATGCTCTAAGTTATTTGATGCTCTTCCTCCCAGTTCCTAAAAACAGAGGCGAATTGAGGTGAATTATTGCTTCATTGGTGTACATCTGAAAGATAATAAGAGAGAATGATATTATGGCTATATTCTAACACCAATAAAGAGTTATTGCAGAATGCCATTTCACTGCACGGCACTATTAAAGGAGGCGTTATTAAAATACTGCTTACCTTATTTTTGGTTGTTGAATAAGAGTTATTGCAGATCGCAAATTCCCTTACTTGCCCCGTCATTCCCAATTCCTAACCTAAATTTTTGGTCTAAATTTAAAGTTGGAGTGCAAATTGCATGCGGGACACAAGGACCCCTCTGACGGGCCTGATTTATTGCACACGTGTACTGCAAGGCCTGCAGAGTCTATTTGCAGAAAATTAGCCCCCTATTTAATAACGTAAGGGAAGTTTAATCAAAATTGGACGAATATAGGCAACCAACAATACATTAAGTACAGGACCATTTTTGGGGATTGTCAAAATAAAGTATGAATAAGGTCGACCTAAACAGTGCACAAATAAAGGCATGCACTATCCTTATTAAGGGAAATTTAACGTCGCACTTATCTGCGCAAGCGTAGGTGCCAAAATAGTGCCGCTTTTAATACTGCTTGCCCTTATTTCATCTGCAATAACTCTCTAATGTTTCTCTAAATCCCCTAAATCCTAAATATTTTAGACATCAATCTCTCTACAAGACATTGGAAGTTCAGACTTCAGATTCTGGCGATGGCATAGATTCATTGGTAGAGTTAACAATTTTTTCAGCTAACTAACCAACAGATCTATTTTAAAACTTGAGGAAATTAGATTATGTCGACGTTTTATTTAAAGTACCTAATAAATAAAGAAAAAGGGTCTTTAAAATGTTGAAAATTAAGTCCGCTCTTTGTAAATTGCAGGCAAATTCAGACCTGACAAGGACGTGCCACGTCATCAACCAGTTGAAAAGCTCCAAAATTATTAATAAAGTTTAACGTGTTTCGGGACAGCAGCGCGGGAAGAGGGGAGGAGGGGCAGCGGGAGCGGGGGAAGTCGCTGCTGGAATTGTTATAAATATCACAGGGAATTGAACTTGACCTTTCGCTCGTCAAACTGTCGTGCTCTCTGGAGCAGGAGGAAGGAGGAAAATGCTTGAATTTTTTACAACTCCTGGGTGGGTCATTAATTCAAGATAAAAAATGAATGCCTCCCGGAAACGTGTAGATGGCGTCCTTTCATCGCTTTTTAGCATATAACATGTGAAACGAGAGCGCAAGCACACCGAGTTGTTGAAAAGTTGAAAATCATAATAAGAGGGCCACTCCGACTCAATTCTCGACATATCATGTCGCCATGAGAGAAAAATAAAGAGAGCGGATAACTTCAACTTTTTCGCTTGGAGCATCCAGGACAAATCTCATTTCGCTGGAAATTTGTTTACGACGGCATTTTGCATATAGCTTTTCTTTGCAAAGTTTAATTTATAATGCACAACTTGCTCTCTCTCGGCTCACTTTTCAGTATGTATATACCGGGTGATCCCGAGAGTTCGGGTGAAAACATTTCTACGGTATTTTTTGACAAAATTTGTATAAATAAAATTTCTTTGTCAGAAAACCCTGGTGACCATCACATTACATCCAGCAATGCATCAAATAACTTTATGGTCTCCAAGAATGGTAAGGAGGCATTTTTGAAGAAGAATAGTGTTCGAGGTTTCTGGCTCACCCTGCATTAAAAACAGGAATTCAATACACATCCAGTGCTGGGTATTTCTCTTACACAATTCTGTCACCAACAGTTCAATGAAATAATCTGAAATAACGAAACTATTTATGTAGAAGGGTTCGAAGGACTACCATTTGACCTTTCGTTTAACTCCGTAAATAAAAGTCGAAGAATTTTCAATGACTTTTGTGGGCTCCAGGAAAGATTCCTCAATCCGTAGTACTATTTTGATGCGAGTGATGCGACCTTTCGCGATCACCCTGTATTTACTTATTTATCTACAGACTAAAGGTCGATGCTCTTCGAAAATACTGACCTCTCTTTCTTAATGACAACAATAAACAAAAATGATTCGCGTTAAATAGATCCACACTGGTCACGTGAGTCTCACGAATGCCGAGTAGACCCGTCGCCCGTTTAGTAACATTGAGAGAGGATCAGACCATCAGAGAGACGGCCTGCACGGTCTTTAAACGATTTTATGCTGTCAAAGTCGGAGTGATTAATCGAGTTTAAGAATTTTTAAACGGCTTTTTTACATTTTTCTGGTGGAAGTTTTTTAAGAATGATAAATGAATTAGAATAGTTAGCCATCGGTTGCAGAACCACCAGCGGCAGGGGGTGAAGGGGCGCCAGGGGCCAGGGGTGCGTAAAAGGGTCTCCGGGATTTCCGAGTGTGTGTGAGTATGTGCTGCAGAGCCGCCTGGGGATTGTCGTTTTGACGTCGAAGCGAAATTAGCCACCACACGCAATAGTTAATGGAATAAAATGGAGTTTTTTTTTCCCGGAGAGTCCTTTGTCGTTCAACCCTTTCGCTGCAAAATAAATTCGATAAAGCGTCGAGGCACACAAACACAAAGTACTCAAAGAGTACAGTGTGGATGCGAATTCCGACGGTGCTGTTGATGATTAATCCGCGGCACCGACGGAGGACTTTGTGCCGCCCCAAGCCGACGTTGGCCTCTGTGTGACGGGGACACGGTCGAAGTTCAGCCACTTTACCCGTTCCGGTTACGTGGCGTTGTGAAAATTGCGGTAATCGTCTCGCAAAGGCATCCGAAGTTCGGGGTGGGAGTTTGACCCAGAGCTCGAAGAGGACGACCAGATACAATTATGTTTCTTGTTTTATTTCATATATTATCACATTTTATGACGTTATTTTCCAGGGAAAAAGTAGGTACAACTTTTAAGGTTCAAGCAAACTTGGAGATGCATTTGCGGGCGGCGTCAATCAATGGTAAGCAAGAAAGCAAGCCAACACAACGACGAAGATCAGGCATAGGTAACGGCCCGGCAAGTGAAGGTATGAAATAGACAAGGGTAGCTATTCTTGAAAGTAAGGTAGAAACCCTCTAAGAACTTTACACAATCCGCAGTGCACTTTTGTAGCGAAAGTTGTCTAACAAAACACGATTTTAGGCAACATTCGTTACATCAGTGTACTGCGGATTGTATTATCCTGCAATATACCTGTAATGTTCCAATAACAACTGCTAAAGTGCTAAATCATTGATCGGATCGACTTGAAATTTGGTATGCAGACATGGTTCCATCTTGGAATAAGATGAATAGTTTTTGGCTATCATTTTTTGTCGAACGGAAGTGTGACTGTCAAAAAATGTCAGAAGCTATTTTTCACGGAGCTTAGTTTGCGATAAATCTCGTTCTCACGTGCCTTGATCAACGCGGTTCACTGGGTAGGGTACCTGAAATAAATACTCATATATGGATTTCTGCCATTTTTGCGCCCATTTCCAGTTTGTAATAGAAACATGACTTAGGTCATAAAAATGATAAATAGACAAAATCGATTTTTTTTTTCTAGAAAAGGTTCTTGTCTTGCAGCCGTAGAAAAGCGGCTCATTCTGGCCTGGATTCTGAAACCTGGATCATTCAGTAAGTGTTTTTTCCTTTTTTTCCTAATTCTCCTTTTGATTCAAATAATTATCCTGACCGGGGTTCCGGTAACGAACTAAAAAATTTTTTTTGGCATTTCCCTTTCGATTTTTTTTTGTCATTTAGGGCTTAATTTCAACATATATCTGTCACTGACGAGAGCTAACAAGCTCAAAACAAACGTTTGTATGCCATTTATGGAGGAATTACCTTTTCTACCTTTATTCTTTTCAGAAATGAGTTTTGTTCTCACCTAGTAAATTCAATTAATTTAGGCGTTTTAACGTCAACGAAATACAGACGGGTTATTGCTTTGCAGCCGTAGAAAAGCGGTTCATTCAGGCATGGATTCTAAAGCCTGGATCGTTCAGTAAGTGTTTTTTCCTTTTTTTCCTTTTTCTCCTTTTGATTCAAATAATTATCCTGATCGGGGTTCCGGTAACGGACTAAAGCATTTTTTTGACAATTCCTTTTCGATTTCAATTTTTTTTTTTGGTCATTTGGGGCTCAATTCCAACATAATATATCTGTCACTGACGAGAGCTAAGAAGCTCGAAACAAACGTTTGTATGCCAGTTATGGGGAATTAACGGTTTTTTCGGTGAAATAATCAATGCGAATTGACATTTCATCTTACCTTTTCTACCTTCATTCTTTCCAAAATTGAGTTTTGTTGTCACCTAGTAAATTTAATCAATTTCGGCGTTGTAACGTCAACGAAATCCAACGGATTCTTGCCTTGCAGCCGTAGAAAAGCAGCTCATTCTGGCCTGGATTCTGAAACCTGGATCATTCAGGAAGTGTTTTTTCCTTTTTTTCCTCTTCCTCCTTTTGATTCAAATAATATTATGTTACGAGTTGCGAGGCTCTCGTTCTCAACCGTTCGAACAGTGTTTACATCCGCCCATTTGGTGGAGCTGCTGCTTCCAGAGCACGCTGGTAATACAGCGAAGATGCTGGACTGTTCGAGAGCCGCCGTGAAGCCACATGCCTCGAATAATGCGGAATTTGCCAGAGAACTGGTGGAAAAATCCAGAAGGCTACAGTCAAAATTGATATATAAGCATCGATGGGCCGACCGACGCACCAGTATTATTCAGAGTGGCAAAAGTATGTAACCGGCAAACCAAATCAAAGCGATGCACTCAAGCGCAGATAATTGTTGATGTGTATTCAGTAGTAGGTACGCAGTAATAAACAAAGTATGTTTCAAACGTTCGTCTATTCGTTATCCTACAGATGATAGGGTTAACATGAATCTTGGACATATTGCTCAAACTGAAGGTTCGTTTTTCTTTCACCCCGTAGATGGGGGAGATATTTTGAGAGTTGTGCGTGGCATGAAATGTTCCGAATCGGCGGGTAAAGAGGAAATGACATCAAGCCTGGTAAAAGCATGCATCCATGAATTACTGATACCATTGACTGACATGATAAACTGCTCATTTATACCAGGTTGTTTCCCTAAAAATCCAAAGATAACCAGAATAGCACCAGTTCATAAAAAAGGTGATAAATCCAGTCCTGATAACTATAGACCAATCGCGATTTTGAGTCCAATTTCAAAAATATTTGAAAAAATTGTTGCAGACCAGATAACCAATTATCTCGTTAGATTCGGTCTTCTTTCCGACGGGCAGTATGGGTTCCGGAAAGGCAGGTCAACGGCTGATGCACTGTTGCGTTTTGTGAGTAGTATTGATAAAATGATTGACCGGGGTGAACAGTGTATTGGAATTTTCTTGGACCTGAGCAAGGCTTTTGATCTAGTAGATCATGAATTACTTTTGAAAAAGCTAGACAGATACGGAGTACGTGGCATTGCTCAGGAATGGTTCAGGACATATCTACAGGATAGGTGACATTATGTGGTGGTTGAGGGATGTGAGTCAGAGATGCTGAAGTTGAACAGGGAAGTGCCACAGGGCTCTGTACTGGGCCCATTGCTATACATAATATATGTGAATGTCCGATGAAAATACGGTAATGTTTGCTGATGACACGAATCTCTTGGTATCTTCGAGCACTCTGCAGTTGGCTGTGAAGAGGGCAAATGGCAGGGTTGCTGATTTCGATGCATGGTTCGCTAGTAATGGACTGAAGTTAAATTATGATAAGTGTGAAATTGTAAATTTTAAATGTTCCCAAAGAGCAGCTCCTAGCAGTGCACTGATTAGAGTGGGAGGTAAAAGCATTAAACAGGTTGGAGAAACTAAATTTTTAGGGATTACCGTAGACGATGAATGTGGGTGGCATAGTCACATTGATAACTTATGTAAACGAGTTGCTCCTGTCTGTTATGCGCTGAGGAAACTGAAATCAATTGTAGACGTTGATGTACTGAAATGCTACTATTTCGAATATTTCCACTCACTTGCGTCCTACGGCATTATGGTTTGGGGGGCGTCTGCTGGAGTCCCGAGAATTTTTAAATTACAAAAAAGAGCTTTGAGAACCATGTTAGGACTGAGGCCTCGTCAAAGTTGTAGAGGGGTGTTTAAGGAGATGCGGATCATGACGGTGCCCTGTAAGTTTGCGTTTCACATACTTTGTCATACAAAAAAGCATTGTAAGGACTTCAATCTTTTAAATAAGTATCACTCCTATGAAACGTGAGGTATTTCGGCGTTGGAGTTCCGCACTCATAGGCTAACTCACTACGAGAAGAGTCCCTTGTACTTAGGCATTAGACTCTATAATAAACTCTCAGAGCGGTTAAGACGCTTAGGCTTCAATGAATTCAGAACAGAGCTAAGGGGAAGACTGTTGGATGCGGCCTACTACAGTTACACCGAAATGATACACGATTGTATATAAAAACTCTATTCTGTTGTTGTTATCGCTGCTGCTCATTTTATCTATATTCTTTGTTTGTTATTGTTATTTATATATTCATTTACTTTTACTTATTTATCTCTACAAGATAAACTGGCTACCTGCCTGAACTGACTTGTCCCCATACATTTATATATGTCTAAAATGAGATCAATAAATATATTATTATTATTATTATTATAATCAATTATAAAAGAGCTCAAACACAAAATCCGTTACCATAATATGGAAATAACAACAAAATTCGAGAGAAAAACATCAGGTAACTCCCGATAAACGCATGAGTTTCACGATTCTTTGGAAAAAGTTGAAAATATAGCAAAATATTTACACATAACATGAGGTGTAATATACGGGGTGGCCCAACGAAAACGCAACAGAAAGATTTTTGGGCACTTGACCTCATTTGTTTGTATACTGTGATATGGTTCCTATAGACCGAAGAAGTGATGACGTCACAACGAGGCAACATGGCCGGCGGTTGACATTTTCTGGAGGCAAACGTCACATGAACGTGACGTTTCTATGTTTGGTTGTGTTTGGCATGACATTTTCTGGAGGTTCACAACAAAAGTCACAAAAGTCAGTGCAAAATGGCAGTGAGCATCGCTGAAATTACCAGCCTAAGAGACAGCCAGCATCATCCAGGCGGACTTGGTTGCAAAAAAGCCAGAAATAGCTGCGCAAAGCTGCACTCAGAATAACCAGTGCCTACAGAACGGTTCCGCATGATGCAACACGAGCGCTCTCGGGTATGCCACCCTTCGCCCTGCTTGCGACTAGAGGAAACAAGCCTAGGAGTGCCCACCAGCATCAGCAAACCAGAAAGCAGAAACAAGGCTAGAGAGCTAGCAGTTTTTAGTTAATAGCAATATAGTTTGATTTCCTCCACCTGATATAGCCCAAAATATGAATATTTTTTGTTATATCCATTTCCGTTATTTACTTTCGCAAAAATTTAACAAACACATGACAAACACAAACACAGAAACGTCACGTGCATGCCACGTGTATCCACATACCGTGCATCCCACGGTCATGTCACGTTTGACGTTTGCCTCCAGAAAATGTCAACCGCCGGCCATGTTGCCATGCTGGTGACGTCACACTTCTTCGGTCTATAAGGACATAAGCCCCGTCATCGGTTCGGAAACTTCGAGCCAGCCTTCTGGAAGGGGCAGTAGCTCTCCAAAAATACTAAAATTTGCATTATTTTGAAAAAATGCCTTGAATCACTATAGCCCAGGCTTTTTAGCATTTAACATGAAACAAATTAATCCACGTGCAATCTTCACGATATCGTACCCACTTAACGTTACTAAACAACATACTAAAAGTCCCCAACTTTCCTCCGTGTGCGTCATAATTTTTGAGGGGGAGGGTCAAAATTTTCATTAAAAAAATTCTAGGACAAGAGTAATCTAGTCATTGGCTTCAAATTTATTATATTTGGATACAGTGGGTTATAAGTGAAACTTATTGACAAACTAGATGTCTATGGTCCCCGTGAGGGGAGCTCGGGAAGGGGGCAATTGGTGACCTATGCAAGAAATTTGGTTTTCAATAATATTGAGACAATACTGGCATGTTGGGTATCGTTTCCCACTAAATCTGACCTTGCAAATCCGATTATGACATTCAAATTTAGTTTAAAAAATCTTTTGAGCAATTTTTGGCAGAAAAACGTAATTTTGGGACCAAAATAAAGCTGGTTTCCCAATTTGGGTTATTTTTGCGTTTGATGCATCAATCATTTGGATTTAAGATTGAGTGAATTATATGGACTTTTCTGCATAAGACTATCATATCATAAACGCGACGTAAGTGGTTACAAGGTGAGAAAAATAATTTATTGAAAAAAATGTCGAAGTCCTAAATGTCACTCAAAAATATCTCCGCGCAGTTGGAAAAAATGTATTGTAGCTGTAATATGGGTTTGATTCCATCTTTCAAGGTTTCTTCTTGTAGCCAAAACAATTCTCTAGCTTCCGAAAAAAGAACACTCTACATTAAAATGATAATAATATAACAACAGCAACTTTCCCGCGGGTATAGCCACATTTTTCAGTTTCAAGCTGGCTTACACCGAACATCAAACCAACTCGATTTTATAGTATTCAAGAAATGATAATTATGTCGAATGCCTGATGTAAATGCGTGAAATAGTTGCAGTTATCGATCTTATTCGAAATTTTGAACATTGATGAAACAACGTGAAAATATCGTGAATTAAAAATCCACAATTTTCAAGAGCAAATTATCATTTTTTTCAAATCAAAAATGCTCACAACCTTTCCAAAACAGAGCTTCAACATTGTATTCACATATTAATAATGTATTGGAAGTCTAGCACAGCACAGGAAGATTTTTATAGCCATGCTCTGCAAAAAATATCAAATTAATTTTATTATAGTCTACAGTTCACTAGTAGTCAAAAAAAATCGCATCTAGCTTACCATCCGTACTCTTAGCTTATTTTGTCCAATATATTAGTTTCGTTAAAACTCGTCTGTTGATTCCCAAACAATAAATCGATAGTTACCTCGAATACCTGCCGATAGTACCTATACCCATCTAAAATAATAGCTAAGTTATCTAGCACCTGAAGGGACTAAATACATAAGTTTATAAAAATAACAGATCGTCCTTAGGGTCATACTCAACAAGGTGGGGTAGACTCTCACATGTTGTGCACCTACAGAACTTACTTACACATCTGGGAACAAGGAAGATCGCCTGCATCTATATTTTAGACCGCAGTTCTTCTTGCAGTTGCAAGACACTATCTTCAAAAGAGTCTCCGGAGCTGGAGGAAGATGCGTCTTGACGGGGACCAACTATACGTGGGTGCTCCCACGTAGCCAACCGTGCTGTTTGTTTACACCTAGAGTACCTTAGCTATTATTATCTAGCGAAAACCCGGGGTTAATCCGAGGTCTAGGAGCCGCGATATTGCGTGAAATGAGACACACAGACGGACGGACGGACGAATAAATGAAATAAAATATCTTTGTTGTTTGTCTATCCAGAGTACCTAAGATATTATCTAGCTAAAACCCAAGCGCAATCCGAAGTTTAGTAGCTGAGATATTGCCGGACACTGCAGACGGCAATATAGTAGGTTCACTTGTACCGTGATTCTAGTGGGCTGGGCAAATTTCACAGTTTGGCATTGTAGACTTCACGTCCAACTGCCTAGTGTGCGCCTGAGCGTCTGGCTTCGAAAGATAGGTTATGTTGGTGTGATGGTGTGTTGACTGTTGCTGTCAAAAATGAAAAATTTACCGAAATCAACTTTGCAAATAGCAAATATGGAGTGGATGTAGTTCACCTTTCACAAGTTCCGCAAATTTCTTGTTCCAGTACGATGTCCTGAGCAGTGAAATCAAGTATTAACGCCGATGAATCCCATCCCCACAAAAATTAGGAGGGTTCAGCTTCCCATCGTTTCCAGCCTTCCAGAGTGTGGGTACTTCTTTTAAAAACCAGGAATACTTCACAATGCTTCCATATTATGTGGTTTTTGAAAATAGATTCACGTCTTCTCCGCAAAGCTGAACGTTATGGGGTACATGCCCAGCACCTATTCCGCCCATTTTTTCTCCCAGAAGCGAGTTCTTGATGGCACTCTCGAGGACTTTAAAATGGGCACTGGACGTTATTGTTCAAGACACAAGCTGAGGCGCAAACACAGTTTTCACAGTAATGGGCATAGTTTCACCACAATTTTCGTGAAACTCGTGATTTTCAGTCTATTTGACACTCGATTTGACAAACGGTAACGTTGTTGATCTTGTCGTCAAGCTTAAACTGTCAAACATCAATGCAACCAACTGCCAAGTTTTAGGGAGTTTTCAAATATCAGATTTGAAAACTTAGAAACAAAATCTCACAGCCAACTAGAATCACGGTACAAGTGAACCTACTATAACAAGAACAAACTATAAAAACAAGATGCACAAAGAGGAAAATTGAGAAACTGTACCTAGTACCTACTCATACGAGTACTACTAGACCAGATTTAGTCAGTACGATGTACGCATATTGAACGTAGAATCAATTATTACAGATCAAAGTCTAGGTTAATAATGTTGAAGTGATTTTCCCCATATAATGCGTTTGACGTAACTTCATAGAATCCTTATTGGAATTGCTGGACAATTCACAATGAAGCTAAAAGATACGTCATTTTGAAGCTAAAACTGTAGGGAACCTACTGCATATAATAATACCAAGTGATATCAAGTGGTCGATGCAAAAGTAAAATGTTAACTGGAGCATAAGAGAAAAAAACACGAAAAAAGTGTCATTATCAAGAAATCAAGTCTGTAAGTGTCAAATTTTGAACAAAAGCTCTCCCATATCATTCACATTGATATTCATTATCTTTCATTCAAGACCAAGATAAAAGAAATCGATTGGGTGGTTGAGAACTAGGAGCATTTTTAATCGGGGAGTGCATTTTGAGGTGTCTTCATCTTTGCCTGTCAAAGAAACAATGACGCACACGGGGGAAAGTTGGGGACTTCTTGTATGTTATACAGCAAAGTCTAGTGAACCCAGAACTGAAGAGATTGACAGTGTTTTAATTTGTTTCATGTCTTGCCGTTTTTTTGACTAAAAAGCCTGGGCTACTAGACCAGAGACTGAAGGGAGAACTAGACAAAAAAGATCTTACCAGATGGACAGGCGAGGTTCAGAAAGGGAAGATGTACGATGGATAATATCTATGTGCTGAACTACGTCAAGGAGAAGGGGCTGTTGAAGCCGGGAGGAAGGGTGATAGCGGTTTTTGCAGACCTTAAGGCGGCCTTTGACAACGTGGAAAGGACGAAACTATGGAAACAAATGAGAAAAATTGGAATAGAAAGTAAGCTGGTTGACAGAATAGAAGAAATTTACCGGGAAACAGTGAACATAGTGAGAGCAGGAGAAGAGGAAACGACTCCATTTTGGACAGAAAAAGGATTGAGACAGGGATGCCCATTAAGCCCGACTTTGTTTTCGGTTTACACTGCTGATCTGGAGGAAGTGTTACGAATGGGACAGGATGGAGGAGTGCTGGTGGGAAGTAGAAAAATATGGTCATTGGCATATGCAGACGACATAGTTCTCTTAGCTACCAAAGAAGAAGATATGAGGCAGATGATGGAGAGATTTAGGAGATATTTGAACAAAAGAAAACTTGAACTCAATGTGGAAAAATCAAAAATTATGATATTCAAAAAAGGACGTGGAAAGAAGAATAAAGAAGTTTGGAAATGGAATGAAGATTTAGTTGAAGAAGTGAAAGAGTTCAAATATCTGGGATACAACTTGCAGAAAAATAACGGAACCGAAGCGCATATCAGAGAAACATGCAAGAAAGCAAACAAAGCTATGTGTCAATTATGGGGGATAGGAGAAACAAAATTCAAATATGCATACCGCTTGAGATTCATGATGTTCGACTCATTTGTTGAAAGCATTATGCTGTATGGAGTAGAAATCTGGGGATGGAAAGAACGAGAAAAAGTGGAAGGTCTGCAGATCAAGTACTTAAATGGATTTTGGGACTGCAAAGGAATACGCCAAGCTACATTGTGTTGGAAGAAACGAAAAGGGACTTGATGAGAATAGAGATAGGAAAAAGAGCAGTGAAGTTTGAAGAGAAAACATGGCAACTGAGCGAGTGTGCGATACTGAAAAAGGCAGCGCGCGAGTCAAGAGGAAGTAGGGTCAAGACAGCAACATGGATGAAGGATAGAAGGCAATATTATGAGAGGAATGGAGCAAGTCTGGAATGGGCAGACATGAAGGTTGGGATAGGAGAAAGTATGATGAAGGAATTGAAGAGCAGGGATATGGAAGTGCAAAAGCAACTGCAGAGGTCAAGAATAGACAGGACGAGATACTGCGCAATATATAAGAATATTATGGCGACAGATATACCCAAATACTTTACAAGTACAACATGTAGAGCAGGAATGAAGATTATTGCAAGATACAAATGTGGAAATGGTACTTTGGACAGTCAATTTTGAAGAAAGGAAGAGGACAGGAAGTGCAGAATATGCGAAATTGATGAAGAAACAATAACCCACCTGAAAGGAACCTGTGAAGAAATTTTGAGGGACGGAACAACGGAAAAGGAGATACTAAGAGAGGACGGAAGAGGTCTGGCATGGATGAGAAGAATGGAGTAAGAAAGAAAAAAAAAATACGAGCTGTTAAGTTTTCAATGAGTTGTGAGATTATTTTTTGAATTGTGATAAAAGCCCAGGAATTTTAGGGTTTGACCCTGAAATAAATATGTCCCTTTTGAAATTTTGCACAAACGGCTTTTAACCAATGCTGAACAACATACTAAAAGCTCCGGTCCAACAAGTGTGCGGAACATAGTTTTTTGGGGCAAGAAGGGAGTAAGTGCCGCCAAATCAGATGAACTCTTGGTGTAATTCAGAAGAGGGTACTGTAAGTCCCAACATTGACCAACGTGTTCCTTGAGCAATGCTGATTATTGTAATAAAAGCTCCAGGCCCTGAAATGTGAGCGTCATAGTTTTTGATGAGCAAGAAGGGAGTAAGTTCCGCAACAGTGGTAACTCTGTAAAATTCGATTTCCTCAAAATTTTGAAGGACCCTGGTTGGTCTGAATGCCTTTCAGGCAATGCTGATTCACATTTTGAAACAGAATTCTCCGATTTCCCTCCTCCCGACTCACCAACCAAAGAGGAGGGAAAGTATTGTGAAGGTGCTAAAAAACACGTTCCTAGATGAACACAGAAATATACATTTTGAGCCTCCCTGAGACGACTAGGATCATTTCCAGATGAAAGTTTTTGTCTGTCCGTGTGTCTGACTGTGTTTGTGCTTGGCTGTGTGTGTGTCTGTCAGTAATATTTCAACATAACGACCAAATGGTTGATCTGATCGAGTTGAATTTGGTGTGCAGACATGGTTTTGCTGTCGAATGAACCCATTAATTTTTAGCTGTCATCTGTCAAACAAAAAAGACACTATCAAATAATGGCAGAAGCTGTATCTCACAGAACCTGACATGCAATATGTCGTTTGAAAGCCTTTGCAAAACTGTATTCAGAACAGTTAAAAGTATTTCTCTATCTGTCATATGTCAAATATTAAAAAATGTCCAAATTGAAAACTTTGCCATTCAATTATACAAAATCTATTTGAAGGATTGGAACCAAATTGCAGTAAGAGTTTTCCATCGTCTCTCAATCGGGCGCTACGAGATTTGGCGGCACTTACTCCTTTCTTGCCCTAAAAAACTATGTTCCGCACACTTGTTGGACCGGAGCTTTTATTATGTTGTTCAGCATTCGCCAAAGGCCGTTTGTGCAAAATTTCAAAAAGGACATATTTATTTCAGGGTTTAACCTTTTCGCCTAAAATGCCTGGGCTATAGGTAATAGAATAATAGTTGTGTTATGGCGGCAGCCATTCAAGGCTGTAAAGCAGGAATTAATAAATTGATTGATAGTGAAGTTAGAAGGACTTTTGCCACGAGTTGACATAGGGTTAGCCCACCGGCTCAGTGGAGTGGGAGGGGTTCTTGAAGTGATGGAAAAAAAATGCAAATTAAAGGGCGCCACCTGTAAAATACTAACCCAGTGTTAGTTACAGGGCTAAGAAAACTCGAGTGGTAATTATATTTTAGAAGTATAATGAAACGATAGTGCATGGGTGAATAACACAAGTAGACAACAACCAAATAAATGAATTAACGTGAATCCGATAATTTAAATTAACGCAAAAGAATTAAAGTTGCAACAAATTAGACGAATGGGTTGATCGTAATAATTTTGACGTAATAAATAAGGTAGTTCGAACTAACCTGCACAAAAGGATATTATAATTTCAAGTTTACGGCAGATATCAGGTGGCTGTGTATTTATTTAGATGTCGAGATAATTTATTAAAGATGGTAAAGTTGAGTAATACGTCATAATGGGCTCACGCGCTTATTACTCGTCGATCGTGGAAGCTGGTGGTTGAGAATGACGGTATCGACGACGGTCCAAGAGGATGGACTTGGTGCAAGTTCGGAACCACAGCAGTTGGAAGCTGATGCCGAAATATGTGGAGTTTATACGGGACTTATGCGGGATTTATGCGTGGAACTGAAGACCCTAAAATAAAATACGTAAGCCCCTGATGATGCGTTTCATGATGTTCTACCTTTTCCAGACTCGGATGACTGCTCAGTTTTCGTAAAATAAATAATAATTGACTTCAATACGGTATGCTATAGACAAATTTGGACCTGGTAGTCTGCGGTACGGCCTAAAATACAAAAAGATAATGACGAGTCCCGAAGATTTATGGAATATCTAACTTACAATTTAGCGATGACTAGCCTAGTCCACAAAATGGTGGCGAAAGTAGTTTGATAACGGAATCTTCTCGCTCGAAACGAAATTTCAACTATTTCTTCGACGATACTGGGCGAGAAGATTATTTCTGGACGAGAAATTACTTGGGAAGATCCCTGAAGCTCGCAGCTTGCTTTATTCGCGTCCAGTTCCGTCAGTTTCAAAATCTACTCTCTTTTTTCCGGCCTCGCGCTTATCAGTCTTTTTCCTAGCGGCAAAATACTTCTATTCTTTACAAAAAGTACGCTAAAACACTTGTTTTGAACCATAGGCGGGTACTCAGGAATATCGTAAATTTCAGACCGTAACACTTTGTCCTGGTGTTAGTTTCCTCTTCATTCTAAAAAATTCTTCAGGGTAAAGCCGCAGTTCTCAGCCTCTCACCATGTCATCACAGCGAGCGAATGCCTTGTCAAAACCATCATCAGTGTCAGAGATGTCACCGGCGGCAGATCTTATAATTTTTCACTCAAGATTGTGCCCGATATATTTTTACCTTACTTTTAAATAATACGTTTTGATAAGATGGGCAGCTACCTACTTTGATATAGGGATCGAGACAGAGAAGTTTCAGCAACTCACCTGTTGTGGTCACCAAACAGCAATACATAAAACACAAAGGAAATACCGCACGCATTCGCATCATAAGGAACCGCCGATTTTTTATGCGTCTCTTAATTCACTTTGGGCCGCCCTCCGCTGTCAACCGATTACTTATTCCGTCATATTCATAACAATAATAACACCTTTCAGCAAGCAGCAAGTTTGCAGGAGCCGTGTTGTATCCGGATCTACCCTAATTCACCCCAATTTACCCATTTACGTCACAATTTACATCATCGCCGCCCTTCCTGGGCTCTCCTCTTTCAGAGCCGTGCAGTAAATACACGGCATAACTTCGCATCGTGCCCATTTAATGTAATCTGAAAGACCGTTTACGACGTCATTCTCTAACTTCACGAATACCCCATGTTTAGCACGGGCAATGTTAACACTACAGTTTAATTAGCTGAATATGCTGTCCCGTTCCTGTTACTTTCGGGGCTAATTTTCTGTGTAAACTTTTGTACACACACATATCATGTGCCATTCACGCCAGTGAACTTGGACACGGACGCCGTCTGAATGTCAGTATGATTTCGGCTTTTGGGGCATTTTCTGTGTAGGTACAATACCGGGTGATCATTTGAAAACTATCCACCTGCAATAACTTCCGATTCTTATTGAAAATGTCTTCAAGCAAAAACAGGTCGATTTTTATATCAAAAGGGGCTTCTAAAACATACATTGGCGAATTTCTATCTTGAGCCCCCTCGCCACCACCCACTCCAGCTTTAAAATTTCAAATGACGCCACCTTTCAATGACATCAGATTGAACAGAAATCAATTCGCTTTCTGGAAAAATATTTATGCAATTTTCAACCGCACCCCCGCCCACCCCTCTTCTTTCTGAATATCTCTTGAGTGTCCAATTTAATATTCTTGACATCTCAATTCTTTTCAATGCTGCCAACGTCATCCTGCACAGCATCGAAGGAGAAAGTTTTCTATGGAAAAAGTGTCACCCAAATTCACCCTTTCGCTCTCCTCACCACACCTTTAAAATTTAAAATGGCAATACCTACTTTGTTATACATCTAATTAAAAAAATTGAATTCTCTCTCTGAACCAAATTTCTTCAAATTTTTCAAAACCCCCCATTTCCCTCCTAAAATACTCCGAATGTCCAATTTCATGGAGGAGGGGTTAAAAATTTCAAAAAAATTGTTTTCAGAAAGATAGTTCAATCCTCTTCAACTTGATGTATCACAAAGTAGGTAGTGTTTTGTTAAATTTTGAAGTTGAGGTGGGGGAGAGTACCTAATGGGGTGAATTTGAGTAGCACTTTTTCCACCCAAAATTTTCTACTTCGATGCTATCTAGGATGATGCTGACTAAACTGAAGATAATTAAGGGGTTCAGAATAATAATTGGGACACTCAGAGAATTATCAGGGAGAAGGGGAGTGGGGTTGAAATTTCAAAACTATTGTTTCCAGAAAGAGTATCCAATTTTTTTGAATTGATGTATCGTAAGGTAAGTGGTGACATTTGAAATTTTCAAAGTTGGGGTGAGTGGAGGCGAGGGGCTGAAGATAGAAATTTGTCAATGTATGTTTCAGATGCCCCCCTCGATATAAAAATCGATCTGTTTCTGCTCAAAGAAATATTGACTAGGAATCGGGAGTTATTGCAGGTGGATAGTTTCCAAATGATCACCCGGTATTATACCTAGGATAGCTTTTTGTTCATTTGATAAAAAAAATTGTGAAAGGCACAATACCTCACCGGTGGTATCCAGCGACGCCGACGTGCGGGTAATGATTTTGTTCGATGCATCAAAGACAAAGAGACTCTCTGGGAATCTGATTGGAAAATTAAAGGAAAAAAAGAACCTGTCAGATTAAGAGATGAACCTGGACGAAAAAATCGGTTGTGTCACTCCAAAACTTTTCCGACTATTATCGAGGAATCTATAAAAATTTTCGATTGAAACAGTTAGAGTTAGAAAGAAAGATTGAAAGTAGTTAGCAGAAAATTGAAAATTTTGTCAGAAAAATTCGAATTTTCCGGGAAAACATCAATCTTTTTCCAAATCAGCTTATTGTAAAAATCGTCAATTCAGGCTTCACTTCAAGCTCCATCCTCTAAGTCTGGTCTCGATAACCCGAGCCGGTTTTTTTCATTTTCAACAAGAAAATTCCTGGGCTGTGTCCTGGGGAATCGGGAGAAATATTTTTGGAAAATGTTTAAGAACCAGTTACCTATTTAAAAAAGGTGGAAATCTATTCACGAGATAAGAAGTTGGAAAAATTGCACGTTTTTCAGAGAGGAAAACTCGAAAACCGTGGGTCCGATATCGAAAATCTTTCCTTCAAAAATTAATTTTTTCTCCAAATTTCATTTCCAGCATCTCTGTACCTAAGATAAGTATTTCGTCGGACCCACGCCCACCGCATGTCGAAGTTTGCACTGAAGTTTGTTCAAATTCACGGAATGTGCAAATTTTATTGTGAAAAAACTACCATCGGGAAACCGGGACCGTGTCGATTTTGAAAACAAGTCTTCACGAAGCCCACTTCAATTTACTTCCGATATCAGTTGGAATTGAAGAAAAAAAATCGGTTGTGTCACCCAAAAACTTCACCAGTATACTAGTATCCAGGAACCTATGTAAATTTTTGTCAAATCAAAATTGACCAAAACCTGGAAAAAGTAACATAAGTCTGAAAATTGGTAGAACGCTTCCACTTCAACCCCTTAACCACATACTGAAAATTCTGAAAAATCCTATATCCACTTCATCGGTTTTTGACGGCAAAAAGGTGTAAGTGACAATAATTCAGAAACTATCTATTAGAATACGCGATGAAGCTTCGATACAGCTGAAAATTGCTGAAAATGGTCTCCTCGGCCAGCTAAACAACAATGTTGGAGGTCCTAGGAAATCCTATGTCCGCTTCATACTTTTTTCAGCGGCAAAAGGGTATAAGTGACATTGTTTTAAAAACTATTCAATTAAACACGCGGTCAAGTTTGAATACAGCTGAAAATTGCCGAGAATGGTCTTCTCGGTCAGCTCAACAACATATTGAAAGTCCTAGAGAATACTATGTACACTTAATTGGTTTCTGGCAGGGAAAAGGTTCAAGTGACATCATTTTGGAAACTATTTATTAAAACATGAGTTGAAATTTCAGCACAGCTGAAAGTTGCTAAAAAATAGTATCCTTTGTTAGTTGAATAATATACTAAAAGTCCTGAGAAATCCCACGCCCGCTTCATGTTTTTTGGCGGCAAAAAAGTATAAGTGACATTATATTGTAAACAATTTTTTTGAAATACAGGTCAAAGTTTTATTACAGCTGAAAATTGCTAAAAATGGTCTCCTTTGTTAGTTGACTGTACTAGTCCGAGTAGACTATTTTCAGCAATTTTCAACTGTATTGCAGCTTCAACACATATTTTGAACAATAGTTTCAAGAAATGATCTTATACCTTTTTGCCGCCTAAAGACGATGAAGCGGACATAGGATTTTTTGGGACTTTCAGTATGTTTTTCACATGATCGAGGAAACCAGTTCCAGCAATTTCCAGATGAATTGAAACTTCAGCGCCTATTTCAATAAATAATAGTTTCCAAAACAATGTCACTTATACCTTTTTGCCGTCAAAAAACAATGAAGCGAGCAGGGATTTTCCTAGTATTTTCAGTGTGTTGTTCAACTGACAAAGGCGACCAGTTTTAGCAATTTTTAACTGTACTGAAACTCCAACTCGTATTTCAATAAATAGTTTCCAAAATAATGTCATTTGAACCCGAGTTTGAACCTTTTTGCCGCCAAAAACCAATGAAGCGGAGAGAGGATTTTTCAGGACTTTCAATATGTTGTTCAAATGACCAAGAAGATCATTTTCGGAAGTTTTCAGCTGTATTGAAACTTGAACGCGTATTGTAATAAATAGTTTTTGAAATAATGTCACTTACACCTTTTTACCGCCAAAAACCGAAAAAACGGACATAGGATTTTTTAGGACTTTCAGTATGTGGTTAAGGAGTTGAAGTGGAAGCGTTCCATCATAGAGGTTCCATCAATTTTCAGACTTACGTTATTTTTTTCCAGGTCAAAATCTAGAAGGCCTGGGCCGCGCCGCCTGGGCTATACCTTCTGGCTCGCTTTCTGGGCTTCGCACCAGTATAGGTCTTTTTTTGAAATACACTGATGACAAGCAAAAGAACAACACCACCCGATTGTTATGTTGATTACTTTCTTCATTATCCATCAGTAGCGCATTCATACACTCGGCAGTATTTTTCCATCAACTTCCAGGGAGGGCCCGGCGTTTGCCTTTTGTGTGGACGCAATAAATTACTCTTTCCGGGTCATTTTCACGTCTTCGTCGCCGCCATAATCGTTATTCTTATTATGTGCGGCATCACTTTCAAAATGGGCATGCACCTATTAAAATTTGTTTTCAAGCTGTTTTATTATTCGTTAATTAATTGCTTAATTATCATCGGAGCCCGGGCAACGCGCCCTGGCCTGTTTATACAGGATTCCTGTAATAATAATAATAATAATAACGATACGATAATGGAGAGCCGCGCACGTCTTGCTGTGTCGTTTTAATTAATTTTTTCATCATAACAACGAGACGGCATCAAAGGTGAACACTGACTTCCAGAATATACCGATCCCATTTTTTTTGTAGTTACGTCGAACCGTTAATTAACTCAATAAAAAAAAAACCTGTGCAAAAATCTCGATTCCATTTTTAGACCAAGGCGTGAGACTCGTGAGAGCGATTTTTCACGAATTCCACATTTTCACTAGATGTGGCGCTTTGACTGATCGGTTTTTATTTTTAGTAAAACGCTGGAACGGCATGGAAAATTAATTGCAAACATCCACGAGGAAACCCATGGCGAAGAAAAAACCGGACACGTCTCGGGCGGCGGTGATTATTCAGGAACCCCCCTCTAGTAGAAATGTACGCGTGCGGATCTAGATTAATAACAAAAGAACGGTGGCCTTGACCCCTTCGACGACGCCGTCTATGATGATGCCCCGATCCAGCTCGGCAAGACGAACCGCACATGTCTTCCGCGTCATTTTCCATATTTCATCCGTCCGTGGTGTAAAGCGTCCATTTCCGGTTCCACATTTTGTAAACGCGTCTAACCAGGTATAACATAACGATTTTTAAAACCTTTATTTCCGTCTATAATACACGTATACGGTAGTAGCTACACAGCGTTGTAAACCATTCACGGGAAATCATTTACATTACAATTCCACAAAAGAATGGAATTGCTTTTTCCACTCCCACACAGCAGTCGTTTTTTTTTTTCTTCTCCGGCTATATGACAAGAAAATTGGAGGCTCTGTGCACTTATTCACGAAATAAAAACTAGAAGTGTGTTGTAATCAAATCAAACGGGACTTAAGGTGGATTGATGCTCGCAAATGATAAGAATAAAAATGAAAATAATGATAAGAAAAAAAATAAGAAAAATAAGCACGGCAACTGCCTATTTATACTTTGAAAATAAAAATAAGAATAAAAAATAGTTTGGAACATTGGTCCTAGGTGTCGCTCGAAGCGTAGTAGGGAACATTTTGCCCTCAAAGACTCTTACACGCCGCCACTGTTGACACATCTGGGCATCTTCAATACGCAATAGAGAATGGAATGTTGAAGTTCCTTATTATTATTGCTGTTTCTTATTTTGGAGCATAAACGCTTGACTCTGAAAGCTCATTTTCAACATTCTCTTATTTTTATTCTTATCGCCATTATTATTTTATTCTTATTTTTGGCGACAATAAATCCACCTCTACTTATTTATAAATATAATTTATCTACTTTGGTTCAACAATGGACACTTTTCGATAATGAAAGCAAAAGTAGTGCCGAAAAGAAGCATTTTGTCTGACTGCTTTGTGATCAATAGAAACAATTTACTTCTACTATAAGGTAGACGAACGTCAGTTGCGAAGTGTCACTTGTCAAACATTTGTATTTTTAGCAACTAGAATTTAAAATTTCTGCGCAACCATCTGTCAGGGCAAAGCAAATAAAATAGTAACATACGACTGATCTGAGGCACAGCGAGCTTGCGAGGAGGAGTTCTTAATCTTATGAAACCCGCATAATAATATAGGTAGGTACTTAGGTACCATCTAAGAGATTATGAGTTAGGTACAAAAACAAAATTATGAATTTCTAGGAAGACAGCATTATTGAAGATCAAAAAGCAAGAGTAGTGATGGTTTGTGGTTCGGATTAGATTTTCATTAGTAGGATAACTGAACTGATGTATTTGACGGCACTGAAGAGAAGGCGTGTCATTGTGGTTGACATATTATCCGGTGACAGTTGAAAGATTTCTGCTGTCAATCGACAGATGCCTGAACTTTTTCGCGGGCTCATGAGCCATAATACACGTTCCCAATAAAAATGGGAATGAATTGCATGGAGAGCCAATTTCTCCAGAATATTGATGTGTTCTTGTTTTTTTTTATACCACCGCTGCTGCAATAACAGAGAGTTAGTAGATAGAACTAGAATACCCATACGTAAGCAGATACTCATCGGCCTTGTTTACGCGAGGTTTAAAACTGGTGTTTAGGTCCGTAACATCAATGTTATCGTCCGCATAAACACCTCTAAACGCAAGTTTCGCAACAGCTGTTAAGCTTAGCTAAATGTGATTTTTAATTGCATTTAGTAAGCAAACAAGTGTTGGCAATCGCACGTAAACGCCCATGTCTATCCGCAGTACACTGATGTAGCGAATGTTGCCAAAAATCGTGGTTTTTAGGCAACTTTCACTACATCAGTGTACTGCGGAATGTATTTTACTGCCAGGGACTTTTCTCACACGATTCAAGAATAGCGGCCTAGGTTAAGGGGCTGTCGGCTGTCATTTTGGTCGGCGCGCGTAAGCACTCCTAACTAACCACTGTTAAAATCTCTGCTAAGCCTCGCGTAAGCAAGCTCATCCTCGAATAAGTATAAAATTTGTATCTAACATGTGACAGTTGGGAACGAACGCACGGCACTGATGATACATCTGTCAAATAAATATGTATCAGATATGTATTGTTGGTTGCATAATACCAAGAGCAGATCGTTTGTCTTTTTTAATTCGAAACGTGAATTGGCTGTTAACATCAGTGAAGGTAGTTGATTTTTTTTTTTTTTTTTTTTTTTTTTTTTTTTTGGCGGTTCGTCTGTTTTGTTCAAGTGTTGGTTTCTCATGACCGTGGTATTGTTTCGCAAGTTTCCAGTCAGTCATAATGTTGAAGTGACTGGTCTGCAAATAGGTATGGGGGATGGGGATGGGGCACCCTGTGTAGGGCAAAATAGTTTCACAAACTACACTAGCTTTGGCCTCTTGTTCGTAAAGATTTTTGCTTCATTTCGATATCATTAACGGCGTGGGTATTGTCAAGCTTTCCCAATAATCAACGACTTCCCTTGTAGGTATATTCAAAAATACTGAATCAGAGGAGAGGTCTAGCTTTCAAGTGAATTTTCAGTTTTTTTCCAGGATATTTTAAGAATGATTCAAGATAAGATAATCCATTCAAAATAGTTTGCCTTATGTTCGCGGCATCAATGAATATTACATCATGCAACTTCATCCGCTTCGGGTCATGATAATTTTCCCCCACCCTGTAGAGAATAATACTCATACATTAGAGCAAAAAGTTTTCTGGAAAGCTCTTAACGAGGCTGTTAACCTCATCAAAAATTATATGGATGAAGACTGCTCAATCGGGTGTTTTTTTTTTTTTTTTTTTTTTTTTTTTTTTTTTTTTTTTTTTAAATTGATAGATTTTGAAACTGCACCGCTAAATACTTTTTAATGGTTTATTTGCTTTATTGAACAGAGAACCTACCTTGTGTGCCTACCTTATGATCTTATGTCCTAGACAGACTATACCTAGATCAGCGCTCATAATGGCTGTTAACTCAAACTTATTCCGTAACCTTAAAACTTCAACAGTTGAAAATCAATGTTTTGGTTCACAATAGTATGTTAACTTATGCCGTTATTGCCGTTCTGACAAACTTGAACAAGATTCAAGTTCTACATCCAAGATCAAGGGACTAGTACCAACTAATACTACTAGCTACTAGTCCTACTATTGTACTACCAGTTACCAGTACCACCCACCCCGCAAACCTTCAAGTCTGTGTATATTTTATATTAGACATAGACCGTGGTCCGTACTGTCAAGGTTACATCTTACATCCTACGGCATACGGCATGTGGCATAAGTTACCAGCCATTATGAACGAAACTTAAATAATGACCATAATTATAATAATTATTCCATATTTTTGGTTAGGTGTGTGGTATTTAGCTCAGATTCCATTTGAACAAGAGAGCAATCATTATCATTGCATGCTTGCAATGTTCACACCACACCAAACTGGGTACATAAGTACCTATATTTTTATTTGTTGCCAAAATATATGTTGAATTTGTAAGGAATCGACAGAAATGGATCAGAGGAAGAATAAGAGACTGATGATTGATCTATTTTCTAAAGTCATCCTGATCAAAATCGCATACTCCCATAGTTCAACCAACATTCAATTTCACGTGACCCTGGTTGATGTGCGCGGCTGGCAAGGCAACCGACAGATGCATGTTACAGTTCATAATGTTCGTATCTATTGTGTGGTTGATTATAATTTTTTTTGCAATTTTTCAACTGCTTTTGCGATTAGTACCTTCAATTCCACTTGCTTTTGCAAAATTTCACATATTTTACGACTGACGTTTTGAAATATACCTATTCTAGTCTAGGTAGTATGTTGAAAAGCTTTCAGCATAGTCTGAGCTTATTCATGAAATATTTATGGAAATAAACACTTTTATAGGTAGAGTTAAGAGCGAAAACCCTACTTCCTTATCAATAAATTCGACTTTCCAAAAAAAGTGCCTTCAACCGATATTGTGTTGCGAGTTTGCAATGTTCGTATCATCCAAATTCCGCGAATAGGCGGTCATTTCTTATGTAAAACAAGGAATTTTCAATTTTTCGCACGTGTTTATAGTGCACGATACGGTCACTATGTCCTAATTTGGTGAAAAAGATGCTGTTGCAAGAGGCGAGACAAAAAATCCAGTTTCTTCATTCCAGAAATACGTGTCTGGAAGGCGAATGGTCCGAAAGTTCCGAGAAATTGTTTAAAAGCTCTGAATAGTCTCTATTTTTTACTTGATATTGCAAAAATTAACATCATATATAACAAGAACAAATTCATATTCAACAAATTGATGATGGACCATTATCTTCGATTGATCTCAATTTTCTTCTGCCATGTTCCATGATTCTCTGGACAACAGCGGGATCAATTTCTCAAATGCGAAATGCTCTAATGTTTTTGGAAAAGGCGACGCCGTAATTGGTCTTCATTTGCAGCTTCCCATCCCTTGTCGTATACTATTCTGTTCAATACTCACCAAAAATATTATATTGGTCAACCTTGCGGTGCATTGGGAGGCAGGAGCTTGGAGAAATAATTGATCCTGCTGTTGTCCAGAGAATGGTCGAACATGGCAGAAAAGAACTGAGAGTCATAAAAAATAATGGCCTATCTTTAATATGTTGAATATGAATTTGGTATTATTATAGATGTTAGTTTTTGCAATATTGAGTTACAAAATCAAAACTATCCAAAAAAGTTATTAGCTTTTAAAGAAATACCTACCCAAAACTTCCGGACCATAAGTTATCATAGCATAGTGTTGTTTTTCCAGTTTCATCTTGAAGCAAAGGTATAAAAAAAATAAAATCACGGTCAAATAAAAGGAAAATGTTGGGATTCTGATCATTAACTGGTAAGAAAGTTACATATTTTTTAAAAAGTCGCATTAAGTTGATTAATAGGTACCAATTCCTCAAGTTTCAAGAAATAAGGTGAAGTTATAATAAACTACTTTTTAATCTCGACTTTGCACCCTAAAATTGGAGTTTAATAAATTACTCGTTTCATCAAGCCAATTTGGCGGATGCGCCGACGTATACTTCTCAAAGGACAAATATAAGCAGTTTCTCAAGAATTTTGCGCGTCTAATTAAAATTTCTCCCTCTTCCCTCTTATGTACACTCCAGCAACCCTCAGGTGTCACCCCAGAATCATCCAGACTCCGCGGCTCTTTGTTTCCTCGATCGCTCCCTCTCTCTGCTCTTTCTCTTTCTCTCGCACACAATCTTTTCGCAACTAGGTATAAAATACTACACACTACTACCTACTGCCATACAGAATTCTGCAGCTGTGTTTATCCGTAAAGGGTTTAAAATTCGAGATAGAATTACTCGGCTTTTTTAAGCCTTTTTTCTGGCGAAGAAAGGGTAGAAACACTACACACTACACAACACACACGTTTCCTGGGTACATGCCTGCGCCTATACGCGACACCCTTAGGGGTGCATATTTTTTCTAATAAGGAAAGGGGTGAAAAAAACTGGCGTTTCTCAGGGTTTCACCATAGGTAAATCGGCATGGTACATGTGTTTGGAGAAGTCTTTTTTGTCGTTTCATGCTCATTTCAGAAAGGGTTGACGACTGACGGTTTTTTGAAGGAATAACCGAGCAGATGCTGGGAAAGTCGGGGTCACACATCCCGTATTATGCGCGTTATGTTTTACGAATTTTAATTGAAACGCCCGGGCTATGGGAGAGAGGCGAAACTGGATGAGAGGAGATTATGAAAAAAGTTCTGCCGGAGAAGAATATGGAATTTTAATTTTAATGAGAGAGGTCTTTTTACGATGACGGAAATTCTAATTTTCCCACCAAGTGGGTTATAATTATCTGATATCCATCTAGCCATCTCAATAAATCATTGGGTTATAATGTTACATATAATATTTAATTGCTTTCTGCGGGTGCTCTCCGGAATTGTACGGAATCCTGGCAAGTTTCGTCATTTTATTGCTCGCTTTGCATATATCCGGAGAGTGTAAAATAATAAAAAATTAAGTCATAACTCGGTTTTTACAACGCCGAGTTTTGTGTGTAGGAACATCAAGAGACTGTTGAAATATCTGGCGTGATTTATCTTGATAATATTCAAGATAGGTTTCCTGTTAGCTTGTTTTTCCTAATTAGATTAATGCCGAGTTTTTATTAATAATAACAATTTCAAATCTGTTTTATAGTGGGCGTCTGTCAGGATACATCTTTTTTCATTTCCACTTTTGAATCATTTTATGTACCACTGCGGTCAAAATGTCGGACAGTTCATTAACACGAAGTAGGCTATAGAATTTCTTGAAATTTTTTCCACTGTCACAGCTTAATATTCTCCATGATAACTTGCTCGATATATTTTTTGGAATAAGTGAGTATATAATTGAGAATGCTTCCATGCATACTTACAGTCCTAATTCATGAAAAATCGTTGTCATCTTATACCTACCCCTTTTCTGTAATTAAACCGGATGAAACAGCAAATACTTTTGTGGTTTCCGGTTTTTTACTTGATTTCACGTTTTTACCCGTTTATTTTCTCATATCACCATCATCATCAAGCTTTTTTAACCGACGGCGATGGATTTTTGTTAGAAAAAGCGTTCCCACAAAAATTAAAAATTTTCCACTTGATTCAATTCAACAATTAAAACTATCGGTACACCATCGATCATGGCGACAATCAATCACTCGACGATCATTAACGCGGAAGCCCTGTATCCAGTTACCTTTTCTTCATCCCCTATTGCTCGCACGCAAACACTCGATAACCCTTGTCCGACTCTCTCTTCCGTACCATACAGCATTATTGAGATTTTTTAAGGTGCATCAGGTATTTACCTGAAAGGTAAAAAACGGCCGTCTGCATCCTGCATCCTTGGTTCCAGACGGCTTTGTTTGTTGTTTTTGGTTTTTACTGAAAAAAAATTACTCACATTGTGATTGTTTCGATATTATTTGGCGCCGAATCAGGTGCTTATTTTTTCCATAATTATTTCCACTTTTCTTTATTTTCATATTATCATTGTGATATTTACCTAATAACGGATGTTTAATTTAGAAAAAATAATGATTAAAATTGAACGATAAATAACACTTCTCAAATCCCACGATTTTCAGTTATTTTGCGTTTAAAAAAACAGTATTATTATGGACAAACAATCCAGGATTTTTTTGAAAATGGGTATCTTATCATATTATTGCTATTTCTTCTTGATATTTGATGACTATTCGAAAATTAACGATTGATTTCACATCTTTACAATAAACTTGACTGAACAAGCCAAAAAATTTCATTCAGTTCAAATGTCTACTAAGTAGATAGTACGATAAACAGCAACTTCAGGTGGAAACAACAAAATTTTGTGTAGAGATTGAAAAATAGTATATTATATACCAAGGTTGAGAAAGTATTATTATAGCTGAAGCGCCAGTTTAGATCCCGAAGCGCAGCTGATGAAAATCGTGAATCTAATACAGGAGCAGGTTAATAATGAGGCACTTCACGGCTAGTAGTAAAAAAAGGAATTTTCGTATGCGGAAGAAAATTGAAAATGATAATAAAAATTCGAAGCTTTGAAGAGAGCCATTTTTCTGGAACCAAATTTTTCAATATGTCGAGTTTGGCATCAAACTTGATCAAATTCCACTTCACATTCTTTTCTCTATTGTATCGACCAATGAGAAGCTCTCCAAATTGAACCAATTCTGAAATATCGTTCAGTAAAATTTCACCGCATATACAAAAAAACACCCTGTATCTTTGTTGCATAATAGATGAGATGAGATTTAATACGAAATCTGTGCCTGAATAAAAAGAACTACTACAAAAATGGAATATTATTCACTCGATTTCCCATGGTCTTACTGGATTTGATATTAGTTCATCTTTAGAAATGCGATCGGGAAGGGTATACCTGCTTTTTTGAAGAAAATAAACTCGTTAAATAGATTCGAAGAGTAAAAAAGATTCTTGATGGATAAAACTCGATTATAAACCTGACCAATAAATCTGGATTAATGAACCTCTATTACTTGATGAATGAAGTATTTGGATGAATAAACTTGATAGTTAGATTGAATGAAACATCGCAATGAACAAATCTCGATTTTACTATTAAACGAATAAAATTGAATTACTAATACTCATTATAAACCCGATAAATAAAACCGGATAAAACTGAAAATTGACCAACCAAACTTGACCAAAACTCGATTGATTCGATCATTGAAACTTGACGAATATGAATAAACTCGATTAGACAATATTACGGATGCAACACTCTGGTATATATTTGTGTTTAGAATAAAAACCTTCATCGATTGCAATTCGGAGGATATATAGGGTGTCGCACAAACCAAAAAAGTTTTTGACGACACCCTGTATACCATAAGTTGTAAAATATTAGAGGTTTCAAGTTTGAAATCTACGGAGAAAATTGCTTGAAATTATCTCAAAGGGGAAACCTCGGGGGAAACCACTAGTATTGGGGGGGGGGGGTGAGAATTCTCGCGTAATTACCCTGTACATTATGAAAGCTGATCAATGGATTTCAAATTCATTGAAAAAATTGATAGAACTTGATGAAAAAAATAAATTTCATTAATAAACTCGGAGCATAAATCAATTTTTGAAAAATTAAACTTGAAGATAAACCTAACGAATAAAGCTGAGTGAATGGAATTTATCAACAAAATAGAGCTAAGTCCTAAAAATCAACTGAATGAATGAACTGGATTGAAACCCAACGGATAAAACTGAATAGAATTCAAACTCAAGTAACAAAACTCGACCAAAACTTGATCACTTCTAATATATATAAATATGAATAATACAATATAATGAAATGCGAATTCGGCCCAAAGTGTTCTTGCTATTGGCCAGTTTCAAATTATGATAAATTGGCCAATAGGAATACGAGTCGTACCCATTCGCAATTCCCTGATATAATATAAATACGTACATGTACATGAACATGTACACGTTGAATAAAGCTAACTAAATAAACTTGAAGAATAAATTGAACCAAGTCGATGAATAAACTCAATTTACAAAGCATAAAAAATGTTCCGTTGCTTTTTCTATGAAAATGCTGTCAATTTTTTCGATTATCTGAGTTCTATACAAATTTAAATATTATTCGCGAGTTGACAATGATTATCTGACAATAATTATCTGATGACGACGGTTTCCTTAAAACGGCCGTAATAAATTGAATATTCACAAGGAAACAGCGGTGAGAGAAAAGATTCTTTTAAAACAATATTATACAAACAGAACCACAAAATATGCATCAATTTTACAATCAAATAAACAAAACCTGATGAATAAAACTCGATAAATTAGCCAGAAATAAAACTTTATTGATCAATAGGTCCTACAGGCTATGTTGCGTAGGTACTCCTTGATCTCGTGCAACAATATTTTAAAAACAAAACCACACAACATGCAATAATTTTACATCAAAATTGACCTAAACTTTCTTCGGTTTCTTTCTGGTAACTTCGAAAGCATTGTTGTTCACTTTTGAATCATCAGAAATTGTGCTGTTGAATGAAATTTCTTCCTGCGACAGTTCTTTGTTCTCAATCGAAGTTTTGCCTTTCTTCAATTTCCTTTTTACTTCAAATGGGTCATATTTAGAATCATCAAAATTTGCAGCGAACGCCGAATCATCCAACATCGCTTTCTTCTTTTTCTTCTTCTTTGACACTTCAAAAGCGTTGTTATTAACTGAAGAATTTTCAGCGGCCTTATCATGAATCGAAGAATCGTCACGAGACACGCTTTCATCATCAACCGTCGGATTGTGTTCAGCTGAAATTTCGGCGAGCTTCTTCTTTTTCTTCCTCTTCTTCTTGACTTCGAATTCGTTATTATTTCTCGAATCGTTGGCCGTCGTATCAAACGACGGATTCTCGATGGCTGAGGATTCAAATTTGTTCTTTTCATCTTTCTCTGCTTTGGGCGTTGTTGAATCAATACTAGCATCGGCAAGTTTTCGCTTTTTGTGTTTCCTGACCACTTGATGAGGGTTTTGTACTCCTTCCGCTTTACCATTACCATATCTAGTTTCAGCTTTTGCTTCTTCTGCTTCAGCAGAACACGGATTTTTGTTCAGTTGTATTTCTTCAATCGACCCGTTCTTCCATTTTTTTGACATCTTCTTGGGCGTTTCTTGCTTGACCTCCACAGATACTCCAACTTTGGTCTTATTCTTCTTCTTGTTTTTCTCTTTTCTCTCAACTTCATAAGGATTATCTGCATTGCTGACAGTTTCACTATCTTCAAGTTTTCTAGCAACTTCACAATTTTCGACTTTGGCTGCTTCTTGATATTCGTTACTTCCAAGTGAATAATCCGCACACAACGAATACTCAACATCTTTTTTAACTCTCTTTTTCTTCTTTTTCTTCGCTTTTTGTACCTCCACTCCAATGATAGATTCTTCAGTTTCTTCTTGGAATACATCAGCATTCCTTTTGGATTTCTTCTTTTTTTTCTTGATCAAATCATCACCTCTACGTTTCTTCCCATCTACTTCTTCTATTGTTTCCAAACTACTATTCCCTTCACTATTCCTCTTACTTCTTATCTTACATTTCTTCATTTTCTTTTCTTTCCCACCAGCATCTTTTTCACTCACTTCGAACGTGTCATCGTTGGAATCATCAATATTTGCAGCAAATGCCGAATCATCCAACATTACTTTCTTCTCTTTCTTCTTTCTTGAAACTTCATGAGCGTTGTTATTCACTGGAAATATTTCGAAAGCGTTATCATTGATCGAAGAATCGTCACGAGTTACGCTTCCATCATCAAACGTCGGATTGTCCGCAGCTGAGAATTCGGCGAGCTTCTTCTTTTTCTTCCTGACGACTTCCAATTCGTTGTTGTTTCTTGAATCATTGGCCGTCATATCGAACGACGGATTTCTGATGGCTGAAGATTCAAATTTGTTCTTCTTATTGTTCTTTGCTTTGGGTGTTGTTGAATCTTCAATACTAGCATTGTCAAGCTTTTTCTTCTTGTGCTTTCTGACCACCTCATGAGGGTTTTGTACTCCTTCCGCTTCATCATTAACAGTTTCTTCCTCTGCTTCGGCAAAACACGGACCTTCGTTGAGTTGCACTTCTTCAATCGGTTCGTTAGTAAATTTTTTTACCTTCTTCTCAGGCGTTTCTTGGTTCACTTCCACAGCTACATCAGCTTCGGCCTTGTCCTTTTTCTTCTTTTTCTGTTTTCTAACATTTTTATGAAATTTCTCTGCATTTTTGACATCTTCACAATTTTCGACTTCGGCTACTTCTTGATAATCGTTACTTCCAAGCGAATAATCCGCACACAGCAAATTCTCACACCGTTTCTTCTTTTTATTCGTTTTTTGCACCCTCACTTTATTAACGAATCCTTCAATTTCTTCATGAGACACATCAGCATTCTTTCTGTGTTTTTTCTTCTTTTTCGCGATGGGATCATCACCTCTACGTTTCTCCTTATCCACTTCTCCTATCGTTTCCAAACTGCTATTCTCCTCACTATCATTCCTCTTACTACTTATCTTACATTTCTTCATTTTCGTTTTTAACAAGCCATCTCCTCTATTTTCTTGATTATTTCCACGTGATTCTACGTTATTTTCGAAATTATTTTCTTCGTCATTTCTTTGAATTGGATTCAACACGTGTTCCTTCACTTTCACTTCCGTAACAAACGGATCAAAATCCGAATTCGTGACACCGGCTGTTCTCACACCTCGCTCTTCTTCTTTGCTTCCAAAGCCAACTCTGCTGTCTTTCTCGGAACCCAAGCTACCTGTGGCTTCATCTTCGCTATTGCTCTCTTTCTTAACAAACGTGTCAAAAGTCGAATTCGTGACGCCGGCTGTTCCTACACCTTGCCCTTCTTCTTTGCTCGCAAAGCCAACTTTGCTGTCTCTCTCAAAACCCAAGCTATCTGTGGCTCCATCTTCGCTATCGCTCTCTTTCTTAACAAACGTGTCAAAAGCCGAATTCGTGACACCTGCTGTTCCTATACCTTGCTCTTCTTCTTTGCTCGCAAAGCCAACTTTGCTGTCTCCATCGAAACCCAAGCTACCTGTGGCTTCATCTCCGCTATCGCTCTCTTTCTTAACAAATGGGTCAAAAGTCGAATTCGTGACGCCGGCTGTTCCTACACCTTGCCCCTCTTCTTTGCTCGCAAAACCAACTTTGCTGTCTCCATCGAAACCCAAGCTACCTGTGGCTTCATCTTCGCTATCGCGCTCTTTCTTAACAAACGGGTCAAAAGCCGAATTCGTGACACCGGCTGTTCCTACACCTTGTTCTTCTTCTTCTTTGCTTTCAAAGCCAACTCTGCTACCTCCCTCAAAACCCAAGCTATCTGTGGCTCCATCTTCGCTATCGCTCTCTTTCTTAACAAACATGTCAAAAACCGAATTCGTGACATCGGCTGTTTCTACACCTTGCTCTTCTTCTTTGCTTCCAAAGCCAGCTCTGCTGCATCCCCCGAAACCGACGAAACCGAAGCCGCCTCTGGCCTCATCTTCGCTATCGTTCTCTTTCTTTAACACTCCATCACAGACAGTCATGCACCCTTCAGCATTTTTTCCAAACCCTGGCAGTTTCTTTTTGGAATAATCAAACATCGAGCCGCCATTCTTGAAAAGCTTGGATTTTTCTTCCAGAGATTTGCACTTCAATTCGGCTTCTTTGCCGTCTTTCGAGTTTCCAGCAGCCAAGTTTTTGAGAAGGGAATTTGAGCCTTCTTGGTGTTCGGTCCACCGATCGTCTATAAATTTGCAACCGATACCGTTTTGGTCGTTTTTGCAGGCAACACGGACGTGTTCCGTGATGGCATGCAGGTTCGAGCCGAGGCCCTTGCCCTTGCTCCAGCCCATCTTCTCCAGCATTTTCTGGCCGAATTTGTTCTCATCTGTAAATTGAAACGGTCGTTAGTATTTTTTCATTACGAAAAAACTGAACTAAACCAGGCTAAATCACCAACAAAAACTGGTAGGTTTATCCTCACTTTGCTGTTATTTTCTTCAAAACGTTCTAAATAGCACTACTCGTAGGATAGATAATTAGATAGACAGATAGATAAACTGGGCAAAAATTGAAGTGAACCACCCCAAAATTCTGCCTCGGTTGGAATAAAGATATCTGGGAAAAAAATGCCCCGATTTTGGGAATTTTTGTGATGCTTGACAGAGTAGCTTTTTGACTACAATACACCAGCTTAGATCGCTTGATTGTCGACCTCATATACAATATACAAAGTGGCAATGGAAGGAGTGTAAAAAATGACCTAACTGCCATTTCAAGAAAACAAGTCACGGAATATCTCGAAATATATTTGAACATTTGATCGTATTTTGCTTTTCCAGAGAGTTATTAATTTTTTTGCGATTTTTGGACTTTTTTGGTATAGACTCTGCCAGGGCTGTTGCTCATCCTTAAAATTTGACAGGAACGTACATAATAGCTTAATAAAATGTACCATGACCATGAAACAATTTGATTCCACCGGCCCTCAGAAGTGGTGAGGACCTAGACCTCTTGTGGGACCTTGGCAAATCAAGCATGCTGTGACATTGCATCACATGTTATGGCCCAGAACGGTTCAAAATGCATCAATGGCAAATATCCGTTGCATCAGGATTGCCATAATTACCAGTTTGTACTATCATGGGTGAATGTTTTACTGCTCAATTCTCACTCCACACTGAATCACAAAATAAACAATAACTCTGTGAAAAAACAAATTACGATCCAAAGTGCAAAATCGTTTCGAGATATTAATACATATATGCTTTCAAAAAATGTGACCTACAAGATTCTGCCACTTGTTTTTTTTTTAATGGGCTTGCTGAAGTCAAGTCTCTTTTGCACTTCTTTCATTGTCACCCTGTATATCCTACATAAAATCAACAATCAGATGATTGAAGATGGTATCTGATAGTCAAAAAATTGCTCTATCGAATACCACAAAAAACTTCAGAATCGGGCAATTTTTTCTCGAGATATCCCCATTTTTACCGAAGAAAGATTTCGGGGTGGTCCACTTCACTTCTGGTCACTTTGGCCCAGTTTAGATAGATTTCATCTCTCAAGTAAGAGACAGTATTTTTCTACAAAGGTGATTCTGTTTAGTATCGTCAAAATTCGGAATAAGTATACAGGGTGAGTCATTGATATGGGCGAGCTCAATTACACCTACGTCATTAATGATATCAAAACGAACCAAACGGCACTGCAAGCGGGAGGTCAAAGTGCAGTTTGTAAAATTGATTTGCTCTATACAGGGTGCCTCATTTTTGCAGAGCAGTTTTTGAACGAGCTTTTTTGAATGGCACCCCCTGTATATTTTTGCATATTTGGATTTGCCCTTTCTCAAGCATGACAAACTCGTTCAGTTTTTGCAAATCGCTTAATCTGTTCAGATGTTATTATTTTTTTTCCAAAAATAATGCGTTTGTAGGCACTTACCAAATAAATCGCAAGGCACTTGATTTCAGGTTATCAAGTTGGGACTTTGGTCTTTTTTTTTTCTTTTTTTTTGCCCTGCATCAACAGCTAGGTTATTAGCAGGTTTTTGCCGTCGGGGTCGGCAATAGTATAGAGTATCTTTTAGCGGTAATATGTATCGCCTATTTCCGTTTCGGTATCACCTTGCTGTGACACACTGATTTTTGTAAAGTTTGAAGGGCCATAACTTCATTTTCATAAATTGCACTTCTTGTTTTTTATTTTTTATTCGTATCAAGCGTTTCATTTCACATCTTTTTTACCTTATATGTTTTTTCTCAAAAGTTGATAGTTTGGAGAATAATACGGTTTTTCTAAAAACTGGACACAAATTTCATCGATAGCGTGCAATGAAAATCAACTAATTCTGACAACCAATGTCAAAGTGACTTCTATTGTACGTCACTTCTTAATTTAGACAAGAAATTTTGTCATTTCAAACAGTTTTTCCGATTGCAAATGTAGTAGTGAATGTTATTTCTATTGATTTGTTGCACTACCTCAATAAATAATATTGTTTAGTTCCTTGTTCCGATATTATGAGTTTTTTAATTTTTACATAATAATTTCTTGTCAAAATGTGGAAGTGACGTACAATAGAAGTCATATTGACGTTGGTTGTCAGAATTAGTTGATGCAGTTTGGATTTAGGATTAGTTTGATTTTCAAGTTGATTACTTGATCCGGTGCCATGGCCTGCGAGGTCACCTGACTTGACTAACCCGATTTTTTCTTCATGGCTTTTTCTACGATCGGATGTATGAAGCTCAAGTCAATACCAGGGAAAATATGAAAGAAATCCTTCTACTTTCCGTAGAATTCTTTATTTTCAGTTGATAGTTTTTTTTCAAAATTTAAAAGTGAAAAGTGACAATAGAAGTCACTTTGACATTGGTTGTCAAAATTAGTTGATTTTCATTGCACGCTAGTTTTCAGAAAAACCGAATTATTTTCCAAACTATCAACTTTTGAGGAGAAACATAGGAGCTAAAAAAAAGTGAAATAAGACGCTTGATACGAATAAGAAATAAAAAATAGGGAATGCTATTTGAAAAATGAAGTTATGGCCCTTCAAAGTTTACCAAAATCAATGTGTCACAGCAAGGTGATACCGAAACGGAAATAAGCGACATTACCGCATGCCCTATGCCATTGCTTAAACATGAGCAAAGTCTCAACTTGATAACCTAAAAACCAAGTGCCTTACGATTTGTTCAGTAAGTGCCTACAAACGCATTAATTTTTAGAAAAAAATTATTAACTTCTGAACAGTTCAAGCGAATTGCAAAAACTAAACGAATTTGTGATGTCTGAGAAAGAGCAAATCCAAATATGCAAAATATACAGGGAGTTCCATTTAAAAAAGCTCGTTTAAAAACTGCTCTGCAAAAATGGGACACCCTGTATAGAGCAAAATAATTTTACAAAACTGCACTTTAACCTCCCGTTTGCAGTGCCGTTTGGTTCATTTCGATATTGGCGTCGATTAATGGCGTAGGTGTATTTGAGTTCGCCCATATCAATGACTCACCCTGTATAAGAGTTTTCCAATGAGTACCTACCAAGGAGGTTAGAATATAAGGAGGGAACGTAACCCAGCTTGTAGGCGAGGAAATTTGATGCGGAACGGGGTGAGGGGAAATCATGTATTTGAGTATGCAACCCGTAAGTTATGAACCACCCGAAGGCACACGAATCACAGAGGTCTATCCCACAGAATTATACAGCAAAGTGACAGCATATCATTCGTTTTTGTGGTTAAAATTTTTCATTTGTCAGTTTCGCTCTTCAATGTGGCATTTTCAATCGCTATTGAGATTTTTGAATGTGAAAACCACAGCGATCGCCGTTTAGAGATAGTTTTTCCAAGCAGAAGAAATTAGAATCCAATCCAAATTAGAAAATACTGTTGCACAAGTAAGTGAACCTGGAACAATAAATTTTGAAGTTACGAATATGCCCAATTCAAGATTTGCAGCTCCAAATGATTTGATTGTATCCTCTACGACGTGTGCCCCTGTCCAGTGCCGAATTAAAAAGGACATAACCGCCTTGCAAACTCATGGAAGACCAAACAAATGAAAAGCTCGAGCAAGCCAAAGTATGCCTCCTGCACTGCCCAGTGCACAGCTGCTGTGTACCTACCTATTTAAGTACAGTTACCAATATTGTGCGTACGGACCTACGTGTGTGTTGTACTAGTGTGCACCTACACTGGATAATTCATACTTATAAAATGGAACCAAGTCAATTAGGTAATTGAGAGTCAAAAATGCCACAAAATTTTGATAATATTGGTTTTATCTTTTCAAATTCAAGGATGCCTATTTTTGGATTTCACATGCACGATCGAAGAGCCTACTGCCTTTTACTCAAGAAGAAAGTGAACAAAGAAAAAAGTCACTTGAAGTATGAGCGCCTCGACCCAGTCAACCTTCAAGTTCTTTTGTGCATGGGTGATGATTTGATGAAATGGATATGATGTGAGGCTTAGCTTTAGGAGGCCTAGATCTTAGTTTAGAGCACCACGATGAAAGGCATTAAAAAACCACAGAATAATGATGAATCAGAAGAACGATACTGCTTGGCCCAAAAATTATTATTGAAACTTGAGTAAATCTCTTTGAAAATTTACAATTGAAAATAACTTTTCCATATTCAGGATCTCTGAACCTCACCAGAACATTCCATAATCAATAAGGAAGGATCAAGCACTACTGGTGGTCTCTGAAGAAGTAATGGAAAGATGGAGTGAATATTTCCAAGAGTTACTGAGTGCACAACCAAGGTAGACTGATGAAGACGACATTAACAAAGAAAATACGATCGAAGACAGAAATGAAGGGACGCTAACAGAAGACCTGAAAGAACAAAAGCATTGCTGAAACTGAAAAACGGCAAAGCTCCTGGACATGATAAATTTACATCAGAGATAATAAATAGCTTTGAGAGAAGAGGGAAAAAGATTGCTGCTGGAAATCTACAATATAAAGCAAAGAAAAGAAAAGGGGGTTCTTAACGAGTGTGCAAACCATAAATGCATCACCTTGCTGAACATGCCAATGAAAATATACAACTACTGGGAAAGAAACTGAAAAAGACAATAGAGCCAACGTTGCTGAACACTCAAAGTGGACTCCGATAAAAAGGTAGCGTGCAAAGCCTCATCTTCACAATACATAAAAAAATTCAGAGAGCAACAAGGAGTGAAAAAGAAACTAACTAGTGCTATAAAAAGTCTGTAAAAGAATACCACCAGTAATATGTACTACCAAGACACAAATAAAAAAGGAGTAACAAAGAAGACCAAGCTGAAAGAACCTATAATACGATTTTCAGATCAGTACTGACTGATGACTCACAGGTGAGACATGGAGGTCTTATTTAAGAGAATGCAGAAGGAGCGTGAAGCAACGGGGATGAAGTATGCGTCTGCGGAGTAAAAAAAATACTGAAGAGACACAATTCGTAACCCCGAGTAAGAAAAGAGCTAAGATGAGGCCTGCAACAAAATTTGTAGATAAGAGACAACTAAGTTGCTGAGGACGCCTAGAGAGCATGAACGAGGATAGACCAGTAGAACGATAAGCGAGAATGACAGGAATAAGAAATCAGGAAAGACAAAAAGAAGCATAGGATGCAACAGTAAGATAAATAACAGAAAATTGACTGAGCTGGAATAAAGGAAGAACACTCGCGGAAGACAAGAGACGATGAGAAGTTCATACATCAAGAAAAATTTGATACTTAATGTCGAAAAAGAACTGAGTTTCATTGTTGATATTTTATGAGAATGTTACATTTTTATTTGTATTATTCACACTACGCCGCAAAATAAAAGGATGTTGATAAATATGAAAGTTGCATCAGTGTTGCACCTCTTCTGTTTTTTTTTCAATCTTTGTCATCCATTTCAGCCCCTTTTCGTCATCTCCCAACAATTGCCTCAGAGTTCTGCCCTCCTTCAACGATTCCTGACATGACCTCAAGTGCTCCATCGTCTCACTCCTTTCCACAACATGATATACCCTGGTAGCTTCCAGTAGCTACTCGTCTGTACCCCATCACCACACCACAACCTTGCAAATCGCTGCTTCCAGCCTTCACGTTTGGATTAAGCGTGCATCTAGGCACTTTGCCTTGTAGCTCTTCTATTCTTGGTTTGGCATATCTAGAGTCTTGTAGCTTGTTTATCTGCACCTGCTTCTGTTCGTCTCTGTTCCTTCTGTTCTGCTTCCCATTTCTGCTACGCTATGCCCTTTTGCTTTTTCTGCTCGAAAAATTTCTTTCTGGGCGGTGACCACTAGTGGTCTCGGCATCCAAAAGCCATGAAAGCTACTGATTCCGCCATTATGAAAATGAGAAATTGGCAAAGGAAAAACACAAACACAAAAACTGACTGATTCTGTCACTACGCTATTCGCAGTGACAGATTCATGATTCTGTGGGATGGACCTCTGTGACTCGTGGTCGTGTGCCTTCGTGTGGTTCATAACTTACGGGTTGCATACCCAGAACGTGACGTCACACGGCTTCACTTTTTTGAGCTCATGTTCCCTCCTGCTATAATTATAACCTCCTTGGTACCTACCTATGTCAGAGCTTTCAAAATTGACTACGACAAGACGTCAGCTCAAAAGAGAATTACGGGGTCGAGAATATTAAAGTGGACACTCAAGAGAATTTTGGGAAACAGAGAAGTGGTGTTGAAAAATTTGAGAATATTCATTTCAGAAAGAGAATGTGATTCTCTTCAACTTGATGTATTGTAGGGTAGGTAGTGTCATTTGAAATTTTGAAGTTAGGATGGGTGGAGGTTTTTCCAAATAGTTTATTTTTCTTCAATAGATTTTATCATTTGAACCTGAGCGAGTTTTTGGGGTGGAGCACTCCAATCTTTGATCTGTTTACTTCCAGTTTTTTCAAACTACTATTCTGTTTACTATTCTTCCTCTCACTTCCTATCTTACATTTCTTCATTTTCTTTTCTTTTCCACCAGCATCTTCTGTATTTCCCTGATTATTTACACGTGATTCTACGTTATTTTCAACATAATGTTCTTCATAATTTTCTTGAATTGGATTCAGCACGTGTTTCTTCATTTCCATTTTCGTAACAAACGGATCAAGAGCCGAATGCGTGACATCGGCTGGTTCTACACTTCCAAAGCCAGCTCTTCGACCTCCCTCGAAACCCACAAAACCGAAGCCATCCCTGACTTCATCTTGGCTGTCCCTCTTTTGCTTGACAAACGGATCAAAACGGAGCGTCCATTTTTTCTTGCGTCTCCGTTCAGCTAGCATTGCTATATTTGCATTTTTATCTTCAACTTGGGCCAAACTGCAAGTAAAATTGTATTTCCAACGTTTTCCACCGTTTCAACTCTTAACCGTTCCAACTTTAACCGTAAAACAGGTTAAATGACACTAGGTGCTTTCTTTTTACCACCCAAACTAAGTACTCTGACTTTCGCTCCTGTGATTTCTCGCTTTTTCTGTTTTCTCCTTCTAACTTGAGTCAGATAAGTGAGTTTTGTGGAAAAAGGAAAGCGCCTACTATTTACCGTTCACACGTGCATCTATCACATTCACAGTCGTCCATGGTTGCACCTCCAATACCTCCATGCAGTCGTCCGTCGCGTCGTAGAGAAATTGCGTCACTATAGGAATCTGCCGCATCGGCTTGGGAGCTTCCCGTCGATCTGCCCAGATGGCGTACGGCTGATAGCCATGGGCGTGCGGATTTACATTTTTTAAGGGTAGTTTTGGAATTTGAGCAATGGAAAAATGGTCACGTTGATGATAAAATCAAGAATACGAATTCATTGACGTATGCTATAAAATAATAACTACAGGTATTCAATTTTTGTCATTATTGAGAACCAAACTTGGGATTTCAAATTAAAAAAAAATGAAACAAAACTGACCCTCTGTTATACAGGTTGTTTCCAAAACGGTGGAATAAACTTCAGAAGCTGATTACCAATTGAAAATGGACTGAGAAGAATATAGCTTCGATGTCCTAAAATGCTCCGTTGAAAAGCTACAGGGTGTTTGAGTTGAATTTTTGAAATCGTTTTTTTTTTTGGCATAACTTTTGAGCCGTTCGACCGATTTCCTTCAAATTTGAAAGTCTACTGAAATAAGTCTCTGTCGAACAATAGTAACGTGTTTCACAAAAAAATCAGGGGTGTAGATAATGGAGGATGTCTTAATTTTTACTCCCCCAATTATTTTCTCTAATTCTTCTACGTAGAATTCATTTATTATAGTAAACATCGAGGTGAAAATTGTGAAGATAACTTTATAAAATATAGAAAATTTCAGTTAATCCTACGTCAGAATGAAGCATGGTGCCAAGAATTAAAGCAGCATTGCCACGTTGAACTGCTACAGTCTGTTCAGCGATAGAACGGACTTTTTTTGAATTTCAGTGATGTAACCTATAGCAAATGAAAGCACCAAAGACTGTAACAACATGGGCGCGTCTGTAACTAATATTAGTTTTGTTCGGTTGGTAGTCTTACCCGGGCAAATTATTTCTACGCCAAGCCAATGGCATTACATTCAGCGAGTTTGACACTTACGTACGATTTCTAACCTCCATTTCTCTATGATGTTTGTTATTTTTAGTCGGCTCGGCTGTTGTGAGGGTTGTGTGATAAAATCAGCTTCATTCGAAAGAATTATTTTCTTATTCATTGAAATTGGTATTAAACTGTGGTCATTTGGAATTACCATAGCACTTAGCTGTGATCAGCGAAAATAAGCACCTCTTTCTAACTGAAATTTCAAATTTCGCGGGTAACGCTCGGGACTACTTTTCAAGCGGAGGACTCTGGTGGTCCTTTCTATGAGTGTATAGAGTATAGGCTTATTCTTTGTGTCAAGTATGTGGTTGATTTAGATTCATTTCTGACTCCTCTGATCTTCATGCCAATTTCGCTCATCAACTTCTTTGCTTCCTCTCCTTATTTAAATAAAATTAATAATGAATGATTTTAATTCAAATTTTTCTTATTTTTAATTTAACGTTAAATTTAAGAAAAGTTTTCCTTGCAACATTTTGATTGGAGGCTTCGTTTTTGAGATATTTGGGTTTGAATCTTTGGAGAACATCTTGAAATTGCCACTTTCAAAGACCTAAAAATTGAAATCCAAGAAAACTTTTGATTCCTCAACTACCTAAAATTAGTTTTTTTCTATCTTTAAGTTTATAAACCGCCATTTTTGCTGAGAAATGAGGATTTTTTATGAAAAAACTAATTGGGCTCGGGAAAGTTGGAATTTTGCAGAAATAACTTTTTTCTTTAGATATATCCGTAAAATCAAAAAATTACAATAATTTGAGAATTTACAAACAAGACTGAAATTTCCTAATTTTCAATTTTAAAAATTTTACGATTCATAATTTGCAAAATACCGAAGCTTTTCCCCAAATGTTCAAAAATGGAATAACTCTACATAGAATATTTAGTTTAAAAAATTGTAGAATTCCAAGTTTTTAGGACACCTCAGCTTCTAGATCTTCAAATTCACAAAATTTTAATATTTTCAATTTTCAAGACTCTTGAATTTGTAGTGTCTGAAATTCTGAAATTTCTAATATCAGGACTTTGGAAATTCTAGGATCATTTCAATATTTGTTGAGTTTATTTACGGACATTCAGAATTTTCCTTAGAATTTTTGCTTTTCACTCCCTGGAAAGATTTGATTCACTTTGAAAACTTTCCAGTCAATTTCATCATTCTCTCAATTCATTTGCGAAGTTTCAAAATTTTATGTGAACTCTTTTCCACTCGCTTTTCCACCTCCTCTGATACCACTCCCTTGGATGATTGAGTTTTTTGGATACTTTACCGTATAATATCTATAAGTTTGCAGTTAATGGTTAAATTTACAAAATTTCAGTCACTTTTTTATGGATTCTGAACCATCTGCTACCTTGAATCTCCTTCAACCAAATCACAGATAATGAATAATTTTCAGATTCACTCAGACATTAACAATTAATAAAAACACCCGGCATGCGGTGCAAAATACAGGTGATGAATCGACGCGACAGCGCACAAATACACTATTATCCTCGGGTTCCACCAAACTTTTATCAACGCGATAACTTTATCACTCTGATAGTAACTAAGCAACCGGCCATCCTATTGGCTGGTGCATAGCAACTATCAGCGTGATAGATTTAATCTGCTCTTAAAATTTTGCTGGAACCCGATGTCAAATCGTTCAAAAAATATCTTTTTCAAAAATTTCTGACGAAACTTGAAACACCCTGTATGTCAGTAACCAAAGAACAAATTTTATTCTGCTTACCAGTCTGGACTCACCTCGACTTCCTCGATTCACCATTAGGCTATGTCAGATATATACAAACCAATCCACAGAACATGCATCAATTTCACATCAAAATTAACAAAACCTGATTAATAAAACCCGATAAATTAAACCTGAAATAAAACTTTATTGATCAATAGGTTGTACATGTACAGGCTATGTGGCGTACTTCTTGATCTCGTGCAACAATATTTTGAAAACAAAACCACAGACATGCAATACTTTTACATTAAAATTAACAAAACTTGATGAATAAAACTCGATAAATGAAACTAAAATAAATCTTCAGTGATCAATCGTCCGTACGGGCTGCGTGGCGTACCCCTTGATCTCGTGCAAGTTACAACCGTTGAACTGCACCACGATGTCGCCCTTGATCCGTTCCTTGTACGCCGCCTTGGCCCTGAACGTCGAATCCTGCTTGCTCAATCCCGTTCTGTGCATGTCCTGAAACTTGGCGTCCTTGAACTTGAGCCGACAGTGACCGTTCGGCAGCCTTTCCGCCTCACCCTCTTCCGTTTCCGTCTCGCCAACGTACTTTTCAGCTTCGATCTCTGCCTGGTTGATTTCGATCTGGGGCTGAGCCTGCGCCTCTTCGATTTTCTTGCGGTACGCCCCCATGCGCTCGGCTGTGTCCATTTGGATCAGCTGCGTGTTAAGCTCGAACAGCTCGTTCTTGACCAAATCGTCCAGGTTGGATTCTTCGATTGATTCCTCGTCGCTGCTTGTCGTTTTATTTGCCTCCCTCGGCACTTCAGACGAACATGAATCGTCCAAATGTTCATTGAAGTTCGGACTGTTCAACGGCACTTTCTTCGGTTTCTTTCTGGCAACTTCGAAAGCGTTGTTGTTCACTTTTGAATCATCAGAAATTGTGCTACTCATTGAAATTTCTTCTTGCGACAGTTCTTTGTTCTCAATCGATGCTTTGCCTTGCTTCAATTTCCTTCTCTCTCCAAACGTGTCATATTTAGAATCATTCAAATTTGCAGCAAATGTCGAATCATCCAACATCACTTTCTTCTTTTTCTTCTTCCTTGACACTTCAAAAGCGTTGTTATCAACTGAAGAATTCTTAAAAGCCTCATCATCAATCGAAGAATCGTTACGAGATACGCTTTCATTATCAAACGTTGGATTGTCCACAGCCGAAATTTCGGCGAGCTTCTCCTTTTTCTTCCTCTTCTTCCTGACTTCGAATTCGTTGTTGTTTCTCGAATCGTTGGCCGTCGTATCAAACGATGGATTCTCGATGGCTGAAGATTCAAATTTGTTTTTTTTATTTTTCTTTGCTTTGGGCGTTGTTGAATCAATACTAGCATCGGCAATCTGTTGCTTTTTGTGTTTCCTGACCACTACATGGGGGTGTTGTTCTCCTTCCGCTTCATCATCATCATCATCATATCCAGTTTTTTCTTCTACTTTCGCAAAACACGGTTTTTCGTCCAGTTGTATTTCTTCAATCGGTTCGTTTCTCCATTTTTTGACCGTCTGTTTAGGCGTTTCTTGCTTGACTTCCACAGCAACTCCAATTTTGTTTTTCTCCCTCTCCTTCTTTTTCTTCTTTTTCTTCTTTTTCTCTTTTCTGTCAACTTCATAAGGATTCTCTGCGTTTCTGACACCTCCACCGTTTTCAACCGTTCTAGCAACTTCACAATATCCGACTTCGGCTGCTTCTTGATATTCGTTACTACCAAGTGAATAATACGCACACAGCGAATTCTCAAACTTTTTCTTCTTTGTCTTCGTTTTTTGTGCTTTCACTTTATCAACGGATTCTTCAATTTTTTCTTGAGACACATCAGTATTCTTTTTGAATTTCTTCTTCTTGTTCTCGATCAGGTCATCACCTCTGCGTTTCTTCCCATCTACTTCTTCTATTGTTTCCAAACTACTATTCCCTTCACTATTCCTCTTACTTCTTATCTTACATTTCTTCATTTTCTTTTCTTTCCCACCAGCATCTTTTTCACTCACTTCGAACGTGTCATCGTTGGAATCATCAATATTTGCAGCAAATGCCGAATCATCCAACATTACTTTCTTCTCTTTCTTCTTTCTTGAAACTTCATGAGCGTTGTTATTCACTGGAAATATTTCGAAAGCGTTATCATTGATCGAAGAATCGTCACGAGTTACGCTTCCATCATCAAACGTCGGATTGTCCGCAGCTGAGAATTCGGCGAGCTTCTTCTTTTTCTTCCTGACGACTTCCAATTCGTTGTTGTTTCTTGAATCATTGGCCGTCATATCGAACGACGGATTTCTGATGGCTGAAGATTCAAATTTGTTCTTCTTATTGTTCTTTGCTTTGGGTGTTGTTGAATCTTCAATACTAGCATTGTCAAGCTTTTTCTTCTTGTGCTTTCTGACCACCTCATGAGGGTTTTGTACTCCTTCCGCTTCATCATTAACAGTTTCTTCCTCTGCTTCGGCAAAACACGGACCTTCGTTGAGTTGCACTTCTTCAATCGGTTCGTTAGTAAATTTTTTTACCTTCTTCTCAGGCGTTTCTTGGTTCACTTCCACAGCTACATCAGCTTCGGCCTTGTCCTTTTTCTTCTTTTTCTGTTTTCTAACATTTTTATGAAATTTCTCTGCATTTTTGACATCTTCACAATTTTCGACTTCGGCTACTTCTTGATAATCGTTACTTCCAAGCGAATAATCCGCACACAGCAAATTCTCACACCGTTTCTTCTTTTTATTCGTTTTTTGCACCCTCACTTTATTAACGAATCCTTCAATTTCTTCATGAGACACATCAGCATTCTTTCTGTGTTTTTTCTTCTTTTTCGCGATGGGATCATCACCTCTACGTTTCTCCTTATCCACTTCTCCTATCGTTTCCAAACTGCTATTCTCCTCACTATCATTCCTCTTACTACTTATCTTACATTTCTTCATTTTCGTTTTTAACAAGCCATCTCCTCTATTTTCTTGATTATTTCCACGTGATTCTACGTTATTTTCGAAATTATTTTCTTCGTCATTTCTTTGAATTGGATTCAACACGTGTTCCTTCACTTTCACTTCCGTAACAAACGGATCAAAATCCGAATTCGTGACACCGGCTGTTCTCACACCTCGCTCTTCTTCTTTGCTTCCAAAGCCAACTCTGCTGTCTTTCTCGGAACCCAAGCTACCTGTGGCTTCATCTTCGCTATTGCTCTCTTTCTTAACAAACGTGTCAAAAGTCGAATTCGTGACGCCGGCTGTTCCTACACCTTGCCCTTCTTCTTTGCTCGCAAAGCCAACTTTGCTGTCTCTCTCAAAACCCAAGCTATCTGTGGCTCCATCTTCGCTATCGCTCTCTTTCTTAACAAACGTGTCAAAAGCCGAATTCGTGACACCTGCTGTTCCTATACCTTGCTCTTCTTCTTTGCTCGCAAAGCCAACTTTGCTGTCTCCATCGAAACCCAAGCTACCTGTGGCTTCATCTCCGCTATCGCTCTCTTTCTTAACAAATGGGTCAAAAGTCGAATTCGTGACGCCGGCTGTTCCTACACCTTGCCCCTCTTCTTTGCTCGCAAAACCAACTTTGCTGTCTCCATCGAAACCCAAGCTACCTGTGGCTTCATCTTCGCTATCGCGCTCTTTCTTAACAAACGGGTCAAAAGCCGAATTCGTGACACCGGCTGTTCCTACACCTTGTTCTTCTTCTTCTTTGCTTTCAAAGCCAACTCTGCTACCTCCCTCAAAACCCAAGCTATCTGTGGCTCCATCTTCGCTATCGCTCTCTTTCTTAACAAACATGTCAAAAACCGAATTCGTGACATCGGCTGTTTCTACACCTTGCTCTTCTTCTTTGCTTCCAAAGCCAGCTCTGCTGCATCCCCCGAAACCGACGAAACCGAAGCCGCCTCTGGCCTCATCTTCGCTATCGTTCTCTTTCTTTAACACTCCATCACAGACAGTCATGCACCCTTCAGCATTTTTTCCAAACCCTGGCAGTTTCTTTTTGGAATAATCAAACATCGAGCCGCCATTCTTGAAAAGCTTGGATTTTTCTTCCAGAGATTTGCACTTCAATTCGGCTTCTTTGCCGTCTTTCGAGTTTCCAGCAGCCAAGTTTTTGAGAAGGGAATTTGAGCCTTCTTGGTGTTCGGTCCACCGATCGTCTATAAATTTGCAACCGATACCGTTTTGGTCGTTTTTGCAGGCAACACGGACGTGTTCCGTGATGGCATGCAGGTTCGAGCCGAGGCCCTTGCCCTTGCTCCAGCCCATCTTCTCCAGCATTTTCTGGCCGAATTTGTTCTCATCTGTAAATTGAAACGGTCGTTAGTATTTTTTCATTACGAAAAAACTGAACTAAACCAGGCTAAATCACCAACAAAAACTGGTAGGTTTATCCTCACTTTGCTGTTATTTTCTTCAAAACGTTCTAAATAGCACTACTCGTAGGATAGATAATTAGATAGACAGATAGATAAACTGGGCAAAAATTGAAGTGAACCACCCCAAAATTCTGCCTCGGTTGGAATAAAGATATCTGGGAAAAAAATGCCCCGATTTTGGGAATTTTTGTGATGCTTGACAGAGTAGCTTTTTGACTACAATACACCAGCTTAGATCGCTTGATTGTCGACCTCATATACAATATACAAAGTGGCAATGGAAGGAGTGTAAAAAATGACCTAACTGCCATTTCAAGAAAACAAGTCACGGAATATCTCGAAATATATTTGAACATTTGATCGTATTTTGCTTTTCCAGAGAGTTATTAATTTTTTTGCGATTTTTGGACTTTTTTGGTATAGACTCTGCCAGGGCTGTTGCTCATCCTTAAAATTTGACAGGAACGTACATAATAGCTTAATAAAATGTACCATGACCATGAAACAATTTGATTCCACCGGCCCTCAGAAGTGGTGAGGACCTAGACCTCTTGTGGGACCTTGGCAAATCAAGCATGCTGTGACATTGCATCACATGTTATGGCCCAGAACGGTTCAAAATGCATCAATGGCAAATATCCGTTGCATCAGGATTGCCATAATTACCAGTTTGTACTATCATGGGTGAATGTTTTACTGCTCAATTCTCACTCCACACTGAATCACAAAATAAACAATAACTCTGTGAAAAAACAAATTACGATCCAAAGTGCAAAATCGTTTCGAGATATTAATACATATATGCTTTCAAAAAATGTGACCTACAAGATTCTGCCACTTGTTTTTTTTTTAATGGGCTTGCTGAAGTCAAGTCTCTTTTGCACTTCTTTCATTGTCACCCTGTATATCCTACATAAAATCAACAATCAGATGATTGAAGATGGTATCTGATAGTCAAAAAATTGCTCTATCGAATACCACAAAAAACTTCAGAATCGGGCAATTTTTTCTCGAGATATCCCCATTTTTACCGAAGAAAGATTTCGGGGTGGTCCACTTCACTTCTGGTCACTTTGGCCCAGTTTAGATAGATTTCATCTCTCAAGTAAGAGACAGTATTTTTCTACAAAGGTGATTCTGTTTAGTATCGTCAAAATTCGGAATAAGTATACAGGGTGAGTCATTGATATGGGCGAGCTCAATTACACCTACGTCATTAATGATATCAAAACGAACCAAACGGCACTGCAAGCGGGAGGTCAAAGTGCAGTTTGTAAAATTGATTTGCTCTATACAGGGTGCCTCATTTTTGCAGAGCAGTTTTTGAACGAGCTTTTTTGAATGGCACCCCCTGTATATTTTTGCATATTTGGATTTGCCCTTTCTCAAGCATGACAAACTCGTTCAGTTTTTGCAAATCGCTTAATCTGTTCAGATGTTATTATTTTTTTTCCAAAAATAATGCGTTTGTAGGCACTTACCAAATAAATCGCAAGGCACTTGATTTCAGGTTATCAAGTTGGGACTTTGGTCTTTTTTTTTTCTTTTTTTTTGCCCTGCATCAACAGCTAGGTTATTAGCAGGTTTTTGCCGTCGGGGTCGGCAATAGTATAGAGTATCTTTTAGCGGTAATATGTATCGCCTATTTCCGTTTCGGTATCACCTTGCTGTGACACACTGATTTTTGTAAAGTTTGAAGGGCCATAACTTCATTTTCATAAATTGCACTTCTTGTTTTTTATTTTTTATTCGTATCAAGCGTTTCATTTCACATCTTTTTTACCTTATATGTTTTTTCTCAAAAGTTGATAGTTTGGAGAATAATACGGTTTTTCTAAAAACTGGACACAAATTTCATCGATAGCGTGCAATGAAAATCAACTAATTCTGACAACCAATGTCAAAGTGACTTCTATTGTACGTCACTTCTTAATTTAGACAAGAAATTTTGTCATTTCAAACAGTTTTTCCGATTGCAAATGTAGTAGTGAATGTTATTTCTATTGATTTGTTGCACTACCTCAATAAATAATATTGTTTAGTTCCTTGTTCCGATATTATGAGTTTTTTAATTTTTACATAATAATTTCTTGTCAAAATGTGGAAGTGACGTACAATAGAAGTCATATTGACGTTGGTTGTCAGAATTAGTTGATGCAGTTTGGATTTAGGATTAGTTTGATTTTCAAGTTGATTACTTGATCCGGTGCCATGGCCTGCGAGGTCACCTGACTTGACTAACCCGATTTTTTCTTCATGGCTTTTTCTACGATCGGATGTATGAAGCTCAAGTCAATACCAGGGAAAATATGAAAGAAATCCTTCTACTTTCCGTAGAATTCTTTATTTTCAGTTGATAGTTTTTTTTCAAAATTTAAAAGTGAAAAGTGACAATAGAAGTCACTTTGACATTGGTTGTCAAAATTAGTTGATTTTCATTGCACGCTAGTTTTCAGAAAAACCGAATTATTTTCCAAACTATCAACTTTTGAGGAGAAACATAGGAGCTAAAAAAAAGTGAAATAAGACGCTTGATACGAATAAGAAATAAAAAATAGGGAATGCTATTTGAAAAATGAAGTTATGGCCCTTCAAAGTTTACCAAAATCAATGTGTCACAGCAAGGTGATACCGAAACGGAAATAAGCGACATTACCGCATGCCCTATGCCATTGCTTAAACATGAGCAAAGTCTCAACTTGATAACCTAAAAACCAAGTGCCTTACGATTTGTTCAGTAAGTGCCTACAAACGCATTAATTTTTAGAAAAAAATTATTAACTTCTGAACAGTTCAAGCGAATTGCAAAAACTAAACGAATTTGTGATGTCTGAGAAAGAGCAAATCCAAATATGCAAAATATACAGGGAGTTCCATTTAAAAAAGCTCGTTTAAAAACTGCTCTGCAAAAATGGGACACCCTGTATAGAGCAAAATAATTTTACAAAACTGCACTTTAACCTCCCGTTTGCAGTGCCGTTTGGTTCATTTCGATATTGGCGTCGATTAATGGCGTAGGTGTATTTGAGTTCGCCCATATCAATGACTCACCCTGTATAAGAGTTTTCCAATGAGTACCTACCTATGTCAGAGCTTTCAAAATTGACTACGACAAGACGTCAGCTCAAAAGAGAATTACGGGGTCGAGAATATTAAAGTGGACACTCAAGAGAATTTTGGGAAACAGAGAAGTGGTGTTGAAAAATTTGAGAATATTCATTTCAGAAAGAGAATGTGATTCTCTTCAACTTGATGTATTGTAGGGTAGGTAGTGTCATTTGAAATTTTGAAGTTAGGATGGGTGGAGGTTTTTCCAAATAGTTTATTTTTCTTCAATAGATTTTATCATTTGAACCTGAGCGAGTTTTTGGGGTGGAGCACTCCAATCTTTGATCTGTTTACTTCCAGTTTTTTCAAACTACTATTCTGTTTACTATTCTTCCTCTCACTTCCTATCTTACATTTCTTCATTTTCTTTTCTTTTCCACCAGCATCTTCTGTATTTCCCTGATTATTTACACGTGATTCTACGTTATTTTCAACATAATGTTCTTCATAATTTTCTTGAATTGGATTCAGCACGTGTTTCTTCATTTCCATTTTCGTAACAAACGGATCAAGAGCCGAATGCGTGACATCGGCTGGTTCTACACTTCCAAAGCCAGCTCTTCGACCTCCCTCGAAACCCACAAAACCGAAGCCATCCCTGACTTCATCTTGGCTGTCCCTCTTTTGCTTGACAAACGGATCAAAACGGAGCGTCCATTTTTTCTTGCGTCTCCGTTCAGCTAGCATTGCTATATTTGCATTTTTATCTTCAACTTGGGCCAAACTGCAAGTAAAATTGTATTTCCAACGTTTTCCACCGTTTCAACTCTTAACCGTTCCAACTTTAACCGTAAAACAGGTTAAATGACACTAGGTGCTTTCTTTTTACCACCCAAACTAAGTACTCTGACTTTCGCTCCTGTGATTTCTCGCTTTTTCTGTTTTCTCCTTCTAACTTGAGTCAGATAAGTGAGTTTTGTGGAAAAAGGAAAGCGCCTACTATTTACCGTTCACACGTGCATCTATCACATTCACAGTCGTCCATGGTTGCACCTCCAATACCTCCATGCAGTCGTCCGTCGCGTCGTAGAGAAATTGCGTCACTATAGGAATCTGCCGCATCGGCTTGGGAGCTTCCCGTCGATCTGCCCAGATGGCGTACGGCTGATAGCCATGGGCGTGCGGATTTACATTTTTTAAGGGTAGTTTTGGAATTTGAGCAATGGAAAAATGGTCACGTTGATGATAAAATCAAGAATACGAATTCATTGACGTATGCTATAAAATAATAACTACAGGTATTCAATTTTTGTCATTATTGAGAACCAAACTTGGGATTTCAAATTAAAAAAAAATGAAACAAAACTGACCCTCTGTTATACAGGTTGTTTCCAAAACGGTGGAATAAACTTCAGAAGCTGATTACCAATTGAAAATGGACTGAGAAGAATATAGCTTCGATGTCCTAAAATGCTCCGTTGAAAAGCTACAGGGTGTTTGAGTTGAATTTTTGAAATCGTTTTTTTTTTTGGCATAACTTTTGAGCCGTTCGACCGATTTCCTTCAAATTTGAAAGTCTACTGAAATAAGTCTCTGTCGAACAATAGTAACGTGTTTCACAAAAAAATCAGGGGTGTAGATAATGGAGGATGTCTTAATTTTTACTCCCCCAATTATTTTCTCTAATTCTTCTACGTAGAATTCATTTATTATAGTAAACATCGAGGTGAAAATTGTGAAGATAACTTTATAAAATATAGAAAATTTCAGTTAATCCTACGTCAGAATGAAGCATGGTGCCAAGAATTAAAGCAGCATTGCCACGTTGAACTGCTACAGTCTGTTCAGCGATAGAACGGACTTTTTTTGAATTTCAGTGATGTAACCTATAGCAAATGAAAGCACCAAAGACTGTAACAACATGGGCGCGTCTGTAACTAATATTAGTTTTGTTCGGTTGGTAGTCTTACCCGGGCAAATTATTTCTACGCCAAGCCAATGGCATTACATTCAGCGAGTTTGACACTTACGTACGATTTCTAACCTCCATTTCTCTATGATGTTTGTTATTTTTAGTCGGCTCGGCTGTTGTGAGGGTTGTGTGATAAAATCAGCTTCATTCGAAAGAATTATTTTCTTATTCATTGAAATTGGTATTAAACTGTGGTCATTTGGAATTACCATAGCACTTAGCTGTGATCAGCGAAAATAAGCACCTCTTTCTAACTGAAATTTCAAATTTCGCGGGTAACGCTCGGGACTACTTTTCAAGCGGAGGACTCTGGTGGTCCTTTCTATGAGTGTATAGAGTATAGGCTTATTCTTTGTGTCAAGTATGTGGTTGATTTAGATTCATTTCTGACTCCTCTGATCTTCATGCCAATTTCGCTCATCAACTTCTTTGCTTCCTCTCCTTATTTAAATAAAATTAATAATGAATGATTTTAATTCAAATTTTTCTTATTTTTAATTTAACGTTAAATTTAAGAAAAGTTTTCCTTGCAACATTTTGATTGGAGGCTTCGTTTTTGAGATATTTGGGTTTGAATCTTTGGAGAACATCTTGAAATTGCCACTTTCAAAGACCTAAAAATTGAAATCCAAGAAAACTTTTGATTCCTCAACTACCTAAAATTAGTTTTTTTCTATCTTTAAGTTTATAAACCGCCATTTTTGCTGAGAAATGAGGATTTTTTATGAAAAAACTAATTGGGCTCGGGAAAGTTGGAATTTTGCAGAAATAACTTTTTTCTTTAGATATATCCGTAAAATCAAAAAATTACAATAATTTGAGAATTTACAAACAAGACTGAAATTTCCTAATTTTCAATTTTAAAAATTTTACGATTCATAATTTGCAAAATACCGAAGCTTTTCCCCAAATGTTCAAAAATGGAATAACTCTACATAGAATATTTAGTTTAAAAAATTGTAGAATTCCAAGTTTTTAGGACACCTCAGCTTCTAGATCTTCAAATTCACAAAATTTTAATATTTTCAATTTTCAAGACTCTTGAATTTGTAGTGTCTGAAATTCTGAAATTTCTAATATCAGGACTTTGGAAATTCTAGGATCATTTCAATATTTGTTGAGTTTATTTACGGACATTCAGAATTTTCCTTAGAATTTTTGCTTTTCACTCCCTGGAAAGATTTGATTCACTTTGAAAACTTTCCAGTCAATTTCATCATTCTCTCAATTCATTTGCGAAGTTTCAAAATTTTATGTGAACTCTTTTCCACTCGCTTTTCCACCTCCTCTGATACCACCCCCTTGGATGATTGAGTTTTTTGGATACTTTACCGTATAATATCTATAAGTTTGCAGTTAATGGTTAAATTTACAAAATTTCAGTCACTTTTTTATGGATTCTGAACCATCTGCTACCTTGAATCTCCTTCAACCAAATCACAGATAATGAATAATTTTCAGATTCACTCAGACATTAACAATTAATAAAAACACCCGGCATGCGGTGCAAAATACAGGTGATGAATCGACGCGACAGCGCACAAATACACTATTATCCTCGGGTTCCACCAAACTTTTATCAACGCGATAACTTTATCACTCTGATAGTAACTAAGCAACCGGCCATCCTATTGGCTGGTGCATAGCAACTATCAGCGTGATAGATTTAATCTGCTCTTAAAATTTTGCTGGAACCCGATGTCAAATCGTTCAAAAAATATCTTTTTCAAAAATTTCTGACGAAACTTGAAACACCCTGTATGTCAGTAACCAAAGAACAAATTTTATTCTGCTTACCAGTCTGGACTCACCTCGACTTCCTCGATTCACCATTAGGCTATGTCAGATATATACAAACCAATCCACAGAACATGCATCAATTTCACATCAAAATTAACAAAACCTGATTAATAAAACCCGATAAATTAAACCTGAAATAAAACTTTATTGATCAATAGGTTGTACATGTACAGGCTATGTGGCGTACTTCTTGATCTCGTGCAACAATATTTTGAAAACAAAACCACAGACATGCAATACTTTTACATTAAAATTAACAAAACTTGATGAATAAAACTCGATAAATGAAACTAAAATAAATCTTCAGTGATCAATCGTCCGTACGGGCTGCGTGGCGTACCCCTTGATCTCGTGCAAGTTACAACCGTTGAACTGCACCACGATGTCGCCCTTGATCCGTTCCTTGTACGCCGCCTTGGCCCTGAACGTCGAATCCTGCTTGCTCAATCCCGTTCTGTGCATGTCCTGAAACTTGGCGTCCTTGAACTTGAGCCGACAGTGACCGTTCGGCAGCCTTTCCGCCTCACCCTCTTCCGTTTCCGTCTCGCCAACGTACTTTTCAGCTTCGATCTCTGCCTGGTTGATTTCGATCTGGGGCTGAGCCTGCGCCTCTTCGATTTTCTTGCGGTACGCCCCCATGCGCTCGGCTGTGTCCATTTGGATCAGCTGCGTGTTAAGCTCGAACAGCTCGTTCTTGACCAAATCGTCCAGGTTGGATTCTTCGATTGATTCCTCGTCGCTGCTTGTCGTTTTATTTGCCTCCCTCGGCACTTCAGACGAACATGAATCGTCCAAATGTTCATTGAAGTTCGGACTGTTCAACGGCACTTTCTTCGGTTTCTTTCTGGCAACTTCGAAAGCGTTGTTGTTCACTTTTGAATCATCAGAAATTGTGCTACTCATTGAAATTTCTTCTTGCGACAGTTCTTTGTTCTCAATCGATGCTTTGCCTTGCTTCAATTTCCTTCTCTCTCCAAACGTGTCATATTTAGAATCATTCAAATTTGCAGCAAATGTCGAATCATCCAACATCACTTTCTTCTTTTTCTTCTTCCTTGACACTTCAAAAGCGTTGTTATCAACTGAAGAATTCTTAAAAGCCTCATCATCAATCGAAGAATCGTTACGAGATACGCTTTCATTATCAAACGTTGGATTGTCCACAGCCGAAATTTCGGCGAGCTTCTCCTTTTTCTTCCTCTTCTTCCTGACTTCGAATTCGTTGTTGTTTCTCGAATCGTTGGCCGTCGTATCAAACGATGGATTCTCGATGGCTGAAGATTCAAATTTGTTTTTTTTATTTTTCTTTGCTTTGGGCGTTGTTGAATCAATACTAGCATCGGCAATCTGTTGCTTTTTGTGTTTCCTGACCACTACATGGGGGTGTTGTTCTCCTTCCGCTTCATCATCATCATCATCATATCCAGTTTTTTCTTCTACTTTCGCAAAACACGGTTTTTCGTCCAGTTGTATTTCTTCAATCGGTTCGTTTCTCCATTTTTTGACCGTCTGTTTAGGCGTTTCTTGCTTGACTTCCACAGCAACTCCAATTTTGTTTTTCTCCCTCTCCTTCTTTTTCTTCTTTTTCTTCTTTTTCTCTTTTCTGTCAACTTCATAAGGATTCTCTGCGTTTCTGACACCTCCACCGTTTTCAACCGTTCTAGCAACTTCACAATATCCGACTTCGGCTGCTTCTTGATATTCGTTACTACCAAGTGAATAATACGCACACAGCGAATTCTCAAACTTTTTCTTCTTTGTCTTCGTTTTTTGTGCTTTCACTTTATCAACGGATTCTTCAATTTTTTCTTGAGACACATCAGTATTCTTTTTGAATTTCTTCTTCTTGTTCTCGATCAGGTCATCACCTCTGCGTTTCTTCCCATCTACTTCTTCTATTGTTTCCAAACTACTATTCCCTTCACTATTCCTCTTACTTCTTATCTTACATTTCTTCATTTTCTTTTCTTTCCCACCAGCATCTTTTTCACTCACTTCGAACGTGTCATCGTTGGAATCATCAATATTTGCAGCAAATGCCGAATCATCCAACATTACTTTCTTCTCTTTCTTCTTTCTTGAAACTTCATGAGCGTTGTTATTCACTGGAAATATTTCGAAAGCGTTATCATTGATCGAAGAATCGTCACGAGTTACGCTTCCATCATCAAACGTCGGATTGTCCGCAGCTGAGAATTCGGCGAGCTTCTTCTTTTTCTTCCTGACGACTTCCAATTCGTTGTTGTTTCTTGAATCATTGGCCGTCATATCGAACGACGGATTTCTGATGGCTGAAGATTCAAATTTGTTCTTCTTATTGTTCTTTGCTTTGGGTGTTGTTGAATCTTCAATACTAGCATTGTCAAGCTTTTTCTTCTTGTGCTTTCTGACCACCTCATGAGGGTTTTGTACTCCTTCCGCTTCATCATTAACAGTTTCTTCCTCTGCTTCGGCAAAACACGGACCTTCGTTGAGTTGCACTTCTTCAATCGGTTCGTTAGTAAATTTTTTTACCTTCTTCTCAGGCGTTTCTTGGTTCACTTCCACAGCTACATCAGCTTCGGCCTTGTCCTTTTTCTTCTTTTTCTGTTTTCTAACATTTTTATGAAATTTCTCTGCATTTTTGACATCTTCACAATTTTCGACTTCGGCTACTTCTTGATAATCGTTACTTCCAAGCGAATAATCCGCACACAGCAAATTCTCACACCGTTTCTTCTTTTTATTCGTTTTTTGCACCCTCACTTTATTAACGAATCCTTCAATTTCTTCATGAGACACATCAGCATTCTTTCTGTGTTTTTTCTTCTTTTTCGCGATGGGATCATCACCTCTACGTTTCTCCTTATCCACTTCTCCTATCGTTTCCAAACTGCTATTCTCCTCACTATCATTCCTCTTACTACTTATCTTACATTTCTTCATTTTCGTTTTTAACAAGCCATCTCCTCTATTTTCTTGATTATTTCCACGTGATTCTACGTTATTTTCGAAATTATTTTCTTCGTCATTTCTTTGAATTGGATTCAACACGTGTTCCTTCACTTTCACTTCCGTAACAAACGGATCAAAATCCGAATTCGTGACACCGGCTGTTCTCACACCTCGCTCTTCTTCTTTGCTTCCAAAGCCAACTCTGCTGTCTTTCTCGGAACCCAAGCTACCTGTGGCTTCATCTTCGCTATTGCTCTCTTTCTTAACAAACGTGTCAAAAGTCGAATTCGTGACGCCGGCTGTTCCTACACCTTGCCCTTCTTCTTTGCTCGCAAAGCCAACTTTGCTGTCTCTCTCAAAACCCAAGCTATCTGTGGCTCCATCTTCGCTATCGCTCTCTTTCTTAACAAACGTGTCAAAAGCCGAATTCGTGACACCTGCTGTTCCTATACCTTGCTCTTCTTCTTTGCTCGCAAAGCCAACTTTGCTGTCTCCATCGAAACCCAAGCTACCTGTGGCTTCATCTCCGCTATCGCTCTCTTTCTTAACAAATGGGTCAAAAGTCGAATTCGTGACGCCGGCTGTTCCTACACCTTGCCCCTCTTCTTTGCTCGCAAAACCAACTTTGCTGTCTCCATCGAAACCCAAGCTACCTGTGGCTTCATCTTCGCTATCGCGCTCTTTCTTAACAAACGGGTCAAAAGCCGAATTCGTGACACCGGCTGTTCCTACACCTTGTTCTTCTTCTTCTTTGCTTTCAAAGCCAACTCTGCTACCTCCCTCAAAACCCAAGCTATCTGTGGCTCCATCTTCGCTATCGCTCTCTTTCTTAACAAACATGTCAAAAACCGAATTCGTGACATCGGCTGTTTCTACACCTTGCTCTTCTTCTTTGCTTCCAAAGCCAGCTCTGCTGCATCCCCCGAAACCGACGAAACCGAAGCCGCCTCTGGCCTCATCTTCGCTATCGTTCTCTTTCTTTAACACTCCATCACAGACAGTCATGCACCCTTCAGCATTTTTTCCAAACCCTGGCAGTTTCTTTTTGGAATAATCAAACATCGAGCCGCCATTCTTGAAAAGCTTGGATTTTTCTTCCAGAGATTTGCACTTCAATTCGGCTTCTTTGCCGTCTTTCGAGTTTCCAGCAGCCAAGTTTTTGAGAAGGGAATTTGAGCCTTCTTGGTGTTCGGTCCACCGATCGTCTATAAATTTGCAACCGATACCGTTTTGGTCGTTTTTGCAGGCAACACGGACGTGTTCCGTGATGGCATGCAGGTTCGAGCCGAGGCCCTTGCCCTTGCTCCAGCCCATCTTCTCCAGCATTTTCTGGCCGAATTTGTTCTCATCTGTAAATTGAAACGGTCGTTAGTATTTTTTCATTACGAAAAAACTGAACTAAACCAGGCTAAATCACCAACAAAAACTGGTAGGTTTATCCTCACTTTGCTGTTATTTTCTTCAAAACGTTCTAAATAGCACTACTCGTAGGATAGATAATTAGATAGACAGATAGATAAACTGGGCAAAAATTGAAGTGAACCACCCCAAAATTCTGCCTCGGTTGGAATAAAGATATCTGGGAAAAAAATGCCCCGATTTTGGGAATTTTTGTGATGCTTGACAGAGTAGCTTTTTGACTACAATACACCAGCTTAGATCGCTTGATTGTCGACCTCATATACAATATACAAAGTGGCAATGGAAGGAGTGTAAAAAATGACCTAACTGCCATTTCAAGAAAACAAGTCACGGAATATCTCGAAATATATTTGAACATTTGATCGTATTTTGCTTTTCCAGAGAGTTATTAATTTTTTTGCGATTTTTGGACTTTTTTGGTATAGACTCTGCCAGGGCTGTTGCTCATCCTTAAAATTTGACAGGAACGTACATAATAGCTTAATAAAATGTACCATGACCATGAAACAATTTGATTCCACCGGCCCTCAGAAGTGGTGAGGACCTAGACCTCTTGTGGGACCTTGGCAAATCAAGCATGCTGTGACATTGCATCACATGTTATGGCCCAGAACGGTTCAAAATGCATCAATGGCAAATATCCGTTGCATCAGGATTGCCATAATTACCAGTTTGTACTATCATGGGTGAATGTTTTACTGCTCAATTCTCACTCCACACTGAATCACAAAATAAACAATAACTCTGTGAAAAAACAAATTACGATCCAAAGTGCAAAATCGTTTCGAGATATTAATACATATATGCTTTCAAAAAATGTGACCTACAAGATTCTGCCACTTGTTTTTTTTTTAATGGGCTTGCTGAAGTCAAGTCTCTTTTGCACTTCTTTCATTGTCACCCTGTATATCCTACATAAAATCAACAATCAGATGATTGAAGATGGTATCTGATAGTCAAAAAATTGCTCTATCGAATACCACAAAAAACTTCAGAATCGGGCAATTTTTTCTCGAGATATCCCCATTTTTACCGAAGAAAGATTTCGGGGTGGTCCACTTCACTTCTGGTCACTTTGGCCCAGTTTAGATAGATTTCATCTCTCAAGTAAGAGACAGTATTTTTCTACAAAGGTGATTCTGTTTAGTATCGTCAAAATTCGGAATAAGTATACAGGGTGAGTCATTGATATGGGCGAGCTCAATTACACCTACGTCATTAATGATATCAAAACGAACCAAACGGCACTGCAAGCGGGAGGTCAAAGTGCAGTTTGTAAAATTGATTTGCTCTATACAGGGTGCCTCATTTTTGCAGAGCAGTTTTTGAACGAGCTTTTTTGAATGGCACCCCCTGTATATTTTTGCATATTTGGATTTGCCCTTTCTCAAGCATGACAAACTCGTTCAGTTTTTGCAAATCGCTTAATCTGTTCAGATGTTATTATTTTTTTTCCAAAAATAATGCGTTTGTAGGCACTTACCAAATAAATCGCAAGGCACTTGATTTCAGGTTATCAAGTTGGGACTTTGGTCTTTTTTTTTTCTTTTTTTTTGCCCTGCATCAACAGCTAGGTTATTAGCAGGTTTTTGCCGTCGGGGTCGGCAATAGTATAGAGTATCTTTTAGCGGTAATATGTATCGCCTATTTCCGTTTCGGTATCACCTTGCTGTGACACACTGATTTTTGTAAAGTTTGAAGGGCCATAACTTCATTTTCATAAATTGCACTTCTTGTTTTTTATTTTTTATTCGTATCAAGCGTTTCATTTCACATCTTTTTTACCTTATATGTTTTTTCTCAAAAGTTGATAGTTTGGAGAATAATACGGTTTTTCTAAAAACTGGACACAAATTTCATCGATAGCGTGCAATGAAAATCAACTAATTCTGACAACCAATGTCAAAGTGACTTCTATTGTACGTCACTTCTTAATTTAGACAAGAAATTTTGTCATTTCAAACAGTTTTTCCGATTGCAAATGTAGTAGTGAATGTTATTTCTATTGATTTGTTGCACTACCTCAATAAATAATATTGTTTAGTTCCTTGTTCCGATATTATGAGTTTTTTAATTTTTACATAATAATTTCTTGTCAAAATGTGGAAGTGACGTACAATAGAAGTCATATTGACGTTGGTTGTCAGAATTAGTTGATGCAGTTTGGATTTAGGATTAGTTTGATTTTCAAGTTGATTACTTGATCCGGTGCCATGGCCTGCGAGGTCACCTGACTTGACTAACCCGATTTTTTCTTCATGGCTTTTTCTACGATCGGATGTATGAAGCTCAAGTCAATACCAGGGAAAATATGAAAGAAATCCTTCTACTTTCCGTAGAATTCTTTATTTTCAGTTGATAGTTTTTTTTCAAAATTTAAAAGTGAAAAGTGACAATAGAAGTCACTTTGACATTGGTTGTCAAAATTAGTTGATTTTCATTGCACGCTAGTTTTCAGAAAAACCGAATTATTTTCCAAACTATCAACTTTTGAGGAGAAACATAGGAGCTAAAAAAAAGTGAAATAAGACGCTTGATACGAATAAGAAATAAAAAATAGGGAATGCTATTTGAAAAATGAAGTTATGGCCCTTCAAAGTTTACCAAAATCAATGTGTCACAGCAAGGTGATACCGAAACGGAAATAAGCGACATTACCGCATGCCCTATGCCATTGCTTAAACATGAGCAAAGTCTCAACTTGATAACCTAAAAACCAAGTGCCTTACGATTTGTTCAGTAAGTGCCTACAAACGCATTAATTTTTAGAAAAAAATTATTAACTTCTGAACAGTTCAAGCGAATTGCAAAAACTAAACGAATTTGTGATGTCTGAGAAAGAGCAAATCCAAATATGCAAAATATACAGGGAGTTCCATTTAAAAAAGCTCGTTTAAAAACTGCTCTGCAAAAATGGGACACCCTGTATAGAGCAAAATAATTTTACAAAACTGCACTTTAACCTCCCGTTTGCAGTGCCGTTTGGTTCATTTCGATATTGGCGTCGATTAATGGCGTAGGTGTATTTGAGTTCGCCCATATCAATGACTCACCCTGTATAAGAGTTTTCCAATGAGTACCTACCTATGTCAGAGCTTTCAAAATTGACTACGACAAGACGTCAGCTCAAAAGAGAATTACGGGGTCGAGAATATTAAAGTGGACACTCAAGAGAATTTTGGGAAACAGAGAAGTGGTGTTGAAAAATTTGAGAATATTCATTTCAGAAAGAGAATGTGATTCTCTTCAACTTGATGTATTGTAGGGTAGGTAGTGTCATTTGAAATTTTGAAGTTAGGATGGGTGGAGGTTTTTCCAAATAGTTTATTTTTCTTCAATAGATTTTATCATTTGAACCTGAGCGAGTTTTTGGGGTGGAGCACTCCAATCTTTGATCTGTTTACTTCCAGTTTTTTCAAACTACTATTCTGTTTACTATTCTTCCTCTCACTTCCTATCTTACATTTCTTCATTTTCTTTTCTTTTCCACCAGCATCTTCTGTATTTCCCTGATTATTTACACGTGATTCTACGTTATTTTCAACATAATGTTCTTCATAATTTTCTTGAATTGGATTCAGCACGTGTTTCTTCATTTCCATTTTCGTAACAAACGGATCAAGAGCCGAATGCGTGACATCGGCTGGTTCTACACTTCCAAAGCCAGCTCTTCGACCTCCCTCGAAACCCACAAAACCGAAGCCATCCCTGACTTCATCTTGGCTGTCCCTCTTTTGCTTGACAAACGGATCAAAACGGAGCGTCCATTTTTTCTTGCGTCTCCGTTCAGCTAGCATTGCTATATTTGCATTTTTATCTTCAACTTGGGCCAAACTGCAAGTAAAATTGTATTTCCAACGTTTTCCACCGTTTCAACTCTTAACCGTTCCAACTTTAACCGTAAAACAGGTTAAATGACACTAGGTGCTTTCTTTTTACCACCCAAACTAAGTACTCTGACTTTCGCTCCTGTGATTTCTCGCTTTTTCTGTTTTCTCCTTCTAACTTGAGTCAGATAAGTGAGTTTTGTGGAAAAAGGAAAGCGCCTACTATTTACCGTTCACACGTGCATCTATCACATTCACAGTCGTCCATGGTTGCACCTCCAATACCTCCATGCAGTCGTCCGTCGCGTCGTAGAGAAATTGCGTCACTATAGGAATCTGCCGCATCGGCTTGGGAGCTTCCCGTCGATCTGCCCAGATGGCGTACGGCTGATAGCCATGGGCGTGCGGATTTACATTTTTTAAGGGTAGTTTTGGAATTTGAGCAATGGAAAAATGGTCACGTTGATGATAAAATCAAGAATACGAATTCATTGACGTATGCTATAAAATAATAACTACAGGTATTCAATTTTTGTCATTATTGAGAACCAAACTTGGGATTTCAAATTAAAAAAAAATGAAACAAAACTGACCCTCTGTTATACAGGTTGTTTCCAAAACGGTGGAATAAACTTCAGAAGCTGATTACCAATTGAAAATGGACTGAGAAGAATATAGCTTCGATGTCCTAAAATGCTCCGTTGAAAAGCTACAGGGTGTTTGAGTTGAATTTTTGAAATCGTTTTTTTTTTTGGCATAACTTTTGAGCCGTTCGACCGATTTCCTTCAAATTTGAAAGTCTACTGAAATAAGTCTCTGTCGAACAATAGTAACGTGTTTCACAAAAAAATCAGGGGTGTAGATAATGGAGGATGTCTTAATTTTTACTCCCCCAATTATTTTCTCTAATTCTTCTACGTAGAATTCATTTATTATAGTAAACATCGAGGTGAAAATTGTGAAGATAACTTTATAAAATATAGAAAATTTCAGTTAATCCTACGTCAGAATGAAGCATGGTGCCAAGAATTAAAGCAGCATTGCCACGTTGAACTGCTACAGTCTGTTCAGCGATAGAACGGACTTTTTTTGAATTTCAGTGATGTAACCTATAGCAAATGAAAGCACCAAAGACTGTAACAACATGGGCGCGTCTGTAACTAATATTAGTTTTGTTCGGTTGGTAGTCTTACCCGGGCAAATTATTTCTACGCCAAGCCAATGGCATTACATTCAGCGAGTTTGACACTTACGTACGATTTCTAACCTCCATTTCTCTATGATGTTTGTTATTTTTAGTCGGCTCGGCTGTTGTGAGGGTTGTGTGATAAAATCAGCTTCATTCGAAAGAATTATTTTCTTATTCATTGAAATTGGTATTAAACTGTGGTCATTTGGAATTACCATAGCACTTAGCTGTGATCAGCGAAAATAAGCACCTCTTTCTAACTGAAATTTCAAATTTCGCGGGTAACGCTCGGGACTACTTTTCAAGCGGAGGACTCTGGTGGTCCTTTCTATGAGTGTATAGAGTATAGGCTTATTCTTTGTGTCAAGTATGTGGTTGATTTAGATTCATTTCTGACTCCTCTGATCTTCATGCCAATTTCGCTCATCAACTTCTTTGCTTCCTCTCCTTATTTAAATAAAATTAATAATGAATGATTTTAATTCAAATTTTTCTTATTTTTAATTTAACGTTAAATTTAAGAAAAGTTTTCCTTGCAACATTTTGATTGGAGGCTTCGTTTTTGAGATATTTGGGTTTGAATCTTTGGAGAACATCTTGAAATTGCCACTTTCAAAGACCTAAAAATTGAAATCCAAGAAAACTTTTGATTCCTCAACTACCTAAAATTAGTTTTTTTCTATCTTTAAGTTTATAAACCGCCATTTTTGCTGAGAAATGAGGATTTTTTATGAAAAAACTAATTGGGCTCGGGAAAGTTGGAATTTTGCAGAAATAACTTTTTTCTTTAGATATATCCGTAAAATCAAAAAATTACAATAATTTGAGAATTTACAAACAAGACTGAAATTTCCTAATTTTCAATTTTAAAAATTTTACGATTCATAATTTGCAAAATACCGAAGCTTTTCCCCAAATGTTCAAAAATGGAATAACTCTACATAGAATATTTAGTTTAAAAAATTGTAGAATTCCAAGTTTTTAGGACACCTCAGCTTCTAGATCTTCAAATTCACAAAATTTTAATATTTTCAATTTTCAAGACTCTTGAATTTGTAGTGTCTGAAATTCTGAAATTTCTAATATCAGGACTTTGGAAATTCTAGGATCATTTCAATATTTGTTGAGTTTATTTACGGACATTCAGAATTTTCCTTAGAATTTTTGCTTTTCACTCCCTGGAAAGATTTGATTCACTTTGAAAACTTTCCAGTCAATTTCATCATTCTCTCAATTCATTTGCGAAGTTTCAAAATTTTATGTGAACTCTTTTCCACTCGCTTTTCCACCTCCTCTGATACCACCCCCTTGGATGATTGAGTTTTTTGGATACTTTACCGTATAATATCTATAAGTTTGCAGTTAATGGTTAAATTTACAAAATTTCAGTCACTTTTTTATGGATTCTGAACCATCTGCTACCTTGAATCTCCTTCAACCAAATCACAGATAATGAATAATTTTCAGATTCACTCAGACATTAACAATTAATAAAAACACCCGGCATGCGGTGCAAAATACAGGTGATGAATCGACGCGACAGCGCACAAATACACTATTATCCTCGGGTTCCACCAAACTTTTATCAACGCGATAACTTTATCACTCTGATAGTAACTAAGCAACCGGCCATCCTATTGGCTGGTGCATAGCAACTATCAGCGTGATAGATTTAATCTGCTCTTAAAATTTTGCTGGAACCCGATGTCAAATCGTTCAAAAAATATCTTTTTCAAAAATTTCTGACGAAACTTGAAACACCCTGTATGTCAGTAACCAAAGAACAAATTTTATTCTGCTTACCAGTCTGGACTCACCTCGACTTCCTCGATTCACCATTAGGCTATGTCAGATATATACAAACCAATCCACAGAACATGCATCAATTTCACATCAAAATTAACAAAACCTGATTAATAAAACCCGATAAATTAAACCTGAAATAAAACTTTATTGATCAATAGGTTGTACATGTACAGGCTATGTGGCGTACTTCTTGATCTCGTGCAACAATATTTTGAAAACAAAACCACAGACATGCAATACTTTTACATTAAAATTAACAAAACTTGATGAATAAAACTCGATAAATGAAACTAAAATAAATCTTCAGTGATCAATCGTCCGTACGGGCTGCGTGGCGTACCCCTTGATCTCGTGCAAGTTACAACCGTTGAACTGCACCACGATGTCGCCCTTGATCCGTTCCTTGTACGCCGCCTTGGCCCTGAACGTCGAATCCTGCTTGCTCAATCCCGTTCTGTGCATGTCCTGAAACTTGGCGTCCTTGAACTTGAGCCGACAGTGACCGTTCGGCAGCCTTTCCGCCTCACCCTCTTCCGTTTCCGTCTCGCCAACGTACTTTTCAGCTTCGATCTCTGCCTGGTTGATTTCGATCTGGGGCTGAGCCTGCGCCTCTTCGATTTTCTTGCGGTACGCCCCCATGCGCTCGGCTGTGTCCATTTGGATCAGCTGCGTGTTAAGCTCGAACAGCTCGTTCTTGACCAAATCGTCCAGGTTGGATTCTTCGATTGATTCCTCGTCGCTGCTTGTCGTTTTATTTGCCTCCCTCGGCACTTCAGACGAACATGAATCGTCCAAATGTTCATTGAAGTTCGGACTGTTCAACGGCATTTTCTTCGGTTTCTTTCTGGCAACTTCGAAAGCGTTGTTGTTCACTTTTGAATCATCAGAAATTGTGCTACTCATTGAAATTTCTTCTTGCGACAGTTCTTTGTTCTCAATCGATGCTTTGCCTTGCTTCAATTTCCTTCTCTCTCCAAACGTGTCATATTTAGAATCATTCAAATTTGCAGCAAATGTCGAATCATCCAACATCACTTTCTTCTTTTTCTTCTTCCTTGACACTTCAAAAGCGTTGTTATCAACTGAAGAATTCTTAAAAGCCTCATCATCAATCGAAGAATCGTTACGAGATACGCTTTCATTATCAAACGTTGGATTGTCCACAGCCGAAATTTCGGCGAGCTTCTCCTTTTTCTTCCTCTTCTTCCTGACTTCGAATTCGTTGTTGTTTCTCGAATCGTTGGCCGTCGTATCAAACGATGGATTCTCGATGGCTGAAGATTCAAATTTGTTTTTTTTATTTTTCTTTGCTTTGGGCGTTGTTGAATCAATACTAGCATCGGCAATCTGTTGCTTTTTGTGTTTCCTGACCACTACATGGGGGTGTTGTTCTCCTTCCGCTTCATCATCATCATCATCATATCCAGTTTTTTCTTCTACTTTCGCAAAACACGGTTTTTCGTCCAGTTGTATTTCTTCAATCGGTTCGTTTCTCCATTTTTTGACCGTCTGTTTAGGCGTTTCTTGCTTGACTTCCACAGCAACTCCAATTTTGTTTTTCTCCCTCTCCTTCTTTTTCTTCTTTTTCTTCTTTTTCTCTTTTCTGTCAACTTCATAAGGATTCTCTGCGTTTCTGACACCTCCACCGTTTTCAACCGTTCTAGCAACTTCACAATATCCGACTTCGGCTGCTTCTTGATATTCGTTACTACCAAGTGAATAATACGCACACAGCGAATTCTCAAACTTTTTCTTCTTTGTCTTCGTTTTTTGTGCTTTCACTTTATCAACGGATTCTTCAATTTTTTCTTGAGACACATCAGTATTCTTTTTGAATTTCTTCTTCTTGTTCTCGATCAGGTCATCACCTCTGCGTTTCTTCCCATCTACTTCTTCTATTGTTTCCAAACTACTATTCCCTTCACTATTCCTCTTACTTCTTATCTTACATTTCTTCATTTTCTTTTCTTTCCCACCAGCATCTTTTTCACTCACTTCGAACGTGTCATCGTTGGAATCATCAATATTTGCAGCAAATGCCGAATCATCCAACATTACTTTCTTCTCTTTCTTCTTTCTTGAAACTTCATGAGCGTTGTTATTCACTGGAAATATTTCGAAAGCGTTATCATTGATCGAAGAATCGTCACGAGTTACGCTTCCATCATCAAACGTCGGATTGTCCGCAGCTGAGAATTCGGCGAGCTTCTTCTTTTTCTTCCTGACGACTTCCAATTCGTTGTTGTTTCTTGAATCATTGGCCGTCATATCGAACGACGGATTTCTGATGGCTGAAGATTCAAATTTGTTCTTCTTATTGTTCTTTGCTTTGGGTGTTGTTGAATCTTCAATACTAGCATTGTCAAGCTTTTTCTTCTTGTGCTTTCTGACCACCTCATGAGGGTTTTGTACTCCTTCCGCTTCATCATTAACAGTTTCTTCCTCTGCTTCGGCAAAACACGGACCTTCGTTGAGTTGCACTTCTTCAATCGGTTCGTTAGTAAATTTTTTTACCTTCTTCTCAGGCGTTTCTTGGTTCACTTCCACAGCTACATCAGCTTCGGCCTTGTCCTTTTTCTTCTTTTTCTGTTTTCTAACATTTTTATGAAATTTCTCTGCATTTTTGACATCTTCACAATTTTCGACTTCGGCTACTTCTTGATAATCGTTACTTCCAAGCGAATAATCCGCACACAGCAAATTCTCACACCGTTTCTTCTTTTTATTCGTTTTTTGCACCCTCACTTTATTAACGAATCCTTCAATTTCTTCATGAGACACATCAGCATTCTTTCTGTGTTTTTTCTTCTTTTTCGCGATGGGATCATCACCTCTACGTTTCTCCTTATCCACTTCTCCTATCGTTTCCAAACTGCTATTCTCCTCACTATCATTCCTCTTACTACTTATCTTACATTTCTTCATTTTCGTTTTTAACAAGCCATCTCCTCTATTTTCTTGATTATTTCCACGTGATTCTACGTTATTTTCGAAATTATTTTCTTCGTCATTTCTTTGAATTGGATTCAACACGTGTTCCTTCACTTTCACTTCCGTAACAAACGGATCAAAATCCGAATTCGTGACACCGGCTGTTCTCACACCTCGCTCTTCTTCTTTGCTTCCAAAGCCAACTCTGCTGTCTTTCTCGGAACCCAAGCTACCTGTGGCTTCATCTTCGCTATTGCTCTCTTTCTTAACAAACGTGTCAAAAGTCGAATTCGTGACGCCGGCTGTTCCTACACCTTGCCCTTCTTCTTTGCTCGCAAAGCCAACTTTGCTGTCTCTCTCAAAACCCAAGCTATCTGTGGCTCCATCTTCGCTATCGCTCTCTTTCTTAACAAACGTGTCAAAAGCCGAATTCGTGACACCTGCTGTTCCTATACCTTGCTCTTCTTCTTTGCTCGCAAAGCCAACTTTGCTGTCTCCATCGAAACCCAAGCTACCTGTGGCTTCATCTCCGCTATCGCTCTCTTTCTTAACAAATGGGTCAAAAGTCGAATTCGTGACGCCGGCTGTTCCTACACCTTGCCCCTCTTCTTTGCTCGCAAAACCAACTTTGCTGTCTCCATCGAAACCCAAGCTACCTGTGGCTTCATCTTCGCTATCGCGCTCTTTCTTAACAAACGGGTCAAAAGCCGAATTCGTGACACCGGCTGTTCCTACACCTTGTTCTTCTTCTTCTTTGCTTTCAAAGCCAACTCTGCTACCTCCCTCAAAACCCAAGCTATCTGTGGCTCCATCTTCGCTATCGCTCTCTTTCTTAACAAACATGTCAAAAACCGAATTCGTGACATCGGCTGTTTCTACACCTTGCTCTTCTTCTTTGCTTCCAAAGCCAGCTCTGCTGCATCCCCCGAAACCGACGAAACCGAAGCCGCCTCTGGCCTCATCTTCGCTATCGTTCTCTTTCTTTAACACTCCATCACAGACAGTCATGCACCCTTCAGCATTTTTTCCAAACCCTGGCAGTTTCTTTTTGGAATAATCAAACATCGAGCCGCCATTCTTGAAAAGCTTGGATTTTTCTTCCAGAGATTTGCACTTCAATTCGGCTTCTTTGCCGTCTTTCGAGTTTCCAGCAGCCAAGTTTTTGAGAAGGGAATTTGAGCCTTCTTGGTGTTCGGTCCACCGATCGTCTATAAATTTGCAACCGATACCGTTTTGGTCGTTTTTGCAGGCAACACGGACGTGTTCCGTGATGGCATGCAGGTTCGAGCCGAGGCCCTTGCCCTTGCTCCAGCCCATCTTCTCCAGCATTTTCTGGCCGAATTTGTTCTCATCTGTAAATTGAAACGGTCGTTAGTATTTTTTCATTACGAAAAAACTGAACTAAACCAGGCTAAATCACCAACAAAAACTGGTAGGTTTATCCTCACTTTGCTGTTATTTTCTTCAAAACGTTCTAAATAGCACTACTCGTAGGATAGATAATTAGATAGACAGATAGATAAACTGGGCAAAAATTGAAGTGAACCACCCCAAAATTCTGCCTCGGTTGGAATAAAGATATCTGGGAAAAAAATGCCCCGATTTTGGGAATTTTTGTGATGCTTGACAGAGTAGCTTTTTGACTACAATACACCAGCTTAGATCGCTTGATTGTCGACCTCATATACAATATACAAAGTGGCAATGGAAGGAGTGTAAAAAATGACCTAACTGCCATTTCAAGAAAACAAGTCACGGAATATCTCGAAATATATTTGAACATTTGATCGTATTTTGCTTTTCCAGAGAGTTATTAATTTTTTTGCGATTTTTGGACTTTTTTGGTATAGACTCTGCCAGGGCTGTTGCTCATCCTTAAAATTTGACAGGAACGTACATAATAGCTTAATAAAATGTACCATGACCATGAAACAATTTGATTCCACCGGCCCTCAGAAGTGGTGAGGACCTAGACCTCTTGTGGGACCTTGGCAAATCAAGCATGCTGTGACATTGCATCACATGTTATGGCCCAGAACGGTTCAAAATGCATCAATGGCAAATATCCGTTGCATCAGGATTGCCATAATTACCAGTTTGTACTATCATGGGTGAATGTTTTACTGCTCAATTCTCACTCCACACTGAATCACAAAATAAACAATAACTCTGTGAAAAAACAAATTACGATCCAAAGTGCAAAATCGTTTCGAGATATTAATACATATATGCTTTCAAAAAATGTGACCTACAAGATTCTGCCACTTGTTTTTTTTTTAATGGGCTTGCTGAAGTCAAGTCTCTTTTGCACTTCTTTCATTGTCACCCTGTATATCCTACATAAAATCAACAATCAGATGATTGAAGATGGTATCTGATAGTCAAAAAATTGCTCTATCGAATACCACAAAAAACTTCAGAATCGGGCAATTTTTTCTCGAGATATCCCCATTTTTACCGAAGAAAGATTTCGGGGTGGTCCACTTCACTTCTGGTCACTTTGGCCCAGTTTAGATAGATTTCATCTCTCAAGTAAGAGACAGTATTTTTCTACAAAGGTGATTCTGTTTAGTATCGTCAAAATTCGGAATAAGTATACAGGGTGAGTCATTGATATGGGCGAGCTCAATTACACCTACGTCATTAATGATATCAAAACGAACCAAACGGCACTGCAAGCGGGAGGTCAAAGTGCAGTTTGTAAAATTGATTTGCTCTATACAGGGTGCCTCATTTTTGCAGAGCAGTTTTTGAACGAGCTTTTTTGAATGGCACCCCCTGTATATTTTTGCATATTTGGATTTGCCCTTTCTCAAGCATGACAAACTCGTTCAGTTTTTGCAAATCGCTTAATCTGTTCAGATGTTATTATTTTTTTTCCAAAAATAATGCGTTTGTAGGCACTTACCAAATAAATCGCAAGGCACTTGATTTCAGGTTATCAAGTTGGGACTTTGGTCTTTTTTTTTTCTTTTTTTTTGCCCTGCATCAACAGCTAGGTTATTAGCAGGTTTTTGCCGTCGGGGTCGGCAATAGTATAGAGTATCTTTTAGCGGTAATATGTATCGCCTATTTCCGTTTCGGTATCACCTTGCTGTGACACACTGATTTTTGTAAAGTTTGAAGGGCCATAACTTCATTTTCATAAATTGCACTTCTTGTTTTTTATTTTTTATTCGTATCAAGCGTTTCATTTCACATCTTTTTTACCTTATATGTTTTTTCTCAAAAGTTGATAGTTTGGAGAATAATACGGTTTTTCTAAAAACTGGACACAAATTTCATCGATAGCGTGCAATGAAAATCAACTAATTCTGACAACCAATGTCAAAGTGACTTCTATTGTACGTCACTTCTTAATTTAGACAAGAAATTTTGTCATTTCAAACAGTTTTTCCGATTGCAAATGTAGTAGTGAATGTTATTTCTATTGATTTGTTGCACTACCTCAATAAATAATATTGTTTAGTTCCTTGTTCCGATATTATGAGTTTTTTAATTTTTACATAATAATTTCTTGTCAAAATGTGGAAGTGACGTACAATAGAAGTCATATTGACGTTGGTTGTCAGAATTAGTTGATGCAGTTTGGATTTAGGATTAGTTTGATTTTCAAGTTGATTACTTGATCCGGTGCCATGGCCTGCGAGGTCACCTGACTTGACTAACCCGATTTTTTCTTCATGGCTTTTTCTACGATCGGATGTATGAAGCTCAAGTCAATACCAGGGAAAATATGAAAGAAATCCTTCTACTTTCCGTAGAATTCTTTATTTTCAGTTGATAGTTTTTTTTCAAAATTTAAAAGTGAAAAGTGACAATAGAAGTCACTTTGACATTGGTTGTCAAAATTAGTTGATTTTCATTGCACGCTAGTTTTCAGAAAAACCGAATTATTTTCCAAACTATCAACTTTTGAGGAGAAACATAGGAGCTAAAAAAAAGTGAAATAAGACGCTTGATACGAATAAGAAATAAAAAATAGGGAATGCTATTTGAAAAATGAAGTTATGGCCCTTCAAAGTTTACCAAAATCAATGTGTCACAGCAAGGTGATACCGAAACGGAAATAAGCGACATTACCGCATGCCCTATGCCATTGCTTAAACATGAGCAAAGTCTCAACTTGATAACCTAAAAACCAAGTGCCTTACGATTTGTTCAGTAAGTGCCTACAAACGCATTAATTTTTAGAAAAAAATTATTAACTTCTGAACAGTTCAAGCGAATTGCAAAAACTAAACGAATTTGTGATGTCTGAGAAAGAGCAAATCCAAATATGCAAAATATACAGGGAGTTCCATTTAAAAAAGCTCGTTTAAAAACTGCTCTGCAAAAATGGGACACCCTGTATAGAGCAAAATAATTTTACAAAACTGCACTTTAACCTCCCGTTTGCAGTGCCGTTTGGTTCATTTCGATATTGGCGTCGATTAATGGCGTAGGTGTATTTGAGTTCGCCCATATCAATGACTCACCCTGTATAAGAGTTTTCCAATGAGTACCTACCTATGTCAGAGCTTTCAAAATTGACTACGACAAGACGTCAGCTCAAAAGAGAATTACGGGGTCGAGAATATTAAAGTGGACACTCAAGAGAATTTTGGGAAACAGAGAAGTGGTGTTGAAAAATTTGAGAATATTCATTTCAGAAAGAGAATGTGATTCTCTTCAACTTGATGTATTGTAGGGTAGGTAGTGTCATTTGAAATTTTGAAGTTAGGATGGGTGGAGGTTTTTCCAAATAGTTTATTTTTCTTCAATAGATTTTATCATTTGAACCTGAGCGAGTTTTTGGGGTGGAGCACTCCAATCTTTGATCTGTTTACTTCCAGTTTTTTCAAACTACTATTCTGTTTACTATTCTTCCTCTCACTTCCTATCTTACATTTCTTCATTTTCTTTTCTTTTCCACCAGCATCTTCTGTATTTCCCTGATTATTTACACGTGATTCTACGTTATTTTCAACATAATGTTCTTCATAATTTTCTTGAATTGGATTCAGCACGTGTTTCTTCATTTCCATTTTCGTAACAAACGGATCAAGAGCCGAATGCGTGACATCGGCTGGTTCTACACTTCCAAAGCCAGCTCTTCGACCTCCCTCGAAACCCACAAAACCGAAGCCATCCCTGACTTCATCTTGGCTGTCCCTCTTTTGCTTGACAAACGGATCAAAACGGAGCGTCCATTTTTTCTTGCGTCTCCGTTCAGCTAGCATTGCTATATTTGCATTTTTATCTTCAACTTGGGCCAAACTGCAAGTAAAATTGTATTTCCAACGTTTTCCACCGTTTCAACTCTTAACCGTTCCAACTTTAACCGTAAAACAGGTTAAATGACACTAGGTGCTTTCTTTTTACCACCCAAACTAAGTACTCTGACTTTCGCTCCTGTGATTTCTCGCTTTTTCTGTTTTCTCCTTCTAACTTGAGTCAGATAAGTGAGTTTTGTGGAAAAAGGAAAGCGCCTACTATTTACCGTTCACACGTGCATCTATCACATTCACAGTCGTCCATGGTTGCACCTCCAATACCTCCATGCAGTCGTCCGTCGCGTCGTAGAGAAATTGCGTCACTATAGGAATCTGCCGCATCGGCTTGGGAGCTTCCCGTCGATCTGCCCAGATGGCGTACGGCTGATAGCCATGGGCGTGCGGATTTACATTTTTTAAGGGTAGTTTTGGAATTTGAGCAATGGAAAAATGGTCACGTTGATGATAAAATCAAGAATACGAATTCATTGACGTATGCTATAAAATAATAACTACAGGTATTCAATTTTTGTCATTATTGAGAACCAAACTTGGGATTTCAAATTAAAAAAAAATGAAACAAAACTGACCCTCTGTTATACAGGTTGTTTCCAAAACGGTGGAATAAACTTCAGAAGCTGATTACCAATTGAAAATGGACTGAGAAGAATATAGCTTCGATGTCCTAAAATGCTCCGTTGAAAAGCTACAGGGTGTTTGAGTTGAATTTTTGAAATCGTTTTTTTTTTTGGCATAACTTTTGAGCCGTTCGACCGATTTCCTTCAAATTTGAAAGTCTACTGAAATAAGTCTCTGTCGAACAATAGTAACGTGTTTCACAAAAAAATCAGGGGTGTAGATAATGGAGGATGTCTTAATTTTTACTCCCCCAATTATTTTCTCTAATTCTTCTACGTAGAATTCATTTATTATAGTAAACATCGAGGTGAAAATTGTGAAGATAACTTTATAAAATATAGAAAATTTCAGTTAATCCTACGTCAGAATGAAGCATGGTGCCAAGAATTAAAGCAGCATTGCCACGTTGAACTGCTACAGTCTGTTCAGCGATAGAACGGACTTTTTTTGAATTTCAGTGATGTAACCTATAGCAAATGAAAGCACCAAAGACTGTAACAACATGGGCGCGTCTGTAACTAATATTAGTTTTGTTCGGTTGGTAGTCTTACCCGGGCAAATTATTTCTACGCCAAGCCAATGGCATTACATTCAGCGAGTTTGACACTTACGTACGATTTCTAACCTCCATTTCTCTATGATGTTTGTTATTTTTAGTCGGCTCGGCTGTTGTGAGGGTTGTGTGATAAAATCAGCTTCATTCGAAAGAATTATTTTCTTATTCATTGAAATTGGTATTAAACTGTGGTCATTTGGAATTACCATAGCACTTAGCTGTGATCAGCGAAAATAAGCACCTCTTTCTAACTGAAATTTCAAATTTCGCGGGTAACGCTCGGGACTACTTTTCAAGCGGAGGACTCTGGTGGTCCTTTCTATGAGTGTATAGAGTATAGGCTTATTCTTTGTGTCAAGTATGTGGTTGATTTAGATTCATTTCTGACTCCTCTGATCTTCATGCCAATTTCGCTCATCAACTTCTTTGCTTCCTCTCCTTATTTAAATAAAATTAATAATGAATGATTTTAATTCAAATTTTTCTTATTTTTAATTTAACGTTAAATTTAAGAAAAGTTTTCCTTGCAACATTTTGATTGGAGGCTTCGTTTTTGAGATATTTGGGTTTGAATCTTTGGAGAACATCTTGAAATTGCCACTTTCAAAGACCTAAAAATTGAAATCCAAGAAAACTTTTGATTCCTCAACTACCTAAAATTAGTTTTTTTCTATCTTTAAGTTTATAAACCGCCATTTTTGCTGAGAAATGAGGATTTTTTATGAAAAAACTAATTGGGCTCGGGAAAGTTGGAATTTTGCAGAAATAACTTTTTTCTTTAGATATATCCGTAAAATCAAAAAATTACAATAATTTGAGAATTTACAAACAAGACTGAAATTTCCTAATTTTCAATTTTAAAAATTTTACGATTCATAATTTGCAAAATACCGAAGCTTTTCCCCAAATGTTCAAAAATGGAATAACTCTACATAGAATATTTAGTTTAAAAAATTGTAGAATTCCAAGTTTTTAGGACACCTCAGCTTCTAGATCTTCAAATTCACAAAATTTTAATATTTTCAATTTTCAAGACTCTTGAATTTGTAGTGTCTGAAATTCTGAAATTTCTAATATCAGGACTTTGGAAATTCTAGGATCATTTCAATATTTGTTGAGTTTATTTACGGACATTCAGAATTTTCCTTAGAATTTTTGCTTTTCACTCCCTGGAAAGATTTGATTCACTTTGAAAACTTTCCAGTCAATTTCATCATTCTCTCAATTCATTTGCGAAGTTTCAAAATTTTATGTGAACTCTTTTCCACTCGCTTTTCCACCTCCTCTGATACCACCCCCTTGGATGATTGAGTTTTTTGGATACTTTACCGTATAATATCTATAAGTTTGCAGTTAATGGTTAAATTTACAAAATTTCAGTCACTTTTTTATGGATTCTGAACCATCTGCTACCTTGAATCTCCTTCAACCAAATCACAGATAATGAATAATTTTCAGATTCACTCAGACATTAACAATTAATAAAAACACCCGGCATGCGGTGCAAAATACAGGTGATGAATCGACGCGACAGCGCACAAATACACTATTATCCTCGGGTTCCACCAAACTTTTATCAACGCGATAACTTTATCACTCTGATAGTAACTAAGCAACCGGCCATCCTATTGGCTGGTGCATAGCAACTATCAGCGTGATAGATTTAATCTGCTCTTAAAATTTTGCTGGAACCCGATGTCAAATCGTTCAAAAAATATCTTTTTCAAAAATTTCTGACGAAACTTGAAACACCCTGTATGTCAGTAACCAAAGAACAAATTTTATTCTGCTTACCAGTCTGGACTCACCTCGACTTCCTCGATTCACCATTAGGCTATGTCAGATATATACAAACCAATCCACAGAACATGCATCAATTTCACATCAAAATTAACAAAACCTGATTAATAAAACCCGATAAATTAAACCTGAAATAAAACTTTATTGATCAATAGGTTGTACATGTACAGGCTATGTGGCGTACTTCTTGATCTCGTGCAACAATATTTTGAAAACAAAACCACAGACATGCAATACTTTTACATTAAAATTAACAAAACTTGATGAATAAAACTCGATAAATGAAACTAAAATAAATCTTCAGTGATCAATCGTCCGTACGGGCTGCGTGGCGTACCCCTTGATCTCGTGCAAGTTACAACCGTTGAACTGCACCACGATGTCGCCCTTGATCCGTTCCTTGTACGCCGCCTTGGCCCTGAACGTCGAATCCTGCTTGCTCAATCCCGTTCTGTGCATGTCCTGAAACTTGGCGTCCTTGAACTTGAGCCGACAGTGACCGTTCGGCAGCCTTTCCGCCTCACCCTCTTCCGTTTCCGTCTCGCCAACGTACTTTTCAGCTTCGATCTCTGCCTGGTTGATTTCGATCTGGGGCTGAGCCTGCGCCTCTTCGATTTTCTTGCGGTACGCCCCCATGCGCTCGGCTGTGTCCATTTGGATCAGCTGCGTGTTAAGCTCGAACAGCTCGTTCTTGACCAAATCGTCCAGGTTGGATTCTTCGATTGATTCCTCGTCGCTGCTTGTCGTTTTATTTGCCTCCCTCGGCACTTCAGACGAACATGAATCGTCCAAATGTTCATTGAAGTTCGGACTGTTCAACGGCACTTTCTTCGGTTTCTTTCTGGCAACTTCGAAAGCGTTGTTGTTCACTTTTGAATCATCAGAAATTGTGCTACTCATTGAAATTTCTTCTTGCGACAGTTCTTTGTTCTCAATCGATGCTTTGCCTTGCTTCAATTTCCTTCTCTCTCCAAACGTGTCATATTTAGAATCATTCAAATTTGCAGCAAATGTCGAATCATCCAACATCACTTTCTTCTTTTTCTTCTTCCTTGACACTTCAAAAGCGTTGTTATCAACTGAAGAATTCTTAAAAGCCTCATCATCAATCGAAGAATCGTTACGAGATACGCTTTCATTATCAAACGTTGGATTGTCCACAGCCGAAATTTCGGCGAGCTTCTCCTTTTTCTTCCTCTTCTTCCTGACTTCGAATTCGTTGTTGTTTCTCGAATCGTTGGCCGTCGTATCAAACGATGGATTCTCGATGGCTGAAGATTCAAATTTGTTTTTTTTATTTTTCTTTGCTTTGGGCGTTGTTGAATCAATACTAGCATCGGCAATCTGTTGCTTTTTGTGTTTCCTGACCACTACATGGGGGTGTTGTTCTCCTTCCGCTTCATCATCATCATCATCATATCCAGTTTTTTCTTCTACTTTCGCAAAACACGGTTTTTCGTCCAGTTGTATTTCTTCAATCGGTTCGTTTCTCCATTTTTTGACCGTCTGTTTAGGCGTTTCTTGCTTGACTTCCACAGCAACTCCAATTTTGTTTTTCTCCCTCTCCTTCTTTTTCTTCTTTTTCTTCTTTTTCTCTTTTCTGTCAACTTCATAAGGATTCTCTGCGTTTCTGACACCTCCACCGTTTTCAACCGTTCTAGCAACTTCACAATATCCGACTTCGGCTGCTTCTTGATATTCGTTACTACCAAGTGAATAATACGCACACAGCGAATTCTCAAACTTTTTCTTCTTTGTCTTCGTTTTTTGTGCTTTCACTTTATCAACGGATTCTTCAATTTTTTCTTGAGACACATCAGTATTCTTTTTGAATTTCTTCTTCTTGTTCTCGATCAGGTCATCACCTCTGCGTTTCGTCCTATCTACTTCTTCTACTGTTTTCAAGCCACTGTTCCCTTCACTATTCTTCCTTATTCTTAACTCACATTCCTTCATCTTCTTCTCTTCTTCACTCACTTCGAACGTGTCATCGTTAGAATCATCAAAATTTGCAGCAAATGCCGAATCATCCAACTGCGCTTTCTTCTTTTTCTTCTTCCTCAAAACTTCATGAGCGTAGTTATTAACTGAACAAATTTCGAAAGCGATATCAATAATCAAAGAATCGTCACGAGATACGCTTTCATCATCAAACGTCGGATTGTCCACAGCCGAAATGTCGGCGAGCTTCTTCTTTTTCTTCATCTTCTCCTTGACCTCGAATTGGTTGTTGTTTCTCGAATCGTTGGCTGTCGTATCAAACGACGGATTCTCGAAAACTGAAGATTCAAGTTTGTTCTTTCTATATTTCATTGCTTTGGGCGTTATTGAATCAATACTAACATCGGCAGTCTTTTGCTTCTTGTGTTTCCTGACCACTTCATAAGGATTTTGTACACTTTTCGCTTCATCATTACTATATCCAGTTTCTTCTTCTGCTTCAGCAAAACACAGATTTTTGCTAAGTTGTAGGTACTTCTTCAATCGGTTCATTTTGACATTTTTGCATCATCTTCTTGGGCGTTTGTTGCTTGACTTCCACAGCTACTCCAACTTTGGTCTTGTTATTTTTCTTATCTTTCTCTTTTCTAACATTTTCATGAAAACTCTCTGCTATCCTGACATCTTCACTGTTTCCAACTCTGGCTACTTCTTGATATTTGTTACTGCTAAGTGAATAATCCGCACACAGCGAATTCTCAAACTTTTTCTTCTTTTTCTTCGTTTTTTGCACTTTCGATTCATCAACGGGTTCTTCAATTTCTTCTTGAGACACATTAGCAATCTTCTTAAATTTCTTCTTCTTGTTCTCCATCAAATCATTACCTCTACTTTCTTTCCAATCTACGTCTTCTATTGTTTCCAAACTACTATTCCCTTCACCATTATTTCTCTTACTTCTCATCTTACTTTTCTTCATTTTCTTTTCTATTCCACCAGCATCTTCTGTATTTCTCCGATTATTTACACGTGATTCTACGTTATTTCCAGCATTTTTTTCTGCACAATGTTCTTCATCATTTTTTTGAATCGGATTCAGCACGTCGTTTCTCTTTACTTCCGCTTCCATAACAAACTGATCAAAAGCCGAATTAGTGACACAGGCTGTTTCTGCACCTCGCTCTTTTTCTTTGCTTCCAAAGCCAGCTCTGCTGCCTCCCTCGAAACCCACAAAACCGAAGCCACCCTTGGCTTCATCTTCGCTGTTACTTTTTTTCTTAACAAACGGATCAAAACGGAGCGTCCATCTCTTCCTGCGTCTCTGTTCAGCCAGCATCGCCATTTTCGCTTTTTGATGTTCAGCTTAGTCCAAACTGCAAGTAAAATTGTATTTCCAACGTTTTCCACCGTTTCAACTCTTGTAAAACGGGTTAAATGACAATAGGTGCTTTTTACCACCTAAGTTGAGTATTCTGACCTGAGTTGCTAGTGGTCTTTGGTCTCTCACTTTTGCTCATGTGATTTCTCGCTTTTTCTCTCTCTAACTTGGGTCAGATAAGTGAGTTTTGTGGTAAAAGGAAAGCGCCTACTACCGATTATCAAAAACTTTCCTCTTCTGGGCAGGCTGTGGCCTGGCCAAAATCAGCCTCGTTTGCCTGCCAATGACCAGACCACAGCCTGCCTAGAGGAGGAAAGTTTTTGATCATACTGTATTTACCGTTCACACGTGCATCTATCACATTCACAGTCGTCCATGGTTGCACCTCCATGCAGTCGTCGTAGAGAAATCGCATTACTACAGGAATCTGCCGCATCGGCTTGGGAGCTTGCCGTCATTCTGTCCAGATGGCGTGCGGCTGAAAGCCATAGGCGTGCGGATTTACATTTTTTAAGGGGAATTTTGGAATTTGAGCAGTGGTCACGTTGATGATAAAATCAAGAATAGGAATTTATTGACGTAGGTATGCTATGAAATAATCACTGAATGTATTCAATTTTTGTCATTATTGAGAACCAAACTTGAAATTTCAAATTAAAAAAAAAGAAACAAAACTGACCCTCTGTTATATAGGTGGTTTCCAAAACGGTGATACAAACTTCAGGAGCTGATTACCCATCGAAAATGGACTAAGGAAAGTATATCTTCGATGTCCTAAAATGCTCTGTTGAAAAGTTACAGGGTGTTCAACTGGAATTTTTTAAAAAGTTTTTTTTTTGACGTAACTACTGAAGCGTACAACCGATTTTGTTCAAATTTGGGAGTTTACTGAAACAAGCTTCTATCGAACAATAATAATGTGTTCCACAAAAAATCAGGGGCGTAGATAATGGGGGCTGTCTCAATTTTTACCCCTTGATTATTTTTTCAAATTATTCTTATTTTTGAATTTTACGTTTAATTTGAATCTACTGTGGCGTTTTTCTTGAGGAAACAGGACGAAATTGAACTATTTTTTATTATACTCGTATAATGCAACGTTTCGCCCTAATTTGAGGCTTCATCAGGCTAAAAATGAACATACAGATTAACAATCACAAACAAGATGTGGAAGGGCTGTTTTGTATTAATTGTTTTTCAATTGTTATATGTTGGAAGGGATATTGTGTGAGGAGAGAGAGCGAAAAACTCGTATCTTATCTTGCTTTTTATAATAAAAACGACCGCACGGCTAGTACACCTCGGCTAAATTATGTACATTGGTTTTCTCGTCTCTATTTCCATATTATGCCTTTGAATTTGCAATTTTGTATTTTGGTAAGCCCTTCCACATCTTGTTTGTGATTGTTAATCTGTATGTTCATTTTTAGCCTGATGAAGCCCTGAATTAGGGCGAAACGTTGAATTATACAACTGTAATAAAAAAAATAGTTTAATTTCGTCCTGTTTCCTCAAGAAAAGCGCCACAGTAGACTTAAAGAAGGACAAGGAAACCGATCAAAATTTAATTTGAACAAAAAGTTACTCTCGCATCATTTTGATTGAAGGCTTCGTTTTTGAGATATTTGGGTTTGAACTTTGAATCCTTAGAAAACATTTTGAAATTGCCACTTTCAAAGACCTAAAAATTGAAATTCAAGATAACTCATGATTTTTCAACTGAAATGAATTTTCTTTGATCTTTAAGTTTATGAACCGCCATTTTTGCTGAAAAATGAGAATTTTCAAGAAGAAGACTATTTGGGCTCTGAAAAGTGGGAATTTTGCAGAAATAACTTTCTTCTAATTTGTATATAATTTCAAAAAAAAAATTCAAGACTGAAATTTGATGGTTTTCAATATTAAAAATTTTAGAATCCATAAATTGCAAATTACCGAAGCTTTTCCCCAAATGTTCAAAGATGGAATAACTCTACATAGAATATTTAGTTTCAAAAATTGTAGAATTCCAAGTTTTTAGAACCTTACAGCTTCTAGATTTTCAAATTCACAAAATTTAGATATTTTCAATCTTCAAGACTTTTAAATTTGTAATTTCTGAAATTCTAAGATTTCTAATAACAGGACTTTTGAAATTCTAGCATCATTTCAATATTTGTTGAGTTTATTTACGGAAATTCAGAATTTTCGTTAGATTTTTTTGCTTTTCACTCCCTGGAAAGATTTGATTTAGGTACTTTGGAAACTTTCCAATTAATTTCATCATTTTCTACCACCCCCTTGGATGATTAAGTTTTTTGAATACTTTACCGTATAATATCGTCAGGTTGGCAGTTAATGGTTGAATTTACAGAAATTTTGTCACTTTTTATGGATTGTGAACCATCTGCTACTTCCAATTTCCTCCAGCCAAATCACAGATAATGAATAATTGTCAGATTCACTCAGACATTAACGAATGATAAAAACACACAGAATGCGGTGCAAAATCACCACGATTATTATGCCAAATCGTTTAAAAAATATCGTTTTCAAAAATTTCTGACAAAACTTGTATGTCAGTAACCAAAGAACAAATTTTATTCTGCTTATCAGTCTGGACTCACCTCGACTTCCTCGATTCACCATTAAGCTATGTCAGATAATAGCCCAGGCATTTTAGATCAAAATTGACCAAAACCTGGAAAAAAATAACGTAAGTCTGAAAATTGGTAGAACGCTTCCACTTCAACCCCTCAACCACATACTGAAAGTCTTGAAAAATCCTATGTCCGCTTCATCGGTTTTTGGCGGCAAAAAGGTGTAAGTGACAATAATTTAGAAACTATCTATTAGAATACGCGATGAAGCTTCGATACAGCTGAAAATTGCTGAAAATGGTCTCCTTGACCAGTTGAACAACATATTGAAAGTCCTGAAAAATCCTATATCCGCTCCATTGTTTTTCAACGGCAAAAAGGTATAAGTGACATTGCTTTGCAAACTAATCACTAAATCAGGCGTTGAAGTTTCAGTACAGCTGAGAATTGCTGAAAATTGTCTCCTTGGCCAGTTGAACAATATATTGAAAGTCCTAAGAAATCCTATGTCCGCTTCATACTTTTTTTTTTCAGCGGCAAAAAGGTATAAGTGACATTGTTTTTGAAAACTATTCAATTAAACACGCGATCAAGTTTTAATACAGCTGAAAATTGCCGAAAATGGTCTTCTCGGTCAGCTTGACAACATATTAAAAGTCCTAGAAATTGCTATGTCCACTTCATCGGTTTTTGGCAGCAAAAAGGTTCAAGTCACATTATTTTGGAAACTATTTATTGAAACATGAGATGAAGTTTCGGCACAGCTAAAAGTTGCTGAAAAATAGTGTCCTTTGTTAGTTGAATAACATACTGAAAGTCCTGAGAACTCCCATGCCCGCTTCAGATTTTTGGCGGCAAAAATGTATAAGTGACATTATATTGTGAACTATTTTTTTGAAATGCGGGTTAAAGTTTTAGTACAGCTGAAAATTGCCAAAAATGGTCTCCTTTGTTAGTTGACTGTACTTGTCCGAGTAGACTATTTTCAGCAATTTTCAACTGTATTGCGGCTTCAACACATATTTTGAACAATAGTTTCAAGAAATGATTTTATACCTTTTTGCCGCCAAAAGACGATAAAGCAAACATAGGTTTTCTTGGGACTTTCAGTATGTTGTTCACATGATTGCGGGAACCAGTTTCAGCAATTTCCAGATGAATTGGAACTTCAACGCCTGTTTCAATAAATAGGAAAGTTTCCAAAACAATGTCTCTTATACCTTTTTTCCGCCAAAAACCAATGAAGCGAACAGGGATTTTCTTAGTATTTTTAGTGTGTTGTTCAACTGACCAAGGAGACCAGTCTCAGCAATTTTTAGCTGTATCGAAACTTCAACCCGTATTTTAATGAATACTAACAAAAGAAAATTTCACTTATACATTTCTGCCGCCAGAAACAAATGAAACGGAGAGAAGATTTCTGAGGACTTTCAATATGTTGCTCAACTAATCAAGGAGACCATTTTCAGCAATTTTCAGCTGTATCGAAACTTGACCGCCTGTTTGATTGAACAGTTTCCAAAACAATGTCACTTATACCTTTCTGCCGCAAAAAAAAAAAATGAAACGGACATAGGACTTTTGAGGACTTCTAGTATGCTGTTCAACTGACAAAGGGGACCAGTTTTAGCAATTTTCAGCTGTACTGAAATTCCAACTCGTATTTTAATAAATGGTTCCCGAAATAATGTCATTTGAACCTTTTTGCCGCCAAAAACCAATGAAGCGGAGAGAGGATTTTTTAGGACTTCCAATATGTTGTTCAATTGACCGAGAAGATCATTTTTGGTAGTTTTCAGATGAATTTAAACTTCAACGCGTATTTCAATGAATAGTTTCTAAAATACTGTCACTTACACCTTTTTACCGCCAAAAACCGATCAAGCGGACATAGGATTTTTTGGAACTTCCAGTATTAGACTAGGACACTTTCCAGTTTTTTCTGGGCCTAGAAGCAAATCATATAACATTTTGGCAACAAGCGGATTTTCACTAAATGGACCCAGCTGAATCCAAAAATCCATGTTGCCACCCCGAAATTTGAACCGTTAGGCCCCCAGGGCCCCATTTTCGACATTTCTGGGGCATTTTGGTTTTCTCCGTTTTTTTCAGTTCAACAGGTCATATCTCGAAGACCATAACAGATAAAATAAAAATTCTTCCACTGTTGCCTTGCCTTATGATTACTGAAAGCCTCCTATGCACTTTCCGTTCTTAATTTCTGATAATTACATCTACAGATCATCAAGATCAGAAGAGATGCAAAAACACAACACAAAATCTTCGACCTATGGGGAGCTATGTGAAATGTTGAAAATAAGTCCATATATATGCGAGACCATATGTAGAGAAAGCTTCGAAAAAGTTTTTGGCAAAGTTACGTTACAACAGGCCTTTTGGTTCAGCAGTTATGATTTTTTGAAAATCGATGTAGGGAAAGTGCGCGCTGTTGTGGGGGAGTGTCGGTCATTCGACCGAATAGGCTGACATCGGCCCGCAGTACAGCGGCGAGGCTAGCAGTTCGTTCTCTTACTCTCAAAATTTGCTCTGTATGGACATTAATGATCATTTCACTATGTTTGATTATGAATATGACTAGGTACCTACCTATATGTATGCGAATCAAATCACAAAGATCCATGGCCCATAATCTATCGCTGGTTTAGGTACTCTCATGACCGGGCCAGGCTGAATGGCACATCGCACTATTTTGAGCAATAAGCAGTCTTCGGGTAGGTAGTTTTATTGATATTATTGCGGCATCTACAAGAACGGTTGATTCAGCCGGTTTTACATCTTCAAGACAAGATGTTGATCTATACTTTCGGTTAGGGGTCTAGCGTCGTCAATAAGGATCAAGTTCCGTGCTCCGTTTTTTTTTCCAGCCACAGTTTTCAGGAAGTAGTAAGACTGAGTCGCAGATATTCGCGTTGTACCACACTGCTGCGTGCCAGTGACTCCGCTGGATATGAAGTCGGGCTGCATAACTTGTTAGGATAGAGCTTCAGGCTTTTTGACTGTCCCAGAAAGGACATGCCTGGCGATATCAGTCCTTATTTCAACTGAATCTTTTACCTAAAAAAGATTTCTAGTCAGTAATTTGGAAGACCTTTTGAATTTAGTTTTACTTTATAAAATTTTGTGATTCATCTCTATGCCTCAGAGATGTCATCTTCCGTTAGTGGCATAGCCCCCAAGTTCGAAAATAACGTCCGAGATACTTAGCAAATATTTTAAGGGCACTTGTCTCCGTGATTGTCGTAATAAATGATGTCACATCACATCTCGTGAATGCGTGCGAAGCAAGTATATATACTTTGTTTTTCTTCCAGCGATAAAGTTTTCCGGTGATTTCTGCCAAAGATATTGGATCAAGTAACAGGCTCATGTTGGAAGCACACCGACAAGAACTAGAGCAAGTGAAGAGCTTAGTTGAAGATCGTCTTTCACAGATATCGGATAACTAAACTCAAAAGCCCAACAGTAGCCACCACCAACCTTTGCAAAAGAATCATACATTCATCCTCGGCGACTGACGAAAAGTTGTTGCTTTGAAAAATACCAGCAAAATAGTTCAGCAAGGCCATAGAAATATCTCACAGCGGCGCTTCGGATGGCATACAAAGCAGGCAGAGAAATTTATCTATCGCAGATTTCAAAACATGAGCCTGTTACCTGTGCCAATATCTTTGGCAGGAATGACCGGAAAACTTTATCGCTGGAAGAAAAACAAAGTAGGTATATCTACTTGCTTCGCACGCACTCACGAGGTGTGATGTGACATCATTTATTACGGCAATAATTACGGAGACAGCAGCCCTAGAGATATTTGCAAAGTACCAAGTACCTATCACGCACGTTACTTTCGAACTTGGGGGCTATGCCACTAACGAAAGATGACATCTTTGATGCAGAGAGATTCCTCACAAAGCATTATAAAGTGAAACTAAATTCAAAAGGTCCTCTAAATTACTGACTGGAAATCTTTTTGTGGGTAAAAGATTCAGTTGAAATAAGGACTGATATCGCCAGGCATGTCCTTTCTGGGACAGTCGAAAAGCCTGAAGCTCTATCCCAACAAGTTATGCAGCCCGACTTCATATCCAGTGAAGTCACTGGCCGGCAGCAGTGTGGTACAACGCGAATATCTGCGACTCAGTCTTACTCTTCCTGAAAACTGTGGCTGGAAAAAAAAACGGAGCACGGAACTTGATCCTTATTGACGACGCTAGACCCCTTACCAAAAGTATAGATCAACATCTTGTCTTGTGGATGTAAAACCGGCTGAATCAACCGTTCTTGTAGATGCCGCAATAATTTCAATAAAACTACCTACCCGAAGACCGCTTATTGCTCAAAATAGTGCGATGTGCCATTCAGCCCGGCCCGGTCATGAGAGTACCTAAACCAGCGATAGATTATGGGCCATGGATCTTTGTGCTTTGGTTCGCATACATATAAGTAGGTACATAGTCATATTCGTAATCAAACATAGTGAAATGATCATTAATATCCATACAGAGCAAATTTTTAGAGTAAGAGAACGAACTGCTAGCCTCGCCGCTGTACTGCGGGCCGATGTCAGCTTATTCGGTCAAATGACCGACACTCCCCCACAACAGCGCGCACTTTCCCTACATCGATTTTCAAAAAATCATAACTGCTGAACCAAAAAGCCTGTTGTAACGTAACTTTGCCAAAAACTTATTCGAAGCTTTCTCTACATATGGTCTCGCATATATATGGACTTATTTTCAACATTTCACATAGCTCCCCATAGGTCGAAGATTTTGTGTTGTGTTTTTGCATCTCTTCTGATCTTGATGATCTGTAGATGTGATTGTCAAAAATTAAGAACGGAAAGTGCGAAGGAGGCTTTCAGTAATCATAAGGCAAGGCAACAGTGGAAGAATTTTTATTTTATCTGTTACGGTCTCCGAGATATAACCTGTTGAACTGAAAAAACCGGAGAAAACCAAAATGCCCCGAAATGTCGAAAATGGGGCCCTGGGGGCCTAACGGTCCAAATTTCGGGGTGGCAACATAGATTTTCAGATTCAGCAGGGTCCATTTGGTGAAAAACCGCTTGTTGCCAAAATGTTATATGATTTGCTTCTAGGACCTGTTTCTAGACGCCTTTTGAGAAAACTGGCCTAGACTATATGTGGTTAAGGGGTTAAACACCAATTTTCAGACTGACGTTATTTTTTTCCAGGTCAAAACCTAAAATGCCTGGGCTATAAGGCGGGTCTCCCACTAAAGCAATCAGCAACCAGCAACTTGCAACCGGCAATAAGCAAGGCCCCGCTTTTAAAAGCGAAGGTCTCGGGTTCAAATCCGCACTGGGCCAGATGGACTTTTTCACGCGTTTCCTAGTACTGGGGCATCTACTATCGTGCGGTGATGCCCCGGGAAAAGCTATGAAACGAGAGAGCCATCGAAATAAAACCACACTGATTGATCCCCACTGTTCCAAAAGTGTCTTCGTTGCTATCGTCAATACTGTTATCGTTACTGAAAAACCCACACAGAAAAACCTGCTGATAACCTAGTGTAGTTGATGCAGGGCCAAAAAAAAAAAAATATATTATTTTGATTAGCTCTCACACTGAAGCAACAGCAAGTTGGTTCCGTACGAGTATCATATGATCTTTGACTCACCTAGTGACTGTGAGTGACGATTCTTTTGAAGAAATAAAGATAATGTGGTGGCTTTAGAGAAGAAGGAGGCAAATTAGAAGACACTGGATTGATTCTGCTTGCGCAGAGCTGATGGTCCATGGGGCCAATGTTTGTGTCAAGAAACTGAAGTGGTATGGTATGATACTTGAAATTACTTCATCACCCTGACACCCTGCTCGTATTGCTCAACTACTGCCGCGATAGATTGGCTTGCAATATGCAGGAATATTGCCGGCAATAAAATCTGCAGCAACAGGCAATAATTTCTTGAAAGCGATATCGTATTGCTTCAGTGTGAGACCCTCCATTTGATTTCATAATAATGCCTTTACCAATAATATTGCCGGTTGCTACTGTTACTAGTTGCTGCGTTGCTGGTTGCTGATTGCTTCAGTGGGATACCCGCCTCAATAATAAAACACACATAATTTAGAAAAACGGTATCAGTTCACAATCCAATAACCATTATTAGGTAAACTCAGTACTCACTCACGTAACTAATTTCTATTAATTCCACTTTTTTCTGACCGCCAATAAGTTCATAGCTCTCATAAAACGACTCTCCTGAGATACCCACCGAACCAGGCGCACAAGTTTGAACAAATTTGATCGATTAACGGCACAATACAAGACAATTTACCAGTTTCGGGAGCCCGCCATAATAATTATTTGTGAAACAAGCTGCTTTAATGACCGGCCATTTTTCGCTCACCATTGTTCTCGCATCATTGTTCTCGTTCCATAATTTTCCATTTCAATTTTTTCCTCAAAATAATTCCAAATCCCGTTCCCAATTCCCACACCAAATATACCTACTCTCAAAAAAATCCAAAAATCCATTAATAACTCTGCTCTCTCCCCCTGGCCATGCTCGATCAACCCTTCACATACTCGCGCACCGTCTCTGGTGAAGGCGCAAGCAACCACCCGGTCTTTTTTCTGTTATTTCCTTCTATTTTTAATATACTCAATCCGTTGACATGTGATTTACGACCGTCTTCCACAGGTATACGGCCGTCTCTGTTGCGCGCACGTCGTTCAGAATCGGACGGATATTCCCGCGACAAGGACGGATGGATGACGGGGGATCTTTTTTATACCTGACGCATTATCAAGGGAAAGTGAAGATTTTTTACCTGGCATCCAGTGTGCAGCTTTGAAATTTTAGAATTATGAAACCCAATACGAGACAGACGTTGTATTAAGGGATTTTTACGTGAAAAAATGGTGTTTAATGTTTAAACAGTTTACCCCTTTTGGCGCTTCAGGATGAGGAAGGGATGCGGTGTGTGTGGGAATTTACTTGGATTTATCCCATCGCAGAGAACTGCGAGCCCCGACGCACCTGCATTCAGGAAATGAAATTGTTTTTTTTGGCGTTGATGGTGAAAAATGATATCGGGTGCGATATTGCTTTCGGGTGATTAAATGTTATTTTGATGTTATGATGGGAAATATACTGAGAAAAAATATATTTATCAGAGTTTCTTATCATATAAAATCCTATCAATATCAATTTATGTGACGAGCTATCAGAGAGCAATAAAAACATTCTAGTTTTTTCTTTATATTTTAGTACCTTCAGTGTCACTTTTCTTCTTCTTGGAAATTCGTATTCCCAACACCCAACACTTAGGTTTGCTATGAAACTGAAAGAATACAATTCAAATGGGTAAACAATAAAATATAACAGGGCATAAAAAGTGACAGAAGTTAAGACCTGAAATTACTTACTGTTCGATGATTCCTTAAAATTTAAATATAATTTGTTAAAACAGAAGAATAAGGGTTGTAGATTTGCCTTCTCTAGGAGTAAAATCACTTTTTAACTGCAGTTTTGGCTTTATAATTACAAAGCCATTTTCACAAGTCATGTAAAAAATGTAGAACTACAAATAAATTGTTTTACATTTTCGATAATTAACCGTATCAGAAATATGTTGCCGAGCTCTGGTTGCTCATTTAGTAATTTTCGTTAGTTTTTATTTTTTATTAATTCTCTAATATCTCAAAAAATTTGACAGTCTTACGATTCTCCAGAAACCAAATAAGTTCCAGATAATCAACAGGCGAAAAATTATTACTCTTGATAACATATTTTGTTGCAATGTCAAAATTCAATGTAATTCCATCAGGTAAGTATTCCTTCAATTTTTTTTGTTTCTTCTTTGAAGTGAATTTCATAATAGATCTAATAGTAAGGTCAAGGCCAATGTAGACTGGTCAACATTCACAACTCAATAATTTATAAATTATAAATACCGCTAGGACCGAATGCTTCAACAGGATGTTCGCTTTTTACTGAGAAATGATCTAAAAATCTGGAAGTGATGTTAATTTTAGATTTTTGAAACAATCTAGCAATGCTCCTTGAAATATCATCGGAAAATGTTACTGTGGTGGGTAGCAGGATTTGAAGGTGAATCAAAGTGAAATTTTGTATAAAGTTGTAATAGCTGTCAGCACCACTTTGTTTTTTGAAAATTATATTTGTTCGTAAATTGACGTCTAGTTTCGGCTATAGAAAATAGCCATGTTCACATCGTAAAAATGAATACAATACTAAATAGAATGTAAACGACATAAATCTAATAAACTTACAGAATTGTGTAAAATTGAAGTTAAAATGATGGTGTATAAAATTCTGATTGACAATGTCATTGAAAAAAGGTGTATATTGTTGAAATAATTAATAACTTGGAGAACAACTACTTCTTTATTTGGGACCGGAAATTATTGGAGGCTTCTATAAGAATTTTGAATGTATCATTGTCTCGGCCCCGTTCATTGAAAACTGCATTCGTGTGCACTGAGGGTATGCAACCCAAAATATCCCTGTGTTGTCCAAATCCTCACCCCTCATCCCCTGTTCGGTGTGCCTGGCACTTGGCTGTCAGGCGCAAGCGTGACCAAGCTCCAGCGCTTTATTCGGCCGTCTTCGGCATTCTTCGGCTTTCTTTCCGCTCGTGTTCTTGCCGCTTCGTTCGAAGCGGGGTCGATCTACGTACGTCGAGCGGGAAGCCACGCCGTCTTTTTTTTTGTCATCGTTCTCGCGGCCATCTTCTCGTGCCATCGGCGTACATTCGTACTCGACCAGAAGCCCATCCAAGGCCCATCGCGTCCGATAGTGACTCCTGGAGGATCTCTGCATCATCTCCAAGTCTAGAAAGCGGCAGTTTTCACCGCTTTCACCGGGGAGCGGCTTGGATCAGCCAGCCGCACACAAAGCTCCAGTTTCGGACGGGATCGAGTCGTTCGTCCGCCATTTTGGTGACGAACACGGGCACTCGTGCATTTCAACGGGAAATCCACCACCGGAACGGCCATCCACCACGACGCCGCCTTCGGACTCCGCCAGGACGACGCCGCCACCGAATAAGATCCCGTAAGTTCCATATTTTCCATTGTTTTTACCATTTACCGTTTATTCCCGTTTGCCGGGGTGTATACCTTCAGTGCAGTTTGTCTCGTTTTCAGGACGCCACTCGGCGCCAGCGAACCTGCCCCCGATCAGAACCACTCGGATTTTTCATTTCATTCAATTCACATTGTTTTTTTTTATTGTTTTGTAATTCTGTCTGTTTGTGTTTTTTTTGTTTTGCATTAAAGTTTTTGATTGTTGTTGTGAATTTTATTTCTGACTGTCGCTTGCTGCTTTCCTAATCCAAGAGTTATTGTTTTAATGCAGCCTTCATCGGAAGGCTGCCGTCTTTATGTGTACCGCGCTAACAATCATGGCCAATTTGACAACAAAATTAAATTTAGTATATGTATACATATAGAAAACCAACTCAAACAGATACAATTATTCCTTCTTCATCAAATCATCCTTTAAGTATCAAATCAGCTTCTTTTAACTGTTATTTTGAAAGATTATTCAAAATTCCAATGTCAAAAGACGATCTTAAATTAGAATTTAATATTATTTTACAAATAGCTTTGAATGATGGTTACCGAAAATCTTTAATCTATAAATTATTTTCTAAATTCATTTACAAACATTCTTTGAATATATTTCATCACAGACCACCTGTATTTTATAAATCTTCATTATATTTTGGCAAACCTTCAAACAAAATTTCAAGGATATCCAAAAATTCAAACCAAAATCTCATCATTTTTTTCCGAACCAACAATACACTCAAAAAATTTCTAGTCAACATAAAAGATAAACTGGATAACTTGGACAAATCAGGTGTTTACAGACTAAGTTGTCAAAATTGTCATAGTGTGTATACAGGGTGGTGAAAATTTCGATGCTCACCATTGGTATCTTGGAAACGGTAAGAGATACGAGGTCGGTTAAATTAGAAAAAAGTTGCGCATTTTTGTGGCGATTGAGAATCTGGAAATAAACTCTGAATATTTTGATTGGTTCACGATTTATCACGAAAAAACTGAAAATTTTGATTTCCGAAATTATTTTTTATCTTTCCAACCATTCAAGCTATTTTAATAAAACTTGGTAGTTCTATGTTTTTGATCACTCCGAGTCGATCGTTGACACGTTGACAGAAATTTTCCAGGCCTTCTAGATGTCAAATTATGATAGTCAACTTTTGTTTTTCTTATGGCCGCCATATTGGATTTTTGCACAAATAGATAGAGAAAAAAATAGCTTTCCGAATTAGTAATCAACATGTTCTTTTCATGACATTTTAAGCGTCAAATTTTGAAATTTTCGTTAATTATTGACAAAATCGGGGATGCTTTGAAAAACAATTGAAATAGTATCAATAGCAGCAACAAAAAAGTGACAGATGGTGTGCAATTGACGTATCTCACTTCTTGATCGTGTTTTGTGCTTGTTTGTACCGGTAGTTCATAAATTGAATGGGTCAAGGGTGTCTGTGAGTTCAAAAACGTCTGTCGGAACTAGCATATCGTTCTTGTTAAAGTTTGACAAATTTATTAGAAAAGGAGTAAGGATTACCCTAGTTTCGACAGACGTTTTTGAATTCACAGGCACCCTTGACTCATTTAATTTATGAGCTCTCGGTACAAACAAGCACAAAACACGATTGAGAAGTAACGGCTCGATACCAAGTTGGGGCTGAGACCGCCGTAAGTGCCGTTACCATAGCAACGGCGGATACCAACCAATCAGACCGCGCTGTATTTGGTGAGTTACGCCGTCCCAAACTTCGCGCCTGCAACTTGGTATCGAGCCCTTAGATACGTCAATTGAACACAATCTGTCTTTTTTCTGTTGTTGCTATTGATAATATTTCAATTGTTTTTCAAAGCATTCCCGATTTTGTCAATAATTTACGAAAATTTCAAAATTTGACGCTAAAAATGTCATAAAAAGAACATGTTGGTTACTAATTCGGAAAGCTAATTTTTTCATCTATTCATTAGTGCAAAAATCCAATATGTCGGCCATAAGAAAAACAAATTTGACTATCATAATTTGACATCTAGAAGGCCTGGAAAATTTCTGGCAACGTTGATCGACTCGGAGTGATCAAAAACATAAAACTACTAAGTTTGATTGAAATAGCTCGAATGGTTGGAAAGATAAAAAATAATTTCTGAAATCAAAATTTCCAGTTTTTTCGTGATAAATCGTGAACCAATCAAAATATTCGAAGTTTCGTTTTAGATTCTCAATCGCCACAAAAATGCGCAACTTTTTTCTAATTTACCCGACCTCGTATCTCTTACCGTTTCCAAGATACCAATGGTGAGCATCGAAATTTTCACCACCCTGTATAGGAAAAACAGGGAGAAAAGCAGCTGACAGACTTAAGGAACATAACCGAGAAATTATAAAGTATAAAAATATTGGCTATTTCGATATGAAATCAAATTTCGCTCAACATATTATTTTTTCACAACATAATTTCGACCCAGCAATTGATCATAAAATTATTCTCAATGAACTTGATTACAATCGTAGAATTTTATTAGAATCATTAGAAATTTCGAAAACTTTAGACAACAAAACCCAAATTTTATTAAATGAACAAATCGACAAGCTTCCTGGCCATGACACATTAAAAATTTTCATAGAAGCCTCCAATAATTTTCCTAATTTTCAATATTGGGACCAATAGGTCCCAAATAAAGAAGTAGTTGTCCTTCAAGTTATAATTATTTCAACAATATACACCTTTTTTCAATGACATTGTCAATCAGAATTTTATAAACCATAATTTTTACTTCAATTTTACACAATTCTGTAAGTTTATTAGATTTATATCGTTTATGTTCCATTTAGTATTGTATTTATTTTCACGATGTGAACATGGCTATTTTCTATAGCCGAAACTAGTCGTCAGTTTACAACAAATATAATTTTCAAAAAACAAAGTGGTGCTGACAGCTATTACAACTTTATACAAGATATTTTACACCACTGCACTGCAAGAAGCATGTTAGATTTTTACGACAAAGTGAAATTGTTTTTGATGCTGAATGAATGCTCAAGTTTTCAAAAAATCAAAATTTAACGTCAATCTTGGATCATCTCTCACAATAAACTCTCTTCTGGTAAAAACCAAAGATCCTACTGATTCTTCAAATCCTAGTGGTATTAATCAATTGAAATCTGAATGTGGACACGATGTTATAGGTATGTCTACATTGGCCGTACTATAAAATCTTCCAAGATTCTCTCAAAAGAATAACAACAGACCAAACAATCCTAATAAAAAGATCTGATGATGATCCAAAAGAAAATCAGCTCGAGGAAATGAAGTTAGAGTTCAAAAATTAGAAAATGAAAAAATCATTTTTAAAAAATTCACACATAACGAGCACGCCGTTCTTCCGCCTGAAGGCAGTGGAACTGGTGGACCAGAAGTCAGAGTGAGTTTTGAATTTTGAATTACTTCTCCATAAGTCATTTGATTATTTTTGTATTTATACTTATTGAACAAGAAGTATGATAGATTTGTCATGCCATGATTGCTATGTGTGGATTGTGGAAAATTAAATCTGTCCGTTGGTCGCGATTCTAGTAAAGCCAAAGCACGTCCATTGTCTAGTAGCATAGATATTGGAGGCTCCTTCCCTCCCCATGCCACTAGAAATTTTCCAAATTTCGTGTTTTTGCAAATGATGCAATAATTCAAGAAAACAATATTCTTGCAAAATTTCATTTCGAGCATTCAGAGAAAATTGCGGTTTATATGAGTAGTGAAAAAACTCATTTTTTTGTAAAATTGGCGACTCAACGACTTAAAACGCGAAGAGTACAAGAAAAATGAAGCCAAAAAATCACATTTTTGTTGGAGTGTTTTTTTTTGCAAACGTATGGGTTACGGAATCCAAAAGCATTTTTGTTTTTGGAAAATAGTCAGCGGCGGAGGAGCTAAGGAGCAAATAGTGTGGTGTGTGGTGCGAGAGTAGAAGGAAGCAAGATGTTTTTGAGATTTGTGATGTAACCGGATTTTTTTGAGGGGTGGAGGTACTCCCTTCTCCTCTTGAGGGGGGGGGGGAGGGCTGGGGGGCTCAAATTGACACATGTGGCTGATTTTCACTTTTTTCATTTCAAACAAATATCGATAAGTTTGGTATCGATTTCGACTAAATTACATCTTCTGAAGAATCTTCTTGAGGGAGAAGTGAAAATCGGTCACATGTGTCAATTTGAGCCCCCAGTCTTTTTCAAGAGGAGAAGAGAATACCACTCAAAAAAATCCGGTTACATCACAGTTCTCAAAAACATCTTGTTTCCGCTTACAACATCGAGTGCTGGAGAAAGGTCCAAAAAGCCTCAAAAAAGTCAGAACAGCCCCCTTCCCCTCCCCCTCTAGTCAAAATTGATAATGGCTTCACCGCTCAAAAGTTTCATTCCCAATTATATTTCACAAAAATATAATAAAATTGGCTTTGGCACGAAGTGCATGATCCATACACTAAACCGCCTGACTAATATGTAAGCACGGCGTTTCCACTTTTTACAAAAACTTTTGTGATTCAAAACTCCAAAAATGATCGAAAACAGATTGTCAGGTGATCAAGTAGGTACTGTGACGTGATTTATAGTGGTCGTGAAATTTGAAGAGGTTCACACAAACTTGACATGATTTTGGATTGAAGCACATGATCTGCCGGTCTCAACTCATCATCCTAGACGCAGATCGAAACGCATTATCAACGGATCTCAGTTATGCTATTTTAAAATGGATCGAAACTCATCATCGAAATGGCCTCAACTCAATTACCTGAAGATGGATCGAAACTCATAATCATCGAGTTTCAACTCGTCTATCGGAGGCCGAACAAAACTCAGCATCCAAGGGCTTCAACTCTACATCTTGGAGATGGGTCGAAACTCATCATGAAAGATCTCAACTCTACCGTGTGGCCAAAAAAAAAACCCGCACTGTTTCACTCTCCTTTTAAAATATCTGTTTCTCAACCGATTATTACATTCTTTGTATGAGCAAATGGCCAAGGGAACAGGCTACAAAACTAAATACGAAGAGATAGCCTAACTGTCAAATATTCAAGATGGCGGACGCCATTAATGATGAGCATTCTCTGGCCTCGTTTTTTCTTATTGGAAATTATTATATTGAGAGATTTTATGACTGATATGGGATGAATGAACCTTCCTCTTATTTCACCGAGTTTATGAGTCAAATCGGTTCATCCACTGCGGAGATACAGTGAACGGAAAATAGGCCTTATTGCCAATTATTTATCGTAAAAAATTGGTCAAATTTCGGTATTGTCTGTGTGAAATTTTTGTCTATCAACCCGTTTGATCGAATAAAACATCGGTGGCTAGCTGATGGAATAGGCTGTAGAGAGAAAATTGAAAACAGGCTTTGTTTTCTGTTGAATTCTCTCTACACAAACTACACATACACAAAACTTTTCCGACTAGTATACAGGAACCTATGGGAATTTTTGTTCAAGACGTCCTTTTGGGTGGGAATATGAGAGAAAGGTTGGTACAAATGTGTAGAAAATTCGAGAAATTCCCAAGAAAACGTGAATTTTCCGGAAAAAGTCAAAAGCCTTTTCCAAAATCATCTCACTGTAAAAATCGTCGAATCAGAATTCATTTTGAGTTTCTTCATTCGAGTCCGCTCTCAATAAGCAGGTTTTTTATTGTCAACTGTGAAACTCTCGGAAAATTGAAAAAAGAACCAATAAGAAAATGTTCAAGAACCAGTTACCTCTGATAAAACAATTGGTGCAAATCTGTTCGAGAAATAAGAAGTTGGAAATTTGCAGTTTTTTTCAGGGTGGAAAATTCGAAGATCGTTGATCTAATCTCAGAAGAAAATCCTCAAAAATCAATTCAATCTTTTCTTCAACTATGGCTCGCAGGAAAATTCCACCTAAATTGAATATTGCGTTGGGCTCACCGCATATCAAAATTAGCTCTGTAGTTTTTTTTCGAAATTACGAAATGTGCAAGTTTCGAAATGGAAACTTCCCGTGTTTAGAAAAATTACCGCCGGAAAACGGTAATCGCGTCGCATTCGAAAATGGGCCTACACGACGCCCAGTGCAATTTACTTTTGATATCAATTAGAATTTTTCGAAAAACACGTCGATCCCTGAGCAGGAAAAGCGTCTGAGTTGAGTCCCGCATTAAAAGTGGGTCGTCCTGGTCAAAACCCGGGTGAGTGGCCCTCTCGGGTGACAACGGTCAGGAGAAAATTCAAAAATTCGTAACACCCGACAGGAAAATGGTGGGAGACTTCAACTGTAGGCTTGATTTGATCATCTTGTTGTGTTTGTTCGTGCCGAGTTTGACTCCAATGCATTGGATAAATTTTGAATTGTTGAATGTTAAAATTTTGAATTTTGACATTGTTCAATTATTGGCAGATGACAATAGAAGTATTGCTTCCAACGGCTCTAAATACAGCTCTTCAAGGGCTTTCAAATGATATATTGCAAGTCAAGTTTTCTAAGATATAGCTTCTGTCATTTTTGGATAATGATAGTTGCGTTCGACAGATGACAGCCAAAAACTTATCAGCTCATTCCACAGCAAGACCTTGTCTCTATATCAAATTTCAAGCCAATCGAACTAACGATTTAGCAGCTAGGTTTCCGATAAAAAAATTGCCAAGAAAGCCTGTTCTCCCTCCATTGTATCTCCGCAGTGGTGAAACCGATTTTTCTCATAGTACTCTATGAAGTAAGAGGAAGGTTCATTCTTCCCATATCAGTCATAAGATCTGTAATTTAATAATTTTTAGCAAAAAAACGAGGTCAGAAAATGCTAATTTCCAATTGCGTCCGCCATCTTGAACTTTTGATAGGTTGACTATCCTCGTATTTAGACTTGTAGCCTATTCCCTTGGCCATCCGCTCATACAAAGTTTGTAAAAATCAGTTGAGAAACAAATATTTTAGAAGGGAAATAAAATAGTGCGGCTTTTTTTTTTTGTTCACCCTGTAGGTTCCCAAGGGGAATCGAACGCATCATCAATGGATTTCAGCTCTTCATTCTTTAGATGGATAGAGACGCATCAACCAATGTTCCAACTCAGCATCCTCCAGGTGGGTCGAAACGCATCATCGAAGAGCCGCAACCCTACGTCCTCCGTGTCAACGGGTCTCAGATAAGCATCCTCGAAGTGGGTCAAAACTCCAAGAGACTCGCAGAAGAACTCGACAACGGACGTGACAAGTCGGGGGCGGACGGCAGCCCAGGCGGATCGGGTCTGGGTACTACGGTCAATCTCCATCGATACTCCTCCATCCCAAGTCATCCGGAATCCATTTTTTGCATCCAAAAACGCACGGCGTATAATTGTAGGAACATTTCCATCAGATAACTTGATCTAGCGCAAGTATCGGATATCGCACCACGCCGTGAAACTGGTATGCACCTGTAGGTTCCCAAGGGGGATCGAACGCATCATCAATGGATTTCAGCTCTTCATTCTTGAGGTAGATCGAGACGCATCAACCAAGGTTCCAACTCAGCATCTTCCAGGTGGGTCGAAACGCATCATCGAAAAGTTGCAACTCTACGTCTTCCGGGTGGGTCAAAACTCAGCGTCAACGAGTCTTAACTAAGCATCCTCGAAGTAAATCAAAACTTCAACAGACTCGCAGAAGAACTCGACAACGGACGTGACAATTCGGGGGCGGACGGCAGCCCAGGCGGGTCGGGTCTGGGTACTACGGTCGATCTCCATCGATACCACAAAAGGCAAAAGCGCATGGCGTATAATCGTAAAAACATTTCCATCTAACTTGATCTGGCGCGAGAATCGAATGTCACGCCGCGCCGTGGAGCTGGTATGCGGTGTTAAGTGCAGATAAGTCGGTATTGAATCATGTTGAAGAGATTTGCTCAGTTCTCATGTATGAATTGAATGACTAGCGACATCTTTCAATGATCACTTGACTCCGAATATTCACATAACTCGATACCACGGCTTTGATTCATTTGCCTCCAGGCTATTTTCGGCGCCTCTAAAGCGGAATGCCCCACACTTACGTTCGACAGGTGACAACTAGAAACTGAATATATTTCAATTTTACGCTGAAACCATACTATATACCAAATTTCAATTCAATTGGATCAACGGTTCGGCAGTTACCGTAGCAAATCACCGACATACAAATACAAACACGCAGACAGACATCACTCTGGAAATTGTCTTAATCGTCTTGGGGGACCTCAAACCAGACATATCCGTCGTTGTCCGAATTTTTTCTGCACTATCACAATTCTCCCCATTCGAGGTTGGTTGGTGGGAAACGGGAAAGTGAAATCGGCGATGTGACTAATAATGTGTTCAGCAGGCAAGGAACGTCAACGATTACAGCGATTCAAGAAGGCTGGCACTTCCTGTCAATTTCCGATCAAGAGATGGAAGAGCTACTTTCCGACCTGTTGGAAGCTAGTACCTTATCAATCAATCACTATATATTTATATTGTAAGTAATCGAGCTTTTTGCTACATCTGCCCCAGCTGGAACAATCCATCAATGGAGCTTTTCCGCGAGAAAACGCTTGTTGTTATTTTCGCCGTGATGCGATGCTCAAAATAAATTATTGTACAGCATCACTCGTAAAGTTCTCATTGTGGCAATATCTGTTCTGCATGTTCAAAAGCCATCCGATATATTCCTTGTGTCGCTTTGAATTTCTCCCACATAAATCACACAGCTCGCAGCCGAGATAAACGCAACGCTGTGTGGTTGTGCGGTATTATAGCTCTCGCACCCCCGAAAACCGCAAGGCATAAAAATTCCCCTTTTATGTCAAACATTCGGTTAAACAAGCCGCAAATGTTTGGAAATTCCTAAAAAACAAAATAATACAACCGCCAGTTGGCGCAGCCCGCAGCAGGAATGGTGGGGGCGTGAGAATGTTCCGAAATCTCGTCGCGTCTTCCTATACTTTATAGTTAGTGCACACTATAACCCTCCCTCGTCATCACCCCTTCACGGCCATAACCACCACATCTCCGGTATTGAAATACAGGGTGCATCACCCTCTTGAGGTCGTATTAGACTGGAAGCTCTCTATTGCAAGATCTGGCACCAGATCTGTTCCAATTATTGGCGCACTTCTTCAGGCGAGAAGACGTTTATATCATCGCTTTGTCCGTCTGTCCGTCCGCCTGTCCGTCCGTCCGCCTCACAGTTTCGTGACGGACTCAAAATTTCGGAGTATAAAGCTACTTTTGAACAGGGCGCAGGCTGCCTTAATCATCATTTCATTTGATGGAACATTGTTTTAGAAAACTCCATTCATCTGTCAAATCTGACATTCTAACAATGGAAGTGACAGTTTTCTATTGTTGTTTGAACCAATCAGATTGGATATAAGGCGATAATTTGCACAAGTGGATTTTGCGATAATTTTCGATAGATTGCACTAGTGCATGAATCGATAATTTTTTTTTGTGTTTCTATACTAAGACTCACAGCAGACATAAAATCAAATATGTCATACAGTAGTGCCATCGCGCACCTCAGGACCTCCTTCACTCTTCTTGGGAAGCACTAATTGCGAATATATGTCGCCAATATAATTTCTTGGACCACAAAAACGTAGTCCTGTGCTGCAACGGCTTGGCAATGTAGGCTATTTTTTCCACAAATTCGTCTGTATAGTAGGTGCATCACCCAAGGAACCTTGCGACCCCGTGTTATTTCTTTGGTCGTAGGTAGTCATTCCCTGACGACAATGACTAGCGTGACTTATTGACAATGTCATAGGCGTGAAAGATTTTTTGATTCATGGAATTTTGATTAAAATATAACTCGTGCAATGAAAATGCATCTATAATTTTTGACAAATCTTCACTTATGCAAGTTGAACTGTAGAATACACTCGTGCACTACGTGCACTCGTGCTTTTTGCCAACTAAACTTGCATTCGTGCACATTTTCCAAAAATTATTCACTATTTTCATTGCACTTATTGTTATTACTACTGACAATTTTTTTTTCTTCCCGCACCTTCTAATCGTTTGCCTTTTGTTTTTTTAGGTGATTTCCCATTCAATATCATGTTGTAAGCTCAGTTGCAAAGTTTTAAACTTTTTGGTGGACTTTTTCTTTCCACGCCCCTATACCCATTCCCACGGAATGCCCACTTACCACATTTATTGCGGGATTTTCGAACATACACCAAGGATATACCTTAAGCTTTGGATTGGCTAAACACCCTAAAACTCTTGTAATGGTGACCGTTGATCCAGGATCTGTATTTTTTTTCAAATATTTATTTATATTTTCATGATTGTACATCACCTACCTACTGTTGTATTCTTCTTATATTATTCTTACATACAATATTATTCTTATTATAATATTAATTCATAATATTTTTATTATTGGATATATATTTCATTCTTACATACATAATCCACTCCCTTTGATGATTTCATTTTTTTTTTAGATAATTTTTCAATCAACTTGAACATTTCTCAGTTCATTTTCCAAGTTTCAGAATTTTTGGCGAACTTTTTTTCAACTCCTTCTAATTCACCCCTTTGAATAAATAAAAAAATAAAAAATTTTCTAAAAAATATCTATAAGTTGACCATCCATCGTGACATTTTCAGAATTTTGGCCAGCTTTTACTGTGCGCCTGTTCGTCACAGTATCTAGTTCTAGACGAAAATATTTTTGCAAAATAATAATAAACAATGGGGTACTTGCCAATGAGATAGATACTGAAAATACTTTTAATCATCAACAAGAGTGATGAAGAGTATTCCCTGAAAATTTCCCAAAAATATATCCATTGGTTGAAGGGATTTTTTCTCAATTTTTTTTTTTAATTTTTTGCTTAAAAGGTTGATAACAGTGAGGAAACTTTAGTGAAGTGCTCATTTTTGTATTATTCAAATATTGTCATGCCACTCCAACAGTTTTTTGAGTTTTCAATCCAACAGTGCTGTTTGTTTAGTTTTTAGTATATTTGTGACGTCACAAATATATTTTTAAAACACGCGTTACGGCCGCAATTTTAGGAATATAGGAAAAAGAAAAAATACGGGTACATTACTTTTGACCATACCATATAGCCCAAGAAAAATAGATTTTGAGCTCAAAAAAAAAACTGTAGTCGTGAAAATCACAGGTTTTGCTCAGAATTTTGTGCTTTTTCCAAATTTTTGGTTTTCAGAAAAATCCCAGCGGAGGCTTTTTTTTTAGAGCTGTCAAAAATCTGAAAACTTATGATTCCGAACAATTTCAAATTAAGCTCAATTTTTCATGAGATTCCAAGTATACACAGTTATGTGGAGACTGCAAATGTTGAGAATGAACATACGAACAATACTGAACCAAACACGATGGAAAATTCCATAGTTCTGTTGGAATAATCTAATTTTTTCTGTCAAATGTATATGATACAGAAAAAATAGTAAAAAAATCCGCTAAAACCTTGGAAAAAATATAGACGTCCTGAAAATTTTATATTCTGTTTGGAATTGAATGCCCTTCTACATACCTGAAATTGACAGAAATCCCACCCCGGGGTTTTAAGTAATTGGAGGGGGGGTGATCAGTTGCATCTCAAAATGGAGGGGATGAAACCCGTTAATCCATTGGATGCAAATACATCTCAATTCGACACATCATATCTCGTTGATACCATTTTGGAACAAAAAGTGTCGATCATTGTTGAGGGGGGGTCGTGGGAGGGGCGGAGCTCGGCTAGGTGATTCTTTTTGTTTTCCTGGTCATATATAACCGATCACGACAAGTTTGGTATCTTTTCCGACTAAATTGAAACTCCTAACCTCGAATCCGATGTGTAAATTTGAATAGAAGCAAGTTTGAACAAGTTAACTTGAAAAAACTTGTTTTTTTCTTTGGCAATTTTGACAATTTTTTTTTTACTGTTAGAGGTCTGAATCCCTAGGGAATAGTTCATGGTCCATTAGATTGAAGTGTCTTCTTTACGAAAATCATCTACTCGATGTACTATTTTGTTTCTGGATATTAAAAAATCAATTTGAACCTGTGAGTCGGTCCGGCGCGGTTTCTACTAATAACCAGAACACTAAAACATGCGCTTGCAAATAAAAGTAGCTCAAACTATTGAACAAATAATAACTTATCTTTGAAAGTTCAAGGATCTCTGCAGAATTGAATTTGCTATAACATAAAACAAAATCGCTGTGGATCGCTCTGCAGGGTTTTGAGTTTGAGCAATTTATATTTGCAGGTGCATGTTGTAGTGTTCTGGTCAGTAGTAGACACCACGCCGGATCGACTCACAGGTTCAAATTGATTTTTAATATCAAAAAACAGAATAATACGTTGAGTCAATGATTTCCATGAAAAAGACACTTGAATCTAATGGCTCTTGAAATATTTTTGAGGACTTCAGACCTCTAACAGTGAAAAAAAAACTGCCAAAATTGCCAAAGAAAAAAACAAGTTTTTTCAAGTTAACTTGTTCAAACTTGTTTCTATTCAAATTTACACATCGGATTCGAGGTTAAGAGTTTCAATTTAGTCGGAAAAGATACCAAACTTGTCGTGATCGGTGATATACAGGGTGATTTTTTGAAAAGTTTCCACCCCTTGTTTCTCGCCGCCAAAATGTTTTACAGGAAAACGCCGAAACATGTCAATTTTTGTTTCGAGGGGGTCATCTAGAGCACATATCACAAAATTTTTATCTTGAACCCCTTCGCCCCCGCCCGAGCCCCCGCCCCACCCTGCTTTAAAATTTCAAATAGCATGACCTACTTTGTGATACATCAAATTGAAGGCAATAAAATTCTCTTTCCGTTAAACATATTTCAAATTTTTTTAAACCACCCCTCAACCCTTCTGAAAATCCTCTTTTCGTTAATGGAAGGACAATGTTCCCCCTATAAACTCTTGATTCCTGAGAAATAGACTTCCCAGCAAAAACAGGTCGATTCTTATTTCAATGGGGTCATCTTAGACACGAGTGGCCAAATTTTTATCTTCAAGCCCTTCGCCCTCACCCTACCTTACTTTGAAATTTCGAATAGCATTATCTATCTTGTGATACATGAAATTGAAGGCAATAAAACTCTTTCCGTCAAACATATTTCTATTTTTTTTAAACCACCCCTTTAAAGTAGGGTAGGGTGGGGGCGAAGGGGTTGAAGATAAAAGTTTGGCCACTCGTGTCTAAGATGACCCCATTGAAATAAGAATCGACCTGTTTTTGCTGGGAAGTCTATTTCTCAGGAATCAAGAGTTTATAGGGGGAACATTGTCCTTCCATTAACGAAAAGAGGATTTTCAGAAGGGTTGAGGGGTGGTTTAAAAAAATTTGAAATATGTTTAACGGAAAGAGAATTTTATTGCCTTCAATTTGATGTATCACAAAGTAGGTCATGCTATTTGAAATTTTAAAGCAGGGTGGGGCGGGGGCGAAGGGGTTCAAGATAAAAATTTGGTGATATGTGCTCTAGATGACCCCCTCGAAACAAAAATTGACCTGTTTCGGCGTTTTCCTGTAAAACATTTTGGCGGCGAGAAACAAGGGGTGGAAACTTTTCAAAAAATCACCCTGTATGACCAGGAAAACAAAAAGAATCACCTAGCCGAGCTCCGCCCCTCCCACGACCCCCCCTCAACAATGATCGACACTTTTTGTTCCAAAATAGTATCAACGAGATATGATGCGTCGAATTGAGATGTATTTGCATCCAATGGATCAACGGGTTTCATCCCCTCCATTTTGAGTTGCAGCTGATCACCCCCCCTCCAATAACTTAAAACCCCGGGGTGGGATTTTTGTCAATTTCAGGTATGTAGAAGGGCATCCCATTCTGAACAGAATATGAAGTTTTCAGGACGTCCATACTTTTTCCAAGGTTTCAGTGATTTTTTTACTATTTTTCCTGTATCATATACATTTGACAGAATAAATCAGAATATTCCAACAGAACTATGAAATTTTTCATCGTGTTTGGTTTAGAATTGTTCGTATGTTCATTCTCAACCTTTGCAGTCTCCACATAACTGTGTATACTTGAAATCTCATGAAAAATTGAGCTTAATTTGAAATTGTTCAGAATTATCAGTCTCCAGACTTTTGACAGCTCTAAAAAAAAAGTCTCCGATGGGATTTTTCTGAAACCCAAAAATTTGGAAAGAGCACAAAATTCTGAACAGAACCTGTGATTTTCACGACTACAGTATTTTTTTTGAGGTTGAAGTGATATTTCAGCTAATATTCCTGTACTAATAACAATAACAACAATTTAGTGTGGCATGGCATCGCCAATAAAGTGATGCATTTCAGAATGCAGCTAGATCTATGAAGTTATGACATGCGGATAACTACCCGTTTTATTGAAATACATTAACACAGAGTGTTTCAGCGATGATGGCAAAAAATTTAACTGTGAGTAGATCCCGTCAAAATATGATGAAAACCTATATATTATTCTGCGAAGTTCTGCCTAATAACGAAGATACAGCTTTCCAAAGTTGGCTTTTTTCGGATTTCAAAAATTTAGTGCCGCTTTGACCAAAATAACTTAAATTTAGCACAGAGTGATTTGTTGGAACTATCTACCGACATGCAGAATTTTGAAAGAATCCAAGTAGTGGTCTGGGAGGAGGAGTTATGAGGGACTATGAGACTAATAGTGACCCTCTATAACTTATACGCCCCTGATTGAATTCTTTCAAAATTTAACAGGTTGATAGATAATTACGACAAACCAGCTTATGCTGAATTAAAGCTAAATTTGTCGAAACGTTCCTGAGTCACAATTTTCTGAAATCCGAGAAAAGTAAACTTTGGAGGGCTGTATCTTTGTCATTAGGCCGGACTTTGCAAAATGGTATATAGGTTCTCGTCATATTTTGACGGGATCTATCCACAGTCGAGTTCTTTGCTATCATCGCTGAAACACCCTGTATATACAGAAAGTTATATTCAGAGAAGAATTTTAAGTTTCTTATAATAAAAATTCCACATCGGTATATTATGCGACCCACACGGGTCAATAGTTGAGAATTTTTGAAAGTGACGTCGAAGCTACAGATCGGCAGCAAAAAACTATTTGTTACTTTCTGGCACTTGAAATCTTCTCCTTTAAATGGAACGGAATCCTAGACAAAACAGATTTCAACTCAGATGGGCAGCTCATGATCTTGGTATAGGAACCAAGAAAAACCTTGCTTGAATAACGATAAACAATTTCAATAATAACATTCTAGTGTGGGGCAGCGTCGCTGACTATTTGCTAGAGTTCATAATTGGATTTAAAAATTTAGGACATGCGGACAAGTACATGTTCTTATAGAAATACATGAAAACATGTAAGAAGTTATATTTAGGAAAAAAATTTGACTTCTTTTTGACAAAAACTGTACTTCGATATGACCCTCAGGTCAATATTTACGAATTTTGAGAAGTGTAATACCAAGCCTCATGTCCGTGAGGGCATATCCACTTGTACATTATACGTATTTTATATTTTCATATGATTTGCACCAACATCACTGATCGGTGACCACACTTCTCAATAAAGTTATCTACGTGTGCATATAATAAAATAACGTAAGTAGCAAAACATGCGTCAGTTACGTTGAAAGTACCTACTCCATCAAGGCTGGAAAATATATGCGGCTCTGGTAAATTACGTAAATCAATTCGGTCCTCTGTGTTATTTTGTTTGCACCCCGTACATTTCTCAAAACTGAAATACCCTCTCGAGAGCCTGTGTGCCACCGCCGGGGCTCCCAGCAAAATAATTAATTAACCATGGGGGAGGTTTTTTGCTCGCGAGATGGCTGAAATATAGTTCCGCAGCGGGCCCATATCTGCTCCGGTGGTGTACGAGTCCATTTTTTGTCGCCACCTTTTATATTTGACATCATCGCGCTGCCACATCCCCGATATTAAGGGTTGAATAAACTCTGTCCGTGATGTGTGTCTCTATTTTTAATATGGTTTCATGCGACTTTATGCGGTCGCATCAGGCATTCCCGAGCTTTTACGCACGTCTTATGTGTAACGGTAAGAAAACACTGTAAAATTTTATGGATAAAATGTGATGATTGTGGGAGTGCTAGATGGATGCACTCTCCATAAAGGCGGATGTGGAGATTTTCTTCTAAGATACGTTTTTTTGGATTGTGATTGTAGAATGTATAGGATTCAAAATACTCCGTCTAATTTCAGTTGAATTATCTAATGTGAATAATGTAGGTACTTAATTACTCGAAACGAAGCACACCACCAACCTGGAGGTTCCAGGATCAAATCAGCCCGGTAGCATCACATTTTTCTGAGCAATAAACTGTGACATCGAAGCATTATGCATCTACCTTCAAACGAATTAATTAAGTGTCAAACTCTCATAACCCGAAGAGGGTTGAGAAGGAGGAAAACAGTTAGATTGATTTTATGTGCGACTACTATAATAGGAAGGTTCAATACGTTTGTTTCTCGTGGATTAGAGGCCTTCAAATACACTATAGTGGATTAAATTATATTATACCACGCTTTGATTTTATAGCATTTTATCAGAAATTATTATAATTATAAGATAACATTAACATTTATCTCAAGAACGATCTTGTCATTTTGACCGATATTGTCCAATTCACTTGTAAAGGAGTTTCTGAAGAAGGACTGGAGGGGCTCACAACCACAACCCACAGCTCTGGCGACATTGCTAGTCGATGCACACGGTAGGTCCTGGATTTCTTTAGCGATTGCCAAAGCTACCGTACCGCTACCGTAGTTGACTTCCAACCACCATGACGCTTGACAGTGGTAATATCGCCCCCAGAATTGGCCAGAATTAATAATAATAATAATAAATTTATTTTCCCATTTGAGCAACAGCAGAAAAAATTACACTTTACAAAATAACACAAACCACTTACATCAACAAAGCACTAGCTGTATTAGGAAAATTATTGCCAAAGAACGCCTCATTCCATGTCCGGTGGAACTTCTGGATCAAGAAGTCCAAGAAATGAAGCTACTTTTGAAAAATTTTCGAAATTGTGTTGACGCCTACATGTTGTGTAGTACATTTTCAATCAACCAAATCAATCAGTCAATCATCATTTATTGCACCAAAGAATACAAATTGTATCACAGGCTCCGTCGTCCTAAAAATAATATGCGTTTGAAATATAGGTATGAGCCAAAATGTCAAAAAATATACAGGCTGTCTCAAAAGTATCGCATTCCGAGTCCAAGGCGATAAATGGAATATACCTGCTCAAGAACACTGAAAAAATATTCGAAAAAATTTGTGACTTTATTTTTGAACATATGGGGGGTCTACGGGTGGGACTTTGCTTCTTTCTATTCTCATTATTCAAAGTGATTTTGAGGAACTGTTTATGATGGACTAAACAGTCAAAATTTTCAACCAGTGAGCCTGCACTGAATTTGTTTACGACAGAGCGAGTCAAAATCACAAAAGTCCAATTTTCTTCAATTCTGTCTGTGAGTTATTCTTTTGGTTCCTAAAATGATTTAGAACAAGAGTTGACTCTTCTCGTTTCGATAGAACAATTTTTTGTGGCGTTTTTGAATGAGAACGAATTTTTGAAATTTATGAATCACCCTGTGAATTGAATCAAAGTTCAGTGCACACCCAGTGGTTGATATTTTTTACTGATAATGTCTCTTACAAAAAAGTTTCCGAAAATCACTCAAACTTACAAAAATAAAGACTAAAGAGGGGCGAAGTCCCAACCTTTGATCCCCCATATCTTCAAAAATAACGTCACAAATTTTTAGCGCATTTTCCATCTTGATGAAAATCGCTATTGCAACCGCTTTGTCCGTCCGTCCGTCCGTTCCTTCCTCAAACTCCTCCCAAACTAGACGATCTAGCTTTCTGATTTTTTCGCTGTTACATAGCTGCCACTCCCAAAGGAGGGCTAGGCTATATTGGATGTCTATATTGCGCCGCCAACATAGAGAAAACCGCCCCCGATAAACTTGAAACAACATAATATTGCACTTTCTACCAGACCTGATGCTCTGGTGTTCTCATTTTTTTAATAATACATAGTTGTATAAACGTAAGCCAAGAAACATTCCGTCTTCAATATGCGCCGCCGACATGAAAAAACTGCTGAAAACCGCCCCCAATCACTTTAAAATGGAAAACATAAACCCGAAGACATAGCGATCTGATTCTTTCGGTATATAAATAGCTGACTAAAAATGGGAATGGATGGGCTACTTTTGGTTAGTCGCCGCCCCCAGATTCCGCCCCCATACGATAAAAAGTGCAACTTTCACAAATGTTACTGATCGAGATGTTCCCTCAAACATTTAGGAACTGCCAACTTAAATTTTGCAACATTTGCTCAGCCGAACGCTGCCGCTCTCACACGCCGCCCCCAAAGTAAGAGAGAAATGAAAAACATGAACCCGAAGACATAGCGATCTAAGTTTTCCGCTATATGGATAGCTGACTGAAAATGGAGAACAATAGGCTACTTTTGATATGGCGCCGCCTCCAGCTTCCGCCCCGAAAAGAAAAAAAGTGCAACTTTCAACTATTTTCACTGATTTAGCTGATAATGTTACCTCGAACATTTAGAAACTCTTGACTCAAACTGTGCAGGAATTTTTTTGCCAAACTCTGCCGCTCCCACACGCCGCCCCCAAAGTGAGAGATAAATGTAAAACATGAACCTTAAGACAAAGCGATCTAATTCTTTCACTACATTGATAGCTGACTGAAATTGGAAAAAGATAGGTCACTTTTAATAAGCCGCCAGCTGCCGATGCCGCCTCCAAACAAAAAAAATGCAACTTTCACAATTTTCACTGATTGTCATATTTCCCTTACATTTAGAAACTCCCAACTCAAACTGTGCAACAGTTACTTTGCCGAATGCTGCCGCCCCCACACGCTCCCCTAAAGTGAGAGATGAATGAAAAACATAAACCCGAAGACATAACGATCTAATTCTTTCATTATATGGATAGCTAACTAAAAATGGGAGAGAATAGGCTACTTTTGATATGGCGCCGCATCCAATAACTTCCACCCCCAAAAGAAAAAAAGTGCAACTCTCAATAATTTCCACTGATTTACATTTCAATGTTACCTCAAACATTCAGAAACTCCAAACTCAAACTGTGGAAGAACTTCTTTGCCAAACTCTGCCGCTCCCACACGCCGCCCCCAAAGTACGAGATAAATGTAAAACATAACCCTGAAGTCAAAGCGATCCAATTGTTCCGCTATATAGATAGCTGACTGAAAATGGGAAGAGATAGGCCACTTTTGATTAGTTGCCGCCTCCAGCTCCCGCCCCCAAACAAAAAAAATGCAACTTCCACAATTTTCACTGATTGTCATATTTCCTTAAACATTTAGAAACTCCTAACTCAAACTGTGCAACAGTTACTTTGCCGAATGCTGCCACCCCCACACGCTGCCCTCAAAGTAAGAGATAAATGGAAAACATAAACCCGAAGACGTAGCGATCTAGTTCTTCCGCTATATGGATAGCCAACTAAAAATGGGAAAGAATAGACTACTGTTGATAAGTCGCCGCTCCCAGCTCCCGCCCTCAAACAAAAAAATATTGATGAGTGAAAGAATTTTCATTCAAATCTATTTCATTGGCAAGTACCCCATTCTGATAACAAAATATCCCAATGAGTTTCGAATGAAGGAAGTGGGCAAAGAATGGTGTCTCTCCTTCAACCAAATTTCTTTATGTTCACAATATGCCTCTTTGAGAAAATGCGCTACTGAGACTCACGCACGTGAAGGCATACTCACTTGTTTTGAATATTTTTTCGTGTTCTTGAGTAGATTCCATTTATCGCTCTGGACTCGGAATGCGATATTTTTGAGACACTTGTATAGTATCAAGGTACAGTACACAAGAAACCTATAACAAGTTTCACAAAAAAGGAAGAAATAAAATCAAGCATATATACAGGGTGGTGAAAATTTCGATGCTCACCATTGGTATCTTCGAAACGGTAAGAGATACGAGGTCGGTTAAATTAGGAAAAAGTTGCGCATTTTTGTGGGAATTGCGAATCTGAAAAGAGACTTCGAATATTTTGATTGGTTCCCGATTTATCACGAGAAAACTGAAAATTCTGATTTCAGAAATTATTTTTTATCTTTCCAACCATTCAAGCTATTTTGATCAAACTTAGTAGTTTTAGGTTTTTGACCACTCCGAGTCGAATAACGTTGACAGAAATTTTTCAGGCCTTCTAGATTTCAAATTATGATAGTCAACTTTTCTTTTTCTTATAGCCGCCATATTGTATTTTTGCACTAATAGATAGAGAAAAAAAATAGCTTTCCGAATTAGTACTATACATGTTCTTTTCATGACATTTTTAGCGTCAAATTCCGAAATTTTTGTAAATTAATGACAAAATCGGGAATGCTTTGGAAAACAATTGAAATATTATCAATAGCAACAATAAAAAGTGACAGATTGTGTGCAATTGACGTATCTAACTTCTTATGCCGGCTTTACAGAACTTCGGTTCTCGCCGGAGACAGTCCCCCACTCCACTGTAGTTGAATAATTTGAACGACACGACGACAGGAACTCGTGTCGCGAAAATTATAGGGGGAGGTAGGGAAGTACAGGCAGATCGAATCCTATTGGCCAGCGACACTGTCGCCGGCGACAAACGAAGTTCTGTAAAGCCGCCAGTTATCGTGTTTTGAGCTTGTTTGTACCGAGAGTTATGAGTCAAGGGTGCCTGTGAATTCAAAAACGTGCTGTCGAAACTAGGGTTATCCCGAGGGTAATCCTTACTCCTTTTGTAATGAATTTGTAAAACTTTAACAAGAACGATGCTAGCTCCGACAGACGTTTTTGAACTAACAGACACTCTTGACCCATTTAATTTATGAACTCTCGGTACAAACAAGCACAAAACACGATTAAGAAGTTAGATACGTCAATTGCACACCATCTGTCATTTTATTGTTATTGCTATAGACAATATTTCAATTGTTTTTCAAAGCATTCCCAATTTTGTCAATAATTTACGAAAAAATCAAAATTTGACGCTAAAAATGTCATAAAAAGAACATGTTGGGTACTAATTCGGAAAACTAATTTTTTTCTCTATCTATTAGTGCAAAAATCCAATATGACGGCCATAAGAAAAACAAAAGTTGACTATCATAATTTGAAATCTGGAAGACCTGAAAAATTTCTATCAACGTTATTCGACTCGGAGTGGTCAAAAACCTAAAACTACTAAGTTTGATCAAAATAGCTTGAATGGTTGAAAAGATAAAAAATAATTTCTGAAATCCGAATTTTCAGTTTTTTCGTGATAAATCGGGAACCAATCAAAATATTCAAAGTCTCTTTTCAGATTCGCAATCCCCACAAAAATGCGCAACTTTTTCCTAATTTAACCGACCTCGTATCTCTTACCGTTTCGAAGATACCAATGGTGAGCATCGAAATTTTCACCACCCTGTATAGATACCGGTGGACTGCACAATTCATAATCACTAACCTGAGCAATGCAACTTAGAAAAATCAATCTCAAATTACTCGTGGACGGTAAGTGGTTTTCCATGATACGTGACATGATCTACCGTCAACCCCTCAACCCCCAACCACCCTTAGAATTTTTTTTCATCGCACCCTATACATAGTTTAAGGGGGCTCGTTGAAAAGCTTTTCAAAAACTGTATTCAGATCTATCACTGAAAATGGTTGGACGCTTAAGAGGTTGAGGGTTAAGGGCTCAAGGGTTAAGGGGTCGACGGTAGATCATGACACGTCGTATCATGGAAAACTGACTTACCGTTTTTTAAAATCGACCTGTTCGAGCGTTTTTTTCGGAAAAAGTATGGTAAGAAATTATGGATTTTGTTCTGGACGTTTGAGTAACCTTGGGGTTCCTCAAAACTTCATGGTGAAGCGTTCGATCCAATTTTCAATGGTAGATCGAATACAGTTTTTGACAAGCTTTACAACGAGCCCCCCCCAAGCCATAGGTAACACAATCTGAAAATCGTAATGTAATCGTTATTTTTAAAAAAAGTCAAAGGTCAAGTTACCTCCTCGCTTACCTCCTACCTCCTGAACGAGATATTGATATTAAGCTTCAAATTTGTGAAGAAAATGTGTCATATGCTCAGTAGCAATTTTCCAATATCACAATTTGAATTAGGCGAGGAATGAGCCTTGAAAGTCTCGAAACTTTGACTGTTTTTAATTTACCTTGTAGACACTTCATCTTTGGTTTCCCTCATATGTTGACGAAAATTGGTGCTTTGAATAGCTCCTTCCATATTTATATATTATGGTAGGTAAGAAAAAATTGAGCTGACTAAGTCAATGAATAGAATTAGGAATGCCTGCGGCACATAGAAGCCATTAGCTTTCAAAATCAATAGATTTTCGACACCGACAACTAATTTGCCAGCAGTTTATTCCGGAAAAAAAAGATAATAAGAACATACAAAAAAATCCAATAAATAACAGCAAAACAGCAAGTGAACACTAACAAAAACTAATAACATCAAACAAGAATAATTACAGATAAAGAGAAGACGGTTTAATACTAGAATTCGCTCCAGAATTGTGAGCTCCAGTATTTCGAACATTTTCACATTAAGACAAAGTCTGATTGAATAAGTGTTCACAGTCAGAAGTTCATATTGTTTCAGAAGAGTTATAAAAATGTCGTTAAAATCGATAGTAATCGGAATCGATTTAGGAACAACAAATTCTTGCGCTTCCTATTACATCGATGGTCGGACACAAATCTTGGAGAATAGTGAAGGCGGAAGAACAACTCCATCATTTATATTCTTCACTGAGGACAGTTCCCATATTATCGGTCAATATGCCAAACCAGCTGCTGATCAGAAACCTGAAAATGGCGTTTATGGTAGATATTTCTTCATCAAATTTTACCTGTATATTTTCTTACATTTCTCATTATTTCTGATTGTTCCACTCACACACAAATCATTTCAGAGATGAAACGGTTGCTTGGCAGGGGATTCCAAGACAGGCGTGTTCAAGACAAACAAAAATTCTTCCCGTTTATGATTCAAGCAGTCGACGGCAAACCGGTGATAAGGATCGAAACCAAGAAGAAAACCCTCTTCAAAACCCCGCAAGAACTAAGCTCGCTCGTACTGAGAAAAATTAAAGCAGACGTCGATAAGCGTCTTGACAGCAAAGTCACCAAAGCGGTCATCACCGTACCGGCTTACTTTAACAGTCTTCAGCGCAAAGAAACTTTGGAAGCCGCCAAACGGGCCGGTTTCACGGTTTTGAAACTTTTCAACGAACCCAATGCTGCGGCCTTGAATTTTTATCACGAAAGCAAGAACAAGTGCCAGTTCATTTTGGTATACGACTTGGGCGGTGGAACTTTCGACGTGTCGATACTGAAGAAAACCGGGAGCCGTGTCGAAGTGCTTTGCGTCGATGGCGACAGCCATTTGGGCGGAAACGATTTTGACGATCTAATCGTGAATTTCGTTTGCATTGAGCTGTTCGTAAAGTACGAATGGGACGAGAGAGCTGACAAGCGTAAAATGCGACGGTTGAATTTGAAATGCGAGGAAGTGAAGAAGATGCTTTCCGTGACTGAAACGGCTGACATTCTCCTGGAAGCGTTCGTCCAAGGTCACGACATGGTTAAAGTTCCATTTTCTAGAAAGCAGCTTGAAGATTTGATCGGCGGCCTTTTGCAAAAGACTTTGGACGTGACGAAGCGCTGCATAAACAATTCGAAGATCAACAAAAAGAACATCGAACAAGTCATACTAGCAGGTGGCTCTACTCGGATACCCAAAATCCAAAACATGCTCTCGCAATATTTTGGCGCAAAAATCATCAAAATGACGCTCAACCCTGACGAATGCGTAGCAAACGGAGCTGCGCTTCAAGCTGCCATGTTGTCGGATAATCCAAGACAGCGAATTGAAAAAACAAAAATAGCTGACGTGGTTCCTTTGTCGATTGGACAGTTGGACATAGGAGGGTGCATGGATTTTTTCATCAAGAAAAACACTAAGATACCAGTGAGTGTTACTAAACTTTTCACCAACCTCGTAGATCAACAATCATTTATCGTATTCACAATTCACGAGGGCGAGCGGTTGGATTTCAGAAAAAATATTGAGCTGGGCAAAGTTTCTGTGAAAATAACGCCGTCGCCTCCCAGACAATGCCAGGTGCGTCTGACCATACACATTGATTCAACGGGAATTTTGAGCTGCACGGCAGAAGAAGAAATTAGCGGCAACAGGAAGAAAGCTACCATCGAGTTTTATACCAGGGGAATCAGGAGTGACAGCGAAGTCCGAGAAACAATAACAGATGCTGATTCAAACAAAGCAGAAGATCAAGCTTTTCGAGCCTATTCTAGTCGCATAAAGTACTTGAGAAATTACTGTGAGATGGTAGCTTACAACTTGACCATTAGACGTCTGAATGTGTACCACGACTATGTATTTGATCGATGTACGGAAATAGCGGCGAGCTTGGCCAGTGATATTTTTTTCTTCAACCGCCAGACCATTGACAATGTCATCAATGAGCTAACTGGAAAATGCGATGCGTTAGCTAGGTCTTACCATTTTGAACTTATGCCAGCGAAAAACTATTTTTGATATCTTACTTCTATTTAGGTATAGAAACGTTATATAAAAAATGTTATCAATCATCTACCTAATTATTCATTTGTGTATTCACTTCATCGTACTTTTACAATATTTTTGTGTCATGAGCAGCTTGCTTATTCATCACCTGTCAATAATAATTATATTCTCAATAGTTATGTTATTTTGTCTTTTTTTTTAACAAACACTGTTGTTATTTTGGTATCCTATCTTGTATTGACGTCCTCCATTTGGACATAAACCATTTCTGGACTACCTGAATTGACAATGCTTTTGTTTCATCATCGGATCAATCTACGAATTTCACAGAGCGACATTTCCGAGATCTCAGAGTAATATTTTCAAAGATCGTAGAGAGCTTTTCCGATGCTGGTCAGAAAAATGTCCAAGAATCGTGAAAAGATCTTTTTGAGTAGTGTTGCCGCAAGACGAGACGGGACTCAAATCTAGTCTCGTCTCGAGGCTTGCGAGTCTCGTCTCGTCACGAAAAGTCTCGATTGGTTCACATACGATTTTCATCAGAATTGGATTGGTAATAGGGAGTTTGCGATTTCATTGAACGTACGACGTAACGCAACGTAGAACGTGAAAATTCCCCTGTAACTAATGAATTGCAGATAACAAACTCGCCAATTTTCACATTGAAAGTTACGTTACGTCTCACGTACGTGAGCACGCAAGCTCAAATAATGCATATAGCTATAATTCTGAAATTAAGTTGATGATGTAATTCGTGTATATCCCGTTCACTTTTTATTTTCAGAAGTAGCATTGCAAGGTCTCATTGTTTGCGCATTCACTTCGCTTTTCCAATTTTCCGCGAAAAAACTATTCAAGAAAAAAATCAAGAATTGGAATTTTGAGATTTGAATTTACAATTAAGCTTAACACTTCCCGAAGAGACTATTAATTCAAAATTTACAATGATTTCTAAATCTTGATAAGAAACAAAAATGATACAAGGTATCTCAGGACCCGCGCCTCAGGAGTCGAAGGCAGTTTTGAGAAATGCAAAATGTTTTCAAATGTGCTAGAAAAAGGTTCAAAACAAAATTAGGTTTTCATTATGTTGCCGGTAAAATGGAGGGTCGAGGTGTGGGACTTTGCCCCTTCTCATCAATTTCCTGAATGATTTCTATCTATCTGGGTGTGTGTCTGTGTATCTGTCTGTCTGTGATCTTCCACGATAACTACCAAACCGTTGACCGGATCGACTTGAAATTTAGTATGCGGACATGGTTTTTCTCTGGAAAGAGCCCATTAGTTTTTGGCTGTCATTTGTATAACGAAAGTGTCAACAAATGTCAGAAGCTATATCTCACGGAACTTGACTTGCAATATGTCATTTGAAAGCCTCTGGAAAACTGTGTTCAGAACAGTTGAGAGTATTACCATTTAATTATTCAAAATCTATCAGATGGATGGGTACCAAATTTGGCATCAAGCAACAAAACAAAAGAGTCGAATCAAGTCTGGAGTTGCAATCTTCCACCATTTTCCAGTCGAGCGGTATGAATTTTCAAAATTTCTCCTAGCCGTTGCCACTCGAGAGGGCCTCTCGCCCGAATTTTGATCAGAACGACTCGTCTTTGATGCAGGACTCAACTCAAAAATTCATTACTGCTCGACGATCAGTTTTTTTTGGAAAAGTGAAACTGATATCGAAAGTATATTGGATTGGGCGTCGTGTAGACTCATTTACAAAATCGGCGCGGTCCCAGTTTTCTGACGGTGATTTTTTCAAAATGAAATTTGATATTCCGTGAATTTGAAAAAACTACAATGTCAACTTTGACATGCGGTAAGCCCCACGAAATATCCATTTTAGGTGCAGACATGCTGCAAATGAAAGTTGGAGAAAAGATTAAATTAATTTTTGGAATGAAAATTTTCGAAATCGGACTCACGATTTCCGAGGTTTCATTTCTAGAAAAACCGCAAATTTTCAACTTTTCATCCCGTGAACAGATTGTCACCATTTTTTTTTTCGAGCAAGGGGTTACTGGCTCTTGAACATTTTCCCAATAATTTTTTTCTCAATTTCCCGGGAATTCCCCTGTTGAAAATGTAAAACAGACCTGGGTTATCGAAACCGGATTTGAATGATGGGGCTTGAAGTGGAGCCGTAATTGATGATCTGAACAATAAGATGATTTGGAAAAAGATTTGAGGTTTTTCCGGAAAATTCGAATTTTCAAAATTCCCAATTTCCTGCAAGTTATTTCCATTCCTTCTGTGATGCCAGTTCCAGATCGTTCACCTTCATCCATTATGTACCATCCAATGCGTCTGACTGCCTCACTCGCTTTTCTTTCTACATAATTTTGGTTTCTTGTGAAAAACTGCAAATTTCTATAACTTTTCAGCTTGTGAACATATTTATGCCGGCTTCTTAAACAAAGGGTAAGTGATTCTTGAAAATTTTCAGGCAATTTCTCTTAAAATTCTCCAAGTTTTCCGAGAGTTTTCCACTTCAAAATAAGTATAACCGGGCCTGGCTTATGAAGACCGGACTCAAATGATGGAGCCCTTATCAGAGAAAATATTCAAATTCTTCAATCTTTCTTCCAAACTCAAACTTCCCACCCGAAAGGACGTCTCATAATAAAATTTCCATCCGTTCTTTGCTACTCGTCGGGGAAGTTTTGGGGTGACACAACCGTTTTTTTTTTCTGGGAGCGCCTCATTTCTTAGCAAAAATTGGCAGTGAATCAACTCCAATGACCTAGAAAACTTATTCCAGTTGAAGAATCATGAGTTTTCTTGGATTTTAATTTTTAGGCCTTCGAAAGTCGCGATCTCGAAGCGTTTTCCAAAGTTTCAAACCCAATTATCTTGGTAATGAAGCCTCTAATCAAAATTTTACAAAAGAAATTTTTTTTCTGAATTGAACAAGAAATTCAAAAAAAGTACAATTTTCTGAAAATATTCAGTGGCGTAGAAAATACGGTGGGAGAAGTTGAACAATTCCCCCGTATCTACGCCACTGGACAATTTTGACATAAGGTATCTACGTCAAGTGATGAGTATCTATTTTATGAGTATTTGTATCAAATTTGGTCATAATCGCTCTGATGACCTGAGCGTTATTGCTGGCATGGTGCGCGCATGCCACTTATACCGGGTGATCATTTGAAAACTATCCACCTGCAATAACTCCCGATTCCCAGTCTATATTTCTTCGAGCAAAAACAGGTCGATTTTTATATCGAGGGGGACATCTAAAACATACATTGGCAAATTTCTATCTCCAACCCCCTCGCCTCCACCCATCCCAAAAATAAAATTTCAAATAACACTACCTACCTTGCGGTACATCAAATTAAAGAAAATTAGATTCTCTTTTGGAAAAATATATTTTCAAAAATTGTAACTCTACCCCCCTTCTCCCTAAAAATGCTCTGAGTGTCCCCTTCAATATTCTGGACCCCTCAATTCTCTTCAGTTTAGTCAGCATCATCCTAAATAGCTTCAAGAAAGAGAATTTTCAGTGGAGAAAGTGCCACCCAAATCCAGCCCATTGCCCTTCCCCACCTCAACTTTAAAATTTAACAAAATACCACCTTTGTGATACATCAAATTAAAGGAAATTGAATTCTCTTTCTAAAAACAGTTTTTTTTTTAATTTTTAACCCCTCCCCCATTTAATTGGACATTTTGAGTATTTTAGTAGAAAAACGGGGGTTTTAAAAATTTCGAAAAAATTGTTTTCAGGGAGAGAATTCAATTCCCTTTAATTTGATGTATCACAAAGTAGGTATTGTCATTTGAGATTTTTAAGATGAGGAGGGGGGAGCAAAGGGGTGAATTTGGGTGGCAGTTTTCCCATAGCAAATGTTCTCTTTTGATGCTGTGCAGGATGACGTTGACTGCGTTGAAGAGAATTGAGAGGTCAAGAATACTTAATTGGACATTCAGAGAATTTAGGACCGGTGTGAAGACAGCAAACTTGAGATAGCAGAAATTTTACCGAAGATTGCCGAACGCCCAGTGGCGCACCACAGATCAAGATTCATACGTGCATGCCTCTAGTTGATGTATTCGGCATAAAGAAAAGTAGAAAACCTCAATAAAGCATGGCAAGATTATGGCACCCGTTTGTGCTTTCACACAAACTCATCAATCGAAATAACTAAACTTAATTTTTCTTTTCTTAATTATTTGAATCATCTCGACCATCGAAATAATAATTCAGCAATCATTTCTTCGGGAACGCAAATTGTGATCACTTTTATATAAACGTAAGTTGTAGAGCTCATCCAGAGCAAGAATTTCAAGTGAGAAAATCAACTCGCACCAAGTTTCCCGGGGGCTAAAACTCACCTCAAACACTAAGTTGTCACCTAGAAACGGAGATTCGCATAAAGTGCCCACACAAAAAAATTGTTTTTTCGGGAACGCAAATTGTGATCCTTTTTATACTAATATAAGTCGTAGAGCTCATCCAGAGCAACAATTTCATGCAAGAAAATCGACTCGCACTAGGTTTCCCGGGGGTTAAAACTCACTCCAAACACTAAGTCGTCACCTAGAAACGGAGATTCGCATAAAGTGCCCACACAAAAAAATTGTTTTTTCGGGAACGCAAATTGTGATCCTTTTTATACTGATATAAGTCGTAGAGCTCATCCAGAGCAACAATTTCATGCAAGAAAATCAACTCGCACTAGGTTTCCCGGGGGTTAAAACTCACCCCAAACACTAAGTCGTCACCTAGAAACGGAGAATGGCATAAGGTGCCCACACAAAAAAATTGTTTTTTCGGGAACGCAAATTGTGATCCTTTTTATACTGATATAAGTCGTAGAGCTCATCCAGAGCAACAATTTCATGCAAGCAAATCAACTCGCACTAGGTTTCCCGGGGGTTAAAACTCACCCCAAACACTAAGTCGTCACCTAGAAACGGAGATTCGCATAAAGTGCCCACACAAAAAAATTGTTTTTTCGGGAACGCAAATTGTGATCCTTTTTATACTGATATAAGTCGTAGAGCTCATCCAGAGCAACAATTTCATGCAAGAAAATCAACTCGCACTAGGTTTCCCGGGGGTTAAAACTCACCCCAAACACTAAGTCGTCACCTAGAAACGGAGATTCGCATAAAGTGCCCACACAAAAAAATTGTTTTTTCGGGAACGCAAATTGTGATCCTTTTTATACTGATATTAGTCGTAGAGCTCATCCAGAGCAACAATTTCATGCAAGAAAATCAACTCGCACTAGGTTTCCCGGGGGTTAAAACTCACCCCAAACACTAAGTCGTCACCTAGAAACGGAGATTCGCATAAAGTGCCCACACAAAAAAATTGTTTTTTCGGGAACGCAAATTGTGATCCTTTTTATACTGATATAAGTCGTAGAGCTCATCCAGAGCAACAATTTCATGCAAGAAAATCAACTCGCACTAGGTTTCCCGGGGGTTAAAACTCACCCCAAACACTAAGTCGTCACCTAGAAACGGAGAATGGCATAAGGTGCCCACACAAAAAAATTGTTTTTTCGGGAACGCAAATTGTGATCCTTTTTATACTGATATAAGTCGTAGAGCTCATCCAGAGCAACAATTTCATGCAAGCAAATCAACTCGCACTAGGTTTCCCGGGGGTTAAAACTCACCCCAAACACTAAGTCGTCACCTAGAAACGGAGATTCGCATAAAGTGCCCACACAAAAAAATTGTTTTTTCGGGAACGCAAATTGTGATCCTTTTTATACTGATATTAGTCGTAGAGCTCATCCAGAGCAACAATTTCATGCAAGAAAATCAACTCGCACTAGGTTTCCCGGGGGTTAAAACTCACCCCAAACACTAAGTCGTCACCTAGAAACGGAGATTCGCATAAAGTGCCCACACAAAAAAATTGTTTTTTCGGGAACGCAAATTGTGATCCTTTTTATACTGATATAAGTCGTAGAGCTCATCCAGAGCAACAATTTCATGCAAGAAAATCAACTCGCACTAGGTTTCCCGGGGGTTAAAACTTACCCCAAACACTAAGTCGTCACCTAGAAACGGAGAATGGCATAAGGTGCCCACACAAAAAAATTGTTTTTTCGGGAACGCAAATTGTGATCCTTTTTATACTGATATAAGTCGTAGAGCTCATCCAGAGCAACAATTTCATGCAAGCAAATCAACTCGCACTAGGTTTCCCGGGGGTTAAAACTCACCCCAAACACTAAGTCGTCACCTAGAAACGGAGATTCGCATAAAGTGCCCACACAAAAAAATTGTTTTTTCGGGAACGCAAATTGTGATCCTTTTTATACTGATATTAGTCGTAGAGCTCATCCAGAGCAACAATTTCATGCAAGAAAATCAATTCAATTCAATTCAATTCAATTCAATTTTATTGTATAAAAAGATCTTATCTTTATTACAAAGTAAATATATAGATATATACGATAATGAACAATCACAGACAAACAAAGTAAATTAAGAAAAAAAAACAGACGATAGAGTGGTATTTGGCAGGATTCACTACATGTACAAGTACAACATAACTAGAAGTTTACTCTATGCATATCAAGGACATTTTGGCAGAGACGTTGACAACAATGACAGCTATCTACTCATTATGGATGAAGGACCTCAACAGAAGAATATTCATGATTGTGCGAGTAATTTTGTTCAGTTCTCCAATGGATCCAGCCTTCAAAATATCAATGACATCGTCGACACTCCGTGACATTCCAAGAAACTCACCCCTGACACCCTCATAAATGGGGCATTCAAAAAGCATGTGTTGCAAAGATTCAGCCTTCTGCAGGTTGCATGAAGTGCATAGTTCCTCGGTGTTAATTTTATGCGTGGTTCCCCTATAGGTCAGTCTCAGATAGGTTTTATGGCATGTTCTTAGCTGGGCAATTATTCTGGTAGTGCTCAATGGTAGTGTAAGTGTAAGGTACATCGGGATCTCATCACCGTACTCAAGTTTTGGTGTTATGTCTGAGTACGACGTATGCGCTAAACGGTTCAAGTCTTGATTAAAGAGAGACCTTTGAAACGATTCAAGTAATTGATGTGTGTTGAGACAAGTGTTCTGTAAACCGTTTACCACATCGTACCATACACCACCATGTGAGCACATGTCAAAGTATTCTTTCAGCTGCAAGACCCAGTTATACCTTTCATCACCTTTGTCACTCAATGCAATCAGACGCTTGTAGCATTTCCTAGGAAGGCGAGTGTCGTCCATTTTCAGGAGTTTGTTCAACCAGGATATGGCTGCTTTGAATATGACGTATCTCAGACTTTTTGAAGATGTTTCAAGCCTTATTATGTAGTCTGGTGTGTTCCTAGCAAGATAAAGCAGTCGCTTGAAGAAGTCAACTTGAACTCGTTCGAGGGTCTCACCGTACTGTAAACCCCACACGCCAATCCCATAGGACAGCATGGATAGGACTATAGATTCATAGAGTTTAATTCTAGATTCCCATGAGTTCATTTTTGAGCGATACATCAGAGCGGTGCAGGCACCAATGGCTTGTTTGCATTTCAAGACAGTTTTTCGAGACATTTGAAGGAAAAGAGAGGACGAAACAAATTCCACACCAAGATAAGTATAGGAGCTCACTATTTCCAGTTGCTCATTATCAATGAAGAACCTATAGTTACTAGAATTATTATGATGAAAACCACCCCTGGCAAAGATCATTATTTTGGTTTTGTTTATATTGATAGACAGCTTGTTTTCTTGGGAGTAGCTATGTAAGGTCATCAATTTCCGGTTCATGTCAGTCCGAGAGTTACTTATCAGGACAAGATCATCAGCGTACAGGAGCATCTGTAAGCTATTTTTGCTATCAATGCTGATACCTTCCAGGCCACTGGCTGTGAAGTATTCCTCGATGTCAGCAATAAAAATGCTAAACAAAAGAGCACTCAGAGATTCACCCTGTAGTACTCCCTTAGTGATGTTGAACTGTCTAGTGTGCTCATTTCTTGACCTGACGCACATCGTGGCACTGTCATAAAGATTCTTCACAAGTCTAATGATCCTCGAGCTAATTCCAGCCCTATAAAGTTTGTGCCACAGCAGGTCGTGGTTAACACTGTCAAAAGCGCGCTGGAAGTCGACAAATGCAACAAACACTCTGCGTCCTGCAACCCGAAGGTGGATTTGTATGACTGAGGTCAAAGTGAAAATGTTATCAGTACATCCACGTCCAGGCCTAAAGCCAGATTGGCATTCAGGTAGCACATGGTTGTTCTCGGTAAACTCGGTTAGTCTGTTCAGTAAGATTGAGGTAAAGAGCTTAGCAGTACAGTTAATTAGTGCTATTCCCCTATAATTCGTAGGATCGTCTTTGGGTCCCTTTTTGTGTATCATGGACATGACTACCTCATGCCATGCAGATGGAATTTGGCATGTATCTAAGATTCGGTTAAATAGCAAGCATAAGTACAGCATCCAGTTCTGGGGTAAGTTTTTCAAGAATTCGTATGATATTCCATCTTTTCCTGGTGATTTCCTATTTTTGCAGCGATTTAGACTTTTGTCTAATTCATTCATATCTATCGGTCTATCAAGATGGTTATTAAATGCGTCGGAAAAGACTATATCAGAATTTACTCTGATGGTAGTGATTTCCTTGTAGAAAGATTCCCATTGATCTATTGTTATTGGGGATTGCTCTGATGGGGTGTATGTGAAGGACTTCAGAGTTTTCCAGAAGGTTGTTTGATTTTTTGTGCAGCTGAGTGTGTCTATTATGAGTTTTTCATGATCTTTCTTTTTCAAATAGATTAGGTTTTTATATATTTTTTTGGTGGAAATGTAATTTGTTTTATGTGGTTCTAAAAAATTATATTTTTTGCAGTCCTTCAAGCATTTTGTTACATGTTTCTTTGCTTCCCTACAATCGAGGTCAAACCAAGGTTTGTTGATATTGTTTTCACCTTCATTTGCTGATCTTTTGGTTTTTACAAGATCTAATTGCACCGCTGCTGTGTGAATCGCACTACATAAATTCTTGTACAGTAGATCTGGCTGGTCTGAGATTCTGCCTACATCTGGGTAGCACTTCAGCAAATTTTTATAAAGATCGCACCGCAAATCATTCCAGCGCATCGACTCTAACATGGGAGAACAAGGAGTGTTGTATATTGCTTGTTGAGTTGTATTAATTCTTAGGGTGAGACTGACCGGAAAGTGATCAGAGTAAGGGATAGTTTGAAGAACTTCTAATTTTTCGACGCATGAGAGCCTATCATTATTGCAGAAAGCTAGATCAATCACACTTTTTCCAAAGTTATTACAGAAAGTAAAGTTTGCTGGTCTGTCACTCTGTATCAATCCATTGATGAGGGAGAAATTATTGTCATACATAAAATCAAGAAGTGTACGGCCTTTCGAGTTAGTGGTTTTATCAAAACTTCTAGCACTCTCACAAAAGTTCGTGTTTTCCAAGATATCTTCAGGTATTGTTGACAGTTCACCGACTCTACAATTGAAGTCGCCCACAATGATGACCATGTGTTGTGGATAGCTGTCAAGTATAGGATCTAAACTAGACTGAAACAATTCAAGTATTTCGATAATGTCAAGTGAAGGTTTGAAGTATATAGTGCATAGAATAAACTTATTAGACCCGGTCCGAAGCTCACATATTATCCACCATGGAGTGGAATCTATCGTTATGACTTCATAGCATCGCTTACACAGCACCATGAGACCACCACTGGCGCGTCCTCGAGACTTCTCCCTTATGGCTGGGGAAGAGATAACGTTGAAGTCGTCCTGAAGGTGAGGTGGAACTCTTGCATCTTGGGTCAGCCATGTCTCGACTAGACATAGAATCTCGAAACCAGCAGGTTGCACATCGTCCAAAAATCCTGAGAGGTTCTTGTAGCCTTGCATGTTCCAAAACATGATGTTCAGCAGGTTATTTCTTATGAGGTTTCCATTGTTCACGATGATCTTGGGTCTTGCATTGATTTGTTGCTATGTTTGCATGGAGTTGGCGAGGTTGCTGTCTATGGGTTGTATAGGGTTTTGCTCTGGGTCGCCATAATCTGTCTTCTTACGTTGGAATTCAAGCTTCCTAATATAACAAGGGCAGTCCTTATCTCTGGCTGAATGTTCTCTTGGTGTTATACGCATCCTCTGGCAGTTAATACAGTTTAGTTTACTCGAACATCTTCTGCTGTCGTGTTTTTTTCCGCATCTGTGGCACGTTTCGTCTTCGGTACATTTTTTTGAGATGTGTCCAAATGTGCAGCATCTATAGCACAGTGCTACTTCTACTACTTCAATGACGAATAATCTGGTTAAGTTCAAGGTTATTTTCCCAGCCTTCAACAAGAATCGCGCTAGCTGTGGTGTAGCCGTTAACAACCAATTTTCTTTGGTTGGGATTCGACATTTCCGCTTATGTACTATTTTGAGCCCTGATCGTATAGCATCTTCTCCAAAAGCCTCGACGAGATCCTCATTTTCAGCTACAACAGCATCAATAAATTCTGGCTCAGTTAGTTGCAGCTGAACACCGCATATTTGTAACGTTGGGTTTTTCATGTCTTCATCTGCAACTTTTATTGAGCTGTCTCGTGATAAAATTTGTCGAAGCTTGTTTTTTTGTGTCTCATCTTGGGTATGGATCATTATCTTGTTCTGTCCCAGCTTTACAACATTTTTTATTGAGCCGTCAATATCCTTAGTTTTGACCCTTTTCGCGATTTGACTCCATGTTGTTTCGATATTTTGTTCTATATCAGTCGGCTCCAGATATAAGGTATTTTGGGAGTCTGGTTGTTGTTTGGGCGGTGTTTTCCATGGCTCCGCTGTTGGTCTTGGGTCAGCGTTGGGTTTGAATTCTCCGTAGGACTTTGTTTGTATCTGCTGTTCTTGCAGTTGTAGCTGTTGCTGTCCTCGTTGTTGTTGCCGCTGCTGTTGGTTCTGGTGTTGGTTCTGGTATTGATGTTGTTGCTGTTGTTGCTGTTGTTGTTGCTGCTGTTGTTGTTGCTGTTGTTGTTGCTGTTGTTGCTGCTGTTGTTGTTGCTGTTGTTGTTGCTGTTGATATTGTTGTGGACGATGATGGTGCTGTTGTTTCGGCGGTTGATTCACATCTTTGTTTGGTAGTTCAATCCGTAGAGCTTCAAGTTTTCTGACTTCACATCTCAGAGTAACATTTTCAATTTCAACCTGTTTTGTTCTCGATGTCAGTAGAATTATCTGTCTGTATATAGTTTCCCTAGCATCAGCAAGTGCTGAGACTGTATTTTGTGGAACTGTAAGTTTTTTTATGGTGTCAAGAGCATTTAGTATTTCATGCAGGATGGTGTCTTCTACGCTTATTGTTCTCAGCTCAGGTGATGAGTTGAACCTTCTTTTTTTGGTTTTCCGATCGATTGTAGCTTGATTAGGTTGTTTGCGGTTACTCGGGGTTGTCTCATTTTGTTCGGTGTCGTCTTCTACTGATACAAAAGATATGTTGTCATCGGATTTTACTGATGTTGTGCTCATGCTGAAATTAGTAGCCGGCTCTTGGATCTTTAGAGGGGCTCGGTGTTACGTATTTAACCTTGACGCCGCCCCTACGCAGAAACCCCAGTGGTTTCTGCTTGGCCGGGGGCGTCGAAGGCTTTTCCTTGCGTCGAGCTAATCTAGGTGTTGATTAAACGCGTACCGGACCAACGTGAGATAAGGCTTGGTGCAAAAAAATGTAAACAGTTCGCTTGATTTTACAAGAGTTGGAGATTTCACTCACTCAAACTTCGGAACAGAGGCCTTTTGACCTTTGTCTTTTCAAAATGTTTCCACCACAATCAAAACAATCGATGTCACTTCACTTGCAGATTTTTCGACGGGCTTTTATAGCATCTTTTCGAGTCAATTTTGAGCAGCGACGACGGGAAGCCGTTTCAACTCAACTCGCACTAGGTTTCCCGGGGGTTAAAACTCACCCCAAACACAAAGTTGTCACCTAGAAACAGAGATTCGCATGAAGGCCAACACAAAAAAATTGTTTTTTCGGGAACGCAAATTGTGATCCTTTTTATACTGATATAAGTCGTGGAGCTCATCCAGAGCAACAATTTCATGCAAGAAAATCAACTCGCACTAGGTTTCCCGGGGGTTAAAACTCACCTCCAACACTAAGTTGTCACCTAGAAACAGAGATTCGCATAAAGTGCCCACACAAAAAAATTGTTTTTTCGGGAACGCAGATTGTGATCCTTTTTATACTAATATAAGTCGTAGAGCTCATCCAGAGCAACAATTTCATGCAAGAAAATCAACTCGCACTAGGTTTCCCGGGGGTTAAAACTCACCCCAAACACTAAGTCGTCACCTAGAAACGGAGATTCGCATAAAGTGCCCACACAAAAAAATTGTTTTTTTGGGAACGCAGATTGTGATCCTTTTTATACTGATATAAGTCGTAGAGCTCATCCAGAGCAACAATTTCATGCAAGAAAATCAACTCGCACTAGGTTTCCCGGGGGTTAAAACTCACCCCAAACACTAAGTCGTCACCTAGAAACGGAGATTCGCATAAAGTGCCCACACAAAAAAATTGTTTTTTCGGGAACGCAAATTGTGATCCTTTTTATACTGATATTAGTCGTAGAGCTCATCCAGAGCAACAATTTCATGCAAGAAAATCAACTCGCACTAGGTTTCCCGGGGGTTAAAACTCACCCCAAACACAAAGTTGTCACCTAGAAACAGAGATTCGCATGAAGGCCAACACAAAAAAATTGTTTTTTCGGGAACGCAAATTGTGATCCTTTTTATACTGATATAAGTCGTGGAGCTCATCCAGAGCAACAATTTCATGCAAGAAAATCAACTCGCACTAGGTTTCCCGGGGGTTAAAACTCACCTCCAACACTAAGTTGTCACCTAGAAACAGAGATTCGCATAAAGTGCCCACACAAAAAAATTGTTTTTTCGGGAACGCAGATTGTGATCCTTTTTATACTAATATAAGTCGTAGAGCTCATCCAGAGCAACAATTTCATGCAAGAAAATCAACTCGCACTAGGTTTCCCGGGGGTTAAAACTCACCCCAAACACTAAGTCGTCACCTAGAAACGGAGATTCGCATAAAGTGCCCACACAAAAAAATTGTTTTTTTGGGAACGCAGATTGTGATCCTTTTTATACTGATATAAGTCGTAGAGCTCATCCAGAGCAACAATTTCATGCAAGAAAATCAACTCGCACTAGGTTTCCCGGGGGTTAAAACTCACCCCAAACACTAAGTCGTCACCTAGAAACGGAGATTCGCATAAAGTGCCCACACAAAAAAATTGTTTTTTCGGGAACGCAAATTGTGATCCTTTTAATACTGATATAAGTCGTAGAGCTCATCCAGAGCAACAATTTCATGCAAGAAAATCAACTCGCACTAGGTTTCCCGGGGGTTAAAACTCACCCCAAACACTAAGTCGTCACCTAGAAACGGAGATTCGCATAAAGTGCCCACACAAAAAAATTATTTTTTCGGGAACGCAAATTGTGATCCTTTTTATACTGATATAAGTCGTAGAGCTCATCCAGAGCAACAATTTCATGCAAGAAAATCAACTCGCACTAGGTTTCCCGGGGGTTAAAACTCACCCCAAACACTAAGTCATCACCTAGAAACGGAGATTCGCATAAAGTGCCCACACAAAAAAATTTTTTTTTTTCGGGAACGCAGATTGTGATCCTTTTTATACTGATATAAGTCGTAGAGCTCATCCAGAGCAACAATTTCATGCAAGAAAATCAACTCGCACTAGGTTTCCCGGGTGTTAAAACTCACCCCAAACACTAAGTCGTCACCTAGAAACGGAGATTCGCATAAAGTGCCCACACAAAAAAATTGTTTTTTCGGGAACGCAGATTGTGATCCTTTTTATACTGATATAAGTCGTAGAGCTCATCCAGAGCAACAATTTCATGCAAGAAAATCAACTCGCACTAGGTTTCCCGGGGGTTAAAACTCACCCCAAACACTAAGTCGTCACCTAGAAACGGAGAATGGCATAAAGTGCCCACACAAAAAAATTGTTTTTTCGGGAACGCAAATTGTGATCCTTTTTATACTGATATAAGTCGTAGAGCTCATCCAGAGCAACAATTTCATGCAAGAAAATCAACTCGCACTAGGTTTCCCGGGGGTTAAAACTCACCCCAAACACTAAGTCGTCACCTAGAAACGGAGATTCGCATAAAGTGCCCACACAAAAAAATTGTTTTTTCGGGAACGCAAATTGTGATCCTTTTTATACTGATATAAGTTACAGAGCTCATCCAGAGCAACAATTTCATGCAAGAAAATCAACTCGCACTAGGTTTCCCGGGGGTTAAAACTCACCCCAAACACTAAGTCGTCACCTAGAAACGAAGATTCGCATAAAGTGCCCACACAAAAAAATTGTTTTTTCGAGAACGCAAATTGTGATCCTTTTTATACTGATATAAGTCGTAGAGCTCATCCAGGGCAACAATTTCATGCAAGAAAATCAACTCGCACTAGGTTTCCCGGGGGTTGAAACTCACCCCAAACACTAAGTCGTCACCTAGAAACGGAAATTCGCATAAAGTGCCCACACAAAAAAATTGTTTTTTCGGGAACGCAGATTGTGATCCTTTTTATATCTACTGATATAAGTCGTAGAGCTCATCCAGAGCAACAATTTCATGCAAGAAAATCAACTCGCACTAGGTTTCCCGGGGGTTAAAACTCACCCCAAACACTAAGTGGTCACCTAGAAACGGAGAATGGCATAAAGTGCCCACACAAAAAAATTGTTTTTTCGGGGACGCAAATCGTGATCCTTTTTATACTGATATAAGTCGTAGAGCTCATCCAGAGCAACAATTTCATGCTAGAAAATCAACTCGCACTAGGTTTCCCGGGGGTTAAAACTCACCCCAAACACTAAGTGGTCACCTAGAAACAGAGATTCGCATAAAGTGCTCACACAAAAAAATTTTTTTTCCAGGAACGCAAATTGTGATCCTTTTTATACTGATATAAGTCGTAGAGCTCATCCAGAGCAACAATTTCATGCAAGAAAATCAACTCGCACTAGGTTTCCCGGGGGTTAAAACTCACCCCAAACACTAAGTCGTCACCTAGAAACGGAGATTCGCATAAAGTGCCCACACAAAAAAATTGTTTTTTCGGGAACGCAGATTGTGATCCTTTTTATACTGATATAAGTCGTAGAGCTCATCCAGAGCAACAATTCCATGCAAGAAAATCAACTCGCACTAGGTTTCCCGGGTGTTAAAACTCACCCCAAACACTAAGTCGTCACCTAGAAACGGAGAATGGCATAAAGTGCCCACACAAAAAAATTGTTTTTCCGGGAACGCAAATTGTGATCCTTTTTATACTGATATAAGTCGTAGAGCTCATTCGGAGCAACAATTTCATGCAAGAAAATCAACTCGCACTATGTTTCCCGGGGGTTAAAACTCACCCCAAACACTAAGTTGTCTTTATGGCACTTTATGCGAATCTCCGTTTCTAGGTGACAACTTAGTGTTTGGGGTGAGTTTTAACCCCCGGGAAACCTAGTGCGAGTTGATTTTCTTGCATGAAATTATTGCTCTGGATGAGCTTTACGACTTATATCGGTATCAAAAGGATCACAATTTGCGTTCCCGAAAAAACAATTTTTTTGTGTGGGCACTTTATGCGAATCTCCGTTTCTTGGTGACAACTTAGTGTTTGGGGTGAGTTTTAACCCCCGGGAAACCTAGTGCGAGTTGATTTTCTTGCATGAAATTATTGCTCTGGATGAGCTTTACGACTTATATCGGTATCAAAAGGATCACAATTTGCGTTCCCGAAAAAACAATTTTTTTGTGTGGGCACTTTATGCGAATCTCCGTTTCTAGGTGACAACTTAGTGTTTGGGGTGAGTTTTAACCCCCGGGAAACCTAGTGCGAGTTGATTTTCTTGCATGAAATTATTGCTCTGGATGAGCTTTACGACTTATATCGGTATCAAAAGGATCACAATTTGCGTTCCCGAAAAAACAATTTTTTTGTGTGGGCACTTTATGCGAATCTCCGTTTCTAGGTGACAACTAAGTGTTTGGGGTGAGTTTTAACACACGGGAAACCTAGTGCAAGTTGATTTTCTTGCATGAAATTGTTGCTCAGGATGAGCTCTACGACTTATATCAGTATAAAAAGGATCACAATTTGCGTTCCCGAAAAAACAATTTTTTTTGTGTGGGCACTTTATGCGAATCTCCGTTTCTAGGTGACAACTTAGTGTTTGGGGTGAGTTTTAACCCCCGGGAAACCTAGTGCAAGTTGATTTTCTTGCATGAAATTGTTGCTCTGGATGAGCTTTACGACTTATATTAGTATAAAAAGGATCACAATTTGCGTTCCCGAAAAAACAATTTTTTTGTGTGGGCACTTTATGCGAATCTCTGTTTCTAGGTGACAACTCAGTGTTTGGGGTGAGTTTCAACCCCCGTGAAACCTAGTGCGAGTTGATTTTCTTGCATGAAATTGTTGCTCTGGATGAGCTCTACGACTTATATTAGTATAAAAAGGATCACAATTTGCGTTCCCGAAAAAACAATTTTTTTGTGTGGGCACTTTATGCGAATCTCCGTTTCTAGGTGACAACTTAGTGTTTGGGGTGAGTTTTAACCCCCGGGAAACCTAGTGCGAGTTGATTTTCTTGCTTGAAATTGTTGCTCTGGATAAGCTCTACGACTTATATTAGTATAAAAAGGATCACAATTTGCGTTCCCGAAAAAACAATTTTTTTGTGTTGGCACTTTATGCGAATCTCCGTTTCTAGGTGACAACTAAGTGTTTGGGGTGAGTTTTAACCCCCGGGAAACCTAGTGCAAGTTGATTTTCTTGCATGAAATTGTTGCTCTGGATGGGCTTTACGACTTATATTAGTATAAAAAGGATCACAATTTGCGTTCCCGAAAAAACAATTTTTTTGTGTGGGCACTTTATGCGAATCTCTGTTTCTAGGTGACAACTCAGTGTTTGGGGTGAGTTTCAACCCCCGGGAAACCTAGTGCGAGTTGATTTTCTTGCATGAAATTGTTGCTCTGGATAAGCTTTACGACTTATATCAGTATAAAAAGGATCACAATTTGCGTCCCCGAAAAAACAATTTTTTTGTGTTGGCACTTAATGCCAATCTCCGTTTCTAGGTGACAACTAAGTGTTTGGGGTGAGTTTTAACCCCCGGGAAACCTAGTGCAAGTTGATTTTCTTGCATGAAATTGTTGCTCAGGATGAGCTCTACGACTTATATCAGTATGAAAAGGATCACAATTTGCGTTCCCGAAAAAACAATTTTTTTTGTGTGGGCACTTTATGCGAATCTCCGTTTCTAGGTGACAACTTAGTGTTTGGGGTGAGTTTTAACCCCCAGGAAACCTAGTGCGAGTTGATTTTCTTGCATGAAATTGTTGCTCTGGATGAGCTTCACGACTTATATTAGTATAAAAAGGATCACAATTTGCGTTCCCGAAAAAACAATTTTTTTGTGTGGGCACTTTATGCGAATCTCTGTTTCTAGGTGACAACTTAGTGTTTGGGGTGAGTTTCAACCCCCGTGAAACCTAGTGCGAGTTGATTTTCTTGCATGAAATTGTTGCTCTGGATAAGCTTTACGACTTATATCAGTATAAAAAGGATCACAATTTGCGTCCCCGAAAAAACAATTTTTTTGTGTTGGCACTCTATGCGAATCTCCGTTTCTAGGTGACAACTAAGTGTTTGGGATGAGTTTTATCCCCCGGGAAACCTAGTGCAAGTTGATTTTCTTGCATGAAATTGTTGCTCAGGATGAGCTCTACGACTTATATCAGTATGAAAAGGATCACAATTTGCGGTCCCGAAAAAACAATTTTTTTTGTGTGGGCACTTTATGCGAATCTCCGTTTCTAGGTGACAACTTAGTGTTTGGGGTGAGTTTTAACCCCCAGGAAACCTAGTGCGAGTTGATTTTCTTGCATGAAATTGTTGCTCTGGATGAGCTTCACGACTTATATTAGTATAAAAAGGATCACAATTTGCGTTCCCGAAAAAACAATTTTTTTGTGTGGGCACTTTATGCGAATCTCTGTTTCTAGGTGACAACTCAGTGTTTGGGGTGAGTTTCAACCCCCGTGAAACCTAGTGCGAGTTGATTTTCTTGCATGAAATTGTTGCTCTGGATAAGCTTTACGACTTATATCAGTATGAAAAGGATCACAATTTGCGGTCCCGAAAAAACAATTTTTTTTGTGTGGGCACTTTATGCGAATCTCCGTTTCTAGGTGACAACTTAGTGTTTGGGGTGAGTTTTAACCCCCAGGAAACCTAGTGCGAGTTGATTTTCTTGCATGAAATTGTTGCTCTGGATGAGCTTCACGACTTATATTAGTATAAAAAGGATCACAATTTGCGTTCCCGAAAAAACAATTTTTTTGTGTGGGCACTTTATGCGAATTTCTGTTTCTAGGTGACAACTCAGTGTTTGGGGTGAGTTTCAACCCCCGTGAAACCTAGTGCGAGTTGATTTTCTTGCATGAAATTGTTGCTCTGGATGAGCTCTACGACTTATATTAGTATAAAAAGGATCACAATTTGCGTTCCCGAAAAAACAATTTTTTTGTGTGGGCACTTTATGCGAATCTCCGTTTCTAGGTGACAACTTAGTGTTTGGGGTGAGTTTTAACCCCCGGGAAACCTAGTGCGAGTTGATTTTCTTGCTTGAAATTGTTGCTCTGGATAAGCTCTACGACTTATATTAGTATAAAAAGGATCACAATTTGCGTTCCCGAAAAAACAATTTTTTTGTGTTGGCACTTCATGCGAATCTCTGTTTCTAGGTGACAACTTTGTGTTTGGGGTGAGTTTTAACCCCCGGGAAACCTAGTGCGAATTGATTTTCTTGCATGAAATTGTTGCTCTGGATGAGCTCCACGACTTATATTAGTATAAAAAGGATCACAATTTGCGTTCCCGAAAAAACAATTTTTTTGTGTGGGCACTTTATGCGAATCTCTGTTTCTAGGTGACAACTTAGTGTTTGGGGTGAGTTTCAACCCCCGGGAAACCTAGTGCGAGTTGATTTTCTTGGATGAAAGTGTTGCTCTGGATGAGCTTTACGACTTATATCAGTATAAAAAGGATCACAATTTGCGTTCCCGAAAAAACAATTTTTTTGTGTTGGCACTTCATGCGAATCTCTGTTTCTAGGTGACAACTTTGTATTTGGGGTGAGTTTTAACCCCCGGGAAACCTAGTGCGAGTTGATTTTCTCGCTTGAAATTCTTGCTCTGGATGAGCTCTACAACTTACGTTTATATAAAAGTGATCACAATTTGCGTTCCCGAAGAAATGATTGCTGAATTATTATTTCGATTGTCGAGATGATTCAAATAATTAAGAAAAGAAAAATTAAGTTTAGTTATTTCGATTGATGAGTTTGTGTGAAAGCACAAACGAGTGCCATAATCTTGCCATGCTTTATTGAGGTTTTCTACTTTTCTTTATGCCGAATACATCAACTAGAGGCATGCACGTTAGGGTGGGCCGAAAAATCATATTTTCGATTTTTTTATTCTAATAGTGCGGAAAAGATGCATAATCAGATCACAAAAAGTAATCGTCACAGCGTTTTTGAAAAAAAATCATCACTTCCGGGTCCGCAATGACGTTGAAATTTCTATATTTGGAAAAAAAATCGCAAATTTTTATTAGGCCAGAAGATGTTGAAAAATATATTTACATTAAAAAAATATGGAATTAAACAGTCAGGCACAAAAAACCCGTGTTCCAGTATTGTTTTTTCAATCACAAAAAAACAAATGAAATTGAATTTACCGAATAAGCCCAGTTGCCTTGAAGTTGCAGAAATAGTCTCAACAGTCTCAATAGTCTCTCAGTTTTAGCAATGATGAAATAATATCATACATCAATCAAAACGTGATTGAAATTGTTAATAGAGACCACCTAAATGAAAAAAACCTTTAAAATGTCAAACAGCATTACCTAACTTGTGACACATCAAACTGAAGGTGATAGATTTCTCTTTCTGACAAACAAATTTTAAATTTTTCAAGTCACCTCCCAACCCTTGCGAAAATTCTCTTATCCTTAATTAAAGGAAAGCTTTTCCCCTATCAACTATCCCGATTCTTGTAGAAAAGATTTTTAAACGAAAACAGGTCGGTTCTTATTTCGAGGGTAGCATGTTGTCACAGTTTTAATTTCAACCGTTTCGGCCCTATCCCAGCCTACTTCAATTCTAATAGCAAGAAATTATCAACCTTGTGATACATCAAATTGAAAGTATGAAAATTTCCTTTATGCAAAAATAATTTCAAATTGCCTGAATCACCCTCTATTCCTTTTAAAAACTTGTCTCAATTGGGGAGAGAATGCATTGAAGATAAAAATTTGGCAACACATGTCTCAGATGTTCCCCTCGAAATAAAAATCGACCTGTTTTTGCTTGAAAATCTATTTCTCAAGAATCTGCAGTTAACAGAAAAACACTCCTTCAATCAACAATGAAAGAATTTTTGGAAGGGTTGAGAGGGTAGTTTGAAGATATCAGAATATGTTCAACGGAAACAATGTTATTGCCTTCAATTTGGTGTATCAAACTAGGGTAAGGGGGGGGGGCAAAGGGATTGAAGATAAAAATTTGGCAATACGTGTCCTAGATGCTAGATGTCCCTCTCAAAAAGAAAATCGACTTGTGTCAGGTTTTTCTCAGAAAAAAAAGGTGCAGCGAGAAATTGGAGGTGAGTCCTTTTCAAAAAACCACCCCGTGTGTCGGATAATGAACTAAAAGAATTACTGAATGTTAACGATACAATCCCTTAATTATAATTTCCACATTTTCCCTGTCATACCCAATCAGTAGAGCGATTTGTGAAAACAGTTAGAAGCAACATCAGCAGTTTGTGGAGCTGAATCAAGATATGGCTTTATTTAAAGCAAGAATGATTCTAGGAAACTGATGCCCACATTGGTAAGTCAAAAAAATTTCATCCCAGAGTGACGTAATACAAAAATTATTGATGAAATATTGATAATTGAAGTCTTATCACTCAATTTCTGTCGAATGAAGAGTTTTATCTATTTTTTCACTTAGGTATTTCAGCAGTTTTCTCCATAACTCAATTCGTTATCTTGCAAAAACTGAATGTTGAGATATTTCTGAAAGACACGTCTTGCGGAGGCTAAAGACGAACACTTGGGACAAAAAGCTTCTGGATATTTGAAAAGTATATGAAACTGCAACTTTTCCGCGCTATTAGAAGTCCGTATTATGAAATTAAAAAAAACACACCTATAGCAGCGGCCCACCCTAATGCACGTATGAATCTTGATCTGTGGTGCGCCACTGGGCGTTCGGCAATCTTCGGTAAAATTTCTGCTATCTCAAGTTTGCTGTCTTCACACCGGTGAATTTAGGGGGGAAGAGACGTGGGGTTGAAAATTTTAGAAATATTTTTTTAGAAAGAAAATTTAATTCTGTTGAATTTGATGTATCGCAAAATAGGTCGAGTCATTTGAAATTTCAAAGTTGGGGTAGGTGGGGGCGAGGGGGCTGAAGATAGAAAATCGCTAATGTATGTTTGAGATGTCCCCCTCGAGAAATGAAAATCGATCTGTTTTTGCTCGAAGACATTTTCACTAGGAATCGGGAGTTATTGCAGGTGGATAGTTTTCAAATGATCACCCTGTATATATTTACTGTGCAAAATGCACTACATTAGCTACTGAGCTGAGCATTTTTCATATTATGAAGCTGAGCTTCTACATAAATAATCAAATATTTGCTCTTTACAAAAAAAAGGCACTCATTCAAGCTAGCCGAGTTATGGAGCGAAAACCGCCCTCAACGGTGCTAGATGAAACTATTCACCGCTAATTTTCACATCAAGGAAGTCCTATTTCGGACATGTTTTGTTTATCATGTCTCTCAAACGTTGAAACTAGTGAAGTAATCATCCGCATTCCTCACGTGTTGCATACAATTTTTCTTCTACTTTCGTTTTCTTACTTTTTGCATGAATGGTTATTTCATCTCAGGTGACATTTGGCACGCTATTTCGCTTCACCGTAGTTTTAGAGCGAATAATTTCTTGCCAATAAGTTTTCAGGAGTTTCCAGGATAACAACAAAACTATAATGATAATGATACTTATTGTATGCGTGCATGAGTCTTATTCAATTATTGTTTCTGTAGTAATCGAGGTGGTAATGTGCCAAAAACCAAATTGAATGACTGCTGCGAAGTGAATCCATTTTTCAAGAAAGCGCAAGTTGGGGAGATGGACTGGTTATTGGTGTGTGGGTGGAGTGATATCGTCCAAGATCTTGAGATACTAACCCGAAGGGTCGTTCATCGGGACCAGCGAGGATTTTTTGCCGAAATCATCGCCATCATAATTTCCAAAAACCTGGAAAACGGCTGAAAGCATAATAATTAGTGCCTACCGTAGGTTGCGATAGTGATTTCAAGTCTGCTGGTGAATGTGTCCGTCTAATTGATAGGGGCCAAGACAAGAATTCATAGATTGAAGAACTAAGATATGAATGAATCATATATTATACTTTTGTTGTCAAGTCCAGACAATGCCACAAGTACCCTGTGATCCAAACCATTCCGAATTGGGGTAGGCTGTACCCCGGCGAAAAGCAGCGTTACATCCCGGCAGATATTCCGAAGCAGATAAAGAATCATACAAAAAAGTTTTATACATAAAGGTAATGAAAACAAAATAGGCAGTGAATACAAACAAAAACTAATACAACCCAATAAAAATTAGAGATAAAGAGATGGCGACTTCGTTATATTTTGATGTCGGTGGTTTTTGATATCAGAATTCAACTTTAGATATCTGTATCGAGTTTGATGGTGAGGTTAGTATGACGGAAATAAGGATTTTATATGAAAACTTTTTTTTCTTTCAGAGGAACTGGATATGAAAATGGCTTTGAATTCGATAGTAATTGGAATTGATTTAGGAACAACAAACTCTTGTGCGTCCTATTACATTGATGGCCGGCTACAAGTCTTGGAAAACAGCGAAGGCGGAAGAACAACTCCATCGTTTATATTTTTCACTGAGAACAATTCTCATATTGTCGGTCAATACGCCAGACCAGCCGCTGATCAGAGACCTGAAAATGGCGTTTATGGTTGGTACTTCTCCACCAAGCCTTGCTCATGTCTTTTTGTTACATTTCTTATTCTTTATTCTCGTTTTGCTCTTCCACAATTTTTTTTTAGAGATGAAACGCTTGCTTGGCAGAGGATTTCAAGACAGGCGTGTTCAAGACAAACAAAAATTTTTTCCGTTCAAGATCCTAGAAGTCGACGGCAAACCGGTGATTGCGATCGCGACGAAGAAGAAAACCTTATTCAAAACTCCGCAAGAACTCTGCTCGCTCGTGTTGAAAAAAATAAAAGCAGACGTCGACAAGCGTCTCGACAGCAAAGTCACCAAAGTGGTCATCACCGTACCGGCTTACTTCAACAGTCTTCAGCGGAAGGAAACTTTGGAAGCTGCCAAACGGGCCGGTTTCACGGTTTTGAAACTCTTCAACGAACCCAATGCTGCAGCCTTGAATTTTTATCACGAAAACAAGAACAAGTGCCAGTTCATTTTGGTCTACGATTTGGGCGGTGGAACTTTCGACGTGTCGATACTGAAGAAATCAGGGAGCCGTGTCGAAGTGCTTTGCGTCGATGGCGACAGCCATTTGGGCGGCAACGATTTCGATGATCTCATCGTGAATTTCGTTTGCATGGAGCTATTCATTAAGTACGGATGGAACGAAAAAGCTGACAAACGTAAAATGCGACGGTTGAATGTGAAATGCGAAGAGGTGAAAAAAATGCTCTCCGTGACTGAAACGGCCGACATTCTCCTGGGGCCCTATTTTCGGTACACGTGATCTGTTCCCCGGCGATCACCGGGGAACGCCGGTGAAGTGATCAGTTCCCCGGTTTTAAAAGTGGTATTTTCGTGACCACTTTTTCGGCTATACTCGTACATGTCCGTGTAATGTCGAAGCTTGGCTGTCAGCTGTGATATTTGAAATCGAATTGTAGTTTTTCGAAACCTACCTACTTTTGCTATTTATTAACAGGGAATCTGCCGGCCCAAGCTTCAAGAGGCCACGATTGGATGCGATTTCCGAAATTAAAAAAGAAAAACTGACCGAACTCATGGCCAAGAACCCCATATATCCTTGTCAACTTGCTACGGTCAGCCGGCTTCCTTCCCCGGGTACTGGGATAAATGGCGTGACTAGTTCTGTGATGTGCCGGGCCTTCACAAGTCACACTGAAGTCTTTTAATTGTCACGCGAAAATACTGCACAAACTGCACTTCTATGTCCACAAATCGTTTACCGGGTTGGCGCGCATCTTCTTTGGCCGCTTCCAAGTCCGCGATTACATGGACCGCCAATGCCGCGTTCAATGGATCCATTTTTTCCAAATTATTTAAAGAAACTTTCGAAAAATTGGAGATTGGAACGTAAAATTGAAATTTTTGAAAGGACGCAGTTGTAATTCCAATTTCCAATTGTCAAAACTATATCTGTCATTTGGCGGTTGTTTTAGTTGTATTTTTAGTGCATTCAGCGTTGCCAACCTATGAACAATGTGCTTTTTTTACTTTTTTTAGTGATTTTCAATTCAGACTCTTGGCAGTCCTTTGCTTTGATTGACATAAGCGGGGAATGAGCTGTTCTCTCGGTAGCTCCTAGGAGAACGGGCGTGATCACGCGTGAATGTACCCGAAAATGCCGCTTCCCCTGTTTTTGAGGGAACAGTTCCTATAGGAACAGTTCACGTGTGCACCGAAAATAGGGCCCCTGGAAGCATTCGTCCAAGGTCACGACTTGGTTGACGTTCCATTTTCTAGAAAGCAGCTGGAGGGTTTGATCGACGGCCTTTTGCAAAAGACATTGGACGTGACGAAGCGCTGCATCAACAGTTCGAAGATCAATAAAAAAAGCATCAAACAAGTCATATTAGCAGGTGGCTCTACTCGAATACCCAAAATTCAAAACATGCTTTCACAATATTTCGGCGCAAAACTCATCAAAATGACGCTCAATCCTGACGAGTGCGTAGCGAACGGAGCTGCGCTTCAAGCTGCTATGCTGTCGGGAAATCCAAGACAGCGAATTGAAAGTATCAAAATCGACGACGTGGTTTCCTTGTCAGTTGAGGAGATGGACATGGGAGGGTGCATGAACTTCTTAATCAAGAAAAACGCTCAAATACCAGTGAGTGTCACTGAATTATATTCCAACGCCATTAATCAGCAATCATCCATAGGATTTAAAATCTACGAAGGCGAACGACTGGACTGCAGGAAAAATATTGAGCTGGGTCGAGTTGAAGTGGACATGACGCCATCTCCTCCTGGACAATGCCTAGTGCGTCTGACCATTCACATTGATTCAACGGGAATTTTGAGTTGCACAGCAATAGAAGAAATTAGCGGTAAGAGGAAAACGGCAACAATCGATTTTTATACCAGGGGAATCAGGAGTGACAGCGAGGTCACAGAAGCCATAAATGATGCCGAGTTGAACAAAGCAGAAGACGAATCTTTTCAAGCGTATTCTAGTCGCATAAAATATCTAATAAGCTACTGTGAAATGGTAGTATATAACTTAACCATAAGACGTCTGACTGCCTACCATGACTTATTTGATCGATGTAGAGAAATAGCGGACAAGTTGTCGAGGAATAGGTTTTTCTTCAACCGCCAGAACGTTGACAATGTCATAAACGAGCTGAATGGAAAATGCGATGCGTTAGCTAGGTTGCACAATTTTGAAAAAATGCCAGCGAGGGATTATTCTTGATATTTTCTTGATACTTATAGATACGTTCAACAGAAATTTGATAATGATTATGTACCTGATTATTCATTTGTCTGCTCACTCCTTCATACTATCTTAGAGTCTTTGTGTCATTTGTAACCCCGTGTACCTATTTATCACAATCATGTCGATACCATTTCAATTATAATATCACGAATGATAATATTTTGTCTTCTTTTCTAGCAACGAATTCATAATTCAGTTATTTATTAAACCTATAAATTTATTATCATATCATGTCATTATTTAGTGAACCTAGAATAGTAGGTAGGTACCTATTGACCTACTTCATTTGGACATCAATCACATCTGTACTGCCTAAATTGACAATACTAGTCTTCAATCTACTATAATGCTATCTATCATTTTCAAACCTTGACATGATTATGATCTTTTGTTTTTGTAGGCACATTTTTGGTCGACATTGACAAGACCAAGCTATGCAAGTTTTAGGTGCTGTTGTGCTCATGTACGGGATGTAATAAAACAGTTAATATGTAGTAGGTTCTTTCTTATCGTGATTCTAGTCGACTGGGCAAATTTTACAGTTTGGCATTGTAGACTTGACGTCCCAATGGGGAACTATAGTGGCAAACGCCTGAAGTAATGGCGCCCGTGTTCCATGCACCCCAGCTGTCATCAGTGTCATTTTAAGCGTACATAACCTCAACTTTGTAATTGTCATTTCATTTTCATTTGTCACTTTTGTCAGCACTCAGCATAGGAACCAGCGGTTTGCGTTACTTCGTGAGTTGAAAAGTAGAAACGCCGATTAGTCAAAAATCGCGTTGAAAAAATTGGTAGTGACGTGTTGTGTATCAGGCTATAACAGTTCCAAAAGACCATACCTTTGGAGTTTGCACCAGCTCTTTTTTATTCCCTCTCAGTGGGGCTCCCTCCCGGCCTTAACTCTTCTTTGAGCACTTTCCACTTTCCGTACATTTGTTTGTATTTCTTTGAGGTTATGTACGTTAACTGTCAATATGGGTGCATGGAACACGTCGCCCTCTACAATCCGTTTTGCCTATAGTTCCCCATTGCCAAGTGTGCGTCTGGCTTGAGCCCCGAAAAATAGGTTACTGAACTTATGGGTGGGTTATCTGTGCTGGCGGATGTTCCACCACCAAATCTGAGAAGACTTGAAAAAGAAATGAGAAGAAATGTAGCCGTAACCATGTATTTTATTTGGTTATAGGAGCCATAATTAATTTTAAGTTTGTATTCCTCAAATTTGAGTTGTCAAACAGCAGTGCAACCAGCTGCCAAGTGCCAAGTTCTAGGAAGTTTTCAAATTTCAGATTTTGAAACTTAATCTACAAAATAGAAACAAAATGTCACAGCCGACTGGAATATCACGGTAGGAGTGAACGTACTATAACTGACAATGATGGTGTCAGGTCAAACAGAACTCGTAACTCACTTGATGTCATTCAAGTGTGTGTGTGTGTGCTCCTGGAGTCCTATACTTATGGCAACTTGTGTGTACCTGATCCTCAATTGTGGTGACCGCACGAAATTGTGGCGACTTACACAGGACGCCACAATTTTGGATCACTTTTGAGCGGAACATTCCGCTCTTTTCTGAGCGTTGCGTGTTCGTAACGATTCGTTGTTGCGGAATTTACATCCATGAAATAATATTAATTCTATAAAAGTAATATAGAAGAAAATAGTGGATCATGATGAAAAATATGTGTAAGATGCCAGGATTCAGGATGAGGTTCACGTGAATTTTACTATATTTGTGGTAACTTTTTGGCGGTCGAAATGTGGCGCCCTCTGCCATGGAACAGTTAACTATTGCGGCGTTGCCAGGTTATCTGCCGCTCACTTGTTCGGTATCCGTGCGGACCCATATCGAAGTCAATATAGGTATGATACTATACACCATCATTCTGTGCTATACACTATACTAGACGGAGTGACGGGCCGATGGGATAAAACTTGGTAGGTATATGTAAAGGGCACCCCTCGATAAACATATTGGGCCGTATTCATACCTCGCTTTTAAGCTAAAAGCGCTATTAGGGCGATGCGCGGTTAGGGGCATTTCTCATGTTTCAGTGTTCAAAAATACAAATTAACTCGCAAATTAATTGCAATTAAGTACATACAATCGCTCCCAATCGCAATATTATGTATTTTTGAACACTGAAATATGAGAAATGCCCCTAAATGCGCATCGCTCTACTTGCGCTTTTAGCTTAAATGCGAGGTATGAATACGGCCCATATTTACTAGTGATGCAGCGATTATTCGAAATTACTGGCATAATAAACAGATCGAAGATCGGACCACTTTACCACCGCATAAACTTGCTCAAGTTCGAATGAGGATATCAAGACGAAAAATGAACCTATTTGAAAATATGATGACGTTGATGATTCGGTGTTTGCTAATATCCCTACTGTACCTATGATATGCAGGGTGACAAAAGAAGAGGTGCATAATGGTCCACTTTTGAGCGTGTGTAACTTTAAATGAAAAACGATTCTTATGCGATTTTCTCCGTAGTTTTCGAATCTGTCCACAAAAATTTTCTGTGGTATATCGCTTACAAAGTAAAAAAAACGTTTTTCCGTACTTTTTAAATTTCCACAATTTTTTCAAAAAGTGTTTTTTCAAACAACCTATCTTTTTAAATAAATAAAATAAATAAATATTGTTTATTTCTCTTCAGACCGGTTTACAGCATGAGAAATTGTCACAAAATATCACAGAAACATTTCAATCAATAAATGAATCACAGTCTAAGTATTCTTGGATAGAATAGAAATTATGAGCTAAAAGCATTGATTTAACATGTCTTTTGAAAGAGAGATGGCTTACAATTTTCTTATACGGTAATGGTAACTTGTTAAATATTTCAATAGCCATTATAAATGGCCCCTTGGCGGAGCTGCTCAAACGGTGGTGAGGTATATCAATTTTAAAATTTTGTCCAAACTCATAATTATCATTTACATCTTAGTGAAGTAAAACTATTTCTGTTTTTGTGAATATATAAAACACAGCTTAAAATATATATGGACGGTACAGTTAAAATTTCAAGTTCCTGAAATAAGGGTCTACTACCTACAAGTGCTTCTCTGACTTTTGAAGCATATAGTTCTTATGATTCTTTTTTGTGCTATGAACAGATCAACAACACGGCAGCTGTGACCCCAGCAAAGTATTCCATAGTTTAGAATTGAATGTACATATGCAAAGTAATAGGTTTTTAAAATGTCACTGTCAACCCTGTCACGTACCTAACTGCCACAAGACAAACTGTGAGACTTCCAGTTTTTTTACCACGTTTTCGACATGTCCCGTCCAAGATAGCTTGTGATCCAGGGTGAAGCCCAAAAACTTTACTGATTGATTTTGCACTACGTTCTTACCATCAACGCGCACTAGGAGACTAGGAGACACTAGGAGACTAGACTATCAAATGTGATATATATTTATAATCATTAATCAGGAATCAAAACGGATTCGATTCCCATATAAGAATACAAGGTGCTCAATTTGCGGAAAAATTCGATGTTGCACCTCGCAAGCGATATTCCACAGAAATTTTTTGTGAACAGATTCGAGACCTACGAAAAGAATTATGTAAGAATCGTTTTTCATTTATGAAATTATGCTTTATGAGAAGCCTCCCGGTGGCGTATATACGTGAACACCCTGTACAAAAAAAAAAAACAGAAGCGGTAAAATGTCAAAAGCCGTTTTGAACGACCACCTGCTCTCGTTTTTCTGCCGCCCTGTATTTCATACAGTATATCTGATGAACCTGATATCCAAATATGGAACTTGCAGTCAGAAGAAAAATTGAAAAACTTCAGAATGAGTTGATAGATTTCCATTTTTTCAAAACTGCTGTGAAGGAAACACCTCCAAAACGATCTACAATTTGGTCCCTATTCCCATTTGATTTTTTTTCAAAGGATACCTATAGCAACCCTACTCAAGGCAGTGAAGTGGCAAGATTCAAAATACGTCAGCTATAATACGTCCTGCTCGAAAAAAGAAAAATCGACATGTTTCAGTTTTTTTCAGGAAAAAATTATGCATCGGAAAATTGGAGGTATATCCTTTTTAAAAAATCATCCTGTATCTATGGATGTGTATAAGTAGGAATCATATAAGTATAAGTATAACATTCAGTGTGTCGAATTCGACGTAGAAGTACGCGAGCTTATAAAAATGTAGGTCTTAAATTTTTAGAAGGTTTTTTTTTTACATACTTATCATAAGTAACTAGGTAAACCTGTTAACTATGACCCACGTTTCTGATAGGGTTTTTCAAATAAACTGATTGTAAAAAATCAAGCAGTTACTAGCATATTTACTCAAATTCCAAGCAAAAACATCTTCAGGAAAAAATTTGTGATTTAATTTTGATGGTACTTACCTGATTTTTGGAGTCGCTAATATTTTTTTTCTTTTGTTTTATAAAACGGATATATCTCAAGATCAAGGCAATTATTACAGTTACTGCTGGATTTTGAATTTGTGCCTATATTTCGATCAGGTCAGGTATAACATAACTACGGCGCTTTCGCGCTCCAGAGCTCCTCGGTCACACCTAAAAAAACACAGTCGTAAGAAATGACCATCTAATAATGAAAAATATCTAAGAAAATTTATACACCCTCATAAAAACACTCTTAAGACATATGTCCCATTGATGCTGTGTGAGCCGGCTAACACAGCATTCAAGCGGGAAAATTTGCCCCGTTTTATACGCGTTTCTGGTAAGTTCTCCCGCGCAAATACCTCGGCAAATACCCAGGCAATAATAGGTAGTCCAGTCATTCTTAGTACGGACGTTAGCGGCACATATCAGGACCAACCTTGCATTTCATTTCGATGCAACGCTTTTGTACGTGAGTAGTAGGTACTTACAGGTAATTTTTAAGAAGTGGTGCCCTGATGGGACACGCGACTGGCGTGCTCCCTAAGAGGTCGAAGGTCCAAAAAACTACCAATTTCGAAATCGTTGTTTTTTTCATTTTTTTTTGCTGCACTATATATTTTTAAGGTCGAGGAACACAATGCAATACGTTTCCAGAAAGTGTCATGCACTAGTGGCGGTCCAGACGGCTGCGAAGGGGTCGAGGTGCGATTTTTCACAAGTCTTATGATAAACCGTAACTAACACTTTTCTTGACATGTCTGGTATCATTTCTAACCAAATAGCACATTCTGATTCCAAAAATTAGTATTGAATTTTGATAAAGACGTGTTCAAACAGGTTTCAAAAGTAAAAACATGATTTTTCACCCTCAAAATTGATGTTTCGTAATTCTACTTCTACCATTGTTCAATGTTATTATAACTATGATTTTGACTCAGTCAGTTAGTTTGGGCTATTTTACACAAAGTTCATCATTTGCTGAACTTTTTTCCGGACTCCACAAAGTCACGGACTGATTTTGAATCTTGAGATGTATCATGTCAATGCTTGATGTGACAAAACGTGCTATTTCACAGGAAAAATTAGGCTAGGGTCAAAATGTAGCTTTGATTTGGTACTTTGTTCATTTCAAGGCATAAAAATAGTTTTCTCTTTCGAAGAAAATAGAAAAAACTGGGATCGGAGCCATATTTCACTCATGACATCTTTTTTTTCCGACGTTGCGGAATAAATTTCAGAAAAAACGCGAAGTTTCGACCTATGAATTTGTCGCTTTTGAGCTCTATTCCCATTGTGGTTCAAAACACCGATGATCACAGTTTTGACAAATATTGTTCAATTAAACTATTTTATAGATGAATTTCATACACCAGAAGTTTCTATCGATGTTATAAAGTCACACGGTAGTTTGGTTTCAAAACGTGCATCATGTAGAAATTCAATTCCAAAAGCTTGCAATGCCGGAAGAAAAATGATGTCGTGACTAAAATACGACTCCGATCCCAGTTTTTTCTATTTTGTATGATAGAGAAAACTATTCACATGCCTTGAATTGAATAAAGTACCAAATCAATGCTATATTCTGATCCTAGCCTTATTTTTTCTGTGGAATAGCACGTTTCGTCACATCAAGCTTTGACATGATACATCTCAAGAAACAAAATCACTCCGTGACTTTGTTAAAACGGGAAAAAAAGTTCAGCAAATGATATTTCAGTGTCAAATACCCCAAACTAGCTGTCAAAGTCAAAATCATAGTTATAATAACATGTGACAGTGATGGAAGCAGAATTACAAGACATTAATTTTAAGGGTGAAAAAATCATGTTTTTTCTAATAAAACCAATTTAAACAAGTCTTTATCAGAATTTCATACTCATTTTTGGAATCAAAATGTGCGATTTGGTCAGAAATGATACAAAACATGTCAAAAAAAGTGTTAGTTCAGGTTTACCATAAGACTTATAAAAAATCGCACCTCGGCCCCTTCGCAGCCGTCTGGTACGCCACTGATGCATGACACTTTCTGGAAACTTATTGCATTGTGTTCCTTGACTTTGAAAATATATGGTTCAGCAGAAAAAGTGTGAAAAAAGCAACAATATCGGAAATGGTTATTCTTTTGACCTTCGACCTCTTAGGGAGCACGCCAGTCGCGTGTCCGATCGGGGCACCACTTCTTGAAAATTACCTGGAGTACCTACTACTCACGTGCAAAAGCGTTTTGCATCGGGATGAAATGCAAGGTTGGTACCCCTAACTTCCGTACTATCTAGGTTTTAACCCGGAAATAAGTATTCTCACAAAGCTGATTTTTTGAAGAGTGACTTTTTTGACCCGTCTGAACAACACATCAAAATACTCGAAGATTCCGACGTTCGCATCATGGATTTCAGGAGGGGAAAATCATCCTTACGGTGACATGGTGCCGGTTTTTCTCATTTTTCTGCCAAACGGTAACTTGAACGTGAAATAGTAATGGTAATGAAAATACTCCCCACTTAATGCTGCATCGGAAAGGTCTTACGACTAAATACGGCTAGTCCTTGCCCAATTTGAGAGAAAAGTGTTCGAAGTGGGGATAATCCAGCTTTGAGGAAATTGTTCAATTTCCTTCAATCCTTTGAATTCATGACCAGCGAACGCCGGAATTTCCGAGTACCTATTTTGATCATGTTGTTCAGACAGGTCAGAAAGGTCACTTTTTCAAAAATTCATCTTTGTGAGAATTATTTCCGGGTTTCGCCGTTTTTATACCTAAATCGCCTGAGCGGAACTCGGCAATAAAATACTCAATGATAATTTTGAGCTCACTGCTCGAATGAATTATGCATTTCACAAAAAAATAACTGGGCCCTGAGGCAAACTGTTTTGAGGCCCCCTCAAAAAAGGAGGGATTTGAAGCAGGTCCACGCTCAAACATGTCCTCCTAGTCCTCCAAACGCACCTAATTAACACATATCACACAAACTTCAAAACTGTAATAAAATGTTATGTTGGTAAAAATAACAAAAATTGAATTTGTGGGAAACATTTCAGGGTTATCGACCCCGGAGGGCCCCCTTGAGCTCTGGGGTCCTGATGAGGGATTGCCTCGCTTCGCTCATTGCTGGCTACGCCACTGATTTAGCACCCTATATCATATCTCATGCAGAGCTTCGGTGAAATCTTGCGAAAATCTTGCGAGGATTGTGAAAGTACACCGGGCGTTTGTTACGGTACCCTGGCCTGAAGATGCCACAATTCACCATACACACCGAGATAACAATCTGGCAACGTCGCTTATACACACAATGTTGGTTTACCCACATTTATGGCAACCCTATGATACACACGAGCCCTGGTCCTCAATTGTGGCAACTTACACACAACGTGATTCTTACTATATTTGTGGACTCGGTCGCCAGAACTGAAAAACTTGGATAATTCATCCCCTACCGAGTGTATAGCAATGATTCCTAGATCCAAGTGTTTCTCAGACGATGGCGCTGCTTGGCTGCCGATCTTATCGAATATGCCAGAATTGAGGTGTAGGTTCGGTCGCCACAAATATCGCGAAACGTGTATGTGTGTGTGTGTGTGTGTGTCTTCAAGAACCTAAATATTTTAAGGCTAAAGGGGACTGAAATTGAGTACCAAGTGTGCGACAGAGAGAAAATACATCAAAAGTAATAAAATGTTTTTGGGAAAACTATCAGTCTGATTTTAGATCTAAAAAAAGTGTCACACTCAGATTTCAATTTTATTTGATGCACTAGTCAAAAAAAAAATTCAAAAATTTTTTTGAATTTTTTTTTTCAATTTCACAAAATAATTTTGATTTTTTTTTAAATCGCAGGTGGTCATTTTGAAGTACTTAAAATATCGAACAATAATCTGTTTTTAAAATTTCTGTAACACAAATGGTGCCCTCCGAAACACATTTTGAAAATCTCTCATTGTTATTTGCCGCTCGCTGCAGCTGTTCTCCGCGATGAGTCATTCATGATATAGGTAGTGATTACTTTCTGCACACATGGTGTTCTGATGTTTTCTGAGAAATAGGCGATGTAAATAGCGGTAGTAAAGATTTGTGACATAGTGGTAGTACGCTGAAATATTTCGTTGCTACGTTATTTGAAATTGTAATTTTTTTCAAGTTTATTATTTTTCTCACGTGATTAGGTACACTATATCTAGATCTACAATCAACTGATACTCCAAGATACTCATATCTGATTATAAAGGGACAAACATTGTGAAATCATATTTCAATTGCTAAACAATAGGCTGCACAAATGTGTATAATTATGTATTTGAAACTATATACACTGGAAGTAAATAACAAAACCGCAAAGAACTACTACTACTAGTCCTACTCCGTCTGAAGTCTGTTTGTCTGTCTGTCCGTCCGTTTGAGTCCTGTGTGGATATCTGTCTGTTTGTTCGTGTGCCTGGCTGTCTGTGTGGTTATCTTCGTGAATGACCTCAACTCATTTGATTTTTGTGGAGGACGAAGTTGAATTGGCAAAATAAGCGTTGCGAAATCAATCCCTGTGGGTTTATTCCTTGACGGATTCTCACCATTTTGGTCTCTTTCGAAAGCTACAAGGATGCGCTTAGGTTTGAGCCCATTGGCATTTTTTAAATCCAAAAATAATTTTTTGATTTTTGGATTTTGGAAATGGCAATTTTCAATTTTGGAATTTTTGGTATTACGTGCGTAGTACGATACGCGTTTGAGTGTCGAAAAGTGGCCAGTACCTAAGAACCGTTGATGGAAAAAAAGTCATGGCATTTTAACTTTCTCAAATGGGCACGCTCCTATACAAGCCCGCAAATCGATGATCTCAGGCAGTAAAATTTTGATATAGAAGTCAGTCAATTTTGTTTTTATTTTGTCAGTCCAATATGTCCTTGTACTTGAAAATAGTGATTGTGTGTCCGTTTGAGCTGAAAATTTCTCTCCAAACAAAATTGTTGATTGGTCTGTATGGCTTCCTATGGTCTTTTTTTTTGCCGACTTAGGACATTTCACCTTGATGATAGTACCATTCTGATGAGGGAGAAGTCTGGCGATTCCGCAAGATATCCATAGGTCGGGTCCACAAACAGGCCTCATAATTCAACTTTATTCCGTTAAGTTCAGTTCTAATCAAACCATACAACTTTTTTCTTATGGTGCGATTCTCTAAAAAATTACGTTCCATAAAGGCTCTGTTACGTTGTTATTACACAGGCAACAGCCAATTGCCGACACGAATTTTTACATAACAGCGTTTATGGGATGTTATTTTTTACAGAATAGCACTATTTCATCTTTTTTTTTTATCTTGGACGGTAAGGCCGCTATGGGATACTTACGCTAGGATCGACCACCTGTATCTTCCCATAGCTTCCAGTTACTGGGTTCAATGCCTGTTCTTAATTTTCATTAGAATCAAAGATTGAAATTGGCTGCTCCCAAAAGGCGACAGACTGCTGAGATAAGATGCTTGTACTTGCACCAGGGTGCACTATTGGTATATGGGTGAACTTTTTTTTTGAGTTTTCGAATGTTTTAAGAATTTGATTTCAACAAAAATCAGTTTTAGTCATTTTGTGAGCTGCAGTTTCCTATAACATTTGAAAAGTATACATCTCTGTAACTGTTACTTTTTGATTCACAGGCCAACTTGACGGATAGCGTTTTCCATCTCTCCTTATAAACATTTTGTTCATAAAACAGAAAACAAAATAAAGCCTCCTACTGTACTTTTTTCTTCTTCATAGTAGTTTTTCACTCATCTTACTTATTCATTTCTGGAGTACATTCCAATTATATCGAGTGACGAAGCTATTAATAATTAATATTGAAAAAGTAACCGATTAGGTATTGCCCATCAGTTGCTTGTTACACTGTTGGGATTTTCTACAGGACTCGAGATATTCAGTCCAGGCATTAGTTCTGCAATAACGACAGAGCTCTTATTTCTCGCGGAATATAAATATTGAATAATGATACAGGACGGGAACCGCTTGCAGGTGGCGGCGGGCGGCACGCGGTGAACTTCAAAGGGAAATATTCAAAATTCATTTCGGTCGATACTATTCATGATATTTGAATTTTAAAGAAAGGCTAATATACAATATTCATCAAAAAATAAAATGACTACCTTAGATTTTGAAAAAAATTTTTGAAATTTTGAGAAAATCAAAATTTTTTTCCCAAAAAATACAAAAATTGAATTTTTTGACTACAGCATCAAATAGTTATATATTCTAAATATAATAACGTTTGAATTTTCAAAATCGGTCCATTGAGTTAATTTTGAGACTGTTATTAGTTTCCGCGCCATCTCGCGTCTCAAAAACACATTATTTTATCGTCCCCTTTAGCCTTAACGGTAACATCTCTATACATCCTTACCTGTGTTCTCTACGTTTTTGACAACCCCAGCATATTCAAGCGAAATAGTGACTTCCACAGCTATAATACGCGAAACCAGAACGACCTTGCAATCCCAGGAAATCGCATAAGTTCCAGCCAGCACGGCATAAACCACATTTGTATAAAGCTCTTCAACAAGCTGCCGGACTCTGTCAAAGACTGTGGTAGACGCACTAAATTCAAGAGTCGAGTCGTCGCCATTCTGTTGGTAAAAACTATCTACAGATTACAGGAATTTTTAGTGTAATGTTTTTGTTTGTAAAAAGGTACTTCCGTATCAATGTTATTTATTATTGTGTTGTGTTTTAAAACATAAGATATATATTTATTCATTTATTGTGAATTTTGTTCTTAGACTGACGAAGCCTGTGATATTTTATGTATATATGGATGGTGCAATAAACATGAATATGAATATGAATATGAATATTCGCTCTCAATTATGAGTTGAATCCTGACTTATTAGTAGCCATTCAATTGTGACATTATTCAAAAAACTTTCACAGAGCTACATTTTCAAACATCACAGAAGCAGAGTACCTAGGTAGAATGTTCAATGATCGTATGAAGAATTTTTTTGAAGTTGCATGGTCAAGCAAAGTCCAAAAATCGTGAAGAGATATTTTTGGAAATGTTGGTTTGATGTCTATCAAAGTTTTGAAGTAATGTGAACTTGATCATTCAGCGAGATCTTCGAGTTTCGCTGAGCGACATCTTCAAAGATCGTGAAGCATATTTCAAAGGTCGTAATGGCGTCATCTCCGATTAGGTATCTCAAATAGACAAGAATCATGTAGAGTGATATTTTTTATGATTGTGAGTGAAGTGACAATGCCTGAGTTCTGGGAACAATAACCCAGAGAGTCGTTCATCGCAAGATCAGCGAGAATCTTCCAGCGAAATGTTCGAGAATCACAGAGCAAAATCTCCATCACTCGTGGTCATCTTCTCAACACACTGATAAGGTGACCTATTGACCTTGACAACATCAATGGCGGTGAAAGGAACAGGGACTTAACCGAGGACTGAACACTTTTTATTGTCAAAAATCATTTATTGCGTTTTTAGATAAATATGAGATTATGGGAGCAAATGTCGAAAATATTCGCCCATCACTTGTTGGCAAAATGCCAACCTGTTATAAAAGCCTTTGTTGACGTTCCAAAGGATCTCTGGATTGATGTTTCTTATTTATTGCCTGATTCTAGCTTCAAGATCAGCAAGATTGTCGGGTTTTTCTACTTATGAACCTTATCTTTTAGATATCCAGGGACCAGGGGGGTAACTAGCTACCCGCGACCTCCGCGATTGCTGGGGGGGGGGGCAAGGGGGGGCGAGATTTTTGAGATTTTATGGGGCTCCGAAGTAGTCTGTGTTGAAAAAAATCTATCGGAAAGGTATGTGCGTACAATTCATTTTGGAAGCCCCAAAACTCGGTCCCAAGAAGTTCGTAGTTTTTTAACATTCTCATTTTTTGTGATACCTACCTAATATTATAAAGAGTCAAACTTCCGCTGAGATTTTATTGATCCCTCAAACGTCCCGAATGAATCCAGCTTTCTTAACATAGGCTCCGACTCAGCGATGAGACTCTGCACTATTTCTACTGAGTCCAGGAATGGGTTTTCTTGAAACAAGTTTTGCCGGTTTAATTTACGGGGAATAATTTTCCCTGAAAGAATTTCTTCAGAAGTAATTCCACCGAAATAAATTTCCATCGAAAATAATTCCCCCTGGAAGGTATTTATTTTCCCAGAATAAATTTCATCGGAAATAATTTTCCCAAAAAGAATTCCACCGAAATGGAATTCCCTCCGAAAAAACTTCTCTTGGTCAGAATTACCCTAGAATAAACTCCGCCTAATTCCTTCAAAATAAATCCACCGAACCTCTTTGAATTTGAGTTTCCTTTTTCTTTTTGAGCCAAAGCATCAATCAACTTCTTTATCTGGTGACCTTAAAAGAAGGAGATTTGGTATCAAAGTAACTCTTTCTATCTGGTGGTTCTAAACTGGTGCTAGGACACTTCGTCGTGGAAAACAGTTCGTCCCACGGACAATTCGTCGCAAGCGAGGTCGCAAGTTGAACGATCAAAAAACAAAGAAGCGGCTTATTACACATGAAGACACAAAGGGGCTCAATAACGGCTCTAAAAAACATGAGCATATACAAGTTAGTCTGATAGAGTTCCGAAAGCCACTGAAATATGCAAGGGGGCTCAGCAGGGCTTCAAACGATATTGAAGCCACAAGGGGGGGCTGATGGAGCTTCATACAGGGTGATTCAAAAGTGTCGGACCATCTCAACGGTGCGTAATATGGAGATCTAGTAGAGTGTTGGAAAGTTGTTGGAAAAATTCAATGTCTTTTAATTTTGAAGATATGATAGGACTGAAGTTTGTCCTTCGATTGCATCTATTTCCGTCGTTTCAAAAGATTTTTGTGAACTGTTTATGGAAAAATATGAGTACGAAAAATCAACCCCTGAATCTGTAATCAATTTCTGTTTTCTATACAGGGTGAATCATGAATTACAAAAATTTTGTTTTCCTAAAAAACCAGAAGCAATAGAATTCTATCAAAATGAATTGTGTTTTTAAGTTTTATTGTGCTCTACATAGGTTATGGGGCCCATGTGGCTGTTTGTAAGAACTTTTAGAATTATTTTTTTTCAAGATTCATGACCCACCCTCTATACAAAACAGAAATTCTTTGCAAATTCAGGGGTTGATTTTCTATACTCATTCATTTTCCATAAACAGTTCACTGAAATCTCTTGAAACAACAACGAAAATATAAGCGATCGAAGGACCAACTTTTGTCCCTCCATAACTTCAAAATTAAATGACATAGAATTTTTTAAACAACTTTCCAGCACCCTACTACACTTCCATATAACACACCTTCAAGGTGGTCCGACACTTTTGAAACACCCTGTATAACAAATGAAGGGAGAAGGGGGCTTACTGAAAGCGGTCAGCTCTGGAATTTTTCTTTCTACCAAGCCCTTCTGTTCAACAGACACAAGCCAAAATATGTTTTTGAACGAATTCAATGGAACAATGGTCTTTTTCGAGCGAGTAACTTTTTAGTAACAGATACTGTCATTTTTTTTGACATCTGACATTTCTCGCTAAAACGTTGCGGTTATAACTTTGGTTATCAGTATTTGGCGGGAAAAAAGGAACTGATAGCTTCAAATAGTCACGTACTTTGTACTTGTTTCTGTTACATACCGTGTACTTAGGCCATTCGTAATCTACGATAGCTTTGAAGGTGAAAATTCAGTAATTCAGCCAATCTAGTCACTTGAATCGATGAACATCTCGTTTCCGAAGTAACCCGGGTGGGCCCCAATCAGGGCCCTGATTACGAATTTTGTGGATCACACGTGTATCGTGATCACATCACACATATACAATTTCTATGAAATCCTGTTTGTTTTCTGGTTCATGGTGTAATACCGAAGGAAAAATAAATAGTTATATTGAATTGAATCAAAAATCAACGAATAATTCATATTTCTACTATATAAATAGGAGGTATGGTATGACAAGTACTTTCAATATTAAACCACCATCAGGCGGCCATCGGACATCTGGATTACCCGATGTTCTTGTGGGTCCATCGCAGATGAGTCCATCGTCTTCGATTCTTCTCCTCGTTAAGTCAAGTTGTCAAGTTTTTGAGGTTAAGTCAGGTACGTTTCACGTTTGGAAATTCTGGACCGCTGCTTGTTTCAAATTCAAATCTGTTGCCGCCACAATTTGTTCCCTCACCATAACAATAACCAGCCTCATGACCAGGTTATGAAATGTATAACCGGTGATGATATCAAAATGGCGGCACTTCCCTCACCACTTATAACCAATCCTCGCTCAAACGTCAAATTCTATAACCAAATGTAACCGGTCATGAACGGTTACTCGCTCGAAAAAGACTAATGAGTCGATTATGTCCGGTCGAAAATGGAAACCCTCCCACAAATTCAACTTTTGATTTTATTGTCGGAACGGTTGAGGTGTGCTATCTAAATTGAAAAGTGATTCATGAAGCATTCTTTCTTAGCTTCTCGAATCCGATGGCGGTTTTTTAGAAAACCGGTCAGAAAATGTACTTTTTGATCAGTTAACAAAGAGAAACATTTTTTCTAGCCCAGCCGTGGATTTTGAGTTACCCGGTATGGCTTCAGGATGAGTTCCAACAAAGAAATATTTCTGATAAATTCAAAAGAGATATCTCTAGCCGTTTCAAAAATATCGCTCATCAAAATTTTATACGTAATACACAAAACACCCTGTATCTCCGTAACCAATGAAGAAAACAAAATTTCTCCCGTAGATCCTGACTCGCCTCGAAGTCCTCTATCTCCCATTAGCCTATGTAGGTTCACTCATGAATCACCCTGTATAGTAGTGTATAGTGTATCATCTCCAAAGACCGTAGCTTTTTCAAGCTTTCTCGTCATATTAATATCTGTTTTGTGGCGAAAAATCTTCCAGGCTCTAGAGGTTATTTGGCAGTAGGTGATATTGCTGATAACATAATCAGCCTACCTCAGGTTTTCATATCTAACTGTCAGGGGCCAAGACACTAATGGTGCTATTCTGTAAAAAAGATGCATCGATGTAAGCGCTGTATCGCTGTGAGATGACACGAAACTGCAGTCAGGAATATATTATAAACCGCCTTTTATTTAAATATTTTTATATTCTATACCCACTGTGAGCCATGGCGGATAAATTTCTGAAGGTAATGCAAAACAATATTACTTTTGTGATTTTACAGCGATGTAGCGCTTACATCGATGTATCTTTTTTACAGAATAACACCATAATTTGTTAATCAAATAGGCGAAATACGAATGAATCATAGATTTGTTGTCAAGTTTAGAAAATGGCACAAGTACAACAAAGCAACCTATTCCGGAGCAGATAAAGAAGCATACAAAAAAGATCAAAGTAATGGAAGCCAAATAACAAGGTAGGTACAAGCAAAAACTAATAACACCTGAAAAGTATTACAGATAAAGAGGAGGCGGCCTCAATAATATTTATTTTGGTGTCGATGGTTATTGCCAAGAGAATTCAGATCAGATTTTTGAATTGAGTCTGATGGTGCCCAAGGTTATTATGAAGAAAATTTTATACTTTATGTGAAAAGTTCTTTTTTTTTCAGAAAAACTGGGTATAAAAATGGCGTTGAATTCGATAGTAATCGGAATCGATTTGGGAACAACAAACTCTTGTGCGTCCTACTACATCGATGGCCGGCTACAGATCTTGGAAAACAGCGAAGGTGGAAGAACAACTCCTTCTTTCATATTTTTCACTGAGAACAATTCTCACATTGTCGGTCAATATGCCAAACCAGCCGCTGCTCTGAAACCTGAAAATGGCGTTTATGGTAGGTTCTCATTTACCAAACCTTGCTCACATCTTTACTTACATTCCTCATTCTATCTTTTCGTTCTACTCTCCTATACAAATGTTTTTAGAGATGAAACGATTGCTTGGCAGAGGATTTCAAGATAGGCGTGTTCAAGATAAACAGAAATTTTTTCCGTTCACTATCCAAGAAGTCGACGGCAAACCGGTGATCGCAATCACAACCAAAAAGAAAACCTTTTTGAAAACCCCGCAAGAACTGAGTTCGCTAGTGTTGAAAAAAATAAAAGCAGACGTCGACAAGCGTCTCGACAGCAAAGTTACCAAAGCGGTCATCACCGTACCGGCTTACTTCAACAGTCTTCAGCGGAAAGAAACTTTGGAAGCCGCCAAACGGGCCGGTTTCACGGTTTTGAAACTTTTCAACGAACCCAATGCTGCAGCCTTGAATTTTTATCATGAAAACAAAAACAAGTGTCAGTTCATTTTGGTCTACGACTTGGGCGGTGGAACTTTCGACGTGTCGATCCTGAAGAGATCAGGGAGCCGTGTCGAAGTGCTGTGCGTCGATGGCGACACTCATTTGGGCGGCAACGATTTCGACGATCTAATCGTGAATTTCGTTTGCATTGAGCTGTTCGTGAATTACGGATGGGATGAGAGAGCTGACAAGCGTAAAATGCGACGATTGAATATGAAATGCGAAGAGGTGAAAAAGATGCTTTCCGTTACTGAAACGACAGACATCCTCCTGGAAGCGTTCGTCCAAGGTCACGACTTGGTTAAAGTTCCATTTTCTAGAAAGCAACTTGAAGATTTGATCGGCGGCCTTTTGGAAAAGACTTTGGACGTGACAAAGCGCTGCATGAACAATTCGAAGATCAAGAGAAAGAAGATTGAACAAGTCCTACTAGCAGGTGGCTCCACTCGGATACCTAAAATTCAAAACATGCTTTCGCAATATTTTGGCTCAAAACTCATCAAAATGACGCTCAATCCTGACGAATGCGTAGCGAATGGAGCTGCGCTTCAAGCTGCCATGCTGTCGGATAATCCAAGACAGCAAATTGAAAAAACCAAAATCGCAGACGTGGTTTCTTTGTCAATTGGTGAGATGGACATGGGAGGGTGCATGAATTTTTTCATCAAGAAAAACACTCAAATACCAGTGAGTGTCACTAAACTCTTTTCCAACGTTATCGATCAACAATCATGCATGGGATTCACAATTTACGAAGGCGAACGGCTGGACTGTAGAAAAAATATTGAGTTGGGTCAAGTTAATGTGAACATAACTCCGTCGCCTCCTGGACAATGCCAAGTGTGTCTGACCATTCACATTGATTCAACGGGAATTTTGAGCTGCACAGCAGAGGAAGAAATCAGCGGAAACAGGAAGAAAGCAACCATCGAGTTTTATACAAGGGGAATCAGGAGCGACAGCGAAGTCAAAGAAGCAATAAATGATGCCGAGTTGAACAAAGCGGAGGACGAAGCTTTTCGAGAGTATTCTAGTCGCATAGAATACTTGATGTCTTACTGTGAGGTGGTAGCTTATAACTTGTCCGTAAGACATCTTGGTGAACATTATGACTACGTATTTGATCGATGTAAGGAAATAGGAGGCAACTTGGCCGGGGATGTCTTTTTCTATGACCGCCGGACGGTTGACAGTGTCATCGATGAGCTGACTGAAGAGTGCGATCCTCTGGTTAGGTCCTACGATTTCGACCGTATGCCAGAAAGGGACTTTTGATTACTTATTCCTACTTATAGGCACCATATCTACCTATTGTAAGCAAGTCTGTAGCAAGTACGTATTCCTCGGTTGCACTTTTTTTTTTAAAGCTAATTGAAGATCTTCTTTGGTGGATTTAGCAATATTGATCACTGAAAAGCCGTTTTACCAGAAGTTCATTATCCGTTTGATTACGATTTTATAATTTGTTACTAGTTTTGTATCATTAGCAGATTATTATCGATCCTAATATCATTGCTGACGATAATTATTTTGTTGTTGTTTTTTTTTTACAAACAATTTTTGTCAGTTAACTTGATTATAAACTTGGCGTGCTCCATTCAGAATTTTTCAATCATTTCTGGATCACTTTCTATATTGACAATGCTGTAGTTAATAAATCCCATAGTCTTCAACTGCGATGTACCATTTCCAAACTTAGAAATCTCGTAAAAATAATAATGAATTGAATTTGTCTCTCTGTTGTTGTTTTTGTCCACCCAGTTGTTTCAGTTTTGATTAAGTTTGTTTGAAATACTGATATAACGAGTATATTTGTAACCGAAATTTCGCTTGAAAATCCCAAATCCCATAGTAAATAAGCAAATTGCCTTCTTTCGATTTGGCTTTGCTTTCACGACCAGATCTAAACTGTATAACATCAAAACAATAACGGCATCGATGCAGGCAAAAATGCCATATCGTAGGTAAGTATATAGATCTCTGTATGGATAATAAAATTTTTTATTGCAAACACATATCTCTCGAATCTCGCATATCTGGCGCGGCATATGTGATGGTTTTAAAGTTCAATCACCGGTATCTACCGGATATCGGGCCGATATTATTCAGACGTGCACAGACGAAAATCCACTCGAAACGAAGTTTTTACCTTCAACAACGAAAATAAATAAAGTGTCACTTATAGATCCGAGCATCAGTAGTACAAGTAGGTAGGTATGTGGTGGCGATGTTCAACTTGCGGATGACACCGTCACGTGGTCAATTGGACGTAAACCCGGTAGTTTCCGCGGCTGCTACTGCTGGAAGCGGCCGAGCATACAAACTCGCGAGAGATTTTAATGGTTGATTAATAATTTTATGCCGCCGTGGAATTTTTATGAATTAATTTATTCACGTGTGATTGTGTATTAGCGTACGCCCATCTTTGGTTCGAATTATTCAAGTCCACAGAGAATCCAATGACCAGAACTTCTTCACACAAATTTATTCGACCGATGCGGATGGGAGCAACAATTTGTTTAAATTAATTACGGTTGTCGAAAAAACTAGATTCGTTTGTTTTTAATTACTCGTAGTAGGATGTTTGGATAGCTTATACGACGAGAAAAAACTGGCGGAGCAGGCTTTTACGCGGAGAAACTGTTATAGATTTGAGCGAATTTTTGGATGATGGATTTGCCACCGGTTGTAATGGGTTTCAACAGGCGAGCCAAATTCTTTGACATATCAAGATTCTTGGATGTTTGTAGAAATGTATGGTGTGAAAAAACTGATTTTCTTCTACTTATAGACCCACTACTTTGATCTCTGGTTAACTGTAACCGGAAGGTGAATGCAATAGCAACGATTGTTAGAACAATCGTAAGTATATCATATCATTCAACCTCAAGTTGATCCAAGGTAGAATCATTCTGGGATGCAAATACTCTAGGTTTTAGTACCTACATAAACAATATTCTTATGCTACCTTTGACCCAGACAATAAATAAATCTCTATAAACTCCAACAAGTTTGTCTGATAGATCCCATGATGTAGGTAGGTAAGTACCGAGGTAAGTACTTGTAAATAATATACTCTACGTTATTTGCTGACATCGAACAATCTTGCGTTTTGCCCTCGGTTTTGCCTTTTTATCGGGAAAAAAATTGGCATGTAAAAGAAAAGAGTCAGAACCGCGTGGCTAGGCCCCCTAAGCACGGATACGTTAAATTAACGTTTGAAACTCGTGTTCATCGTTGTGTAAGCGTTTGACGTTTATATATTCCCAAACGTTAGTTCCGAGTTAAACTGGCAACTGGGAACTCAACAGTGCTTGGAAAATGTTGAATCAGCGTTAGTGATGATCATTTAAAAACCGTTTTTGACTGAAAAATTAACGATCAATTTTTATTTCGACGACAATGTTTCCAAGAAGTCCTAAGTAAAGCCTTCTATCATCGTTAAAAAATACCATTGAAAAGAAAACAGAGCTCGAGAAACGTTCAAATGCCCCTTGATTTGAAAAGCGATTCTAGCTAGGAAAATAAAGCCCAATATCATTGTCAAGAAATTGTCATTTTACGGAACTTCAGGAACGTTTAATTGGCGTTGGTGATGATTTAAGAACCCTATCTGGTTAGAAAATAGAGGTTAGATTCTTAATTTTGCTGGGAGACATTTTCAAGACGTAGGTATGTTGGTATGTATGTACATAGTAAAGCACCATATTATTATGGAATAAAATTGCTAAATAAACCAAAATTGAATAACATTTTATTCAGATTCTATGATATCACGGGAAAGACAGACTGTTTTTTGTAAATTTGTTTCTTTTAATAAATTGCCAACGTTTCAACCTCGTGGCGAGGTCTTTCTCAAGGCGAGTAACTAAAAATAATACAATAAATAACTAAGAATACATCATAAAATTCGAGAATAAGCATTGAGTGGTTATAGTTGGAAAACTGTTTGTGGTTGAAAAATTAACGTTCCATTTTGATTGAGACAGAAACGTTCCCAATAAGCTCAAAGCAAAGATATAATATCATTGTCAAGAAATCATCGTTGAGTAAACGGATTTTGAGTAACGTTTGTGCACCATTGGTGAAGAAGAAGAAACGTCTCTAGCTAGAAAATTAATGTTCTATTTCAATTTTGATGAAAACGTTTCCGATGAAGCGATGAAGACGTACAAAGTAAAGCGGACGGTCCTGGTGCGAAAGGCTCCAGGTTCGATTCCTGGTCTTGTCTGGGTGTTGTGTATGTCCATGATTTGCGCTTATTAGTGATTTTTCAACAGTTTGTACATTTGACAATGAGCGCAAAAACTCTTATGGCGTAAGGAGTCGATAAGAGAGAAACATTTATTATTATTGATAAGTGTCGATGCCTTTATGAAGGAAAGGCGTTTCTCTGGCCGCCGAGCGTGGTAGTGTTGCCGTCTAGACAAGACAGACAAGAGCTGCCCTACTCTTGTCTTGTCTTGAAATATCAAGATTTTTTCAAAATTTCAAGACAAGACTCTAACTCTTGATGAAAATTTTTTAAGAGTCTAGATAGACTCTTGAAATTAAAATTGTGGCTCCAATAAACTATTCTACTTGAGTATACTTACGTTCAAATTTCAAAACAAAGACTCACTTCTGTTTACACTGAAATTTATCATTGCATTGGTGGGAGTGCTGAAAGAAAAGGTTACCACCGCCACTTCTGATCTGTCAGTAGACGTATTTCTGCAATGGGGTCTTATATAAAATGACAAGATACGATTCTATTGCCATAGTAGCCCAGTCAAAATAGGTTTTAACCGGAAAGAAATTCGGAAGTTGACGAAATTTGGTGGATCGATGCAAAATTTAACGTGGAATAACATACTGAAATTCCCGAGAATTCCAATGCTTGGCTTTTTTTCTAGGACCAATGATAGAGCGCCATCCTTGTAAATTTTCGATTTTTTCTGAATAACTTGTAAACTATCACCTTTAGAACACAAAAACCAGCGAAGCAAATGTAGCGCGTTAAATTCTCAAGAGATCAGTATCAAATTCATCACTTTGCGGTCAATAGTCTCCGAGATACAGCGTCTGCTAGAACGCAGTGAAAATGACTCAAAATTTATTTCCGAATTTTACGTAACAATTTGCATAGTGTCAGTTCAAGGGCTGTAACGTGGACAGCAAATGTGCGGATTTCAGTGTGTTTTACAATCTTGGAAAGCCAATTCAACATTTGGTATCACACTTTTGTCTAGAAGTCGCCAATTTCAAAATGGTACTTTTCCTCGACCTTTCAAATCTATACTTGAAGTTCCGAAGAATCCCCAAAAATCGATTATTTTCATACCATACCATTTGCTTCTTTTTCCAAGTATGGAAAAATCATCTGGAGAATAGGTGAAGGATTGAATACAAAAAAAATAACATGTTTCAGAATCTTTTTCCTAGTGATGGTTCCTGAGGTATATGGGTTAAAAGACTAAAACGACCTACTTGGAAAAAAAATTGGTAGTTCGGACACTAACTGCTGAATACTGTACGGACCTTGCATTTTAGGTGTAAGATGCCACTTGGCAGACGTGGAAAGTACATAAATATATTCACTGCATCAGCTAAGTGGCATTTTGTATCATCAAATGCAAGGTCCGTACAGTATTCAGCAGTTAGTATCCGGACTACCTATCTTTTTCTCCAAATAGGTCGTTTTAGTCTTTCAACCCATATAACTCAGGAACCATCACTGGGAAAAACTTTCTGAAACATCCTATGTTTTCGGTATCCAATTCTTCACATATTTCCTGGATGGTTTTGCTCTACTCGAAAAAGTAGGCGAATGGCATGGTATCAAAATAATCGATCTTTGGGGATTCTTCGGGACTTCAAGAATCGATTTCAGTGGTTGAGGGAAAGTACCATTTTGAAGTTGGCGACTTCTAGACAAAAGTGTGATACCAAATGTTGAATTGGCTTTCCAAAAATGTGGAACACGTTGAAATCCGCACATTTTCTGTCCACATTACAGCCCCTGAACTGACACTATGCAAATTGTGACGTAAAATCCGGAAATAAATTTTGAGTCATTTTCACTGCGTTCTAGCAGACGCTGTATCTCAGAGACTATCAACCACAAAGTGATAAATTTAATACTGATCTCTTGAGAATTTAACGGGCTACATTTGCTTTGCTGGTTTTTGTTTCTTAATGTGATAGTTTACAAGTTATTCAGAAAGAATCTAAAATTTACAAGGATGGCGCTCTTTTATTGGTCCTAGGAAAAAAGCCAAGCGTTGGAATTTTCGGGAGTTTCAGTATGTTATTCCACGTTGAATTCTGCATCGATCCAACAAATTTCGTCAACTTCCGAATTTGTTTCCGGTTTGGCCAGATTTTTGCTTAATTTGACTGGACTATAGGTTTCATGCCCAAATGAATATAGTCAACTACTGTTCAGTTGAAAAAGTATTGAAAAAATCTGGCACCGCGAAAGTAAATAGAAATTCAGCTCACCGCAGTCTATCTGCTCAAATCGAGTGAGTAAGCAAGCCAAGAACAGTATCAGGTTACCACATGAACGTCGAGAAACAGTCAACGAAAAAGAGTCACAGTCGAAAACAAGTCAATCAATCAACTTCAATATTTGCTGGTGTTTGAAACATTGCTGCTGCACGGAGAAATGTATATAATCGGGTTCAAGCAGGACCCGGAGTTCCCAGATGTCGTGCTGCGGACGTGGTCTAATATTTCTGTCAAAAATATATCGATTGTTTGAAGACCTGTGTCATGTTCCCGCTTGTGTCAACCTGACGCGGGCAAGAAGACTCACTTTGCTCAAGTTGTAAAAAGAACACCAGCCTAACAGGTATTTTGCCTTAGTACCTACATTGAAATGATATCTGGCTGCAGCATGTTGTCTGAATCATTTTCCTTTTATTGGCCAGAAACACTTTGTTTCGCAGCTATTCACCAAAAACTTTCTTGAAAGCCTTATTGAGCGACCTGATTTCTCGGAAGTTGCTATCTGATAAGGCGCAGCTATGTTTTGGAGAAGTAAAAATTAAGATAATGGAGCAGCCTTCGAAAAAAAAATCATTCGGAGGAAACTTCTGCATGAGAACCGGAAAAAACAGTAGAGACATACAGAGTCAGAAGGAGATGTCATGTGAATAAACAGGGTGTTTGCAAACTTGAGATAGGAAATTGAGCCGCAGTTGAAGAAATGCCTTAAAAGTGCCGGAAATATGTTGAAAAAAAAACTATGATCTTTATTTTTGGAAATATGGAGGGTCAAAAGGTGGTCCTTTGACCCCTTCTACTTTCGTTTTTTTTTAAGATTCCAGGAAACTCTCACCATCTGACCAAAAAGCAAATTTTTTGAACCTTTGAATGTGTCTTGTAGTTTTAGTTAGTGTACAGGGTGAGTCATGGATCGCAAAAATCTATTTTTCCTCGAAAATGGCCGTGAAAGGTTCTAGAGGTTATGAACAAATAGTTCTCATATGAAATTTCCTGCATACATTTTTGAAGAAAACTGGATTTTCAGGATTCACGACTCACCCTGTATAGTGAATAAAATTACAAAACACATTCAAATGTTCAAAAACATTGCTTCCTGGTCTGCTGAGAACAGTTCACTGAAATCTTTCAAAATATCGAAAATAGAGGGGGTCGAAAGACCACATTTTGACTCTCCATATTTCCAAAAATAAGAACCCTAAATTTTTTTCAACATTTTTCTGATACTTTTGAAGTATTTCCGTAACTGCGTTCCGATATTCTACCCCAAAGTTCACAAACACCATGTATAATATCACACCATTCAGTAGACAATAAAAACCGTCAACAGAGAGGAATATATCTGATTTTTTTTCTTTTTTTTTTCAAGAGTCTAATCAAGACTCTTGATCTTGACAGCCCGACTTTTGTCTTGTCTAGAAATTTCAAGACAAGAGTTTCTAGAGGTCTTGCCTGAGTCTTGACGTCTTTTCAAGACAAGACTCTAGAAAGTCTAGCTTTAGACGGCAACACTAGAGCGTGGGACAAGATATGTGATTACTGTGAGGAGAAGTCTCAGACCATCGAACCGACCGAGCAACCACCAACCACCTCCGAAATCCAGCAGACACGTGTTTCGACCTGTTTGAGTCTCATAAGTGCTGGAGAATTCAAAGGCTCGATGGTCCAACGGTCCAAGACTTTCCTAAATGTGCTCTCCGAGGGTATACTCACAGGTGAGATACCCGTACGGCGCCATCTACTAGCGGCTTTCCGCAATGCGTATATCGAAGCAGCAGTGGTCGCGGAAGCTAGTTAACAGCCGACTCATCAACCACTCTGAGGCCTCACACATGACGGAGGAGTGCACTTGTACTCTAACCTTCCAAGTATAGGTATGCAAGATGATTCGCGAAATATTCATTTTAGGTGCAGACATTCCTGGAATAAAAGTTGGAGAAAAGATTGAGTTAATTTTTGGAGGCAAAACTTTTGGAATCGGACCCACGGTTTTTGAGTTCTCCTCTCTGAGAAAACTGCAAATTTTCCAATTTTTTATCCCGTGAACAGATTGTCACCATTTTTTTTTTAACGAAAGATCACTGGTTCTTCAACGTTTTCCAACAACTTTTTTACAATTTCCCGGAAATTTCCCGGTTGAAGATGTAAAACTGGCCTGAGTTTTCCAGACCGGTCTTGAATGATGGAGCTGAAATTAAGCCTTAATTGACGATTTTTAAAGCAATATGATTTGGAATGAGATTTAGGTTTTTCCGGGCAATTCAAATTTTTCTGACAAAATTTTTCATTTCCTGCAATTTATGTTCAATATTTCTCTTTAATTCCAACTTTCCACCCGAAGGGACGTTTCAAACAAAGATTTCCATAGGCTCTTGGATACTAGTCGGGAAAACTTTGGGGTGGCAAAACCGATTACTTCAATAATTATTAGAAGAACTCCAGAATACGACTCGATTATTACGATGATGATAATTATAAATAATGTGATGAGAAATATCATCTCATTGATTCATCGATAACTTTCAAAACCAAGTATGAGAAATAGCAGATAATTCTACCTGAATCTGAAAAAACCAGTTTATTGTTTCCTATTAATATCTATCTATAATTTTGGGATGACTCCAACTTAATTAGTTGAAGAACCTCGTGATTTAGGTTCTTATCACATTTTTTATATATAATGCGTGAATACTCTTGTCGTATTATATCTGGAAAGATTGAAGGCCAAGAAAAAATCATTATTTGTATGAGCTATTTTCATTGCATTTGCTCTTCCTACTGAGCACTGAGCAGGAGTAGACGTTAGGTATTGTAAAATGTACAGGGTGATCACGGGAGAATTTCTTATTCTCCCTGGCTGGGATTTTTCCTTTACAATAATAAAGAAATGCTTGTTCGATTTTGAAAGCTTCAAAAGTCACAAGTATCCATGCAACATGATTTTGCGACTTGCAGATTTGTGACTGGTCCCAACCAGACACTTTTTAGCTCGCTTTTCATTTAGTTAACACTGAAGGGGGTGTGACTTTGGTCATACCTAACTGAGTTGGTTTATATCGACCGAATGCCATCATTGAACATGTACTGTCAAGTACACTGTCTCACATACCTACATAAAAATTTTCGTAACTCCAAAGAAAGTGACATAGCCATGAACGAGGCCATGAAGAAGCCCTTACATGGTACCTCTGCCTTGAAGCCAGGAGCCAAGCCTCTTATTCTATTAGGTCATAATCTGAATCTGAATGAAGCAAGACCTTGTCGCTTTTTTTCTAGTTTAACAAAACAATTTATGTATGTAGTATTTTGTTCCTGACGGTATCTAAGTATCATTCGAGGTATCATCCAACAGAAGTGGATAAATTATCAATGTTTGACAAAGGTATCCAAAGAGTGACAATTTCTTGATAAAAGATATAAAAGAAGACTTGAAACTTGGTCGATTCAAATTTTAAATGCAAAAACAATCTTATAGGCAGCTCTGTTTATTCCATGATTTTACAGAGATATTGGTACAGGTTTATTTGCTGTATCTGAACTGGCATATAGAAAAAATCATAAACCCCATGCAAGTTGATTGAAAACATCCTCTGATGGTGCGAGATTCTCAGGACGTTACCCTCTTAATATAAGCTCTCTCTCTGGAACAGCAACATCCATCACAGATTGCAGTTGGCGCATATTGTCTCATCTCTCCTTTCCCGTTCCCTCCCTAATGCTCCGTCGTGGTAGTATAACAAATGCGGAAAACTAAAAAACGGTCCCGCGTAAATATAAGTTGCATTAAGCCTTTCCTTTCAGAAAGCCTCTGCTCCGAGTCTGCCGCACTTCCGGTTTGATTAACCCTTTCCACATCTGTGAATGCCAAGTGAAAAAACTTATCAAAAAAATTATTTCTATACTCTACTCGAAGAGCATCAGCTCCACTCTTCATAATATACACGCACAATCTAAAATATACCACATGTCTGACGTATTCTTGAGGGAAGACGTCGAATATGGACGTAAGTGGTTTTATTTTTGGGTAGGTGTTATAGGCATTATTGTATTTAGAAGGCTTAATTAATTCTATGATAGGACTAGTTTTTCGGTTAGTTAATAAGGCTGCAGGGCAAATTTATCTTCAAGATTTCTCCATCAAAAATTAAGATAGAGGCTCAATTTCTTGTATACGGTATACGAGATTTTTTTTATACGGTGTACTGAGTGTATCAGAAAAGTTGGTACAGAGCATTTTTTCAATTAAATATGTGAAAAATTGTAAATTTTTTTTGTTATTAACTTTTTTCAAAAAGGGCTCTGTTTCAATTTTATACGTCTCTCAAAATTATAATACAGTTGATAATTTTTCAGTTTTTCAAAAAATGTAGGTACCTACCAGCAATCTTTCAGAAACTTTCCAGCGTTTTGGAGCTATTCGGCGTCTAAAAAAATATTCCGGAATAATCCAAACGGAAACAAGGTTGACACACATTCAATGGAATCCCATCAAAAACTATATATTTTTATCATTATTTTTGAGGAAGAAATATTGATAGAGGCAAAGCTTGAGAATATGCTTAGGGCATCTTTTTGAATTTATTAAGGGAACTTTTATGACGTGCCTAACCTTCAGTGCAGTTTTGATATTTTCTGGATAATATCAGTTCTGCTTTGAATGGCACCGATAAAAAAAAAAAACTTATTAGAAAGCTGATTCTTTGTTTGTGTCTCTGCACGCGCGGAAAAGGAAGGTTTTTTGCCTATTTGAATGACCCCCCGTATACAAAACAGCAAGCGGCGATAACCTCAAGAAGTAATTACAATTTTTCTACTTGCAAATTTCTGAAATTATGGCAAATTCGACGAGAGTGTCTACAAGATTAGATAAAAACCGAAGCGGTCGGAAGACACTTTTGAGTCGCAAAACTGCACTGGCGCCCGCTTCCCAGTGCGATTTCGCCGGGCATCAAAACTTGTTTCCCGGCTAAAAGCTCAAATTTTGGCCAAATAATTACTTCTTCCAACATTAGACGTGATATGATAAAAAATTATCAAATTTATACAATTTTATCGAATTTTTTGCAATGTTATTATTGTTCCCCGGGACTTATGCAAGTTAGTTTTGGATACGTCGCGCGTTCGATATTATATCTCGGGTGTGCGAAGCTTCTTCTTTCGCTGATTAGTGAACGTTTCAGGATTTCAGCGCTTCAGGAAAAGCGAGCATCAGCTTTAGCGAGAAACTCTGGTGAGTAAATCCGAAACTTTGCTCGGAGCGCTTTCCGAAAGGAATTTAAATTAAAGCGGTGCCAAATGCAGAAATTGGCCAAGCAATTTCTATGCGGAAAATCAGGTGTATATTATTTTCTCTCGGAAATGCGTAACGTTTCAAAACTCTTATTGTGTACTTCAATTGAAAAAGAATCGCTAAAAATGTATTGTTTGAAATTGTGAATTGCAGCTCGAATTGCAGTAAACAGTGTGGAAGTAAAGACGTATATATCCGCGATTTGACTCAAATTGCGCTTTTGAGGCAGTATAGGCCAGGCAGCGCGGGAAATGAATCGAGTCATGGACATACGTCTCCACTTCCACAGCTAACTCCGATTCATATTTGAGAAAATATATCCGCTATATTATAAGAAATGCTATCGAAAAACTTGAGGATGTGAGACCTTGACGAAACCGAAGTCTGGAGCCGATCAACTTCAAAAAATGACAGTGTTACTGTCAAGGCACCATTAGGTAGTTATACTTTGCATATGGAAAAGCAAAATATTACTGTACGAGACTTTCTAATCGACGTAGGTAATAGGGCTGCTTCAAAATCTTGACTGAAAGGAAACAATGCAAAGTTCCAACTTCCAAGGTCACAATGCAGTTAGCCGCTGCATGATCTCGCTTATCAAGATTTTGATGAGAAAACTGAAATATAAACAGTATTTTGATGATAAGTGCACCTTTCCCCGTCAGATTGCCCTTAGCAGGTACCAGATAATTTTTTCTGTTCAAGATTTTTATCGTTACAAGTACATGGCTCAGACTTTAGCGATTTCATCAGTCATCTTAAATAATAGAAAGAAAAACACAAAAAAAAACATTGGAATTTGACACCAAAATGTTGAATTACATTTGAAGTGGGTACTGGGTACTATAGCGATTTGTGTACGATGGTTGATTAGTAAAAGGCTTTTTTTACTTAGTTACTAAGACCAAGTGAATGAAGATTTTTTAATAGCAACATAGGTCAAAAAGTGCATCGTTTTTATCAGCGAGCTTTTTTTCTGTTGACCCAAAATAATATGCAGGTTCTGCGCATGCAAAGTGTAGTTCTTATCTGAAATGTATTTGAATCCTAATAGTGAATCTCGACACTACGTATTTAGGAGAATTACATTATTTCAGTTCTCTTTTCAAGTGTGTGCTCAAAATTGTTGGAGGTTTTTTCTGTACCTTTTTATCATCACCAGAAGGAATACGTACTGAAGGTTTGGTCTTCGTGACAAGAATTTTTCTTCACTTCTCTCCTTATTTTTATACATAAATATTGTTTTAGGTTCTTAAAGTATTGTCAAGATCTTCACAATTAAACATTTCCATGCACAGTCTTCAATAGTACGTTGATACTTCCAAGAAGCAATGATTTCTTCAAATCCTTGATGAATCCAGAACAGTCTACAATAACAAATTGAAAAAATGCAATAATATTTTTTTGATTTTACCGAACACATACTATCAAAGATCAGACAAGAATAACATTCAAGTATGTACAAAAGCTGACACCCAAAAGTGCACATCAAAGTGTTAGCTTGGTAAATAAATAAATAAATAAATAATGTCTTTACTTCCAACAGGTACAAACTCAATTACAGGAAATACTATAGTAGGTACTTACGTGGAAAGTGTAATTTCTTTCAATAATGCAGTACCTGGGAATTATGAACAGGAAGAGAAAAGAAAGAATAATATTGAGTTCAACAATGAGCAGCATATGGAGTCAAAATTATCAACAAGAGGTTGATAAAAAAACAAAAGAGATATCATTTCATAATCTGAAACAAAAATGAAAAGCGCTTAGGTGAGAAAAGCACAGCAAATGAAATACACTTGAAATTATTACTGAATTTACCATCTGTAAGCACAGAGTTCAGAGCTACAGAACATTTTATACTATCAAAATTGATGCTAATTTTTTTTTGTCAATTCCATTATAGTCATTACAACACATTGAAGATGCAGGGGAATTGAACTGAACAGAACAGAACAGAAGGCAACTCCCTGTGTCTACACGCCACTGGATTCTTTGATTGATGTCATTCCTATATCGAATTTATAGGTGGTATAAAGCCCCGAACTTTGAGGGACCATGACTTTCTTCCGGGGGGCACCTGAAAGTTTAGTTTTATCCACGCCACTGGATCGATCCAATGAAAACTGCAAGGGGCATCTCTTCCGATTAATTTTTATCTTATCTTATTGTTTTTTTTTTCAACCGCTTCTTATGCTTAGTACAAATAGTACAATAGTACAAAGTGAAACATTATACCTAACCTAATTTTTCTTCTAGGTACAGGAAAATTACGCAAAACTCATTAATTTGAGCTATTTTGACCTGAATCCAAGCTCACGGTTTACGTCTTTTCCTTTTCTTCTTACTTTTATTCAAATTCCAAATTACTTTTCCAATCAAGTTGGAATTACATACAGGTGATTCAAAAGTGTCGGACCATCTCAAAGGTGCGTAATATGGAGGTGTAGTAGAGTTCTGGAAAATTGTTAAAAAAGTTCTATGTCTTTTAATTTTGAAGTTATGGAGGGACCAAAGTTGGTCCCTTCTATTCGCTCCCTCCTTCTTCGATCGCATCTATTTTCGTTGTTTCAGAAGATGTTAGTAAACTGTTTATGGGAAAACAATGAGTACAAAAAATCAACCTCTAAATCTGTAACGAATTTCTGGTTTGTATACAGGGTGAGTCAGGAATCCTGAAAATTATTGTCTTCTTAAAGTGCCTGCAAACAGTCACAATGTTCCCATAACCTAATGTAGAGCACAATAAAACACAATTCATTTCAGTAGAATTCTTTTGTTTCTGGTTCTTTAGGAAAACTAAGTTTTACTAGTTTATGAGTTTATGACTCACCCTGTATAGAAAACAGAAATTCAATACAGATTCAGAGGTTGATTTTTTGTACTCATCATTTTTTCATGAACAGTCAACTGAAATCTTTTGAAACAACGAAAATAGAATCAATCGAAGCACCAACTTTTGTCCCTCCATAACTTCAAAATTAAAAAACATAGAATTTTTCCAACAACTTTTCAGCATTCTACTACACCTCCATATTACGCTCCTCCACGATGGTCCTAAACTTTTGAATCACCCTGTATATCGAATGAGACAAGGATTTTTTCTTAATTACGGAGTACCTACAATGATTGTACGTGGAACGTGGAAAATCTTACAATTCAATGCTTATAAACCATTAATTGGAGTGTTCTCAACACAGGAAGAAAATCTCTTGGTCAAAAAAAATCCATGAAAGTTGAAAATATGAAACTATAATAAGCAGTGCCGGATTTACGCACGGGCGACAGGGGCGACCGCCCTGGAGCCCCCACATGTTACCACGAGTTTAGGGCCTCCACAGGTTCAAATTTACCAGAAAAACACCTTATTTATTATTATTATTATTATTCTCTGTATGATTCCTAAAAGCTTAACTCGATGCCTCCACAAGATACTGTCGCCCCTGGGCCTCCACATTCCTAAATCCGGCACTGATAATAAGAGTTAAATTGTTGTTGACAAAGAGTGTGCAAACTGTCAACCCAAATTAAAAATCTGCTGTGGCGCAACAATATATTCCGGAAGGAATCCAGGGACGTAGGAAGTTCTTTGTTCGAACATTTATTGAAAAACTAGAAGGAGACTTCCATGACAAATTGAGAAACAAACTTGAGTTCACAGTCCTAAAAAGACCTATAATGACCTAGTAGATTAAGTTGCGCTGTCTGTGCCTATGAGGTCTTGTTCAACTACGTAAGTGAACATATTGTTGTAACTCGCTGGAGACTACGACGCGCGAATAAGACACATACCTATACAATTGGCGGAGGAGTCGTACACTCCATAAAACTTGCCGGAATATTCGCAAAGCCAATCGACTTTTTTAGTCTCGCGGATTCAGGTGAAATATGCCGGAGTTATTCACGCTACCAAAAATTCCAAAAAATTGTTGGATTTTCCAAAATCTTCTAGATTTTACGTTCAATTTAGAAGAAAAAGTTACGAATGCAAATGTTTAATAAGAGGCAGGTTTCAATGTAGACGACGACGATCTTCGAGGCATTTCCGTATAAGAAATTCGAACTTCCAGAAAAAATCGGAGAATCACTGGTCATTATTTGTCAAACTACAAAAAAAAAACTTTCTGTATAGTTGAACATTTTCCATCCATTCTTTCACTAATTTCCCGAGAGTTTTGTAAAACCAGTCTAACATATATCTAGACCGGACTCAAATAAGATCAGATGTCGGAATGAGGCGGGAGGGAGGCCTGCTCCAACATAATGTAGGTACATATTCACTAAAAATATTGCATCACTTTTCAGTTGAAGAATTTGAGAAATCAGACCTGCGGTTTTAAGAGTTTTCCTGGCTTGAGGAAATGCATTTCCGGCATTTTTTTACCCTGAGGTAACTTATACAAAGCCATCTTTCAAATGAGGTGTAATTTATCTGACGATTTTAAAAATAGGACGATTTTGAATCGGTTTCGCAGTTTTCCGTAAAAGTCAAATCTACCTGGATACAATTTTTTTGGTTATCATGAGAATGCCGTATATTTTTTTCAATTTTGCGACCAAGTCCCAAATTCCCGCCCGTATCAGGGACGTCTCGAACAAATATGTCCATATAGTTTCTTGCTTTGTTGATTGTAGTTTCAAAATGGCCAATAATATCATCTTAAAATGAAGCACAAACTCTGAAATTACAGGTGAAATACCCAATAGAAACGATAACCACTCTGGATAAATGTTTGCCTGAGTGGAATCTAGAAAATTTCCCGAGACCCGTCGATTTTTGTTCCGAAAGGGATCCAAGCATACATCGGCAAATTTCTATCTTCAATCTCCTCACCTCCGTTCACCCCAATAACTTCAAAATTTGAAATGACATCACCTACCTTGCGATACATCAAATTAAGGAGAATTAAATTCTCTTTCTACAAAAAATATTGAAAAAAATAATATCCCCACGCCTCTTTTTCCTGAAATTCTCTTGGGTATCCAGTTTGATATTCTCGACCCCTGAATTTTCTGTAATTCAGTCAGTTTCATCCTAAATAGCATCAAAGAAAAGAATTTTTGGTGGAAAAAGTGCTACCCAAACTCACCCCTTTGCTCTTTCACACCCCAACTTCAAAATTCACCAAGACACCACCTATGTCGATTTTGGAAGAGAGCTGAATGGTAAATTCCTTTCGAAGCAAAAGCTCGTTGCAAATCCAGTTGGTTCACCAATACAGCTCCATCCTTGAAACAAATAACAGTATCATAATCGATACTTCAATTTTATCATAACCTGTTATAAACAGGGTGTCCAGAAAATGGCGAAAAAGCTCCGCAGCACGGGAGGACCATTCAGAAAATTCCGAAAAAATGATTTAAGAAATGTTCGTCTTTTATTTTTGAAGTTCTCAAGGTCAAAAACTGGTCCTTAGTTTCTGACTCCCACTGTAAACGAAAAAAATTCGATATATACATTTCCTGTGGTGGAAATTTCTATCTCATAATTCTGCTGTCAAGAGTAAAATAAAATCTTCTTGATCAGTAAAACTAGAAGGGTTCAAAGGGCTCTCTCCTGACCCATAATAATCCCAAAAATAAATGTCGGAAAATTTTTTTAACATTTTTCCGGAATTCCCATAAAGGGTCTCTTACAACGTACTGGAAAGCTTTTTCGCCATTTTCTGGTTATATACGACTAAGAGCTAAACGTATTTTTTGACCAATATTGAGGCCACCTCAAGGACATCAAGAGCATTGTCTTTAGGACGCAGCATTTGAGAAAACAACATTTGTCAGCACTTTCAAATGAGGTGAAATTTAGTGATTTGATACAGGTGGGGGCCACCAACAAAAGTGTCTTTTTCTTAATCAAGAGGTCAACATTTTGGGAAAAAAATCTGGTATTTTGCGAGCACTTTGTGATGCCGTGAAGATGGAATTTTAGAGATCCAACATAGTGGGGGGTCAACTTCACGGACCCTTTGCGCCTTTGCGGGGTTTGAGGAGGGCCTTGCGACTCGCCATGCCTCCGGAGTCCGGGTTTTGAATAGTTCTGAAAGTCTTTTAGCAAGAGATTTAGTTATTTAGCTAGGCATTGGACAAGATGCTTTGCTTGAGCAATGTCCGTTGCAATTTTTTCATAGGGATAGATTTGAAGGCAAGGTGTATAAGAGTGGGTACGTATTTTTGTTGATGATATGAGTTACAATATGAAGAATGAGTCATGCTTAGTATTGTAACCAACAGAGAATTGGAAACTTCAGTCACATGATACTTACAACTCCACCTAGTTCCTGGCAATGCAGAGTTGCCGCTGTTGCGATTCTTCAGTTAGTAATTCCTCAACAAGAAGTTAAAACTTTGTACTCAACATTGTACTTTCACTTATGACTTTAAGTTCCAAGTTCCTAGCTGAGAAGTGATATCGTTTTATTTACTACAGTCTTTTCGATTCAATTAAAGTTAGCGATTCACAGCGAAGGACAGACTGTGACATACTATGAGTGAGGAAGAGGTAGAGATTAAGTTTTTCTTCTGCAGTTTCGGCGCCAACAATGCTCCAAATGCAAAAAGGGAAAAAGATATTCTCAACATTGAATTAACCGATTCAGTACAAGCTGTATTTTTTATAACTTTTTCCTAAAAAGTGTAGGAATTTTTTAGCAACAAAAAACAAGAACTGACTATACAGGGTGTCCGTTTTTCGAGGCTAAGCATGGGTATCTCGCTTATCTTTAGAGATACAGAGTCGGTTAAATTAGAAAAAAGTTGCGAATTTTCATGACGATCAATGATCCAAAAAGATATTTGACTTGTCAGTTTTAGTTTTTAAGATATCGAGAAAAAACAGAAATTTGTAATTTTTGTTTTTATTCTTCATTTGAAAAACGGTTGAAGGTAGCCTTTTCTAATCAAGACATTGTGCAGGCACTTTTCCAAGGGTAATTCATTGTTGTCAAAATCTCCATTCTAGCTTCCAAAATAACCGAGATATGACATTCAAGTTTTTTTTCTCTTATGGGCGCCATATTGGGTTTTGACATTTTTGAATACAATATTTTTTTCTGGCTACAACGATGTGTCACATGCCACTGTTACGTTCATGCTTTTGAGCAAAAAATTATTTTTTTATTTTTCAAAGAGTGCTTTGGAAACAAAATCAGCATCGACAATAAGAAAAACGTAAATGTTGAACATTTATTCAATAGTGACATGTGGCACATCGTTGTAACCAGAAAAGAATACCGTATTCAAAAATATCAAAATCCAATATGGCGCCCATTAGAGCAAAAAGTTGAATGTTGTATCTCGGTTGTCTTGAAAGCTAGAATAAAGATTTTGACAGCTTTGAATTTCCCTTGAAAAAGTGCCCTGACAATGTTCAGATTAGAAAAGGCACCTTCAACCGTTTTTTGATTAAAAAATAAAAACAAAAATTCAAATTTTTGTTTTCTCACGATATCTCAAAAACTAAAATCGATACGTCAAATTTCTTTTTGGATCATTGATCGTCATAAAAATGCGCAACTTTTTCCTAATTTAACCGACTTTGTATCTCTCAAGATAAGCGAGATACCCATGCTTAGCCTCGAAAAACGGCCACCCTGTATACAATCCAATTTCTGAAACCCATTTTCTTCAGTTCTTCTTCCCTACCATTGATAGCATTGGAACTATAAGAAGAACACGAAAACCAACATTTTGGAAGAATTCAAAAAATTTTGATTCCTGATAGCTCAGTTGTCCTTACTTGAGCCCATAAGACATCATCATTTTTCCATACTAATTCTAAGCCACATGCGATGACAGAAACTTATGAATGGGAATTACGGTACTGACTATAGGGCCTTTTTGATTTTTGAATTTGTAAGCTCCAATTAATAGTTATAGATTTCTAGTATGAAAATATGTATGTACATTTAGTGTGGAAATATGGTCTTGCCTCTCAGGCAATCCTCGTGTGAATCATTGTTATTCTCAGTTTTGGAACATTTTTGGGGACTCTGGATGAGGGTGAAGACTCTTAATCGCGGCATTTTATTTCTTCTCATCGTGAAGGCTTTGATTCTCAATTGAACGTGATCTTCTTCGGTCCCGCCTTCTTGTCAGCTCTAATAGATTTTTCGAGAGAAGTCTTTCCAGCATAATTTAGGTATGCGATGTGGGATTGTCCGTGCGAGTTTTTTTTTTACAATATAAAATATTTCCCCGGCTGACACGCCGCTGTTCTCCGTCCGAAGATAATGACGATGAAAGAGCCGAAATTCAACCTGAAGTGAAGCCAATAATTAGTGAAAAGATTTTAATAATGCGTCAGCTGACTAAGCACAATATCCCAAATATAAATTTTATGTATTCTCACATGCGAGAGATAAAATGCAGCGCCACGCATAGGTGAGCCAACTTAACCATGAATAAGTAGGAAGAAAAAAACTATCGTTAAAAGCTTTTATGAATAAAGGGTTTTTAACGTATTCATCCTGTAGCAGGAGGCCGTGATGCGTCCGGTCCATCATCAACAACCCAAGACAAACGAATGTAAGAAGGGTCCATCCGCAGCAGCGCGCACACACACATTCAAACCCATCGAAAAATACCCATACAATCGCCCACTGCGATGTAATAAGCGGTCGTGGTCTTTTGTTTTCGTGGAGAAACATCTGAAAAAATAATTGAACATCGAACATTAATAACGATCCTAACCTGTTTTCTCTTTCAAATATCTGATTATGAGCGGTTTTTTAGTTGTGTCTGTCGTGGTTTCGATTTTTATGGCTGTCGGGGACTATAATTTCGGAATTCGATTTTTAAAAATTCTACTCTATATTTATGTGGTACGTGATAGCATTTGGTGGAGGATTTTTTCTTGTTCTTTGATTCGCTCTTTCGGTATGAGACACATCACTCGCGTTTTCGTATATGTAATTTACTTCCATTTTATCCAATCGAGCAAAGGAAAAAATAGATTTATTATCGGTAATAATAATAAACGCATTCGGGGCACCCATCATCGGCGAGGTTTTTGACCTAATTATCCATCTGAATGTTCGCCGGGCGAGCTTTTCTGTACAGGTACAGGTACCTGTACCCAGTACCGTATGCTAAGCTGAATCCAAGATAAAACTAACGCTAAATTTATTCATAGTTACTGGGAAACATTAAGGCAGGCAGAGATGCGTGTAGTGGATCGAAACTTGATCATGTCTTTTAACTTTTAATTAAACGGACGTCTATGGCTTTTATCTCTTGCTCGGGGGATTTTAAAGTGGGGCTTAACCCTTAAAATGCGCGGTTTGGTGTGAGGTCTCTAAAATTAGAGCATCCGAGAGCTTAGTGCTCCACAATTAACCGTTTGTGTGAAATGCCCTTCTGGGGGTACTCTCGTACTCTTTCTCTCGATTAAGTCTTTCGAGACCGGCGAAAGTAAGATAAATATGAAAGCGGGCGGCTCGCAAAAAAATTGAATATTCATTCCGGCAATGTATTGAAATTCATTAGAACTCAATAAATCCCAATTTCCCGCGGCCCGTGTACCTTGTGCCTCGCGACTTTGGGGTGCGGAAAATCAATGGAACAGAGGGCTGTTCTGTCGGCATACTGTCGAATTTATTAAATTCCAATCGCGATTCCAATCTGGTGATGAAAATACAGTACAGTGATGATTAATGAATACTTGAGATAAGTACAAACAACAAAACTTTGTGTGGAGGTTATGCCAAGAAAATGTTGTCAAAAGAAGTGGCAGGCGGGATGGACGTGAGCTTAGCAGGCAGGCTGCCTCACCGCGTTGGATTTCCAAAGTCACTCGTTGGCGGAGGAAATTCCGTGAACAAGATTCGTGAGTTCACTCGGCCAGGCTTTATTGGTGGTAGAGTGATGAAAATGATATCCACCACTGGATGAGTATTGGACTTCCATTTACTAGACAGAATGAGTTAGCATATCAAAAATTGTTATTCTCCAACAATGCCTCCAAACCATTCGGTTGATCTGTCAATCGATTTTGAGCAGATGCTCACACGGCTTTTTGCCAAGAAATTTTTACGGAAGGAGTTTTTTAGAGAAATTGTATGTTTCACTTCATGACTCACCTTGTATAGTCAATGGAAATTCAGTGGACACCCACTAGTTAGTATTTCTTTCTTATAACTGTTGAAATAACGGAGCTAGAAGAGTTCGAAGAACCAAATTTTGACCATTCACAACTTCAAAATAAAAAGTCGAAGAATTTTTTTGTTATTTTTTGTAAGATTCATACGAGCCTCGTCCTCCGTCTCACATCAGCTGGCCTAGATGCGGAATGGACCCCACACGATTCTCATAGAAAAAATGACTCCCGGTTGAATTCTTCGAATTTTTTATACTTATGTTGTAGCCCATGAGATATAGGTACCTACTGATCAAATGCCGTGAACCCCAAATTTGGATATTGTATAGTTTTTTACCCACAGGGGGTTGAAGTTGAAAGTTCTGACGGCATAAAAATAATATTATGACGTGATAAAAAGTTTTTCGTTTGGTTCGAATCGTGCAGGGTCCTTTCACTTTTCTTCTCCAAATAAATACAGGGTGCCCCTTGGGGTGCCCTGGAGTGCGGAAACTTGTCAATCGATGAAGAATAAAAAACTAAGTAGACTGATCTCAATAAAATACATTTCGGAAAAGTAAAATAACGAAGATACAGTCTTCCAAATTTGGGTTAGAAAATCGATTTTTTATAAAAACGATTCATCATAACTTTGAAACCGCTCCACCGATTTTGCTCAACTCAAGAAGAGACATTTTTGACATAGCCTAATATGGCTAGAAATCGAGTTAGCTACAGGGAAAAACCCTTTGGGGAGATGATTTCACTTCATCACCAACTTCTCTACTCCGCTGGCGCTGGAGATTTAATCCTGGAATATGTTGAACGGTACTTACATGTAGTGAACATGGAAAAACAACAATGTTTCAAAATATTCTACATTCCCATCATTAATTTTCTATAAATTGCATTTTTACTGATGGGCCAACCGATGTGAGACGGGACTCGTAGATAATTTCATATACAGGGTGCTTCAGGGATGATAGCAATAAATTCAACTGTGGGTAGATCACGTTAAAATATGACGAAAACTTATACACCACTTTGCAAAGTTCGGCCTAATGACGAAGATACAGCCCTCCAAAGTTCACTTTTTCCGGATTCCAAAAATTTGTAACTCAGGAAAGTTTCAACAAATTTTGCTTTAATTCAGCAAAAGAATTTGTCGTGATTATCTATCAACCTGCCAAATTTGGAAAGAATCCAAACAGTGGTGTAGGAGTTATGAGGGTCAATAATTTAGAAGCACCCGAAGAAAATTTGACGTAAGGTGACCCCTCATATTGACCTGACCTGACCTGACCTGACCTGACCTGACCCCTCATAACTTCTACGCCACTGATTCGATTCTTTCAAAATCTGGCAGCTTGATAGATGATTATGACAAACCAGATTATGCTAAATTAAAGCTAAATTTGTCGAAACGTTCCTAAGTTACAAATTTTTGAAATCCGGAAAAAGTGAACTTTGGAGGGCTGTGTCTTTGTCATTAGGCCGAACTTTACCAAATGGTATAGCGGTTTTCGTCATATTTTGACGAGATCTACCCACAGTTCAATTTTTTGCCATCATCCCTGAAACACCCAGTATTGCAGTACTGTTCTGGTGCGCCATTTTTTGATCACCCTGTTCATCTACTATCTAGGTAGAGAAGTAAGCTATTTCAGCCAGACAATCAGGCAAAAGTTATGTTTCTTTAAAAGATACAGGGTGATGAAGCTCCTTTCTCGATTTTTTTTTTACTGTACCTCAGCCGTTCAATCAATTTTGGGTGCCCTCTCCTTTTCCTCCATATTTTCAATTCCCCTAGTTAGTGTGTGTTTTTTGGAAGAGATCACATTGTTACAGATTCCTTATTTCGTTCTTTTATAACTGAGAGACGAACGTTTAAAACACACTTGTTTATTTTTGTGCACCACTAAATACACGTCAAATATTATTTGCGCTTGAGTATATCGCTTTGATCAATTTCGAGCACTCGCTGTTGTTGCTCTGAATTCAATACCGGTGTGTCGGTTGGCCCATCGATGCTTATACAGGGTGTTCGGGTCCGGTTATTACAAACTTTGAGGGATGATTCTCCTTAAAAAAATAAAGCCGGAAGAACAAAAAACTCATGGTCCTGAAATGCTTCCTCAAAAAGACACAGGGTGTTGAAGTTAACTTTTTTTATATCGTTTTTTTCACCGACTTTTGAACCGTGGACCGATTTCAATCAAATTTGAACAAAAGTTTAGTCAACTGAGTCTCCATCGAATAATAATACCACAATTCATCAAAAATTTCTGGAGCGTAGATAATAGGAGACTATCTCCTATTTTCGCCCCTATTTCCATCTCCCCCGATTATTTTCCAGAACTGTTGATATTTTTAGAAATTACGTTCAATTTAGAAGAAAAAGTTAGCCTTGCAAAATTTTGATCAGAGGCCTCATTATCAAGATATTCAGGTTTGAAAAATTGGAAAACAACACAAAATCGTCACTTTGCAGGGCCCAAATTGTTTTTTTTTTGAAAACTCCATTTTTCTCAGCGAAAATGGTATTTTATCAACTAAAAACACCCAGAAAACTCATTCCAGTTGACGAATCATGGGTTTTCTTAATTTTAATTTTTAGGCCCAGGAAAGTGGCGATTTCGAGATGCTTTCCAATGTTTCAATTCCAAATACCTCGATTTGAAAACGAAGCCTTCAATCAAAATTTTGCGAACGCAACTTTTACTCTAAATTGAACGTGGAATCCGAAAATAATAACAATATGAAAAAATAATTAGGGGGATAGAAATAGGGGCGAAAATAGGGGACAGTCCCCTATTATCTACGCCCCCAGAAATTTTTGATGAATTCTGGTATTATTAATATTCGATGGAGCCTCATTTGACTAAACTTTGATTCAAATTTGATCAAAATCAGTTCAACGGTTCAAAAGTTACGGTGGAAAAAAAACCATTTAAAAAAGTCAACTTCAACATCCTGTATCTTTTTGAGGAAGCATTTTAGGTCCATGAGTTTTTTGTTATTTTGGCTTTATTTTTGATAGGGAAACATCCCTCAAAGCTTATGATAACCAGACCCGAACACCCTGTATACTCCGACTGTAACCTTCGAGAACTTTCTATCGGTTCTCTGGCAAATTACACATTGATCGCGGCATTTGGCTTCGCGGCGGCTCTCGAGAAGTCCAACACTTTCGTGTTGGTGATAATCAGCGTGTTCTGGAAGCGGCAACTCTCCCAATTGGACAGATGTGCTCTACCTGCACGTTGAGGTCTCCAGTTTGTTCGAACGGTCTCAAACCTACGCGTATGTTCTCGAATGCATGAGTGCTTCGCAACTCGTAACACTGTGTTTGAACGGCACAGAAGGACCGCGCGTGCTCTTGAATGCACTTTGAGAGCCTCGCAGCTCGTAACATAAACTAAATCAGCCATATCTGGAGAATGAATGAATAAAATCGATACAATTTTCGCCCAGGTTTACCCTTCCACCTAAAGTCTTTGTAACACCCTGTTTCTTCATAGAAAATGTACAGGACCGTGCTCAAAATTTTGTTCTTTGAGCTTTGGTTGGAAAAGTCGTCCTGTATAATTTTTTTCCCAGAATCCATGGCACGATTGCATTGCACTCTTCAGCTGATTTG